>JAAGEH010000392.1:12954807-13120258 GCA_011751065.1 Lasiurus cinereus
AGAAAGAAAGAAAGAAAGAAAGAAAGAAAGAAAGAAAGAAAGAAAAAAGGTATAGGAATAATAGTCACAAGTAATTAGTTGGCATAAATAAAAAGATAAATTAGACTAATTCTGCATTGTAAGAAAATAAGTATCTGAATTGAGAACCTCATGGTCAGTGAAGCAGTAAGGGATGTCATTGATGCCCACAGGGTGACTGCCATAGGAATGGCACCTGGCTGGCCTAATGAGACCAATGAAGTCTGAGCCAATGCTGCCTTTGGTCTGGACAGAAGCTCTCAAATCCAATTCTAGATCTCGCTCCTTCTTAGCTCTCAGGATGGCAACTTCTTCTTCACAAAATAGGCAAGTCCATGGAAATAGTAAGGTCACACCAGCAATGGGGTTTAATCAAGAGAAAATCATTAATGTCCAACCTTTAGAACCAGGTCAGTATTTTAACCACAACCACTTAAAATGGCCCAACATATACACTAATTAATTACAATTCATAAAGTCCATAATTATTTTCTTTTCTATAACTCTGATGTTTTTCAATCTTTCACATGCAGAGATATTTTAAACTAATTTCTCTGAAGATGGAACACTATCTTTTTCAATGACATCTGCAATTAAGATTCTTATTACATTTACTCATGTAACTACGTTAAGTAGGACAAAGAATTTCCAAGCATGGATAGCATTTGATGGGAGGAATAATGGAATAAGAGACTAGAAAGATGGCTTTGGTTAAGGTAGAAGTTGTAGTATGTTCCAAATCTGGCAGTCTCACAATGTGGTGTTTCTGTAAGGGTTGAGTCATGACTCCATTTCAATTACTCCAAAAAGGAAGAAAATTGTACATAACTGTAGACCATGAGCGTGCTATAGTTGTTAAATCTGCAAAAAGAAACGGCAGGAGTTGTGCATTTTATCAGTAACGTAGTAAAGAGAGAATGTGTAAGGCATGTTCTGTGTGTATGTTCTGTGGAGGGGGGGGAGTAAAAGAGGGAGGGCATGGAAAGAGAGAGAAAAGAGAAGAGACTAAGCTTATAGAGAAAGAACATGTACAGCAAAGAGAAAGAAGTAAAACCAATTCTGCTAACATCTAGAAGGCACATTGTCACTAATGATATCTCCGACATCCTGCTAATTCAGGGGGAAATGATAGTAATAATAATATTAATAACCAATGAATAGACACAAATGACTGGATGTTGAATAAATATAATTATGAGACAGTAAGTGTTGTTATATATGAAAAGTGAATAAGAGTGTTGAAAAATTAAGGTGTCCATAGTCTGTTAACTAGAAGAAGTTCATTTTTCTTTTGAAAGAATGAATGTCTAATTTAAGCAAACTTTTTTCCATGAGCAAGAGTTTCCACCCTAATTGGTTTTGCTCAGTGGATAGAGCATTGGCCTGTGGACTGAAAGGTCCCAGGTTTGATTCCAGTCAAGGGCATGTACCTTGGTCGCAGGCACATCTCCGGTAGGAAGTGTGCAAGAAGCAGCTGATCAATGTTTCTCTCTCATTGATGTTTATAACTCTCTATCCCTCTCCCTTCCTCTCTGTAAAAAAAAAAAAAATCAATAAAATGTATTAAAAAAAAAAGAGATTCCACTAACCTATGAGGTTTAGATAATAATGACAACAAATAAAAACAGGATTCACAATATTTCTGGCAGGCAGGTTCTTGACATGGGAACTTTTCATTGCTTGGGTCTGCTGTAGCAAATTACCAGAAACTTGATGGCTTTTAACAATAGAATGCCTCACAGATCAAGAAGCTTAATGTACAAAATCAGTTTCATTGGGTGAAATTAAGGAGCCAGGAGGGCCACAACTCCTGCAGAGGTTCTGGGGGGCATCCATTCCTTGCCTATCACACTATCTGGGGACTCTAGAATTCTTTAGCTGTGGCTGCATCACTCCAATATCCACCTCATTGGCCATGTTGCCTCCTCCTTCACTGATTATAGCCTTCCTTTGCCTCCTCTGAAAAGGATGCTTGTGATTGAATTTAGGGTTCATCCAGAATCTGGATTCCAGATAATTCTGAATCATCTCTCCACCTCAATATCCTAACTCAATCACATCTGCAAAGTCTTTGCTATATAACTCTCACTGGTTCCAAGTATTAGGACATTGACATCTCAGGGAGAGGATCATTGTTCAGCCTATCACATATGCTAATATTATTACTAGATTACATCAGGTTAACTCCAGTAACAGATTCTCAAAGCACCCTGTTCTGTTAATTCATAGTTCTAACTACAACTGTATTAGATAATTATTTTATTGGTTATTTATTTAATATTTCCCACAACTAAACAAAATTTCTGAAAACAGGGAAATATTTGTCTGTCTGTTATGTTTACTACTGTATCTTCATCACTATCCTTCATCCCAATTCAGCCTAAATTGTAGCACGTAATAGATGTTCAATAAATATTTATTGTATTACAAATAGATACCTAATTTAAAGATAAGGAAATATGCTAAAATTGAAAGCTCAGTTCACACAGCTAGTAAGTGGCAAAGCAGAAGCTTGACTCCAAACCCATGAGCTCTGTTCTGCCTGGGCTGCATCTGACAATATTCATTACTTATCTTTCTGATTCTAGAGTTTTGATTCTCAAGCCAATGTTTCCTTTTTTTAAAAGAGACATTTTCTCCTGCCTTATTTTGAATTCAAAGTTTGTATCATGAAATAATGTAGAATTACATTTAACTACCCTAAAATAAGAGGTAGACTTAATGAGAATTTTGTTAGGGATATTGTTCCACATAAAATACCTACAGAAATCCATTTATTCTCTTTGTTTGTTTCTGTAGGTTCCCAGGCCTGCGAGTATATGCCTAAAGACCTTGATGCAGATTCATGTCCTGCTTTGTCTTCCATTCTCAGCAGCTGGCTCTTTTGATGTTTATTTCTGGAAACTATAAAACTAAACCATCCTTATAAGAGAATTATAATAATTTAAAAATCTCTTTTTTTAAAGTGGCACAGTGTTCTAAGACTGCATGTGAAATTAGCCGGCTCAGCTATTGCAGAACGAGGACGGGTTTTGATGAGAAAGATCTCTGGGCTTTTCTGTCAAGTCTCTCTCTTTTGAGAGAGAAAATGTGGCTATTATCAGGAAATGTGTCAGATTTATTTGCCATGTATTCTGCTGTATCTAAGTACAAACATACTAACTGAGGGATTATGTATTGATGGAGAAAAGAAAAAACTTGTGCGATATTTTAAAAAACTTGATCATAGTTTATTCCTTCTGTGGTAAAATCTAGGGACTTTTCTTTGCCGTCTTTCTTTGGAGTAAAAGAATACCACTTTATGTTTTGTTTTTTTTAATAAGAGAAAACTTTAAATAAAATGTTTTCACGTGTTGGCTATGAAATATATGTTAATATCTAAACAATGGTAATTAGAACTCAGTCCCTAGGAACCAGGATTTAAGTACAGGATAGACAAAAGAAGCCCTTAAAGTAATAATTGAACAAAATGTCCCCAGTGAGAATCAGAAGGGTTTCTAGAAAACATAGGAAATGCCACCTACAGAAAGGAAAAGAGGAGGCATTGAAACTAGAAAAAAACTCTTAAATTATTTCGCCACAAAAAAAAAAATTGAAAACAGTTAAAAATGTGTTAAAGCAAAGACAACAGGTATTGATAGAAATAATCATAGGCATGACCACAGTTACAGAAATCAAGAAGTAGAAGCCATTACACGTTTTTTGTCATGAGATTGTATCAACTGGGATTTTTTTTGAATCAGCAGTCACTTTCTTGACCCTCATCAGAAAATGGAGACAAGTAGAGGGACTCAGTGAATACATAGAAAACATTTCAACATAATTAGGCTGTGTGTTGAATGTGGGGACACAGACAAATCAATGATAACTGCTTGGCTTATATCATATGGGTGGATGTGCCATTTATTGAGATTGAAAAAGTTGGATATGGTACATTTTGGTTTGTGAAGGAAGTCAAGTTTGTAAAATATGAAGTGACTATAAATCATTTAATTGAATGAACCTAGAAGTCAGAAGATATGTTTGAATTAGTTATTAAAATTGGAAATTGTCAATATTCAGGTGGCATTTATGCATGGGGGAATAAATGAGGCTGTCCAGGTAAAGAGAATACTGAGAAAAGAAAGCCCAGTCCAGAGCTCCAAAGAATTCTGATATTTAGAAGTGAAATAAAGGGGATTTAATAGCAAAGGGGATGAAAATGATGCCGAAAAAAGGTGGTGCATTGAGAAAAACAATGAGTGTTTGTAGATTGTCTCACTTGAGTACCAGCACTACCACTTGCCATTGTTCACAAAGGAAAATTACTTAACTTCTTTCATGAATTTGGAGAATTACTGCAGGCATATTTACAAGTTTCAAAATGAGCCACTTGTAATTTCCTGAGGCATTCACAAAAGCAAGAACAAATTCCTCTTTTGATTTGATTAAAATAACATTCGTAAAATATGAGGAAATTAATGAGACAAACAACATGTAATAATAGATTTTTATATAGTGTTCACAAGAATTGTATTCCTATTTTTAAAAATCTTCAATCTAATAAATGATTGATATATTTGCACAATAATCAGAACAGGTTAATACTTAGGTGGATTTATCAGTTCAGATCTTAGAATGACTCTCCTTACCTGAGGCACTTGAGATACCTAGCTCACCAAATCTTGAAGAATTTTAAAAATTTCTTTGGAAAGTCCAACTTGGCAGCCAACTAATGTCTTAAATGACTTTTCAATCAATTCCTGTTTGAGGGGGAAATATGATGAATGTCTATGTTACAGAAAAAGAGTAATTTAACCATACTTGTCATAATTCATAATAAAACACATTGATGATTTTATCTTGACTTCTGGATAAAGTTTCCCAAACTTTTAAGATATATGTTATATTTGGAAGACAAATTTATTGTCCAGAAAGGAATTTAAAATGTACACTCCTTTACGTTTGAGTGACTCCTCATCTCAGCCAAATTTTAGAATCTTCCTTCTTATTGCATTTAACAAGTTGATAATAAATCTTTAAAAAACCCACAATGTTGCCTCTCTTTATTCTATCAGTTTGATAATAGTTTAATTTATTTTGTTTTTTCATTTTTTATTGATTTCAGAGAGGAAGGGAGAAGGAGAAAATGATAGAACATCAATGATGAGAGAGAATCATTGATCAGCTCCCTCTTGCACATCCAACAATGGGGATTGAGCCCACAACTCTGGGCATGTGCCCTGACTGGGAATTGAACCATGACTTCCTGGCTCATAGGTAGATGGTCAACCAATGAACCATGCCAGCTGGGCTATACTACTTTCATTTATTAATGTAAGTTATATTGAGTAATAATATGAGCTGTCAACTGTTGATGCTATATGCACATTAATTTTTATACACAGAATCTCAATTCCCATGAAAGTTCTGATTATGCACCCAGGGTGGTTTTCAACAGCCATCAAAGAAATGCAGTTTATCTACACAGAAATAGTAACACTTTATTTTTTAATATTAATGAAATCACTATAAGCATCATTAGTGGTACATAAATTACACTTATACAACTTCCTGGAGCTATAACTTAGATTCAGTGTTCCACTGGGACTCTCTGTGACTTGTAAAGGATTATTTATATATTTTTTCAGGATATATATACATTGAGTTTTCATTTTGTCTCTGAAAATAGAAATGATGCATTCTTGCATTTCAGTTTTATTCTCTTTAAGACTATAATTCCCTATTGGAAAGCAGTGTATATTTTGTTTGGAGCAATTATAAACCTATCAAGCAGATCAGAATTATGACAGCTCTTTTTCAAATTGACCTCTCTTTTATAGAGAGATTGTCTCTACCTTGATTTTCTAAGAAATAACAAAGGTGAAGCCAATACAAAGAGTTGGGCAGAAAGGTTACAAAGACCAGTCAAGTTACTATCCACTCTGAGCACTTCTGCAAGAAGTAATTCACTCCCTCCCTCCATTGTTAATACAGCTTTAGTATAAGAAAACTCTTCTTTATAGTGAAATAAAACTATTTCCCAGAATCTTTTAGATATTAGATCTAATTTTTAGAAATACTGGTATCTATATCTTAACTTGGAGTTATATTGCAAAATAGCATAGCCTGGCTGATTTAAACAACATAAATTTATTTTTCATATATCTGGATTTTAAGAAGTCCAAAGTACAAGCACCAGCAGATACAGCTCTGGGTGAGAGCCTGGCTTATACATGACTACCTGTGTACTCCCATGGCCTTTGCTTGTTATGTGTGCTTGAGAAAAGAGGGAGCTCTCCTGACTCTTCTCTTCTTATAAGGACACTAATCTCATCATGAGGGTACCAGCCTCAGAACTTCATCTAAACTTAATTAACTTCCAAAGGTCACACCTCTAAAGATCATCATGTTTGAAGTTAAGGTTTCAATATATGAATCTGGAGTAGATACAACTAGCATTAAGTCCATATCACTAGCACATACCAGGCAGGTTTAATACCTGTCTTAATCTTCCCAAGGAGACATAATTATCTTCCATTTAAAGATTGTGAAATTAAAATTCAGAAAGATAAAAAAATTGTCCATAATGACTATTATCAAATTTGTCCAAATTTGATAATAGCCATTCTGACAGGTGTGAGGTGATGTTTTATTGTGGTTTTGATTTTCATTTTCCTAATGAGGCATAATATTGAGCATCTTTTCATGTGTTTGTTGGCCATCAGTATGTCTCCTTTGAAGAAGTGTCTCTTCAGGTCCTCCGCTTATTTTATTTTTCAATCCTCAACCAAAGATATTTTTTTCCATTGATTTTTAGAGAGAGTGGAAGAGAGAGGTAGAAACAGAGAGAAACACTGATGTGAGATAGACACATTGTTTGGGTGGCTCCTGTATGTCCCAAACCAGGGCTGGAAGCCTGAAACCAAGCTACATGCCCTTGACTGGAATCAAACCCAGGACCATTCAATCTAAAGGCCAATGTTCTATCCACTGAGCCAAACTGCCTATGGCCTTTGCTCATTTTTTAATTGAATTATTTTTAAAAAGTTCTTTATTGTTTAAAGTATTACATGTAGTATTATGTATATCTCCTTTTTTTCTGCATTGACTACTCCCTGGCCATCCGCACCTCCCAGCTCATGCCCTAACTTGGCTACTGTCTATGTCTATTGGTTATGCTATATGCATGCATACAAATCTTTTGGTTGATCTCTTACCACCCCCAGGGTGGTTTTCAAAAGCCACCAAAGAAATATAGTTTATTTTTACCCCCCACCCTCAGCCTCCCCTGCCTTCCCTCTAAGGACTGACAGTCTATTTGATGCTTCTATGTATCTGGATCTATTTTTGTTCATCAGTTTATATTGTTCATTAAATTTCGCAAATGAGTGAGATCATGTGATATTTATCTTCCTCCAAATGGCTATTTCACTTAGTATAATGCTCTCCATGTCCATCCATGCTGTTGAAAATAGTAACAAATGTGTCTCCCTTTCTTTTTTTACAGCAGTGTACTATTCAGTGTGTAAATGTACCACAGTTTTTAATCCACTCATTTGCTGCTGGGCACTTGGGCTGTTTCCAAATCTTAGCTACTTTAAATTGTGCTGCTCTGAACAAAGGGGTTCATATGTCCTTTCTTATTGGTGTTTCTGATTTCTTGGAATATATTCCCAGAAGTGGGGTTGCTGGGTCAAATGGCAGTTTCATTTTTAGTTTTTTGAGGAACTCTATACTGTCTTCCACACTGGCTGCACCAGTCTGCATTCCTACCAGCAGTGCACAGGGTTACTTTTTCTCCACATCCTCGCCAGCACTTGTCGTTTGTTGATTTGTTGCTGATAGCCATTCTGACAGGTATAAAATGGTATATAATTGTCGTTTTGATTGACATCTCTCAGATGATAAGTGACTTTGAGCACGTCCTCTTCAAAAAAGTGTCTATTTAATTCTTTGCCCATTTTTTTATTTGATTGTTTATCTTCCTTTTGTTAAAATGTATGAGTGCTCTATAAATTTTGAAGATTGGCCCTTATTGGATATAATATTGACAAATATGTTCTCCAATGCAGTGGGCTCTCTTGTTGTTTTGTTGATGCTTTCTTTTGCTGTGCAGAAGCTTTTTAGTTTGATTTAGTCCCATTTATTTATTTTCTTCTTAGTTTTGATTACCCTAAAAGCTGTATTGGTAAAGATATTGCATTGAGTATGATGTCGGCTGTAGGTTTGTCCTATAAGGCTCTTATTTGGTTGAGTTATGATCCATCTATTACCACTTTGCTGAGAGTTTTTATCAAGTTGGATTTTGTCAAGTGCTTTTCCTGCATCAATTGATATGATTATGTGATTTTTGTCTCTCAATTTGTTTATGTAATGTATTACATTTATTTATTTGCAGAAACTGTACCGTCCTTAAATCCCTGGAATAAATCCCTTTTGGTCATGTTGTATGATCTTTCTAATGTAATGCTGGATCTGATTTGCTAGAATTTTGTTTCAGAATTTTGTTTCATTTCTATGTTCATTAGAGATATTGCCCTGTAATTCTCTTTCTTTGTAATGTCTTTATCTGGTTTGGGGATAAGGATAATGCTGGCTTCATAGAAAGAGCTTGGAACTGTTTCTTTCTCTTGAATTTTTTGGAATAGTCTGAGGAGGATAGGTTTTAATTCTTCTTTGAATGTTTGGTAAATCTCCCCATGTGAAGCTGTCTGGCCCAGGGCTTTTGTTTGCCTGAAGTTTTTGATTACTGCTTCAATTTATTCCATAGTTAGCAGCCTATTCAGATTTTTATTCTTCCTGGTTGAGTTTCGGAAGGTCATATTCTTCTAGGAATGTGTCCACTTTTTCTAGGTTAACCAGTTTGTTGGAATAGCATTGATTATAGTATTGTTTTTTTTTTTTTTTACAATTCTTTGTATTTCTTTGGGATCTGTTGTTATTTCACCTCTTTCAATTCTGATTTTGTTTATTTGGGTCCTCTCTCTTTGCTTTTTGGTGAGCCTGGCTAAAGGTTCATCAATCTTGTTTATCCCTTCAAAGAACCAAATCTTAGTCTCCCCCTTGTGGGATGTGGTACCAGGGATGTGCATCCTGACTAGACTGTATTTCTGCCCCTCCTACCCATCTCCATGTGGCTTTTTCTTTATACTTTTTGTTTCAGAAAATTTGCATAGCTACAGCTAGTTTTCAGGTCATTCTCAGTAATACTTCTATATGTTGTACTGTTACTATGTCTATGGGAGAATGTGAGCTCAGGATCTTCCTACTCTACCATTTCAACCATTGTCCTAAGAAATAGTTTTCTTAAATAAGTCATTAGTTCACATGGCAAAAAGTTTTGACAAAGAAAAATTATTTCCCTTATTCAGAGTGGCCTAAAGAAAAGGATAAGACTTTAGACTAATATCTCACAAGGTAAGACTAGTTATCCTTAAAAGACTGCCTATCTCAATTAACAATTATGAAAATAATCTTGAAATAAAGTTCATGGTTTTGCTGTATATATTTTAAGTGGTAAAATAAAATAAATGAGTCCAGCAAGAGTTCTGATTCTGTGTTCAATTCTAATAAACAATGCCACAACCTGAGGGCAACTCCAGTGAAGACAACCTTTCTATACAGTGTAATTAGATGTCAGTCCCAACATTCATGCCAGAAAATTGATCTCAGGAAGTTGTACCCCAGAGACATCTTCTGTGTTTACATTGGGGCACACAATAAGTTTTAATATATATAGGAAGTATACAATGAGAAAACTTTCACTTTAAAAAGAAAAGAATAAAGCGATCTAAGAATTAGATATGGTGTTGCCAATCACACAAAAGGCTCCTTTTGGGTTAATGTGCAGCCTGTCAGCACCATGTACCCAAAGTGCATTGTCTCAAAAGTTAATCTAAGCTTTTCTGTTCTAATGGAACAGGAAACTCCGCAACACTGTGCTCTATAGGATGTCTTGATAACATCAGCAACCAGAGCATTGAGCACATGCCTCCTGGTCACATACACATCCCAGATGAAAAGATAATAAAGGCAGGAATTATTCTGTGCTCTCATCAACAACAAAACAGCATACACACCAAAGTAATAATAAAGATAACTTTCTTGGCCACTGAATGTATGCATGGCAGAGGGAGAAAGCAACCTGTTATCATTGAACACAGGAGGTACCAAGTCACCAGGAGCCTGTGCTATTTATAAAGCATGCTATGTTCACCATGCCCTCTTTCCCTAGCTACTTCTTTACCAGTCTGCCCTCTAGTGCAAAGTAGTCCCAGGAAAATTGACATTTTGAGAAATAATTCTCCTTTCTTTGCTTACCTAACAAAATGTCTTAAAAAGTAGAGAGACATATTAACCACTGCTACTATTCAGGGAAACACTTAAGATGTACAAGAAAAGAGAAGGTAAAAATTATCTCTATAAATTATCCCAAAATAACATGGATATGTCTGTTTTATTCCTTTAAGAAAGACATATACTTGAAGCCTGAACTGAAATATAAATATGGGAATATCATGAAAGTAAGACCTAAAGTCTGACTCAATGTTGAAGGGTGATTTTCCTCACTTGTAAGCATTACCATTTTTTAGTCCAGAACACTACTACCTTTTATACATATTAATGAATGCACCAAAATTATAGTTTAAAGTAAGATAATGATCTATTATTTTGGCTGTAAAGTATTACAAACATAAAAAACGCAAAAGAATATTTCGATTGTACTTGTATGAATTTCCTAGGGCTTCCCTACAAATTATTTCAGATTGGGTAGCTTAAACAATATATATGTATTATATCACAGTTCTGGAGGCTAGAAGTCTGAAATCAAGATGTTTTAGGAACATTCACTCTATGAAGGCTCTAAGGGAAAAATATGTTCTTGCCTCCTGTAGTTTCTGGTGTTTTCCAGCAATTCTTGATGTTTCTTAGCTTGTAGATTAATCACTTCAATCTTTGCTTCTGTTTCACATGTTTCTTTCCCCACCCCTGTGTATCTGTGTCCATATTTTCTTCTTATTAGAACAATATGAATAAATCTAGTCTGACCTCATCTTAATTTTCACATCTGCAAAGGCCTATTTCCAAATAAGGTCACATATCTTTTTGGGAGACACAATTCAACCTATAGTAGTATTCACTTAAATCACTGACTTTCTCAAAAACTATAGCCAGCAGTCCTGATGTATCTTTTGGATGCTCATGGATGAAGAAATGAGGAAGGAGACACATTGCACAAAGAAAGCAACCATGTTATAGTGAATATTTGTGTATCAGGACCATGGACAGTAGTTCTAGTTTTTTCCCCATCACACCCCAATACTAGCTATACTTATGCCTATGGAAAGAAATGCCTTGCACTAAACAAGACTAATCAAATAGCTATTGGATTGTTTCCCTACTATTTCTAAACTTGTAAATAAATTTATTGTAGTCAATATAACTTTGCCTGGTAAGGTGCAAAGTTTATACTCGTAGTAGAGGACAGGTTGCTGGTTTATAAAGGTTGCTATTAACTTTCTTTATTCTATGGTTCTGTATTCATTATAAAGTCATAAAACATTAACACTTAGCCTAGTAAATGATGATTTTGTGAAAGAAAATGTTTTTTAACATTTAAACTTTTTCAGAACTTGTTTGTTACAGAAAATCAACAAAATTATCATTAAGATATGTATGCTGTTAAATGATCAACATTTGTGTTACTTTTCTAATATTATGATTTATTAAATCAATGTGTAAAGACATGCAAATGGATTAGATTCTATATATTCTAAAGTTGTAATGAGAAGATGAAAATGAGAAATACTAAAGGAAGTGAGTAGAGGGACCATATCAAAGAGGGTTAACTACAGAAGGCCCTATATGCTCTTCTGAGGAGCTTGGACTTTTGTTGAAGAAAATGAGGAGTTATTTAGTGGCTTTAGACAGAGAAGTGATATGGTTAAATTTTTATTTTATTTAAGTAATCTGCTGATTGTATAAAGGATGGTCTAGAAATTGGTAAGGCTAGAGTCAGGCAGAGACATTTAACCAGGGTAATATAATTAAAATAGGAGATTTGAAAGATACATAGGAGATGGAATCAGTTGGTCCTTGATACAGGAAGTTAGTTCTGGCTTAAATGACTTAGAAGAGGACTTGGTTTGGAGGTGGTGAATAATGAGATTGGTTGCTGATATAAAATTTGAATTGCCTTTGGGAGTTCAAAATCTGTATGCCTGTAGGCTCTGCTGCAGAAGAATTGACCTATTTTCTAAATCCCTGGTATCAATACTTCACACTGGTCTATCACTCTTAGATCATATGCAGATTATCTTCACATGTCCAACCTTATATCACTCAGAGCCCGAGATAGTATGTTCTTTCTTGCTAGATATTTCGGATGCCATCACCAATCCGTAACTGCTTTAGATAAAGGGACTGAAGAATTTATTTTGACACCTGGAGGATTTTTATTGTCTTCAAGCAAAGAGAAACTCTTAGGTGTGATTACATCTAGGACAAGGACCTTCTTCTTAGGACATTAGACAAAGAGAAAAGCTGAGAGCATTGCATCATTTTAAGGCATATTTCTTGACACAATGTACACGTGTGCCATGACTCATCAGGTTATATAGTTTCTTTTGAAGGTCAGAGATTAACACACCTCTAATCTTACCAACCAGATGATCCAGAACCTACTGAGAAATGAAAGGATGTTTACACCAGGCTTTTGTGCTTTTTAATATATGAACTTACGTATGCTTTTAAATAAATGTACTTACTATCTTCCTTCATGCCATTTGGTTATTGATTGTTACCATTATCAGTGTAACTGACTAATGCCATATCTTTCTATAGTCACTGTTTCTATCTATGTTTCAAAGATGCTATGAATAATGTAATAAGCTGAATTGCATTCTTCAAAATTCATATGTTGAATTGCTAAACCCCAGCATCTCAGAATGCAACTATATTCAGAAATAAGATCTTTAAAGGAGTGTTTAAATTAAATGAGGTCTTAAGGGCTCTAGTTCAATATAACTGCTGTTCTTATAAAAAGAGGAAATTTAGACACATACATGCACATAGAGAGAGGAAAGACCATGTGCAGACAAAGGGAGAAGATGGCCATCCACAAGCTAAGGAAAAAGGCCTCAGAGTAAACCAACCATGCCAACACCCTGATCTTGAACTTCTAGACTTCAGAACTGAGAAAATAAATTTCTTTTGTTTAATCCATTTTCTGTTTAATACATTTCTTTTGTTTAATCCATTCTCTGTACTTGTTATGGCAGCCTTAGCCAACTAATACAAACAAGAAATGAAAATATCTAGTTTTAGAATTGTACATGAATTGTGAATAAATACATCTTAAAGTGGGGCTTGCCACTGAGTCAAGTTCCTAGGTTTTAGTAGGCAAACACTGTGTATCAGTTATAGTCTACAGCAAAACCTTTGGTTTATTGTGTGACTCGGGGTGACATTTTAAATGGAACGAATTACAGGATAGGTGAGTTTCAGATAAGATAGGTCATGATCCCAAAACAAGAATTATAAAATGAACACCAAATGGTCTTTTAGGATTCTGTTTTGATATTCCTTCCTAGTGCATTTAAAATTTTATTTAATTTTCCAAACCAAACCTACCTATATACTAGCTATAAATTTCCTAGCATATGCATATATGACATTTTTATTTCCTTTTTCCTGGCTTCACAGGTAGTTACAGGCATCATAGTCTTATTTCTAATGCCTGACATTCCAAATTAATGTTGAAATGGAATCTGTGGAAATTCAGAAATGTTGACCAAAGTTCACTTGCAAATGAGTTTTCTCCTTTTACTCTCCAGGACTTCGGTATTAGATGGAAATCAGAACTGCTCTGCAGCAAGGGAAGAACAAATGCAGAAGTGGATTTCTGCAGTAGTAACATGGACCATTAAATAGAGATGGCAGTCAGGAAAGACATATGGATTTCAAAAATAGCACCCATCTGTCTGAGAGCTGGTAAATAATGAATTGCAGGCCTTGGAACATAGCCTTGGAAGCACAGTCTGACTTAGGTTCTGGAAAAGCTATAGAGGCACTCCTCAGAAAATTGCAAAAACATGTACCTTTTGCATTCCAAGAATAATAACCGGGCACAGAGAGACATTCAGTGCCAAGTTTCACATTTAAATCAAGCAGCGCACACAAGGTTGAGAGGTGAACTTTGGCCCTTCCCTAGTTGAGCGCTGGTAAAACATAATTCCTAGGTTCAAAGGTCAGCACTTACAAAGGTGTCTTGGCCAGACACTCAGGCACAGAAACATGGACTCAAGATACATAAATTAAGCATAAATGATAATAATACAGTTTAAATTACATATAGAGATATTGATGTACATACACTTTTATGGAACTTAATAATCAAGAGAAACATATTAGATGAGTTTAACTAGGTCAAAGGTATTTTGGGGGAAAATAGATAACCCTGTGATGTTTTATCAGAAATGAAATGCCATCATATTTCTATTCCTGGCAATTTAAAAAAAAAGGAAGAAGAAAACATTACATTTTATATCTGTTTTGAAAAGGACATATGATAAAAATAATGGTGTTAAAGATATGATTCCAAGTCATTTGCAAATCCAAACTTCCTTCAATTTTGTTATCTCTGACTTTCATATACAGAAATAGGAAGCACATATCTATTTTATGAGGTGGAAAAGTTGCTGGAGATAAAAATATCAGAATTTTCATTTTATGCCTAATGATTCAAAGCTCTTTGCTGTGGCAATCATCCAGTTAAAAATTATTTGGTTATTTACTATGCTATAGAAAAATAAAATAAAGTCAATTTTCTAATGAAATAATATGTGAGCATACAGGACACCTTTAAAGGCAAATTCACCAAAAACAAACAAACAAACACCAACATTTCTCATTTCCTATTGCAGTAATAAAGCATATGGAAGTTAGAGCAAAGCAGAATATAATAAAATGCATTTCTTGCTTTTAAAAAACTTCACAGCCAGGTAGTAAAATTCCTATAGGATCACATATAATAGAAAAGAAATTATGATCAGGCTAGGAATGAAAATGTAAACAGCATTCAGTTATTATGGTCTGAATATCTAAACTCTCCCATTATTAGCAGTTTAGCCCATGGGACTTTGTATGGTTTGATTAAAAACCTGAATAACTCTAATTATTTTACTTATCAGCTCAGAGAAACAAACAGTATGTTTATTTTGTTCACTATAGTATCTTAAGCATCTGACACATTTGATGATACATGAGAGATCCACATGTGAATATCATTAAAATGAATAGAAATAGATTCTGGGATACAAAACATAGAATTAAGTAATTGACATAATTATATTGAGAATGTAGGTTGAGAAAATAGAACAACTAATTAGATGCTTTCTCTATTGGGAGTCAATTCCCCATAGGTATGTCTTGGGAGCAGAGGCACTAATTGACTTTGTTCTGGGCTATCTCTTCAAGAACATTTGTGAGGAATACAAAAAATAAATAGTATCTCCCTCCACAGCAAAGGGCATTCACATTTACTGCCACTATAAGAAAATAGGTTTCCTGAAACTTAAGGTTTCCCTGTAATGTGACCCACTGTATATAGAGGTATCACTTGGCTCCCTGCTTATTGCACTATGGAAATTGGTGCTTGAAGAATGTGCACAAACATGATGATATTTTGCCTACTCCTATAGCAAACTAACTTTAATCTGACTCAGGAGTCTCATCCTTTGGCCAGCATTCATGAAATGGAAGCAGGCTACCTAGTTAATTTGCAAACTCTTCAAATTTTTGATGGCTTCATATAAGAAAAACAATATTGATTTGAAGTTTCCAATTCAAATGATAGAGAGAATGTTATTTCTTTCTAGGAAGCAATGTAGCTTCCACTCTGACAAGAGAAAACAGAATAATCTATAGTATAACTTTTCTTATCCAAGAAAATTAACAAGCCTGAAATCTAAAGAGAAACAGGACCCTTCAAGGAGAGAAAATATGGACATTAGCAAGATGATGGTGGCTGAAATTTTTCTCAAAATATAAAATGATATCAAATCACAATTTCAAGAATCTCAGAGAACTCCAAGCAGAACAATCACCAAACACCATAGCATACACACATACCTAATACATCACTGAAAACTTCTAAAAACAAATGATGAACAGCAAATCTGAGGGGAAAAAAACACAGTACAGAGGAATAAAGATCAGAATTACCACAGACTTCTTACCAGGAATTATGCAAACAAGAAAACAGTAGAGTGGCATTTTTAAAAGCTTGAAAAAATTGTCAATCTAGAGTTCTTTTCCTAGTGAAAAATATCTTTCAAAAATAAAGACTTTTTCAGTCAAAAAGAAAAAGAGAATTCATTTTTGACTAAGATGGATATTAAAGAACATTTTTTAAAACAGCATGATAGCAGATAGAAATTTGGATCTAAATAAAGGAAATAAGGTTTCCAGGAATGTTTAAAGGACTAACTGTAATCTCATTTCACACCTAATACTATTAAGCATTTTTTTTAAATAAGTGAAATGTAGACATCCTCCCTAGTGAGATTTTCAAAAGTTCTTGGCTTCAGCCAAACTCAGTATATTCTGATGTGGCTACATGCTCTATTGAATTAAAATAGAATTTTACAAGGGATGAGAAGAGATAGACTAAGATACAAACATAAAGCAGAGAAAGAGATGAAATTCATAAAAAAAAAAAGAATAGTAAGTGGAAATTGGAGGGTGATGGCAGAATTGCTGAGCCAAGTGGCAATAGTGGTCAAGAAAGAAGTGAAGGAAAATAATCATAATAACTATTTAATACAGGGATATTAATAATATCTACCCTACTGGGTTTCTCTGAGAATCAAAACTGATGAAATTTTTGAAACCCATTGAAAAAAACTAGACTGATGTTTATAGTTATTACTAGTGCCCTGGTGCATGAAATTCATGCACGAGAAAGAGGAATGTCCTTCAGCCTGGCCTAAACCCTCTCCAATCTGGGACCACTGGATTCTAACTACTCACCTGCCCTTCTGCCTGACTGCTCATCCCCAACTGCTCCTGTGCTGGCCTTCTGCCTTCTCAAGTTTAACTACCTTCCCTGCAGGTCTGATCACCCTCAACTGCCCTCTCCTGCTGGCCTGCTCTCCCCCAACCGCCCTCCCCCACCAGCCTGACCACCCCTAATCACCTCTGCCATGGCCCTGCAATCATGGCTTTGTCCGGAAGGATGTCCAGAAGGTCTCCTGAAGTTCTCCCAGTCTAATTAGCATATTACCCTTTTATTAGTATAGATAAGAGCATTATCATTTCCAATGATATTCTTCTGCAGTCTTCAAAAGGGAGCAACAAGGCTTAAAGCATGAACATAAAACTTGCAATTAGAGGATCTGAATTGATATTGCTCTGTTATGTAGCCTTTTGGAAACCAATTTCATTCATATGCAAAATGAAAATATAATATCAATAATGTAAAATATACATTTTATGACATGTCTGTGTAAAATCCTTACAACAGCTTAAGAGGAAAGAGTAGCCACATCACAATGTATTTGTTTGCAAGAAAGAGAATTCTTGACTAACAGAGAGATGCAAATAAGTTGAGGGGGTACACAGTCCTTCTCTTACTTAACCAGAAGTCAGGAGGTCAGCCATTGCTGGAGTCAACTCAGATGCTCAGGAATCTCTTGCTGGATTCAGGTTCTTTCTATTTTTCATTCACTATTCCTAGTATGTTGAATATTATGTTCTGCTTAATTGAGTATTATGTCAACTCATAGTCACAACATCGTTTTCAGACATTAGATTCTGCATTTGCATTCAAGAAACAGAGAGGAATGAGAAGTGGCACCAGCTTTCTTTGTGCCATCCTATATAATAAAAAGATAATATGCCAATTGACCCTCATGCTCTCACACAAGATGGCTGCCCTCATGTGGTCAAAGATGGCCACCACAAGATGGCTGACAGGGGAGGGCCATTGTGGATGATCAGGCCAGCAGGGGAGAGCAGTTGGGGGTGACTGGGTCTGCAGGGGAGGGTATTTAGGGGAAACTAGACCAGAAGTGGAGGGCAGTTGGGGGCAACCAGGTCTTCTGGGGAGAGCAGTTGGGGGTGACTGGGCCTGCAGGGGAAGGTAGTTAGGGGCAACCAGGCCAGCAGGGGAAGGCAGTTGGAGGTTACCGGGCTAGTAAGGGAGGGCAGTTGGGGTGATCAGTCCAGCAGGGAAGCAGTTAGGTGTCAATCAAGCTGGCAGGGGAGTGCTTAGGAGGTGAATTTTGTGCACTGGGCCTCTAGTTTTATTAGAAAGTAAATCTTTTCTAGAATTTTCCACCCCTTCTCAATAGACATTATTTACACATCACTGGAGACTTATATCTCAATTATATCTACTTGCTACATGATACAGCCACCTCTCGCTGCAGGGATGGCTATAAACTTCATATTTCGCTTTGAAAGACTATAGTGGAGGCAAGCAAGGGAAAAAGAGCATGTGAGTGAGTGTCAGTCCTGTCTACTGCAGAAGGGTAGGACTTGGGGCATTTTGCTCTAAGTGAAGGCTCAATAGTATAAAATGAATTGAGACCACAATAAGTTAAAAAAACACCATGGCCTACTTTAACCAAGATTTTAATTTTGTCTTATAATTTATGAGAGCACTTTACAACATATCTCCTATTATATGATGATTTTATATTATACTTAAATTTTACTTTTTTTTGTTTGTTTTTTCTGTTCATCAGATTATTTTATTTATTTATTTATTTATTTATTTATTTATTTTTCCTATTGCCCTCCCCACCTTCCAGAACATTCCTTCATCCGTCTCCCTCCCCCCCACCTACCCCCCATTGCCCTGTATCCACTGGCTATGCCTACACACAAATGTATGCAAGAAAATAGAGAGATAGAAATATTCTAAACTTAGCCAAAATTGTTTTTAGGGCTTTGATGTAGCACAAAATTCCTCCAACACATATTTGATTAAGAAAAAAACAAGTAAATAATTTCATTTTCTTAGGTATAATACTTTGCCCACCAATGTAGCTATAGCACCAGGTATAGTACTTGGTGCCTGGTATATGCTAAGTATTCGTTGAGTACTTGAGCAGATACAAATCAAACCCCAAATTATATATGTATACATATATACATATATATACACACACACTAGAGGCCTAGTGCATGAAAATTCATGTACTGGATGGGGGTCCTTCAGCCCAGCCTTTCCCCTTTCACAGTTCAGGAGTCTTCAAGTGTGGGCGGCAACACGGAATCAGGGGAAGGCAATGACCCCACCACATCTCTTCTGCTGCCACTGCTGGCAGAACAAACCTCAGCCTTGGGTGGCCCTGGGTGGCTGGGCAGCCACCATCTAAGGCTTGCCTGCACCTTGGACGTAGACTGGGCAGCTGCTATCCAAGGCTTGCCTGCATTTCGGGCCAGCCCTGGACAGCTGGGCAGCTGGGCAGCTGGGCAGCCAACATCTGAGGCTTGCATGCACCTCGGGCCAACCCTATGTGGCTGTGGGACTGAGGGGATTAGGGGACTCTGGAGGCAGGTGCACTGAGTGGCCAGACCCTCCTGGGGGCAGGCCCAGCCATGCTGCATGCCTGTAGCCCAGGTGGGGCTGAGGGGACTAGGCACCACCATCTTGTGGCTGTGGATACTGCCATCTTTGAGGGTGTGGCATTCAATTAGCATATTCCCTATTTTAGATAGGATATATATATATATATATATATATATATATATATATATATATATATAACATATATATATATAACATATATATATATTTATTTTTATTTTATTTTAAATTTATTTTGATTAATTTTATTTTGGAGACTTACATGCTTAAATTCCTCTAGTTTTGAGGTGCTGAGTATAAGAACATAATGCCCCACTCCAACAGACAGGTTCTAATTTACCACTGCTCTTGTATGATTACATAATGGCTCTCAAAATGTGGCTCACACCATTAAAGGGAGATGATAGGTAATATACATAAGTAAAGGTCCAGAGAAGCAAATTAAATCTTATATAACATTGTTCATTTCACAGTGTTACATGCCTGATGCATCTACTTCCATGATCTTGCCAGGTAATGCATAATTTAAATGACAAACAATTCATTAGGAATAGTGATTCCCCCCAATTTTTTATTGTGTTAAAATACTCATATGTTTACAATAACAACAATTTTAAGTGTAAAGCTAAGTGGTATTAAAAGCATACATAATTTTATACTATCATAACCACCATCCATCTCCAGAACTATTCATCTTGTTAAACTGAAAATCTACCCCATTAAACAAAAATTCTTTGTTTTCTCTCCCCTAGCCTCTGGTGACATCTCAGTCTTTATGATTTGACTTCTCTGAGTACCTCATGTAAGTGGAATTATACATATTTATCTTTTTTTGTGGCCATTCTACCAATCTCTGTCTTTAGATTGGAAAGTTTAGTTTATTCATATTTCAAGTAATTACTGATAAGTAGAGACTAATTTCTGTCATTTTGCTATTTCTTTTTCATGTCTTACATATTTTCAGTCCCTTATTTCCTACATTCCTATCTTATCTTGTATTTAGTTGATTTTTAAATGAAATATTTAAATTTATTTCTCTTCTTATGTGTATATTCTATAGCTGTTTTCTTTTTTTAAAATTAATTTTTATACATATCTCCCCATTGCTCCCCCTCCCTCCCAGGCATACCCCAACCTCCCAGTCTCTATGTTCATTGGTTATGCTTATATGCATGCATACAAGTCCTTTGATTTATCTCTTATCTACCTCACCTAACTTTAATCTTCCTGCTGTAATTTCACAGTCTGTTTGAAGCTTTACTGTCTCTGTATATATCCTTTTGTTCATCAGTTTATAATGTTCTTTATTATCCACAAATAAGTGAGATCATGTGATGCTTCTCTTCATTGACTGGCTTATTTCACTAAGCATAAGGCTCTCCAGTTCCAACCAGGTTGCTGCAAATGGTAAGAATTCCTTCTTTTTAATGGCAGCATAGAATTCTATGGTGTAGATGTACCACAGTTTACTAATCCACTCATCTGCTGACGGGCACCTAGGCTGTTTCCAAATTGTAGCTATTATAAATGGATTGGGAGAATCAACATCATTAAAATGTCCATACTGCCCAAAGCAATCTATAGATTCAATGCACTGCCCATTAAAATACCAACAACATATTTCACAGACCTAGAAAGAATTATTCATAGATTCATCTGGAACAAAAAACGACCACGAATAGCTACAGCAATTTTGAGAAAGAAGAATAAAGTAGGTGGGATATCAATACCAGATTTCTAGCTATACTACAAAGCAACTGTTCTCAAAACAGCCTGGTACTGGCACAAGAACAGACATATAGACCAATGGAATAGAATAGAGATGCCAGATATCCACCCAAACCACTATGCTCAACTAATATTTGACAAAGGAGGCATGAACATTCAATGGGGCCAAGATAGCCTCTTCAACAAATGGTGTTGGTTAAATTGGACAGATACATGCAAAAAAATGAAACTGGACCACCAACTTACACCAAATACAAAAATAAACTCAAAATGGATACAGGTTAAACATTACAAGGGAAACCATAAAAATACTGGAGGAATCCACAGGCAGCAAAATCTCAGATATATGCCAAAAGAACTTCTTCACTGATACTGCTCCAAAGGCAATGGAAGCTAAAGAAAAAATAAACAAATGGGACTACATCAAAATAAAAAGCTTTTGGACAGCAAAAGAAACCATCAACAAAACAACAAGAAAGATCACTGTATGGGAGAACGTATTTGCAAATGTTATCACTGATAAAGGTTTAATCTCCAAAATCTACAGCCAACTTATGCAACTTAATAAAACAAAGATAAACGATCCAATAAAATAATGGGCAATAGACCTAAATAGAACCTTTTTGAAAGACGACAGAAGGAAGGCCAAGAGACACATGAAAACATGTTCAAAGTCATTAAGCATCCGAGAGATGCAAATCAAAATGACAATGCGATACCATCTTACACCAGTCAGAATGGCCATCATCAACAAATCAACAACCAACAAGTGTTGGCGAGGATGTGGAGAAAAGGGAACCCTTGTGCACTGTTGGTGGGAATGCAGACTGGTGCAGCCACTGTGGAGAACACTATGGAGTTTCCTCAAAACACTAAAAATATATCTCCCATTTGACCCTGTAATCCCACTCTTAGGAATTTACCCTAAGAAATTACAAACACCAATCAGAAAGGATTTATGCACCACTATGTTCATAGCAGCACAATTTATAGCTGTTTTCTTTGTCATCACCATAGGGAACACTTTAATTTGAATTTATACCAGTTCAGTTTCAATAACATATAAAACTTTGTTCCTTCTCTTAGAGTTGTTAATGTCACAAGATTTCACATTTACACATTGTGTGCCCCAAAACATAAAATAATAATTCTTTTAAATGCATTAATCTCTTAAATATTTTAATTACTTTTAATCTGATAGCATCTTAAATCATGAAAAAAACAAAAAGTAAAAGTATAAAATCAGACAGAATCCAAGATGGCGGCATAGGTAAACACCTACACTGCTGCCTTGCACAACAATTTCAAAACTACAACTAAAAGACAGAACGGACATCATCCAGAACCACTGGAAAGCTGACTGAGTGGAAGTTCTACAACTAGAGGGAAGGAAAGGGGCTCACGGAGACCCAGAGGAGCTGCAAAAAGCTGAGGTACGGAGACGTGCTTATGAGAGAGCGGGTGCTAGAATACCTGGCTATTTTTCTCTGGCAGGAGGAAAACAGAGACTCTCAAAGGCATTGAACCCCTTATCTTATGACACTAAACCCCAGATCCAGCCGAAACTCATACGGGGGGAGTTTGGACTGTGAAAAGGGAGAGGAGCACAGAAATTTAGGGGAGTTGCAAAAGATCAGAGGTTTGGTGGTGTGCACAGCACTGCGCAGAGGACAGATTGCTGATTGTGCAGCTGGCTTTCACGAGTGGGCGGGAGACAGACCCTCCCAACTGTACCACTTCTGATTCCACTAAGCCCCTGTTTCAGGTGAAACCCTGGGGACCGAGATTCATGTGGTCCTGGAGCGCAGGGGAGCCGGAAAGGCAGCAGTCTAGAGGCACCACGGGCGCTTGTGCACAAGGACTGCTCCAGCAATTACCCAGTCGCGTGAGACTCAGGGGCCGTGGAGGGCTGGGCCGACTGGAAGGCAAGGCGGTCCCTTAAGCCCTGAGACTCCACCCATCCCAAGCTCAACAGAGGCTTCTTCGGTTTTGCAAGTATGGTATCATAAGGCTGAGTCCAACACAGAAGTTCTCCCGGCATAGTGAAAATGCCGAGACAAGGGAAGGGATCACAAACAAAAGAAATGGAGGGAAAAAAAATGACTGGATATAGAGTTCAAAACCACGCTTATAAGGTTTTTCAAGAATATGCTAGAAAAGATGGATAAATTTAGTGAGACCCAAGAGGAGATGAAAAAGGACCAACCAGAGACACTGACTGAAATAAAAAATATTATACAGAGTCCTGATAGCAGACTAGAGGAAGGGAAGAATCAAGTCAAAAATTTGAAATATAAAGAAGCAGAAAACATTCAACTGGAAAGCAGGAAGAGAAAAGAATCCAAAAATGTGAAGATAATGTAAGCGTACCAACATCAGAATTGTGGGGTGCCCAAAGAAGTGAGAGGCCAAGATACTGAAAACCTATTTAAAGAAAAAATGACTGAAAACTTCCCACATGTGGTGAAAGAAATAGACTTCGAAGTCCAGGAAGCACACAGAACCCCATATAAAAGGAATCCAAAGAGGACTACACCAAGACACATCATAATTAAAATACCAAGAGCAAAAGAGAAAGAGAGAATATTAAAAGCAGCAAGAGAAAAACAGTTCATTACCTACAAGGGAGCACCCATACGACTGTCAGCTGATTTCTCAACAGAAATGATGCAAGCCAGACGGGAGTGGCAAGAAATATTCAATGTGATGAATAGCAAGAACCTACAACCAAGAATAATCTATCCAGCAAAGCTAACATTCAGAATTGAAGGGCAGATAAAGAGCTTCACAGAGAAGAAAAAGCTAAAGGAGTTCATCAACTCCAAACCAGTATTATATGAAATGCTGAAAGGTACTCTTTTAGAAGAGGAAGAAGAAAAAGGTAAAAGCCAAAAAATTATGAACAACAAAAACATATCTATCAACAAGTGAATCTAAAAATTAAGTGAATTAAAAATTTGATCAACGAATAAACTGGTGAATATAATAGAATCAGGAGCACAGAAAGGGAGTGGACTGATAATTCTCAGCGGGAAAGGGGTGAGGGGTGTACAGGGAGAGACTGGACAAAAATCATACACCTATGGATGAGATCAATGGGAGGGAGGTAAGGGCAGAGGGAAGGGTGGGAGCTGGGTGGAGGGGTGCTATGGAGGGAAAAAAGAGAAACAAATGTAATAATCTGAATAATAAAGATTTAATTAAGAAAAGAATAACATTAAATTTATAGATTAAATTAGAAAGAAAAAAGTATAAAATTATTGTTACACTGTTACTAGCTTTTATAATTGCTTCACTGAGATCTGAATGTCTTCGTGCAGCTTTGAGTTACTGTATAATTAGTATAATTTTTTTTTGAAATTTCTTACAGGGATTTTCTAATAGTAACAAATTCCCTTAGCTTTTGTTTGCCTAAAAATGAATTAATTTCTCTCTTATTTTTGAAGGAGTAAGATATAGAATGAGATATAATTTTATGAGTTATAGAATTCTTGGTTGACAGGTGTGGTTTTTTTGTGTGTGGGTATTTTTGTTTTTGTTTTTGTTTTTGTTTTTTTACTTTGAGTATATTGGCTCACTGCCTTTGGCCTCTAAAATTTCTAATGAGAAATATGCTGATAAACTTATTGACAATCTCTTGCATGTAATGAGTCACTTCTCTTTTTCTGTTATCAAGATATTCTCTCTTTCTTTTAAAGTATGATCACAATGTGTTTGGATGTGAGTCTCTGTTTATTGAGCTTCTTGGATATTTCAATTCATGTCTTCATCACTTTGGGAAGTTTTCAGCCAGTATTTATTAAATACTAGAGGCCCGGTACATTGCAGGGGGAGAGAGGAAGAGGGTGTCCCTCAGCCTGGCCTGCACCTTCTTGCAATCCGGGACTCCTACCAGGGATCAGGCCTAAACCAGTAGTTGGATATTCCTCTTGCAATCTGGCACTGATAGCTCTTAACCACTCGCCTGCCTGCCAGCTTGATCACCCCTGACTATTCTGTCTGCCTGATTGCCCCTAATTGCCTCTGCCTCTGCCCGGCTGCTGCAGCTTTATTCGACAAAACATCTGGAAGGTTGTTTGACCATCTGGCCTAATTAGCTTATTATACTTTTATTATTTATAGATTCTGCACCACTTTCTTTTCTGTTTCCTTCAGAAACTACTACAATGCATGTTTTGATTGATTTCCTTTACTGAATTTTTTATTTAAATTACTGTACTGAGAAGTTTTTTTATTTAATTTTAGGTTTTCTATATTTTTATGGATATTTCCATTTTTTCATATATAATTTTCATTATTTTTCCATAGTTATTTAATTCTCTGCACACCTTTAAGATAGTTATTTTAATGTCTGTGTCTAGAAAGAAGTAAAACTGTCACTATTTACAGATGACATGACATAACATATAGAAAATCCTAAAGAATTCACCAAAAAGTTAATAGAATTAATAAAGGAATTTAGTAAAATGGAATACAAAATATTTAGAAGAAATTAGTTGCATTTTTATACATAATAATAAGGTATCATAAGAAGAAATTTTTAAAAATCCCACTTACAACTGTATAAAAAGAATAAAATACCTAGGAATAACTTTAACTAAGGAGGTGAAAGACCTGTACTCTGAAAATTGAAAACATTGAATCAAGAAATGGAAGAGGATACAAATGAATGGAAAGATATGTTGTGCTCTCGGACTGGAAGGATTAATATTTTTAAAGTGATCATTTTACCCAAAGAAATCTACATATTCAATTCAATTCCTATCAGAATACTCAAAATTATATCAAATAACCCTAATTAAAATAATTATAACATTTTAAAAATTATTATTTCCTCAGCCAAGGATATAGTTTTCATTGATTTTAAAGGAAGAGAGAAAGAAACATCAATTGGTTGCCTCCTATATACTCCCAAACCAGGAATTGAACCTCAGCCCAGGTATGTGCCCTGACTGGGAATCAAACCCACCACCTTTCACCATGCAAGACAATGGTCCAAATAACTGAGCAACACTGTCCAGGGCCAATAACCCTAAATTTATATGAAAACACAAACTACCTGAATAGCCAAAACAATCTTAAGAAAGCAGAACAAAGTGTAAGGAATGATACTCTCTGATCTCAAACTATGCTACAAAGCTATAATAATTAAAACTGGCACAAAAAAATAGTTAACAATGCGCACTTAGGCTATTTCCAAATCTTAGCTATTGTAAATTGTGCTGCTATCAACATAGGGGTGCATATATCCTTTTTGATTGGTGTTTCTAGTTTCTTGGGACATATTCCTAGAAGTGGGATTACTGGGTCAAATGGGAGTTCCATTTTTAGTTTTTTGAGGAAACTCCATACTGTTCTCCACAGTGGCTGCACCAGTCTGCATCCCCACCAGAACTGTAGGAGGGTTCCTTTTTCTTTGCATCCTCACCAGAACTTGTCCTTTGTTGATTAGTTGATGCTTGCCATTCTAACAGGTGTGAAATGGTACCGAATTGTCACTTTGATTTGCAACTCTCGGATAATTAGTGACATTGAGCATGTTTTCATGTGTCTCTTGGCCTTCCTTCTGTCTTCTTTTGAAAAGTGTCTATTTAGGTCTTTTGCCCATCATTTCATTTGGTCATTTATCTTCCTTTTATTAAGTTGTATAAGTTGCCTGTAAATGTTGGAGATTAAACCTGTATAAGTGATAACATTTGCAAATATGATCTCCCCTACAGTGGGCTTTCTTGTTTTGTTGATAGTTTCTTTTGCTATGCAAAAGCTTTTTATTTTGATGTAGTCCTGTTTATTTATTTTGTCTTTAGTTTCCATTGCCCTCAGAGTGATATCAGTGAAGAAATTGCTTTGGCATATGTCAGATTTCTCTGCCTGTGGATTCCTCTAGTATTTTTATGGTTTCTCATATTATGTTTAAGTCCTGTATCTATTTTTAGTTTATTTTTGTGTATGGTGTAAGTTGGTGTTCTAGTTTCATTTTTTTGCATGGGTCTGTCCAATTTTCCCAACAACATTTACTGAAGAGACTGTTCATGCCTCCTTTATCAAATATTAATTGAGCATAGTGGTTTGGGTCAATATATGGGTTCTCTATTCTATGCCACTGGTCCATACATCTGTTCTTGTTCCAGTACCAGGCTGTTTTGAGAACAGTGGCTTTGTAATACAGCTTGAAATCTGGTCTTGAGAACCCACCTACTTTGTTCTTCTTCTCAGGATTGCTGTGGCTTTTCGGGATGTTTTTTTATTACAGATGAATTTTTGGAGAGTTCTTTCTAGTTCTCTGAAATATGTCATTGGTATTTTAACGGGGAGTGAATTGGCTCTATAGATTGCTTTGGGTAGTATGGACATTTTAATTATGTTGATTCTACCAATCCATGAACACGGTATGTTCTTTCATCTATTTATGTCTTCCCTCATCTCTTTTACCAATGTTCTTTGTTTCTGAGTAGAGGTCTTTTACCTCCTTAGTTAAGTTTGTTCCTAGGTACCTTAATTTTTTTGGTGCAATGGTAAATGGGATTGTTTTCTTAGTCTCTCTTTCTGTAAGTTCACTGTTGTATAAAAATGCCATAGATTTCTTGATGTTAATTTTGTTTCTTGCTACATTGCCAAATTCATTTATTAAGTCTAATAATTTTTTATGAAGTCTTTTAGAGTTTTCTATGTACAGTATCATGTCATATGTGAATAATGACAATTTTACTTCTTCTTTTCCTGTTAGATGCCCTTTATTTCTTCTTCCTGTCGCCAGTACAATGTTGAACAATAGTGGTGAAAGTGGGCGTCCCTGTCTTGTTCCTGTTCTTGGGGGAAATGGTTTTAGTTTTTGCTCTTTAAGTATGATGTTGGCTGTGGATTTGTCATATATGGTTTTTATTATGTTGACGTATGATCCTTCTATTCTCACCTTGCTGAGAGTTTTTATCAAAAATGTGTGTTGGATTTTGTCAAAAGCTTTTTCTGCATCAATTGATATGACTGTGGTTTTTATCTCTCAATTTGCTTATGTGATGTATCACATTTATTGATTTGCAGATATTGTACCATCCTTGAATTCCTAGAATAAATCCTATTTGGTCATGGTGCATAATCTTTCTAATGTACTGCTGGATCCGATTTACTTGAATTTTGTTGAGGATTTTGGCATCTATGTTCATGAGGGATATTGGCCTGTAATTCTCTTTCACTGTTTTGTCTTTATCTAGTTTTGGTATTAGGGTGATGCTGGCTTCATAGAATGAGCCTGGAAGTGTTCCTTCCTCTTAAATTTTTTGGAATAGTGTGAGAAAGATAGGTTTCAGTTCTTTTTTGAATGTGTGGTAAAACGCCCCTGTAAAGCTGTCTGGCCCCAGGCTTTTGTTTGCTGGAAGCTTTTTGATGACTGCTTCAATATCTTCCATAGTTATTGTCTTATTGAAATGTTTAGATTCTTCCTGATTGAGTTTTGGAAGGTTGTATTTTTCTAGGAATATGTCCATTTCCTCCAGGTTGTATAGTTTGTTGGAATAGTTGTTTATAATATTTTTTAACAATCCTTTGTATTTCGGTGGGGTCTGTTGTTATTTCTCCTCTTTTTATTTCTGATTTTGTTTATTTAGGTCCACTCTCTTTGCTTCTTGGTGAGCCTGGCTAGAGGTTCATCCATCATGTTTATCCTTTCAAAAAACCAACTCTTGATCTTGTTGTTCTTTTGTATTGTTTTTTTAATCTTTATGTCATTTATCTTTGCTTTGATCTTTATTATTTTCTTCCTTCTGCTTACATGGGGCTTTGCTTATTGCTCTCTTTCTAACTCTTGTAGTTGTAGGGTTAGGTAATTTATTGTCATTGTTTCTTGATTTTTGCAGTAGGCTTGTAGAGCTATGAACTTCCCTCTTAAACTGCTTTTGCTGTGTCCCATAGATTTTGGATTGTTGTGTTTTCATTGTCATTTGTTGCCATGATTTTTTATTTCTTCTTTGATCTCTCTGGTAACCCAATCATTGCTTAATAACATGCTCTTTAGTCTCCAGATGTTTGATTTTTTGGATTGTTTTTATCATAGTTGATTTCCTGTTTTATGCCATTGTGATCTTAGAAGATGCTTGATATGATTTATATCATCTTGAATTTGAAGAGACTTTGCCTGTGTCCTAATATGGGATCTATTCTTGAAAATGTTCCATGTGCACTGGAGAAGAATGTATATTCTGTAGCTTTGGGGTGAAATGTTCTAAAGATGTCAATTAAATTTATCTGATTTAGTGTGCCATTTAGGATTGCCATTTCTTTGCTGATTTTTTGTGTAGTTGATTTAGCCAGTGGTGTCAGTGGGGTATTAAAGTCCTCTACTATGATACTATGCCTGTATTGCTATCCATCTCTCCCTTGATATCTTCCAGAACTTGTTTTATATATTTGGGTTCTTCTGTATTGGGTGCATATATATATTTACCAAAATTATATCTTCTTGGTGAATTGTTCCTTTTAGTATTATGTAGTGGCCTTCCTTATCTCTTGTTATGGCCTTTACTTTGAGGTCTATTTTATCAGATATATGTATCATAATGCCAGCTTTTTTCTCATCTCCATTTGCCTGAAAGATGTTTTTCTATCGCTTCACTCTCAGTCTGTGTGAATCCTCTGTTCTGTGGTGGGTCTCTTGCAGAGAGCAAATATATGGGTCATGTTTTCTTATCCATTCGACTACTATATGTCTTTTGATTGGTGCATTTAATCCATTTATATTTAATGTTATTATTGATAAGTACATGTTTGTTGTCATATTTTTTCCTTAAAGTTTGTGTTTCTTATTGCCTTTCTATTCTTTTTACAGTAGTGCTTTTAGCATTTCTTGCATTGCTGGCTTGGTAGTGATAAACTCTCTAATCCCTTTTTTATTTGTGAAGCTCCTGATTACACCTCCAATTTTGAATAATAGCCTTGCTGGGTATAGTATTCTTGGGTTCAGTCCCTTGCTTTGCATCACTTTGTAAATTACATTCCATTCTTTTCTAGCCTGGATTGTTTTTCTGTTGAGAAACCATTGATATCCTTTTTATTTAAATTAAATATTTATTATTCAGATTATTACATTTGTTTCTCTTCTTTCCCCTCTATATTTCCTCTCCACCTGGCTCCCACCCCTCCCTCTACCCTTACCTCCCCCCCAATGACCTCATCCATAGGTGTATGATTTTTGTCTAGTCTCTCCCTGCATCCCTCTCACTGCTTTCCCCCTGAGAATTATCAGTCCACTCCCTTTCTGGGCTCCTGATTCTATTATATTCACCAGTTTATTCGTTGATCAAATTTTTAATTCACTTAATTTTTAGATTCACTTGTTGATAGATATGTATTTGTTGTTCATAATTTTTTATCTTTTACTTTTTCTTCTTCCTCTTCTTAAAGAGTACCTTTCAGCATTTCATATAATACTGGTTTGGAGTTGATGAACTCCTTTAGCTTTTTCTTATCTGTGAAGCTCTTTATCTGTCCTTCAATTCTGAATGATAGCTTTGCTGGAAAGAGTATTCTTGGATTTAAGGTTCTTGCTATTCATCACGTTGAATATTTCTTGCCACTCCCATCTGGCCTGCATAGTTTCTGTTGAGAAATCAGCTGACAGTCGTATGGGTGCTCCCTTGTAGGTAATGAACTGTTTTTCTCTTGTTGCTTTTAATATTCTCTCTTTGTCTTTTGCTCTTGGTATTTTAATTATGATGTGTCTTGTTGTACTCCTCTTTGGATTCCTTTATGTGGGGTTCTATAGTCCTTTTTGGATTCCTTTATATGGGGTTCTGTAGAGCTGAGAAGTCTACTTCTTTCACCAGATGTAACAAGTTTTCAGTCATTATTTCTTCAAATAGATTTTCAGTATCTTACTCTCTCTCTTCTTCTGGCACCCCCATAATTCGGATGTTGGTACGCTTGAAGCTGTCCCAGAGACTCCTTACATTATCTTCACATTTTTGGATTATTTTTTCTTCTTTTTCCAGTTGAGTGTTTTCTGATTCTTTATATTTCAAATTTTTGACTTGATTCTTGCTTTCCCTGCCGTTAGGTCTCTGTACAATATTTTTTATTTCAGTCAGTGTATATTTCATTTCTAGTTGGTCCTTTTTTATCTCTAGTTGGTCCTTTTTCATCTCTAGTTGGTCCTTTTTCATCTCTAGTTGGTCCTTTTTCATCTCCTCTTGGGTCTCACTAAATTTATCTATCTTTTTTAGGATATTCTTGAAAACCTTATAAGCATGTTTTTGAACTCTATAGCCAGTCATTTTTCCCCCATTTTTTTGTTTGTGATCTCTTCCTTTGTCTCTGCATTTTCACTATACAGGGAGAACTTCTGTGTTGGATTCAGCCTTATGATACATGACTTGCAAAAGCCTCTCTGTTGAGCTTGGGATGGGTGGAGTCTCATGACTTAACAGACTGCCGTGCTTGCCTTCCAATCGTCACTGCCCTCCACAGCCCCTGGGTCTCACATGACTCTGGATAATCACTGGAGAAGTCCCTGTGTGCACATGCAGTGCCTCTAGACCACTGCCTTTCCAGCTCCCCTGAGCTCTGGGACCATATGAGTCTGGGTCCCCAGGGTTTCACCCGAAACTGGGGTTTAATGGAGTTAGAAGTGGTGCAGTTGGGAAACTCTGTCTCCTGCCCACTCGTGAAAGCCAGCGGCACAATCAGCAGTCTGTCCTCTGTGCGCAGTGCTGTGCACGCCACCACACTCTGCCCTTTTGTGACTCCCTTAAATTTCCGTGCACTTCTCCCTTTTTACAGTGCAAACTCCCCCTGAATGAGTCTCGCCTGGACCTGGGGTTCAGTGCTCTAGGATAAGAGGTTCAATGAAGTTGGGAGTCTCCATCTCCCTCCCAACAGAGAAAGCCAGCCAGGTTCTCTGGCTCCTGTTCTCTACACACACGCATTTCCATACCTCAGCTTTTTGCAGCTCCTCTGGGTCTCCATGAGCCCCACTCTTTCCTTCTAGTTGTAGAATTTCCACTCAGCCAGCTTTTCTGTGGTTCTGTGTGCTGTCCATTCTGTCTTTTAGTTGTAGTTTTGAAATTTTTGTGCGAGGCAGCAGTGTAGTTGTTTACCTATGCCAACATCTTGGATTCTGGAGTTGATGTTCTAATAGGAGAACCCTTGCCGGTGACTTTCTGTCTCTCTCTGGCAGCCTTTAAGATTCTTACTTTGTCTTTGGTATTTTCTAATTTAATTATGTTGTGTCTTGTCAGTCTTTTAGGGTTCAACTTGTTTGGGACTCTATGTGTTTCTTGGACTTGCAATGTTTTTTATTGCCAATATCAAAAAAGTTTTCTGTCATTTCTTCAAACAGTTTTTCTATTCCTTGCTTCTTTTCCTCTCCTTCTGGTATTCCTATTATGCAAATGTTTTATTTTTGTTATCCCAGAGCTCCCTTAAGCTCTCCTCTTGCTTTTTAAGTATTCTTTCCAGTTGCTGCTGTATTTGTGTGTTTTATCCTACCTTGCCTTCTAATTCTCTGATGCAGTCCTCAGCCTCTTCTAGTCTACCTTTTAAGTCTTCCATTGTATTCTTTATTGCATCTATGTAATGCTTTATCTCCTCTTGGCTCCTTTTCATGTTGGTGAGATTCTCATTCAACTCCTTATAATTCTCATTGAGTTGTGTGTATTTGTCATCCAGTCTTTTGAGAATCCTTAGAACCATTACTCTTAATTTGTTCTCTGGTATGTTGCTAGCCTCAATTTCATTTAACACCCTTTCTAGTGATTCCTCTTTTTCTTTCCTTTGGGAATTGCTGTTTTGTTTTCCCATGTTTTCCTGTTGTGTTTTAATTATAGATCCAATTGCTCTTCTACCCAGATTTTCTTTGGGGATGGTGCTACTGGTGTAATCTCTCAGGTCTCTTGGGCTTGGTAATCTAGTGTACCTCCCTACTTGAGCTATTTGGGTTCTCATGATGTAGGCCTGTGAGTTGGAGAGGCACAACTGGGGTGTATAGAAGTCAGCAGCTGTGGAAGGGGGTGTCCCAATTTTTGCTGTCTTGCACCCTTGATTGAAATCATACGTGCCCAGCAGGGACCTACAGTGGCACCTATGAATCATTTGTTGGAGTGATGGGACTCAAGGGGCTTGTAATATGTAAAGGCATGACTGTGGTGTCCAAAGTTCTGTAGTTGTGGGGTGGGAAGACCCAGCTTTTGCTGCTGTGCCTGTAGTGGATAGGCGCTCACTCTCAGTTTCAGCTCACAGGGGCACCCACGGTATATTTGCTAGAGAGGCACACTGAAGCACTCTGAAGGGCCTTGGCAGTGTAGCCACATAATTGAGGCCTCTGTGGAGAGGTATCCAAGATAAATTAATTCAGAATTACTACTGCGGGGGGAGTGTGCCCCTGTTTGTCCAAGATCACACCCAAGAAGAGTTCACAGTGGCTCCCACGAGTGCCTGTGGATAGATGGGCTCAGGGTGCCTGACTGTTGGAAATGTACATCTGTGGAGGTTCATTTGCTGGTGGATGCAGAGCTCTGATGCACTCTGAGGTTCCCTGGCACTGAGGTTGAGCAGCTGCAGTGGATGTGGGAATAGGGAATAGGGAATTCAAAATTTCTACTGCAGGGCAGCAAGTCCTTGTCTATGCAGAATCACACCCAGCAGAGTCTCAGAGCTGCTCCCCCAGTGCGCTGTGACTAGATGTCCTCAGGGGGCCTGCCTGTTGGAAATGCGCATCTGTGGAGGTGCCCTTGCAGGCACAGATCTCTGATGCACTTTGAGGGGCCTGACACTGAAGTTGCACAGCTGGGGAGTCCATGGGCAGTTATTCAGGAATAAGGAGTTCAGAATTTCTACTGCAGGGCTACTTGCCCTTGTCTGTACAAAATCATACCCACCGGACTCCTAGTGGCTCCCTGAATGCCTAAACAAAGTTCTGCCCCTGGGGAGCGGGAAGTTGCACTTATTGCTACTAAGCAGTACACCTTTGGAGGTGGAAGTCTCAGGGTCCTAGGGTCTGTGGGTGGGGAAGCACCATTTTGGTTGGAGTGGCTGCTGGGTCGCAGGGCAGTACCAAAGCCTGTCTGCTTGGTGGTGCTGATGAGTTCCTACAAAAGGCCATTCTCCCCTTTAAGATGGCCTGTAGAGTCCTGTAGTCCAGGGAGTCCTCGCAGTGATAGTTTCTCCCTGTCCAAGAGGGCTGGTCTACCAGCCCCTGCTGTTTCTGTGAGATATAATGTCCCTTACTCACACACACACTACACACATCCACACATTCTCCTTTCATCCCCTCACTCACTCATTTCTTTTCCCTCACCTCCGTCCTGCCAGTCGCCATCTTTCTATTCCTGAACAATATATTCTTGATATATCACATAAAGCAAGGAAAACAAAGGCAAAATTAAATAGGAGAGCGTCAAACTAAAAACCTTTTGCCAGCAAAGAAAAACCTTCAACAAACGAAAAGACAACCTACTGAATGAGAGAATATATTTACAAATAATATATATCTGATAAGGGATTGATACCCAAAATATATAAGAAACTCAGACAAGTCAATGACAAAAAATAATCCAGTTGAAAAAATGGACAGAGAACATTAAAGGCATTTCTCCATAGAAAACGTACAAATGGCCAACAAACATATAAAAAGATACTCAACATCACTAATAATCACGGAAATGCAAATCAAAACCACAAGAAGATACCACCTCACACTAGTCATAATAGCTATTATCAAATAGTAAACAAATAACATGTATTGGTGAGGATGTAGAGAAAGGGGGATGATTGTGCCCTATTGGTCAGAATGCAAACTAGGAAGATTCTTAAAAATAAACTAAAAATAGTTATACAATATGACTCAGCAATTCCTTTTCTGAGTATTTATCCAAAGAAAATTAGAACACTAATTAAATATATATGCATCCCTACATTCATTGCAGCGTTATTCACAATAATCTTGATATGGAAGTAATCTAGGTAACCATGGATAGATGAATGGATAAAGAACATATATAATTAAATATTACACCACAATAAAAAAGAATGGAATCTTGCCATTTGCAACAACATTGATGAATATAGAGTGTATTAGTTAGGTGAAATAAGTCAGGCAGAGAAAAACAAATATGGTATGGTTTCATGCAGAATCTAAAAACAGACTTGCTGAAACAAAAATCAAAGAGATAATCACCAGAAGGGAGGGAGTAAGGAAATGGGTGAAAGGGGGAATATAGAGAATAACATTGCAATAAGTTTACATGGTGACATGTAAAGTGAATCACAGTGTAAGATGAATCACTATAGTATACATCTGAAACTAATATAACCAACATACTATTGTATACCAACTATACTTAAATTTTAAAAAATTAAGTCTTTGTCTAGTACAGTGATCGGCAAACTGTGGCTTGCAACCACTGACCTAGACTTTCAATTCCAATAATTACAGGCTGTTGTTATTCCTTGTGATTAAGCCCCTATCAGTGGTCGGCAAACTCATTAATCAACAGAGCAGCGAAGTGCAGCTTGTGAGCTGCAGTTTGCCTACCACTGGTCTAGTAGATCTGTCATCAGATAATTTTCACCCTGAGGTATAAACTTAAGGTCTTCTTAAGTCTTTTCTGAGCCTTCAACTTTCTCTAGGCATATATGGTGACTTTCTTTTTAAAAAAATAATTAATCTTATTTTCCAGTTATATTGAGTTATAATTGACATATATCTCTGCATAAGTTTAAGATGTACAGCATGATAATTTGACTTAAATGTATTGTGAAATAATTAGTAGAATAAATTTAGTTAACATCCAACATTTCATATAGCTATGAAAGAAAAAAAAACTTTATTTTTTATGATGGGAACTCTGAAGACCTATTCTGTCAACAAATTTCAAATATACCATAATGCATAGTTAACTATAGTGTTCATGTCACATTACAGCTTTGGAATTATTTATGTTGTAACTGGAACTTTGTACCTTTTGATTGCCTTCATCCAATTCTCTATTTCCTTATCCCCAGCTTCTAATAATCATATATCTGATTGTGTCCTCTCTGAATTATTTCATTTAGCACAATGCCCTCAAATTTCACCCATGTTGTCACAAATGCCAGGAATTATTTATGATTGAATAACTCATTCATCCATAAATGGGCACTTAGGTTGTTTTCATGTGTTGGCTATTGTAAATAACGCTGCAATAAACATGAGGGAGCTGATATCTCTTCAAGTTCACGTTTTCATTTTCTTTGGCTATATTCCCAGGAGTGGAACTCCTGGATCACATGGCATTTCTATTTTTAGTTTTCTAAAGATCTTCTACACTATTTTTCATAGTGGCTATACCAATGTACTGGTACAGTTTCACTAACAGTGCACAAGAGTTCCCTTTTCTCTACATCCTTGCCAACACTTCTCTTTTTATTCTGATTATAACCATTTTAACAGGTATAAAGTTATATCGCATCATGGTTTTAATTTGCATTTTCATTATTTTTAATGATGTTGAACATGAATGATGACCTTCTAATTGTCCTTTTTATATGCAGTTTTTTTTATATGCAGTGTTTCATATTAATCTGACTCCCATAAGAAAAATAAGAAAAATGAAGGAAGGGGGAAGAAAGAGCATCAGCCTTTTAAATTCTCTGGAAGTCATTTCAGCCAAAGGGAGAGGGGTCTGCAACAACAGGGGAAGGTACAACAACAAGGACTGCCCATATTTGAGATTAGAAGCAGCAATCAGCCATCAGAACAAAGATCCTTCATATCCTTTTTGCCCATAGTGATGGCTAATTTTGTATTCCAGCTTGACTGACTGAGAGATGAACAGATAGTTGCATTAAACCATTAACATTCCTGGTTTTTCAACCTGCAGATAGTAGATCGTGCTTCATAACCACATGAGCCAATTCCTATATAAATTTCCTCTTCTTATATCTACATATATCTGTTTCTCTGGGGAATCCTGATCAGTATATTCACCCTGATTTCTAAAGCTGTGTGTAAGGTGCTCCTGGATCATGTGCATAGCTGCTTGCCAAGGAGCTGGGAGGTAGAAGAGGGATAGTGGCTATTGTGCTAAGAGCTGAAATTGCTGGAAATTTATACACAATTTATCATCCAAGTCTTCCCCAGGAAGTTGCATTCCTTCAATAAACTAATTTCAAAAGGATTCTGCCAGTACAATTGTCTAGGTGGAGAGATAAATTTCTCATGCTTCTACCATCTTTTCAGAATCAAAGGAACACTAATTCTCACAACTATGAAGTCCAAATCTTCCCTCCGCACATTTGTGTGTGTGTGTGTGTGTGTGTGTGTGTGTGTGTGTGTGTGTGAAGTAACAGCCTTACATTTAGAAAAGGGGATTGAGAGGCAAACTCAATTAAGGTTAGCTGACCAGAGAAAACATTTAAAATATGCCCTTAAAAGGTCTAATTTTTCTTTTTTATATGTAAAAAAAAACAAAACTTGTTGTATATTCTTCAAAAGACTGCTGCAATCCTATCTAATAAAAGAATAATATGCAAATTAACCATCACTCCAGTACACCCACAAGCCACACCCACAGTCATGCCCCCAGCCTATTAGGAGCAAGCATGTAAATTAACTCCAACCAAAATGGCTGTGGCTACAGAGAGAATAGGAGGGAGGTTAGGGTTGCCCCCAGCAATGGAGGAAGAGGACACCTTGGCCACCCCAAGTGTCCACTAAAGGCTACAAAGTTTCAATTATAGAAGATAAATAAATCCCCATAGAAATGGGGACCTCCATGAAGTGAGCAGGAGGTTTGGTTACAAAGTTTCAATTGTAGAAGATAAATAAATCCCAGATACTAGAACCTCCACTTGAGCTGCTGGGGGTGGGGGATGAAGGCATGGCTGGCCTGCAAACCACCACCGGCCCCTCACCCAGGCCACCCCACACCCTAAAGGAAACCCCACCCTGATCTTGGACACCCTTCAGGAAAAACCAGCTGTCCCCCACCCATGCACCAGGCCTCTATTTTATCTAATAGAAGAGTAATATGCAGATTGACCATCACTCTAACACACAAGATAGCTGCCCCTATGTGGTAAAAGATCCTGCCCCCATGTGGACACAAGATGGCCACCACAAGGTGGCCAGCAGGAGAGGGCAGTTGGAAGGGACCAAGCCTGCAAGAAAGGGCAGTTGGGGGCAATCAAGCCTGTAGGGAAGGGCAGTTAGGGGTGACCAGGCCAACAAAGGAGGGAGGTTGGGGGTAATGAGCCTGCAGCAAAGGGCAGTTAGGGGGGACCCAGTCCTGCAGGGGAGCGCAGTTAGAGGTGACCCTGCCCTGCAGGGGAGGACAGTTAGGGGCAAATATGCTGCAGTGGAGCAGTTAGGCATGAATCACACTGGCAAGGGAGTGGTTAGCGGGTGATCAGGCTGGCAGGCAGAAACAGTTAGGAAGGCAATTAGGAAGGCAGGCAGATAAGCAGTTGGGATCCAGCAATCCTGGATTGTGAGAGGGTTGTACAACTGAGGATTGGGCCTAAATAGGCAGTCGGACATCCCTCAAGGGGTCCCAGATTGGAGAGGGTGCAGACACCCTCCCCCATGCATGAATTTTGTGTACTGGGTCACTAGTTCATATAAATAATTGGCATTTTAAGAGCCTAACCCTGAGATAAAATGTCTATAAAAGATAAAATAAAAATAAAATAAAAATAAGGAAATGTACTTATATATTTTATCCCATAGAATAAAGAGCTAATATTCAAATGGTTGTCACATCATCACACCATAATGGTCAGACACGCAACACTGGGGAGAGAGGAATGGGGACCAGCCAAGCCCAAATGAGCTGATAAGAGAGGAATGGGGACAAGCTGCCCACCCTGTGGTCCCAGGCTCCAATGGCTGCGCCTATGCTTGTGGCCTGGGAGAGGGACAATCTGCATGCCCCATGGTCCTGGGCACCTGCAGCTGCAGCCTAGGTGAAGCCACCTGCCCACAGTCCCCTGTGTCTGCAGCCAGCCTGGGTGAAGCTGGCCTGGATCTTAGGTGCCTGTGGCCAGCTAGAGGAAGGGAAGCCTGGGTCCTGGGTGTGGGGTGGAGGCAGAGGTGGTTAGGGGCATTCAGGCTAGCAGGGGAGCAGTTAGGGGTGATCAAGCAGGCAGGCAGGCAAGCAATTAGGAGCCAGCAATCTCAGATTCTGAGAGGCAGTCAGACATCCCCCAAGGGGTCCCGATTGTAGAGTGTACAGGTTGGGCTGAGGAAACCCCCAAACCGTGTACAAATTTTGTGTACCAGGTCTCTGGTCAAATATAAAACCATTATGAAGACTACTTTTAATAGCATTCACTTAAAAAAATGATTAACTGTAGCCCTGGCTCGGTGACTCATTTGGTTGGAATGTCCTCCCACACACCAAGAAAAGTTGTGGGTTCCAACTCTGGATAGGCGAGTATGGTTCTCTCTCACATCAATGGTTCTCCCTTTCTCTCACTCCCCCTTCTTCTCTCTAAAAACAATTTAAAAAATCCTTGGTAAGGATTAAAAATAAAATTGATCACGATAATGCAAATATTTTGATTCAATTAATTATATTAAGTAGAGATAGTAGATATAAAACTTGTGACAGAAAATAGACTCAAGCTGTTAATATAATTATTAAAATATGTCCCTCTCCACTGGAATATACAATTTGGTCTCTTTATATACAGTATTTTCTGGTGTATAAGATGACTGGGTATATAAGACAACCCCCAACTTTTCCAGTTAAAATATAGTGTTTGGGATATACACGCCCTATAAGACGTGATAATAAGTTGTGATATATTCATACAAGGAACACTACAACAACAACAACAACAAAAAGACGACCCCCAACTTTTGAGAAGATTTTCCTGGGTTAAAAAGTCATCTTATATGCCAGAAAATATGGTATAAATTGTGAAACTACTTATGCAAAAAAGAATGGTTTAGATATTATTTTTAAAAATGAATCTTTGTGTGAAAATTCATACCTACTGCAACCTAAGGGCTCTGAGTCTCCTAGGATATGGTTACTCGATCTATCTGCTGATATTCTATCCTCCTTACTTCCATAAATACTGAGTTGCTTGAACATCTGTCATTGCTATATATTTATCTCTGCTTTTTTATGGTTTATGTTTAGTAGTGAAATTTTACTCTTTCCTAATTATAAGTTCTTCAAGGACAAGAATTATGACTTCCACTTCCCATACAAATATCTCCATATAACCAAACAGCAATGTGTAAGAGGTGGTGTTGACCAAATTACTCATCTGGTGACCAAATTACTTATCAGTTTACTGCATCTATGATAATAACATGTATTTCACTTTCCTGACAATAGTTCATTGCAACTTTCTTGAGTTTTATTTTTCCTGCTTCCTGATTATCTGAACCAAGCAGCTATAATTAAAAAGTTAATGAAGAAAAAAAGCTATTCCAAATAAAAGGGCATGTGGCATTTTGTAGATAAATACAGTATATCTGAGTAGTTAACAATTATTTGGTGATTTTCATTATTTCAAAACAGTTTTTATCAGGTGATTTGCATTATTTTCAAAACAACTAATATGGCTAATTTTTCTTTCTTTTCATTCTAAGAAATACAGATTGTAAAAGAGAGATACCTCATTAGTTTTCTTAAGTGATACATGTGAAAATAATTATTAGGGTCCAAATGCCCAGTTTGGCTTGCTTTTAACTCTTATACTATCCTTTTACATTCTTACTTCTCATTTTTCTTATATCTCCAAATCAAATGCTGCATTCATGTCAGTGGATGTGGAGAATAATATTGTCATAGCTCTGTACTCACATTTGCAAGCCAATTTGAGATGGTAAAAGTTGCTATTTCAAGTTCAAAATATTTTTCTTTTATTACTAAGCAATACAAATTGAAATTGTCCCAAAGGCTCAGAAAAATTGTAATATAAATGCATAGAAGGGGAGAAAAGTTTGTGGATGGGCAAATCCACTGCATTCAGGATTCACTGAGAGTCTCAAACTCAATTTTAAAAAGGGATGTTTGGCCCTGCCAGGTGGGGTTCAGTTGGTTTAGCATCATACCATGCACAAAAAGGTTGCCAGTGGATTTTCAGTGGGGCACAGGACTGGGTTGGGGGCTCAATCTCCAGGTAGGGGCATATAGGAGGCAGCAGATCAATGTTTCCCTTTCACATTGATGTTTTTTCTCTCCCTCCTTTTTCTTCTCTCTCTAAAAATTAATTAAAATATTTTTAAAAATAAAAAAAGATTTTTGTATTTAAAATAAACAAGAAGTCACATTTTGGCAAATGTAAAGAAATTCAAATCCTGAACAGAGGTCAAAATTTTGCATTTACAAAAGTTCAGTGGGCTCTAACCCTGGCAAATATGCTATTTGAGTCCTTTTCCAGGCAAGAAAAATAAAAACAAAGGCATCTTAAACATTGAATAATTGGTTTCCAAAATATAGACTATGGTGAGTTATATATAAAGAAATCTGAAACACATGGATTAAGCTTTACTTAAAACAAACATAGTTTTAAATGTGAAGAGAAAACTATGGGCAGAGTCTGTTTAAAGTTTTTCTCAATCCCAAATATTTGCAAAAGAGGTTGGCCCCCTTTTTTTTTCAGCATGCCACACGTTTTCTGTGCCTACTTTGATGATATCTTTCACTAGAAATTGCCATTCATCTAGTATTGGTCTGATCTCATTTGTTCTCTATTGTTTGTCTTCCCCAAATCGCAAAGATTGTTCTGTATGCCACACTAATGCTTGTTTACAAAAGCAGACTCAGCTAGATCAGCAGATAGACAGATTCATGTTCTTGACATCGGGGTATATTCTGTGGCTGAATAGCACCTGTAAACATCAACAGGCTCATCTTTTAGGCATTGTTTCCAGAATGACCATTCAAAATGTTTCTGATGCTTCTCCAACCACTTTGGCTAAATTGGTTTCATTTGTCATTCACTCTCATGTGGTGAAAGGCTGTTTCTTCTCTGGTAATAGTGACATTTTACTGGCTTGGCAATTACATGCCTAGGAGGTTTCTACTCTTGCATGAAGACAAATTCTGGCCAATGGAGCCTGGCTGACATGCTGGAGGCTCAAATCCTCCAGACACACAGAGCATAGACAGAGAGCAACTGGCGCCATGCTGCACATTCCCACCCATCTTCAGCATTCCCAGCATATTAGGGTAACTCAAAGGTCTTCCCTTTGTTTTCAACAAATAAAACTAGGTCTTGAGGATCTAAATGTTGAGTTAGAGCTCAGCTCATGGAAGAAATGAGGGACTTAGAATACAATCACATAAGTTAAATAATTGGAACAGTGTGTTTCTAACTTGACTGTGTATTGGAATGGCCTAGAAAGTTTTTAAAAAATATTGATGTCTGGGTCCTATGCCCACATATAATAGGATTGGTATTTAACCTGAACATATATATTTTTAAAAGCTCTCCAGATGACTCTACTGTGCAGCTAAGGTAGAGAACCTCTCAACTAGGGCTCCAGGGTTAATTATCATCATGAAGCTTAAGTATTGCAATCAAGTACTTAAACCTGATTAAATATTAGAATCACCAGAGTCCACTTTTAGAACTTCTTATTTAGTTTTATAATATTTTCAATGTCTCCTTCCCAAGCAATCTTATAGAGGTCTTTGCAGAGAGAAACTGAAGCTTCCTGCCAATAGCAAGCACCATTTTATCACTCATGTGGGTGAACCTCCTTGAAAGTGGACACTCCATCCCAACTCAAGCCATCAAATCACTGTAGCCTTAGCTTAAAGAAACCCTGAGCTGGAACTGCCCAACCGAATTGCTCCTGTGCTCCTACCCATAAAACCATAAAGATTTTAAGCCACCAGTGTTTCAGGTGATTTGTTGTGCAGCATAATATCATGCTTTATTATTCTTATTTTACAGTTGAGGAAATTGAGTCATGGAGAAGTTAAGTAACATATCTGAGATTACACAGTTTATAAAGAGTATACTTGGGAACTAAATTAGGTGATTTGTTTGTAAAAGCTGTGCTCTTAAAAGTGCTACAGTAAAGCTAATATGCATATTGTTAAGTATCACTTAATGAAGAAGTTACAATCCTATCTAATAAGAGAGTAATATGCAAATTGACCATCATTCCAAGATACAAGATGGCCACCCCCATGTGGACACAAGATGGCCACCACAAGATGGCTGGCAGGGGAGGGAAGTTGTGGGCAGTTAGGGGTAACCAGGCTAGAAGAGGAGGGCAGTTGGGGGGTGACCAGGCCAGCAAGGGAGAAAAGTTGAGAGGGACCCAGGCCTGCAAGAGAGAACAGTTGGGAGGACCAGGCCTGCAAGGGAGGGGCAGTTGGGGACTGCAGGGAAGGTCACTTGGGGGGACCAGGCCTGCAGGGGAGGGCAGTTGGGGGGAACCTAGGCCTGCAGGAGAGGGAAGTTGGGGGCAATCGGGCTGGCTGGTGAGCAGTTAGGAGTTGATCAGGCTGGCAGGGGAGTGGTTAGGGGATGATTAGGCTGGCAGGCAGAAGCAATTAGGGGCAATCAGGCAGAGGCAGGCAAGCAGTTGGGAGCCAGCATCCTGGACTGTAAGAAGGATGTACAACTGCCCATCAGTCAGACATCTTCAAGAGGTCCCAGATTGGAGAGGGTGCAGGCTGGGTTAAGGGACACCCCACCCTGTGCACGAATTTTTGTGCACTGGGCCTCTAGTAGTACTAATAAGCCAAAGAAACTCAATTTATGTAAACATTATACATGTTGTGCATGCACTGTTAATTGTTTAAAAATTAGTACACCATCAAAATGCTATCCTTTCCCTAATCACCCTGTACTTTCTATTTCTTTTAGCACTCAACTTTGAAGGGACTCTCAAAGCATCATCCACTGCAGCCCTGTTGGTTTTTACTAGTTATGGAGTCCATGTTGCATATGGGTCAACAAATATATCCTCAGTAGGAGATAGGTACACAAAATTCATGCAAGGGAGGGAAGTGGCCCTTGGCCCCATCTTTACCCAATTGCAATCCAGGACCCCTCAGATATCCCTTTCACAATCCAGGACCATTGGCTCCTAACCGCTGACCTGCCTGCTTGATCACCCCTAAACATTCTGCTTGCCTGCCTGATTGCCCTTAACTGCTTGCCTGCCTTCCTGATCACCTAAAGGCCTATGCCTCAGTCCCACTGCCACTTCATCCAGAATGATGTCCAGAACAATGTCCCGAAGGTCATTCAACTGTCTGATCTAATTAGCATATAATGCTTTTATTGTTACAGATATCTAAACATCATTCTGCTTTAAATTAAACCTTCATTTAGGTTTTTGCAGTCTTGGAGAACCAAGCAGCTATTTACATTTTAAAGAAATCCATTTGTGTTGATTGGAAAAGTCCAAATGTTTAAGAGGCAGAAAAATCTCTGTTTTCACTGTGTGAATTTGGACAAAGCACTTGATGCCCAGATGCCACTCTCAGAAATACTGATTAAACTGTTCTGGGATGGGTCGTAGGAATCTAATTCAATGTGCAGCCAGTATTGTAAACTGATGAAATCTTGCAGTCTTAATTTCCTCACTTGTAAAGTGGAGATAATACTACTGAGCCCTTTGTATTTTTTTTGTAAGTATGAAAGATAAGTAATTAAAACAAAGCTCTATGCATGATGTTTGGCACATAGCTGCTACATGTGAATTCCATTTACTTGTATTTGTGGTTTTAGAATTTATAATATTTTATATAAAATTTAATACTTACTTAGATACATCTATTGACTATTGTTTCCTAATGAGTCATTTTAACACCTTTATATTTAAAAACTAGAGGCCTGGTCCACAGAATTCATGCATGACGGGGAGGGAGAGTGTCCCTCAGCCCAGCCTGCATCCTTCCCAATATGGGACCTTTTGAGGAATGTCCAACTGCCCATTTAGGCCCGATCCTGGTAAGATTGGGCCTAAATAAGCAGTCGGACATCCCTCTCACAATCCAGAACTGTTGGCTCCCAATTGCTCACCTGCCTGACTTCCTGATTACCCCTATCTGCTTCTGCCTGCCAGCCTGATCACCCCCTGACCACTCCCTTGCCATCCTTATTGATGCCTAATTGCTTCCCTGCCAGCCTGTTTGCCCCTGACTGCCCTCCCCTGAAGGCCTGGTCACCCCTAACTGCTCTCCCCTGCAAGCCTGGGTCCCTCCACCCCCCAAATGCCCTTTCCTGCAGGCCCAGTCACCTCCAACTTTCCTCCTCTGCTGGCCTGGTCATCCCTAACTGCCCTCCCTGCAGGTTTCATTGCCCCAACTGCCCTCCCTTGCAGGTCTGGTCCCTCCCAACAGCCCTCCTCTGTTGGACTGATCATCCACAACTGCCCTCCCTTGCAGGTCATCTTGTGGTGGCCATCTTTTGTCCACATGAGGGCAGAATCTTTGACCACATGGGGGAAGTCATCTTGTGTGTTGGGATGATGGTCAATTTGCATATTACTATTTTATTAGATAGAATAGAGGTATAGGGCATGAGTGGGGCTATCTGGTTTGCCCTGAAGGGTGTACTGGATCAGGGTGGGGGTTCCTTGCGGTGTGTGGCAGCCTGGGCAAAGGGTCTGTGGTAGTTTGCAGGCCAGCCATGGCCCCCAATGACTCAAATGGAGACCCTTGTATCTGGGATTTATTTATCTTCTGTAATTGAAACTTTGTAGCCTTAAGTGGAGGCCAAGGCAGGCCAAGGCTGTGGAAAGCTTGGCTTCCTTCATCACTGTGGAAACCCAAGCTTCCCTCCTGCTCTCTCCATGGCCACAGCCATCTTGGTTGGGGTTAATTTGCATCCTCACTCATGATTGGCTAGTGGGCATGGCTGGTGGCCATAGCTTATAGTGTAGTGGACATATGTTCAATTTGCATATTACTCTTTTATTAGATAGGATTTCCTTCCATCCAGATAATAAGAAGACAGACATTTATTTTCTTCAAGTCTTACAATTTTATTTTCACATTTATCTGGAATTTATTTTTATATATAATGTGAGGTGAGACTAGAAATAGAATTTTCCCCAAAGAACAATTTTCCCCAGACATGCATTGAATTTATTGCTTTCCCCCTTGTTTAGTAATACCTTCTTAGTTTTATATTAGGTTTTTAGGTTTATATCAGCATTTATTTCTGACTCAACTAAACTTATAAATGGATTATTTCTTTATTCTTATTCTAGTTATGAATTATGAGGCCATTTCAATGCCCAAATATCTTTTGGGTAAATTCAAATATCCATCATTCTTTTAACAAAGATTTCTTCAATATTCTTGTCTGCAATACTAATTTTAAATAACCAAGTTTTTACCTTACATAAGATTCTTCAGTAACCCCTTATCAACTAACTGAGTTATTTAATCTCTCCACTAAGGTATCCCAAATGGAGAGAAAATGAAATTAGTCAGGATCAGGAGACCATCAGAAGAGCAACATGCCACTTAAGTCTAATATTTCATTTTTAAAACCCTTGCAACCCTAGTTTTTCCTTTTCCAGATGTCATATAGTTAGAACAATATAGTACAGAGCCTTTTCAGTTTATCTTCCTTCACTTAGCAATATGCATTCAAAGTTCCTCTGTGTTTTTTCATGGCTTGTAGCTCATTTGTTTTTAGATTTACTTTTTTATTTCAAATAAAATAATACTGCAGTAGACGTGACATGTGTATCTTGTTCCTTTAAATAGCACTTGTTCCTTGTGCCTCTGGGCCCTGGGAATAGCCCAGGTTAAAAACCAAAAACCTATTAAAAAATTCAAATAGTATGTATTAGACATGAAGCCCTTTTAGACCAATCTCCTGTGTATCTTAAAGCCTCACTTTCTATCACATATCGCATGTGCCCAAAAGCCACCACTACAGAACATCTTGCAGTTCCTTAATGAAAGTGCTGTGGGTAATGACGATGATTATGATGATACAATGGCTAATATTTTTTGAGGTCTTTTTATATGCTATCTCAACTACATGTAGAACACATTAACTCATGTGGTTGTTTTAAAATAAGTTCACAAATTCTTTGATATTCCTCTTTTCCAAATATGGAGTCTAATAATCCTTCCCTTGAGTATAGGCCACACATAGTGAATAGCTTTTAATGATTAGAGAGGAGTAAAAGTGATGGAGAGAGACTTTCAACATTTGACCAAAGGGGCATTGCAACTCCTTCCTTGCTGTCTTTCTTATGTCAGATGGAAGACATCCACCATATTGTCAGAATACTCAAGCAGACCTGGGAAGAAATTCATAGGGCAAGAGACTTCAACCTGTTTCCAGAAGCTACCATTGACTTTCCAGCCACATGAATAGTCATTTTGGAAGCAGATTCTAGTCCTAGTCAAATCTTAGATGACTATTACCTTAGATAGCATCTTGATCACAATATCCTAAGAGGTGGCAAATTAGAACCACTCTTTCCTGGATTTCTGACCCACAAAAACTGTGTAATATGTTTATTGTTGTCTTAAGCAGCTAGATTTAGGGTAATGTGATATTTAAATAATAGAGCTTATTTAATTTTCATAAAATATGTGAGATAGTTAACACTATTAATTCCCATTTTACAGAAAACAGGCATAAAAATATTAATTTACTTGTTCAAAGACACCACTTGCCAACACATAGAGTCAGGACTTGAACCCAGGTGGTCTGAGTGCAAAGTCCTCATCCTTACCCAACACAAGCATTCCAAGCCTCTGTGTTTTCCCACACTGAGTCTTCAGACCAGTTTAATTCCTCCACTTTGCTTCAAGCTTAACAAAGACCATAGAGAATATATAAAAAAATTATCAAGATCACTCCACAAATGGGAATCAAATTTATTTAAACAGTCAAAGTAATTGTGCTGCTAAATCTTATCAAGTGAGAGTATATGTAGATCATTTGGTTTTAGCCTCATAAAAAATTATAATAAACTAGAGGCCTCGTGCATGAAAATTCATGCACTGGGCAGGGGGTCCCTCAGGCCAGCCTTCCCCCTCTCACAGTCTGGTAGTCCTCAGGGGCAGGAGGCTACCAAGTGATCAGAAGGCAATGCCCCATCACACCTCTGCTGCTACCACTGCCTGCACACAAGCCTCAGCTGGCCCTGGTTACCTGAGCCTCAGGAGGCCCTGGCCAGCTGGAAAGCCATAATCTGAGGCTTGCCTGAACCTTAGGCCAGTCCTGGGTGGCTGGGGGGCTGAAGGGACCGGAGGACTCCAGAGGCAGGCACCCTGGCAGGACTGAGGGAACTGGGCACTGCCATCTTTGAGTGTGGGGCAGTCAATTAGCATATTCCCTCCTTATTGACTATGGGTACCACATATTCCTTCTTTATTAAATAGGATTATCCCCCTTTTTAAGAACTATTAAGTTCCTGGTACTTGTTATATTCAACATATCTAATTTTTACTGCAATGCTAGTGAATACTAATTCTTATCTTCATGTTACAAATAAAGACATTAAAAATTGTAATATATTTCACACACAAGAAAAAATAGATTTAATACCAAGACCCTTAAAAAAATGAAAAACAGGAAAACAATGTCATGGAATAAGTACTAAAAAGTAAGCATTTTGGAGGAAAAAAACTCTACCTCAGTATTCAAAGTAATGAAAATTAAAACAATTTCTTACTAGTCAATTAGCAGAGAATATTTTTTAATGAAAATTCTGAATGCTTGGATATAGCTCTGAAAAGAACCTTTTTAAAATATGTCTGGTGTGAGTAACAAATGACTACACCACTGATTGGAAGCAGTTGAGCATCTGCCCTCTGATGGTTAGTGCACATCATAGTTATTGGTCAGATGGCTGTATTGTCAGACAATAGCTTAGGCATATATATATATATACACACACACACACACACATACATATACATATACATATACATTTTGCTTAATAATAATATATGTAAAACTTCTGATTTAAGTCCCACTAACTTTAGGCACAAATCTTAAATCCCTCATTTGTAAAATGAGGAAATTATGACTCATATACTCATATACCCTCTGTTTTTCCTTCACTTTCCTCTTTCTTACTTCTTCCACAGAAACTGTTACTTCCATGTTATCAAGTTTTATAATTTTTGTATTGAAGATATATTGAAGTTTCTAGAATCATATTCAATATTTTGACTCAATTAGAAATGAATAAAATAAAGTTCTGCATCTAGTAATACCTTATACTTTAGGACAGCAGTTCTCAACCTTTCTAATGCCGTGATTCTTTAATACAGTTCCTCATGTTGTGGCGACCCCCAACCATAAAATTATTTTTGTTGCTACTTCATAACTGTAATTTTTCTACTGTTATGAATCATAATGTAAATATCTGTGTTTTCCGATGGTCTTAGGTGACCCTGCTAGCAGTCACAACCCACAGGTTGAGAACTGCTGCTGTAGAGCAGAGAATTAGAAACAGTAAAAAAAAGGAAAATCAATACAACACAAATTATCTTGATTGCAAAATATTTTTTACTATAAAACCAACTAGTACTATAGTAGATATAATAAATTCTATGCCTTTTTTGTATATTTAGATTATGATTAACTCATAAAATTTTGTAGTTTTTCTTATAGTTTCTGAATGCCATTTTCTTTGCTTATTTTTATTGAGAAAGTAATATAAGGCAACTTTGTTACATGAATGAGATACTCCAACTTCTTAATTACATCATTCCTTTAAATGTGCAATATTTTCATTTTGAAATTATTTATTTCTCAGAAGAACAGTTACTTATGTTCAAACTTGAGGTTAATGTTTCTCTGTACTGATAATTATCTACCAGTAATTCTTTTGTACACCCCAATTTGTAGTAATAACTCCACTTTCTTTCCTAATGTTAGTAATTTAGTAGTTTCTTCTCTCTCTCTGTTTCTCTCTCTCTCTCTCTCTCTCTCTCTCTCTCTCTCTCTCTAATCGGTATAGCTAGAAGTTAATAAAATTGATTTTTTTCAAAGAATCAATTTGGTGCTTTGTTTATTTTTTTCTATTTTTGTTTTCTGCTCCATTAATTTTTACTTTTTATTATTTCCTTTTCTTTTTTTTATATATATTTTTATTGATTTTTTACAAAGAGGAAGGGAGAGAGATAGAAAGTCAGAAACATCAATAAGAGAGAGACATCGATCAGTTGCCTCCTGCACGCCCCACAGTGGAGATGTGCCCACGACCAGGATACATGCCCCTGACCGGAATCGAACCTGGGATCTTTCAGTCTGCAGGGTGATGCTCTATCCACTGAGCCAAACTAGTCTCAGCATTTCTTTTCTTTACGTTGGTAAATCTGTATACTGCACTCTTTTTCTAACAATTTAAAACTGTAGATTTATCTTTAAGTACTATTTTAACTGCACCTCAAATTTTGATATGTTTTATCTTAATTTTCATTATGTTTAAAAATTTTTAATATCTATTTATTTTCTTTTTTGATCTATGAATATGTAGAAGTTGTTTAATTTACAAATACTCAGGGATTTTTGAGAGATTTTATCATTATTGACTTTTAATTTTATTCTACTATAAACCATGAAGATATTCTGCATAATTTTTATCCTCTCTTAGTGTATGGAAATTTTTCTTTAGTCTGACATATGGATTATATTCATGCAAAAAGAATGAGTATTCTGTTGTTATTGAATATAGAGTTCTAAAATTCCAAATAGATCAATGTTATTTATAAAATTTATGTATATATATTTACTTGTTTTTGCGTAGTTTTTCTGTGTGGCTTATTCATTTTTATAGTCAATACCAAACAAAGTACTTGAGTCATACTTAAATTTTAATAAATGAAAACTAAAAGAAAGAACATAGGAATAGTTATATAATTTTCCCAGAAGCTTTATAAGTGGACCAGGATAAATATTACTTTGAAAATTAATTATATTAAGGTCCAGATTGTCTTGAAACCTATCTTGAATTATTTATCTTTCCTGTTATTGGAACTTAAAGTATAATTTGACTAAAATGGAAATTATCTGCACTCTGTATTATCTTCTTAAAAGATTTCACCTGCAATAACTAAAGCTTCATTAAAGAACAAAGATGGTTTTGAGTTCTTACATTCTGTTATAAGGAGAAAATGACCTGGCAGGTGACTTGTTAATAATTGCATCTAAATGCCATTTGGAACAGGAGCTTCCAGAATGCCTGTGATTTTTTTTAGGTTAGAAATATAAAAAATAAAAATATTTTGAAAGTCTCATTTCATCTTATGATCTAATTCTCAGATTGGTTTTAGTGTAAAAGACCATTTCCAAATACATTATATTTGGGAAAATGTTATAGATATCATTTTCTGAATTATATGACAAATCTCTCTGTCTTCATCACCAAGGTAAATTTTAGAAGTTGAAAGTTGTTCTTAATGGGCACAATAGCTCATGATTCAGAAAATCTAGTTACATTATTCTATCTTTGGCAAATAAGACATCTTTCTGAAACTTTTTAAAGCATTTATAATCATAACTTTAAATTAGAAATTCATAAATTTTTCATTAAAATATTGAATCTTAATAAAAGTATATAGTTAGGGAAAGAAGTAGACTTGAAAGAATGGGATCTGGAACATTCTCACTTTAGCCATCATACATTGTCCTGCTCCAGGTGAGGCTCTTATCTATACTATTTCATTAATCACCAGATAGGTGTTTCTAACACTAGTTTTGTCCCTTCCACCTCATTCTCTAATTAGCTCACTTTCCTACTTAAAAATCTGGACATTTCATGTAAAGGATGAAGGTGTCACAAACTAAATACAAAACAAAGTACAAGCCTTAGTTTTAGACCAATAGTTCTCAAATTCTAGTATGCACCAGGTTCACCTGTAGGCTTGTCAGAACACAGATTGTTGCCCCCATCTTACCTGAGTTTCTGATTAGATAGGGCTGAGTGGGCCTCAAGAAATTGTATTTCTAACCTGTTGTCAGGTGATGTTGCTGCTGGTAGTAGGGATCATAGTGAGAACTCGAGCATTATAATTCTATCAATGTGACAAGTTTAGACAACAGCTGAGTTTGAAACATTGCCTCTATGTTCATTGAAGGAGTAATATATTTCTAGTAGGCCATTGGATATACCATTAGGAACTAGAGGAAAATAAGAATTTGGAAATAATTTGGAATTCAGCATATAAAAATCCAATGGCCTACTAGCCATAGGGAGAGATAAGATTATTCAGGTAAAATATCGTCAGTAAAAGTAAGTTAAGAAGAGGAAAAAGCTAACCAATCTTCCTGAAAATTATTTTCATCATGTCATCTTTTAACAAAGATTATAATTGTTTCCTACTTTTTGGCCTACTTTTTATGCACTATAAATATTTTATGTTGTTCTTTGTAGACACAATAAAATGTGGATTTATTTAACTATAGTATAATATTAGGGACACTTTTGCTACTATATAAAATCATAACTGAGGCCTATTGATTCCTTCTTCTATGTTCAGTACTATTCAAAATATATATATATATATAATGTATATTATACTATATACAGGGTGGGGCAAAAGTAGGTTTATAACTGTTTGTATGGAAAATAAGACAATAATTAATAAATAATAATACAAGGACAGACTGTGTTTTGCATACTCACAACTGTAACCCTATGTTTTCCACATCCTGTATACACATTTAATTCTATTAGGTAGGTATTATTACCATCATCATCATCCCCATTTTCTATTTGAGGAAACGGAGGCAAAAGTAAGTAAAATAACTTCCTCAAGATCATACAGTGGTAAAAATAGAACTGGTATTCAATCCAATCTTACTGGGACACTAAGTTACTGCACTGAACAGCTGTCATATTTGATGGTAATAAAAATATGTAACAAAAATATTCGAATCCAGCCTGGACAGGTGTTGCTCAATGGTTGAGTGTTGAACCATGAACCAAGAGGTCACTGGTTCGATTCTCAGTCAGGGCGCATGCCAGAGTTGCAGGTTCTATCCCAAGTTGGGAGCATGCAGGAGCCAGTCAATATTTCTCTCTCATGAATATTTCTGTCTCTCACTCTCCCTTCCTCTCTTTCTCTAAAAGATCAATAAAACCTTTTTTTTTTAAATCAAGGCATTTGCTTTCCTCATGAAGATAACTCTGGTAATAAAATATTTTTTTAAAAAAATACTAGAGTCCCAAGCACAAGCATTCTTTAAAGACAAAGCAAAACGCAAGATGTCAAATTCCAAGTAATAAAATGGCTCTCTCACTCTTAACATATTTCGGAACTATAAAACAATTAATAGTAATCACCAAAAGTTCAAGAAAAGTTATGAGTTAAAAAAACCTAACATCATTTAGAATGAGATAATTTTATCTCATGATTAATTCTATAATTTAATTGAACAAAAACACAATTTTATACTAGTAGTGAAGTATCTCATTCAAGTTGGAATTCTCCAGCATTCCTCAGGCTTGTATGGGAGTCAAGCATCTACCATATCACAATAGATTCTTCTGCCTAAATTACAAAGCCCACCACCACCTAGCCACACCCTAGCTACTGATTCACTTGTGTCCATTATTCCGCAGGGCACCTCCACTCCATTTAGGAAGGTGTTTTATTTATTTTTAATGTTCCTTTTTATTTTCTTTATTGATTAAGGTGTTACATATGTGTTCTTATCCCCCATTCCTCCCCCCATCTCCTCGCTCATGCCCTCACCCTCCTATGGGTGTATCCATTGGTTAGGCTTATATGCATGCATTCAAGTTCTTTTGTTGATTTATATCCCCTTCCTTCCACCTTCCCCTACCTTCCCTCTAAGGTTTGATGGTCTGATCGATGCTTCTTTGTCTCTGGACATGTTTTTGTTCATCAGTTTATGTTGTTCATTATATTCCACAAATGAGTGAGATCGTGTGATATTTATCTTTCTCCAACTGACTTACTTTGCTTAGCATAATGCTCTCCGGGTCCATCCATGCTATTGCTAATGGTAGGAATTCCTTTTTCAGTTTATTTGTTTGATTAAGTGATTGTTTCTCCATGGCCATGAACAGAATGGCCTCTTTACAATATTTGTTGCCCTCAAGCCTGTTCAGGATAAAATCCATCTCAAAGATGACATCAGGTCCTACTTTCTTCTGAAAATTCCCTCCTGGCTCTGATTTCCCATTATGCACCTCTTCCCTATAGATTGGGGTTCTGTATTACTCAAGTTAGATCTTGTTGGTTAGTTAGGTCACTTGTAGAAATCTTCTTTCTCTAGCAGGTTGGAAAGCTCTATTGGGAAAGGACTGAAGATGAGTTCTTTATATACAAACTAGAGGCCCGATGCATGAAATTTTGTGCAAGAGTAGGCCTTCCTTCCCTTCAGCACCCAGGACCCAGGCTTCCTTCCTCTGGCCACTGGCAGGCATCTGGGACCTTGGCTGGCCTCCCTCTGGCCTGGCTTTGTCAAGAAGGATGTCCAGAATGATGTTTGGAAGATGTCTGGTCTAATTAGCATATTACCCTTTTATTATTATAGAAGAATAATTAGCACCAGGCTGGGTACACACTCTACAAATAATTGTGAACTATTTACTTTTCCCCAAGTGGATGGAGTTGTGTTCTATTGTTCATTGATTTTGCTTTTTTTCCTGCCTTATAAAGACATCAGAACAAAACAAAAAAAAGAAAATCTATTGACACTCCATTATTTAGAGAACAAAATTAAGGAAAGCTCATCTTACCAATTCTAACAAAAAGGTTAAGCAAAAGTGATTATTCTACCATAAAACTAGTTTATAAAAATATTTGGGTTATAAACAATACTTTATATTATTAAAAATGTTTTCAAAAAAATAAGAAATCTACCAAAAATATCTGAGTGGCCCCAAGAGATTGTTAGTAAGAGACTAAATAGAACATTGTTCATCTATTTAATTTTAACAGAGTCTCAGTCATCTTTTTGTCACTGAATCTGAATTATTTAAGGGTCACTGGAGTTTTATGCTAATAGAAAATATGGCACATGTGGCAAACAGAAATAGAACTTTATGTTTGCCAAATGTTACAAAGTGCAGAAATTCAGTCTCATCCCTGAAATTTTTCCTTGTTATTCACATATTAGTAGGAACCACACTAGCCATTCTGAACAATTTAAAAATGTTGCAATCATTGTCCTTTTGATGATACTGACCAAAGGTTTGCCTACAGCTGTTTCTTCTTATGTTGGTGACTGTTATGATGAAAACACTCAAGGCGAAACTGAGTGAATGAAGCCAAGATGCTAAATCATGACCAAGATCCTTGAGGATATGGGTTGTCAATAAAAACTTCCTTCATCCCCCATCATGTTTATCTTTCTAAATTCTAGCTGCGCTATACATCTGTTCCTGAGTTATCTTCTATGCTCCTGCTTGCTTCTGTGATCTTCTGAGACATGCAGAAGCAACAATGTGAAGTATTATTTTGAATTGATTTCTAATTTATCACAAATATATGATTAAATGGAAGTGGGAGCACATAAGTTAAACATTTCTTCAAAGAGCACAGTTCAAATTCCACTTTTTAAATGAAATATTTCCTCAGCATCATGGCCTGCAATGTTCTCTGTATGGATCTGAATCACCACATCACCTGCAAAATTTTCAGGCAACAATTTTGTATTTAAAATGTTATTTTTTTAACCTACTTATAACTTGTTTCTTCAATAGATATTTCAGTTCATTGAGTTTCCTGCTTTCCAAAATGCTTAGAATAGTGTCTTATACATTATACATAATAAATAGAGTTTATTAGAGGTTCATAGATAAACGTTTTATTTCAGCCAACAAACATTCCCACAAATTGGCAAGTATCTTGAAATTTTCTGAGTTGAATTATATGTTAAATATATAAGGTTGCTCTCTTTTAAAGGAGTCATAGGAAGAGTTGATTTTAGCAATTAAAAATCCACCTAGTGTAGTTTGTGACTCATATAAACAAACCCCTCTATAATGTTCTTGAAATTGGGTAGTGAAAACCTCTGTTGAAAACCTACAGTGAAAGAAAAACAGCTAGTACATCAGAGTCTGAAAATTTCTTATCCTTCTTTTGTGGCTGTTATGGTTTTGCTTTCCACAGTTTCAATTACCCACCGTCAACTTCAGTTCAAAAATATTAAGTGGAAAATCCAGAAATAAACAATGTTTAAGTTTTAAATTGCACACTGCTCTGAGTAGCGTGATGAAATTTCAAAGTCTTGTTCTTTATTGCTGGCACACGAATTATTCCTTCACTCAGGTTCTCCATGCTGAGTGTGTTCCGCACCCGTGAATTACTTATTAGCTGTGTTGGTCATCAGGTTGTTCTGGTATCACAGTGCTAATGTTCAAGTAAACTGTTCTATTTTATCATTAGTTTTTGTTAATCTCTTACTGTGCCTAATTTATAAATTAAAGTTTATCACAGATACGCATGTATAGGAAAACAAATGGTATACACAGGTTTTAATACTATCTTAGGCACTCATTGGGAAACATGGCACTAATCCCCCTGCAGATAAGGGGGGACGCCCGTATTTAAATCTACCACTTCTTGAATGAAGACTAAGTTATATCTGCACACATGCTATTCAACCAAGTAGATTTTCCTGAAACATGAAACAGTTCAAACGTCCTTCGAACAAACAGAGATTAATAGCTGCCAGTCAATAGTGTGAGAATTAGCTCTGAGAGGCTATCTCCCACAATCCAGTAAGTGCTTGCAGTCTCTAGAAATGAAGGAACAATGTCCTGTCTTGGCAAGGACTCTCAGTCAGCTTGGTGGAGCCTCAGGTAGAATGCAAATCTGGAAAATAGTGCCGCCAATATGCTTCAGCGGGAGAAAAGACTGTCGTAAGATGCTTATCAGACATCCTTTTATTGTCTCCCTAACAATGGAGAACCATTCCACAAGCAATCCTTTAGTATGCCATTCTGAGCAGAACAGGGGTCGCCAAGTAATAATAATAAGAAGAATACAGAAATGCACAATGGGAGGGTACCTGACAGGAAGATGATGCAGAGGGATAGGGGTCAGGATGCAATGGTGGAGACTGTGATTAAGATATTATCTAGTTTGCTCCATCTTACTTTCTCTATTTATTTTAAATCATTTTAAATAATATCTATTTCAGATGTGTTGTATTGAGTCCGACAAGCCACCAAAAGTGTTTTCTTTGTTGCTGTTATTGTTTGAGCTAACAATTTGCTTACATGAATCTTGTTCCAACCAAAACTGTTCTATGACAACCTGTCAGGAAACCTAAAAGAGAAAAATATAGCACCTGTGAAGGATTTAAAAAAACCTCTAACACCAAGATACATTTTGTTTTTGATAGCTGCAAGGTTAGGGTACCGTTTTTCTGCCCAGGGCCATTTAAATACTTATAGCATCATTTTCAGGCCATACAAAATTATTAGTTTAAAAATTAGCCAGCTATATTTGGTCAAACATTTAATTAACTCACCCCTAATGCCTTAGCAGGGCCAGACCAAATGATTTCCTGGACTTTATACAGCTTGCAGGCCAGACGTTCTTCACCCGTCAGCAGCTAAGCATCGAAGGCCCCCACTTCCCATCGTGTTCTGCTGCTACTAAGGATTGGGTGCGCTCAGTGCTTTTTGTCAGCTTGCTGGGGGTCTCCAAGTAGTAATGACCTGTCTGCCAACTTCAAACCTTTGCTCAGCAAAAGAGAGATATGCTAAGCCAAACAATAATGCACTTTGTCATTATACCTTATTGCCAGTACTATTAAGATGGGTCCTATATGAACTGCAATCTTTCTTGCTCTATCCATAGTAAGGACTGTCACTCTCTCAATGGTCATAGGACTAGAGAGTAAGTTACAAAATGGCTTCTATGTAAGGATATTTAATCCATTGGGAAAATACCAACATTATCTGTTTTACTGTGTTTTATTAAAAGAAACTGTTCAGCTCTTTTCAACAATATTCCTTAAACATACTAGGCCCTGAAATATAAGATAAATAAGTTGGTTCCATGCCTGAATGGACTAATGTGTTTCCATGAGAAAGAGCTAATGTCACTAACCTGTGACAAATGCTGAGATGATGGGTTTTCACTGAGGTTGGGGGAGAGGAGCACAAGGTCCATCCTCACCTTAGGGAGAGTGTGGTTGGGGATGACTTCCTGTGCTGATGGTTACTCTTTCTCCATCCCTGAAGAGACAAGTAATGGACAAAGAGGACAGATATGCTAATAGCAAATGTAGCAAAGTTTTTACTTAGTAAAACATTATTTCAGCTCTTGATCTCAATTTTAGAACAACTACTCACCATCCTTCTCTTACAGATTCTCTTCTTCCTGTTGGATTTCTTTCCTAATGGTTTACTTTTGATTTCTTCTCTCTCCATTTTGTAGAGGGAAGGCAACCCAGATTTAGGGGATTAACCTTATAGTCACCAATTGAACATGTTTTCAAATTCTTTATCTTATTTATTTGTCTGTTTGTTTGTTTGTTTGTTTGTTTATTTATTTATATTGTATGCTGAGAAAGTGGTTCTTGATTTGGGACAGGGGGTGACACAAACCAAAATTAATTGGTAAAAGTACATAACAAACCAAGCCAAACCAGTAAATGATTGCTTTAGAACACGGGCTGAGGGAAGTAGGCCCAGATATCACAGTGCCTGTCTAGTAGTTAGAATTTATGGGTTTTCTTCTTTGGGGCTAGTTAGGAATTTTCCCATAATCATGAATTCCCAAAGATGGAGGCAGTGACAGGCATGCACACTCTTCTGTCTAGGAGAACCACTTTAGGCAAAGTGGCTTTCTGGAGATGAGCCTCTGCCATGTGGGACCAAAATACCCAAGGTGAGAAAAGATACCTGCTACTGAAATTTAAGTTTAGAAACAAACAAACAAACCTTACCTATGAGTACTTCCAAAGTTAAGACCCAATTCTTTATCCTTCAAGTCTCAGAGGTAGGCCCAAAAGTAATTTCTGTGTGTCAAGCACTCTTGCAAATGCCTTTTTGTGCATGCTATTACATTGAACTTTTTATTATACCTGTTTTATAGATGAGGAAAACTGAGTCACTTGCCCAGTTCCTTCCTTATAGCCAGAGTGAAAGTAAAGATGTGACAGCTGCATTTCTGGCTCTACCCAGTTTCTTCCCTGGGGGAAACACAATCAGATTTCTTTGTTGGAATTCTTTCAACAGACAGATGGAAGCAGCTGGTGATGGTTTCAGGCTTGATTTCACATATTTTAACAATTTCTCCTGGAACAGAACCTTATCTGAGGAAGAAGCAATCCCTCTGTGATTTCAGGGGACCTGGGAAATCCCCCTGGTCCCCAAAGTATTAGTTCCAGGTCCCAGTCCTCCAGGACATGGCCTTATACGCACCATCCAAGGAAAACACTGAATGACAATTTCATTCAGAAAGGTAGGGAAACCCTAAGGTGATACTCGAATGTCAGATGAAGATCAACACCTTCTCTGAGTGTGAGTTGGGGAAGAAAAGTAGTTGGAAACCCTTGAGAATCTCAGAGATTGCATGAAGTAGAGGAGAGAGCAGGAGGCCGGGGGTCAGAGGATAAACCTCATGAATGTCCAAGAGTGCCAAGTCCTGAATCATCTTAACCAGACAACCTAGCAGTTGGGGGACCCAGGCAGAGGGAGGAGTGAACAGGGGCGCCCGTAAGTCTAGTTGTCCTAATTAGCCTAAGTGCCTGGCCCTGCAACAAACACAGACTCCGTGCCTCGGCCCAATGTCGCCTCAGTGCCCGTTCTATCCATGAGACCTCCAGACCACAACTACTGTAGTCATGATCCACTCCTTGGAGGGAGACGCATAAATTGTCAGAGCCAGATGACATCTGACAAGCCAACCCAGTTTTGAAAGGATGGGGTTGTGCAAAAGCCTTTCAGATGTTGAAATTAATAAATTTCCTCCACCCCATTTTATAAATAACAGCTAATTCTTAAACTCTCCAAAGGCCCAGGCATCACAGTGCCTGTCTAGTGGTTAGAATTCCTAGGTTTTTTTCTTGAGGCTAGTTAGGAATTTCCCCACAATCATGATCTCTCCAAAGATGGAGGCTATTAATGAAGTTCCATCATCTTTTCTTTCTGTGTAAAATTCTAAAGCTTCCCCTTATTTTTGTGGATTACTGATGTATAGCAATTGAAAAAGAAACTTATTCCTCAGAGATTAAAAAAAAAAATGTCTTGTTAAAGAACAAAACAAAAACAACAATAAAAATCACCAGGAAAAAAAAAAAAAGCACACTCATGGCATGTCCTCCATGAACAATCTTCTGTTTCTGCCACTACTTAGACCTTGATGGAGAGGGAAATAGAAAAGAAAAAAGGAACAAAAACGTGAAAAAAAGCTTTCTGGGTTTTTGCACACTCTTCAGCAGAAGTCTTTTGGTCTGCCCTCTAGTCCCTGAGGCCTTGGGTGAACCAATGAATCAACTTCTTATTCATTTCTTCACTTTACATGGTTCAAGAGGCCCCTAAATTCACAGTGTTCAGAAGGGTTAAGCTGGGACATTGGTGAGCCTCATTCAGAGTGCTGATTCTGAAATGGCAGTGCTTTCCTACAATCCTTCAGGCAGGCAACAGGTATATAGGGCCATAGATTTCTATTTGCATAAACCTAACCTATTATTACAAGTTATATAAACCTTGCAATCATAACCCAAGAAAAGCCTATTATTGAATTTATTGGATTTTACTGAGGATTCTAATCTGACAGCTTATAAAAAAAAAATTGAACTTCATGGCAGGACCCCAGGTCCCATGGCATAGGTGTACATGCCAAGAATTGAAATTCCATAATTTTTGAAAAGGTGACTTTCAACTCAATACCTTATCATTTTTGCTTTGGTTGGATGCAGTTTTCAATGGCTGTCATTCTTGCCTTTCAATGAGAAATTACTCTTTATCTAGCTTCATTAATGCCATTTTAGTTTGGTGTAGTTTATTTGATTGACCCTGAAATGTGTAGTGATGTCTTTTTGCATTAAGTTTATTTTTGGACTATAACTTCCCAATTACTAAACTAAGATATATGTATATTATGGTTTAACTATGACTTCCCCACACCCTCAAGTATACTTGAATGATAACATCTCCATCTGTTAAGTGTCATCTGTAATTTGTTCTATTTAAGTAATTTGCAATTTATTAGCAAGATAAATATAATAATATTACTCCATTAGTTTTAGGTTTACATGACATGGCTTTACAACTTGAAATCATGTGTATAAATCCATATATTTTTCCACATGTAGTAAATGATTCTTATATATCACCAGAAATAATTTCCCTACAACTTATTTTGTTTCTTTCCAATTTTATATGATCAATGGAGAATGGGAATAGATAGCTGTCTAATAAGAAAACATGTTTTTAATCTTGTTTTTAATGAAATTTATGATTGACCTAAAGGGCTATAAATATTCCATATAATAAATCTTCAGAGCATAATCCTACCTGTTCTCACCACTATACCACCACTTAAGGCCTAAAGGGCTACCTTACATTTTCAGATTGTGGGGATTATTTCCACAGCATGGAACCAGTAAAGGAACAAATGAGAATTTAATTTTAAATAATATTTTTGGCTCATTGCAAAAATAATTCATGTCCATGCTCAAAATTTTGGAAAATATTAATAAGCCAGTCATTTTATTACCCACTCAAGATATGTAAACATATTTAATCTGAACCCTTATTTTAAATAAACATAGGCATAAATATAGATTTTTGTTACAAAATTAGAATTGTTCTGTATACTCTGTTCTGTAAGATATTTTTCCTGAGCAATATATCAAGAACATTTCCCCCAGGTTATTAGATGCTATTTTCTAAATCACATTTTTCATGGTTCTAAAATAAACGATGATATATTTAAACATACCATCATTTATTTAAACAGTTTTTCCTGGGTCCAAAATATTGCTATTATAAAAACAATGTCATGCCATTATTGTAGCTAAATCTTTGCCCTCATCTATATTCTTTTTTCATGATTAATTTCTAAGACTGGGATCACTGAGGTAAAAGTCATAAATATTCACCAGGCTTTGAAGCATGTAGTAAAATGCCCTTCAGAAAGGGAATCAGTCTTTATTGTGCTTTATGTCATATTGAGTGGCAGAAAGCCCAGTTTCCTGACTCTCCTGGAAAGTCTGTCCTACGGCCAGGTTGAGGGAGAATTAGCCAGCCTGCTCTGTGAAGGCAACTCTAAATAGTCCTGTCATTACCTTGACCTATATGACCACCTTTATTTCATAGCCATTGTTGGGAATCTAGAATGTAGTGGGAAGGTTTCAGAGCTTGAAGACAGGATGTCTGATTTCATGTCCTGAGCCACACACTGACCCTGTGACAAAATTGAGCAGATAATCTTTATATCTTTGAGTTTTGTCTCCTCACCTATAAAATAAAGGATTTGTCCTAGATTATTTCAACAATGACATACAACTCAAAAATTACATGATTCTGTCATGTGTTTTACACAAGCCGTCAATCTAACCACCAGCACACAAAACTTTGTGGACTTTGGGCTCAATTTCTAGAAATTTCCAAGCCTAGGTCCCCTAAAATTTTTGATGATGAGAGAGGACACAGATTACCTTTGAAATAAAAGTCATTTCATGTTTTATAAATGTTACACGATCTTCATTACCTCCAACTGGTGATGTTCACAAATAACAAGACTTTTGGATCCTCATTAAAAAACAGCTTCATGTTCAAATGGAATTCTTCTGCCATGAGGCACTCTAAAGGCTACTTGTAAACATGCCATTTCATGCTATTCTTCAGGGTCGTGCCCTGGAACAAACATGAGAAGAGGAATGCTGTTCTGTGCAGTGAGTCGTCCCAAGTCAGCAGCCAATTTATTCACCTTAAGCAGACAAATCATTTTCTTTAGTTTTTCACCCAGAAAACAACCCACAAATTATACAGCTTCTTAGCCAGATTGAAGTAGCAGTTTGAAGAAGGTGAATATGAGCCAAGATCAGATTTTATGCTTTGCTATTTATAGTAATTCATTATTCTTACATAATACATGGGTTCTCAGAGGTGGGTGAGGACAAAGATATAACTGCTCAGGTATCTATCTCCCTGTTAGCTTATCAACCGTCACATGGCTTGTTCTGCACATAGGTTTCCTACATTAAGCAGAGGGAAAAAGTTTTTAATCCTCTTTTAACCAGGAGAACTATCATTTATTGAGAGCTTGCTATGTGCTAGGGACTGGGCTAAACACTTTCCATACATTAGCTGATATCGTGAAAAAAACTCTGAGTGCAAAGTACATTTATCTTGGTTTTGAAGAGAAGGCAACTGAGCAGAAAGAGGCTGGATAATTTCCCAAAGTTTCACACATAGGGAATTGTGGCATTGGGATGTGTATGCAGATTTGACTTCAATAATTGGTTTATAAATATTTCTTAAAAAAAGGATTTGAAAAAGAGGAAAAGTACTGCAAATTCCAAAGCAAAAATATTGGTGTCTGTGGGAGAAATATAATGTATTCTATTTCTTTGATATTATTAGGTCTGTAGTACTTATTATTCTGGTTTATCTGTGTGAGTCTTGCCCTACTTTGACCACCTATCAGACTATAATTTCTATGTTAGCATATACATATTTTAAACATTTAATCCTAAAAGTAACATTTGATTCTTTAGACCAATATTTCTCAAAGTGTTTGGCCCCTGAATACAGTTTAAAATAAACTTTATATTGATTCAGTACATATTCCATGCACATATATATAAAACATAATTTCATGAAATATTTCCTCTTACTACACAGAATGGAACATTTTCTATTTTGTTCTATTTTATTTTTAAATGATATTTATGATGCAATAAGCTGAATCATGACCTACTAATAGGAACCATAGTTTGACACACTAAGCATTTGACAAATATTATACACTAAGCATTTGATTAATAGTAAACATTTGCTGAGAGTTAGTGGGAAATTCCTTCATTATCTCCACTGTCCTCCATCCTTCTCCTCTCTAATGCTCACTCACCAGGAGAAAAATCCAATGCTGCATATCAATTACTTTAATTTTCCAAAACTCTCCTTCATTTCTTACTCCAAGGAAAGTCTGCCCTCTAATGATGCAAAAACACTATTGATTTCAAAGGCTTATGTCCAAACAAACCAAAAAAAAAATTCTGAATGTAAAAGGGTTGGAAAGGACATTCCTGTTCACTAGCATGAAGAGAAAAATGCATTTAAAAATTAAAGTAATGGAATCTGAGGCCCAGAAAGACACCTGTTCCCACTCTCAGGTGGAGAGGCCACAGGTAGCAGAGGGCTGATATCTACATCTCAATCAGGACCAGACTTTCTCTTTGACTCAGAACTACCTTAGGACCTGCAGCATGGAATAAGAAATAGTGAGGACAGCTATAAACCAAGGACTGTGCATGGTGGTAGAAACAAAATTTAATCCATATGTTAAGAAAGTTCCTTTAATTTGAATTTACGGGAGCAGAGCAGGAAGATAAATTTAGCTGTTACAGTGGTACCTCCAGATACGAGTGCCCTCACATACGAGATTTTTGAGATACAAGCTAGTCATTTTTTGCTTTGAAATACGAGCAACATTTGAGATATGAGTAATAGCGCGGATGGGCCGGCAGCACACGACCCACCAGTTTACCGCTACTCCAGAGTCTCATAGTTTCCCACGCCTCAGTTAGTGTGCTTGTTTACCTCTTTGTCGAAGCATCTTTTGTGCATTTACATACTTTATCACATTTCTTTTTATAACCATGGGCCCAAAGAAAGCGAGTGGAAAGGTCAGTGCTCAGAAGAGGATGATGTCTATTGAATTAAAGCGTGATATCATAGAAAAATACGAGCAAGGTGTGCGAGTGGCTGACTTGGGGAGGCAATACGGGCGTAGTACTTCAATGATATGCACTGTGCTTAAACAGAAGGAGTCGATAAAGAGTATAATGCCAGCTAAGGACATTACAATAATTTCTAAACTCCGTAGCTCTCTCCATGAAAAGATGGAGAATCTACTGATGGTGTGGGTGACGGAGAAGTGGCTTAAAGGAGAACATTAACACAGGGCATCATATGCGAGAAGGCACGAGCGATTTACGGTGATTTGCTGGAGCAGACCCCACGCACTTCCACGGACAAAGCATCAAAAGACTCATTTAAAGCCAGTAGAGGCTGGTTTGATCACTTCAGGAAAAGGTCCGGCATTCACTCCATCGTCAGGCATGGTGAGGCAGCAAGTTCGGATGTGAGGGCAACTGAGGATTACCTCAAAACTTTTTCCAAACTGATAGAAGCCAAAGGATATATCCCCCAGCAAGTCTTCAACTGTGACGAGACAGGGCTTTTCTGGAAGAAGATGCTGAATAGGACTTATATAATGGCAGAGGAGAAGGAGATGCCAGGCCACAAATCCATGAAGGACAGGCTAACTCTCGCACTGTGTGCCAATGCAAGTGGCGACTGCAAGATCAAGCCTCTGCTCATATACCATTCGGAAAACCCCAGAGTCTTTAAGTCACATATGATTTTAAAAGATAAACTGCAAGTTATGTGGAGGGCAAACCCGAAGGCTTGGGTCACCAGGTAGTTCTTTGTGGAGTGGGTAAACTTGGTTTTCGGCCCTTCTGTTAAGAAATATCTACAGGAAAACAACCTAACCATGCAAGCCCTCCTCATCCTCGACAATGCTCCTGCTCACCCACCGAACATTGAAGAAGAACTCCTCGAAGAGTTCAAGTTTATAAAGGTTGTCTACCTACCTCCCAACACCACTCCTATCCTGCAGCCCATGGATCAGGAGGTGTTTTCTAATTTTAAAAAGCTGTACATCAAGCACCTGTTCCGGCGCTGCTTTGAGGTGACGGAGAACACAAACCTCACCCTTCTAGAGTTCTAGAAGAACCACTTTAACATTGTGATATGCCTCAGAATTATTGATCAGGCCTGGCTGGGTGTTACAATGAGGACTTTGACCTCTGCATGGAAGAAGCTGTGGCCTGAGGCCGTAGCTGAACGACCTTCAAAGGATTCGAACCCCGAGGTGCCAGTGGAGGAGGAGATAGTGTCTCTGGAAAAATCCATGGGCCTGGAGGTGGATGAGAGAGACGTGAATGAGCTCCTCAAGGAGCACTCTCTGGAACTCACCACGAAGGAGTTACAAGGTTTCAGTCTCAGCAACATGGGCAGGTTCTCCAAGAAATTGGTTTCGAGGATAACCAGAGGTGGAGGAGATCTCTACAAGTGAGATAAAGGAGATCTTAGGAATGTGGGAGAGGATGTCACACTTTGTGGAAAAGAAACACCCCGAAAAAGTTGCTACTGGTCGTGCATCGGAGCTGTTCAATGAAACTTGCCTCACCCATTTCAGAAACATTCTGAAAGGGAGGAAGAGGCACACTTCATTGGACACGTTTTTTTTTTTTTTTAATCAGCCAAAAATGCAAAGACCAGTAGCAATTAAGTTCAGTGAAGATTAGTTAGTTAAGTTACATTCAGTTTAGGGATAAAGTATAGCATTAAGAGTGTAGAGAGTAGGTAAATACACTTGATAAAACCAGTTTATTCCTTTACATTCTCTTTTATTATGTTTTTATACAATATTTGTCATTTATAAATACATTTTTCTTATTCAAAAACACGTAACAAGAACAACTGGGGTGGCATTTTGGGGGCTGGAACGGATTAACGGCATTTCAATTGATTTCAATGGGGAAAATTGCTTTGAGATATGAGCAACTTGATATATGAGCAAGGTTAAGGAACGAATTAAACTCGTATCTCCAGGTACCACTGTATTCTGAATATGTTGACCAAAATTATACCAGACAATTCTCCTAAGGGATTCCAAGAAGTAAATTGATTAATTATTGTGAAAATAATAATAAGATAATCATTCCAGTGAGGAATGGCCGAAGAAGACAGACTGCAAGTAAGAATCTAATCTTACTTGTCTTTCCACTATGTGCTGCTAAAGCAGCCTGCCCCCTTTTCTAGTCCTTTTTAAGTTTTATCAGACAGTGTTATAATTGCCTTTTTTACCTTTCTGTGGTCCTTTAACAATTACATCATTTTGGGTGATGAGAATAACCAATTCCAACTTATTCATCATCATATCCCAGGCTTATGTAGGTGAATGAACGGATGAATGAATAAATGAATGAATGATTACGCATGCCTACACTGTGATAGGTGTATTTGGAAATGAACTTTCATCTGCCTACTTCCCACCCCTCTTTCAAGATCCAGTTTACAAATGATCTTTTGTATAAATTAATCTTCAACTTGCCCAGAAAGAATCAGAAATTGCTCCACTGGTCTCTCTTTCCATTTTGTATATGCTCTGCTTACAGGCATTAGATTATTCAAGCACTTATTTGGTTTCTACTTCATGATTTAACATCATGAAGAATAAATGACAAGTGTAAGTCAGTGCTAATTTCAGAGGCAGAATTCAGAAGTTTGCTCTGTATCCCAGAGAATTAGCAAATTAGAACCAAGACCAAGTCTCTAATTGCTTTACTGTGCTTTTCTCTGGAGTCACTGGGTTGCTGGGTGTCTGGGGCTATTTACAAGGAGAATAACTTTTATGTATATGAGAGCAGTACCATTTAGAAGGGACAACACCTGAACTACCCCTTCAAAAACATTTTTTTTAATCATAAAAACTCCCCTGGGATCCTCTCAGCTGTTCTTATTTGATTTGGAACAATAGACACTCTTGAAAGAGATTTTATCAACTACCATTCTAATAGCAGGTATGCGGATAAAGGCATGTCTTAATTACTCGGAGGAAGGGGCATTTATTGGTACAATCACTGTGAAACTGAGTTAGCTGAGAAATATTCCATTGTGTAGCATCTACAGTAAATCTGACCTCTCTCAGCCCTTGCGCAGCAAGAACTTATCTATCCCCCTCCCTGATAGAGCCTTAGAAAGGCAAAAGGAATTTGGTATTATCAATGTGCTAGTTTATCAGATATGAATTCATTTGTTTTTCTCAAAAAGACTTATCAGCATGAACAGAGCTGGCTGGCCCAAGTGTGAATTGTGCTCCAAATACCTTTTCTGAGTTCCCCAGAGCTCAAGAATGTTTTATCTCTCAGTTTATTTCCCCTGTTTGTTTGTGTTTTTTTTACTTCTTACCTACTGAGGTGCATTTCTGGGTCAGAATTCCTGTAAAGATGCATGGAATTCACTCGGGCCGTCTGGTGGTTAGTATGTTGGGTAGAATTTCAGCTTCTATAAGAAAACATTGGACAGTTGGAAGTGAGATGAATTGCCTGGAGATAGCTCCCAGGGCTGAGCAATTGGGGCCCTGCCCTACACAGCTATTGTCTTCTTTAACAGGGCACAATGGAAATGTCCAACATGAAAGGCTGCAGGCTTGTGTGCTTACACCAACACACTGGGAGAAAGAGAAAGGATTTCTTGAGTCTAATCCCTTTACCTGCCTCACCTCACCTCTGAGGGGTCCTGCACATCCCACAGTGGGTTGATATGAGGCAGCCTAGCCAGGGCCTTAATCCTTCCCTGACTCTTTGATGCCTGATGTTGATTCATCTTGTCCTCTGTTTTCAAGACATGCTGGGCTAGAGAGTCAGTCTCTCCTTCACACAGCTCTCTCTTTCTCTTAGATATATATGGGAGGCTTAATTCAGGAGGGCCTGACTTTTTTTTTTTTTTAATCCTCACCTGAAGATATGTTTCCCATTGATTTTTTTAATTTATTTATTGTCTAAAGTTTTACATATGTCTTTTTTTTCCCTGCTAGCCCCTCCCTTCCCAAGCCATTCCCACCCTGTGCAAGCCAGGATGACCAAGTGGTCTAAGGCACCAGACTCAAGTTTTGCTTCCACCCCAATTGATTTGTAGAGAGTGGTAGGGAGTGGTGAGGAGAAGGAGAAGGAGGAGGAGAAAAAGGAGTGGGAGGAGAGGGAGGAGGAGGAGGAGGAGGGAGAGGAGAAGAGGAAGAGAGAGAGAGAGAGAGAGAGAGAGAGAGAGAGAGAGAGAGAAACATTGATGTGAAAGAGACATCAATTGGTTGCCTCCTGCATGCACCCTGACTGTGGCAAGTTATTGAACTTTGAAACCCAGGTACACACCCTTGACCTGGAATCAATCCTGTGACCCTCTGGTGTGCAGGCTGATGATTTAACCATTGAGCACAATGACCTGACGTTTTTTAGTCCCTTAAATAAAAAAACAAGACTCAAGAATTTATTTTTTAATTAATATTTATTGTTATTAATCTCAAGACACAACCATTTAAATAAAAGTGTCTTCAAGTGGTCATAAATCTTTCAAAAGGTGAAACAAATTATACAAATTATACAAATATCAGTTTAGATTTGTTACTATAAATATTTAATGGTTTGAGAAAAAATAAAAGTTCTTCATGTCTGTGATTTTTGCTTTGGTTTATATAATCATAATCCTACATTTGTTTTTTCCTGAGACTTTGGTCCACACATACATGACATATCTCATGAAATTGAACCTGAGACAAGGTTATCTGGAAATGTTTGTAACCCACATGAGTTCTTCCTCTCTTTAGGGCACTGTGTGGTTTGTAGCAACAATGTTGGTAAGGATTATCAAATCATTAGGATGGCTCTGAGTCCAAAACCAGACTCATATATCTAAGCAAGTTTATTCAGCCTTTCTTATGAAAACTTCCCAAGGAAGTGACTCCACAAACCTCCCTAATGAGGTCTTACAGTGGTACATTGTCTGACAATGGCAGTTCAGCAAGAAAATCAAAGTGAAGGTCAGGACTAGCAAACCTGACAAGGGTATGAAAGTGCACTTCTGGCTTAATGCAAGCACAAGCTAGATGTCAGAAGTCCAGGTGGTCAAGGTAAAGGATGCACAGCATATAGAGTTAGATAGCAGAGTAAGGAACAAAGATAGGGAGCCGGGGCAATCAGTCATAGGTTATTGGGAAGACAGGAATGTGAGGTCTAGGCAGGGCAAATGCTGAAAAGCTGAGAAAAAAGTCAGGTAAAACCACCTACAAACAGGTAATCCTGATATAAAACTGATTCTTAGACAAGGTCAATCATAAACAAGGTTGCTTATATGGTCCTTGATGTGGAGTTTCTTTAGGACAGAAAGGGGAAGCATGTCAGTGTTCCCCTGAACTACAGCTACTTACCAACACCAAATTTCACTGGAAATGTGAATACTGCCTTGCCTCTTTTTGCCTTGTGAGAGGGCATACTCCTCAGTTTCCATTTTTCTAAACTGCCAAAGTTCAGTTGTGCTTGGGTGGTTCTAGAGCAGCTGCTTTCTTAGTTCACAGCTCTCTTTTAGTCCACTAAGCTGTGGGACTGAAAGCTGGACTGAGAAAGCCACCAGCTGTCTCAGCTGAAGCAAAGCTCCTGCGCCCAGAGTAAGATGCTGAACAAATTTGATTTCTTTCTTTTTTTAATATATATATTTCTTTATTGATTTCAGAGAGGAAGGAAGAGGTAGAGAGAGATAGAAACATAAATGATGAGAGAGAATAATTGATCGGCTGCCTCCTGCATGCCCCCCACTGGGGATCGACTCCACAACCCAGGCATGTGCCCTTGGCCAGAACTGAACCTGGGACCCTTCAGTCTGCAGACCGATGCTCTATTCACTGAGTCAAACTGGCTAGACCGATTTGTTTTCTTTCTTTAAAAAATAAAGTTTTTTTTATTCATTTCAGAGAGAGGAAGGAAAAGAGAGAGAAAGAAACATCAACAAGAGAAAATAATTGATTGGTTGCCTCTTGCAGGCTCCCTTCTGGGACTGAGCCCACAACCCAGGCCTGTGTCCTGATCAATAATCAAACCCTGACTTCCTGGTTCATGAGTCCAGCTCAGCCACTGAGCCACATTGGCTGGACTAGATTTGTTTTCTTGAAGTTCACTTTTTTTTTTAAAAAAAGTATTTTTATTGTTAACACTATTACAGATGAAGTTCACTTTTAAAGAGAGATAAATTTCTAGTAAGTTACTGGTTAAGGTGACTCCTCTACAGATGTAGTCAAAGCATAGTCTCTTCTTACTTGAAGCCAAAAGTCTGTATCACAGATTTAGGAAAAAGAAGGTCCTTTTAGTACAGATTTTAAACAATGTGATAATTCTTTACATTGTCAAAAATTAAATTGATTACATATTAGGTCTTGGCACCCCCTAAAAGGGGGTAAAAAATGACAAAAATTTTGTATGTGTTCTTTATTTTTATTTCCACAGTCACTAAAACATATGGAAATCCTGGTCATTTTCTATTGTCTGTTTTGATCAAAGGAAAGAAAATGTAAATGCCCTCCCTATATGTTAACTGTTAAGGAATCTGGTGACTCTTTCCTGAACTTGGAGCCCTTGAAAAATACTAATAATTAGTGCTGTTGGAGGTTGTCTGGTTTGTCAAGGAGAATTTCAGCTCTCAGGGAAAACACTGGATAATGAGGTGAATTGTCTGGAGGTGGCTTACGAGTTTGGGCATCTGGGACCCTTCTTCATGCAGCCATTGCTTTCTTTCTCTATCAGAACACAATGGAAAATGTTCAACTAAAAGACAGTGCTTGGGCCCATCAGCCCTGTGTACTAAGCCAACATAGACTCAACAACCATATGCTAATCCACACATTTTTCAGCGCACCTATCACTTTTATGGGATTTTTTTTGTGACTATGTCTGTCCATAGCCTGTGTCTCTACTATCTCTCCTGTAGTCTATTAGTTTTTAATGAATGAATGAATTCTATAACTGCACACAGTTCAACATTTCCACAGGATAAAGTCTAAAACCCATTCCTTTGTCATTCTGGGCTTGCTCTCTCTGCTAATCTAATCTCTTCACAATGCCCAGAACACACCTAATATATTTCCATCTCTAGGTCATTACTCCTATCACTACCTTGCTAGGATACCCTAACATTTTCTCCAGTTGTTGAAATCCTACTCATTTATCAATACACAGTTTAAATTCAGTTTCCACTTGTAGGTCCCTTCACTGCAGGAGTTCGTTAGAAATTATCTGTAACATCTGTGTGACATTTAGTACTCCATGTTAATGTTTCCATTAGATTATATATTGTTTCCTCACCTACATGTTAAGATTCATTTATCTAAGAAACTTTTACTGAGCATCTATCATATGCAAATACAATGTTATAAAGAAGGAAAAATTAGATAAAGCCCTTAGCTTCAAGGACTTTAAAATTATCAAGAAAGCTGCTCCACATAACAAATTTCACAATATTATAATTGATTATGGATTAATTACCATTAAAAGATCTTTCTCCATTTATAAAGAATGTAGAGGGATCTTGCATCAGAATAATGAAGGCAATATTATATTTTTAAAACTTAATACATAAAAATGAATACAGACACGATACCATAAAAAGATGAATTTTGTCCAACCCAACAATGCTATCAAAATAAACTGTATATCCTATAATTAGTGTTTCTATCTGAAAAGAAGACCAATTATTAACTTTGTTAGCCCATTAACAACTTTATTGCTTTATAAAAGCTTCTGAAGAATAAGTTGCTGCACAGGGGTCTTTTTAGGGCAGATGAAAAGTAACCATGTAGTTCATTTTTGCAATTATCTCAGTTATGTCCTGGAAATGTGTGACTTCAGGAAAGTCCTGCCAAGTTGTGTATGCAACTGATGATAATTGGTGCATGACCTCTTTCCTGAAAGCCTTCCTTCCTGATAAAAGAGTGGTACTAGCAGAAAAGAGGAAATAACTTAAAGACACCATATCTCCATGAGTTCTTATTTTCTCCACTACCTTCAGGCCAGAATTAGATTGAGCCACAAGAGAAGGAAGTATCTGTGCTACCAATTCCCTTTAAAGTGAGTTTTTTCTGCGAAGTTTGGTAATAACTCTGACAAAATTGCTGCAGAAGTTCTTTATTTTCACTGACTGAAACCTGCTCTACAGTCATCCTATAAGATCTCTCCCCTTCCAAAAGATGAGAATTGCTCCCAATGTTCATGCTTTCTATAGTTGATATTACTCTCATGCTATTTCACTTCTTCACAGTTATTCATAAAATGTCTTTTTCTTCAGTGGATTCATCCTATCATATTGCTTCCCTAAATCATTCTGGAATTCAATCTCCCCCAAATTAGTATGTCTCTGACTCCTCAGGTAGTTTACTTTTGCTTAGTTTTCTATAACAATAGAGAATAAATTAAATAATTTTAAATCTGTATTTCTTCAAATTCCTTTTCCATGAACTTATCCTCTCTAAAGACCATAAAAAATGCTTAAAGAGGATGCCGTTATTAATTCAATCTTCATTTATACATTGAGTCATTTATCTTAGATTCTTCCTAAGTATTTTCTACTAGACCCTTTTGTTATTCCAGGAAATAAATGTATCAAAAGAGAATTCTTTTAGCCCTAGCCATTTTGTTCAGTGGACAGAGCATCAGCCTGTAGACTGAAAGGTTCTAGGTTTGATTCTGATTGAGGGCATGTACCTTGGTTGCAGGCTCCTCCCTGACTCAGGCCCTGGTCGGGTACATGCAGGAGGCAACTAATCGATATGTTTCTCTCACATAGATATCTTTCTCTGTCTTTCTCTTTCTCTTTCTCTTTCACTCTTCCTAAAAATCAGAGGAAAAATGTTCTTGGATGAGAATTTAAAAAAGAGAGGGAATTCTTCTAAATATATTTTCTGGAATTTTAAAGATACATAGGCTTTCAAAATTAAATATTTTCTATGTTGAAAGGGCAAATTATTTCTGAAGAAATCTTTTGCCCTCTTCTCAAATATGATGCATCAAAACAAAAGTATAGAGCCCTTCTAAGAAGTCCTTGGTCCTTGAATGAACCAAGCCTCCCTTTCCATCTATAATAATAAAAGCAAAACATGCAAATTGAACAAACAGCCAAACAGCAAATGAACAGCTGAACAGTGGAATGACCACTGGGCTGAGGCAGCCAGAGCTGAGGCAGCCAGGGTTGAGAAGGCCTACTCTGACATGAACTTCGTGCATCAGGCCTCTAGTGTGTTATAAAACTATAATAGTTAAGTTTTATAAGAGTTAAAATTATAACTAAATTATCTTTTAACTAAGTTTAAAGATAACATGCAATATATTTGTTCACTTGTTTTTCTTTTTAACAAATATTTATTCATTATGTGCAAGACAGTGTTCAGGCATTAGGCCTGGATAAATAAACACAATGTTCTACCCTCCTGAACATACATTCTACTAGAGGATCACAGACATAAAACAGGTCAATGAAATACTAGATAGTATGTTTGCTGGTAATAAGTGTCTAGGGATAAATAATACAAGAAAAAAGGTAAGAGTGGTTTGGGGGCCCAATAAAGGTCTCACTAAGAAGGTAATAGTTGAAAAAAGACCCAAGTAGATCAGGACCTTAACCATCTGAAAATCTGGGAAAACAAGTCTGAGGGAGGAGCAGTGGGGGCAGCCAGCAGGATTTGTAAAGACAAGGAGATTGTAGTTGATGACATTGGGAGGATACAGGAGAGCAGAGATCCTATAGGACATTGAAGGCCACTGTAGGGGTGTGGCTATGGGAAAGCAGTGGAAAGTGTGGAATGAGCATGTAATGTGCTTGGCCTTAATTTCACAGTATTAATAAATTAAGATAAAGCAGGTCTGGTATTTTCATTTAAAAGAGGGAAAAAATAATAGAGATATCATTGAAATTAGGAGAAATTCTAAAGATAAAATTATAGGAAGAAAGACAATGAAAAGTAATTCTTTTTTACTCATTGTACAATGATTTTTTAAATGTTTCTAGTACAAGTTCGCATAAGAACATACTACTCTTTTCTTTTTCTTTTTCTCAGAGGCACCATTTTTAGAATCTATTTTGTTACTTATTCTTATCAATACGAAAGTATTGAAAAATACATCCATCTATGCACATTTCATTATTTATGAATTATATATTTATATCATATATGATACTATAAAGAATAGCTCTTACAAAGATAAGATAAAAATGAAATATATTTTAAAGTAATTTTTATTTCTTATTGTACTTTTATTTTGTTAATGGATTTATTTTCTATTTATTAATGGTACTAAATAATTTTTAGCTCTCACTTAAAATATTATCAGTAATGCTTTGGGGTCTTAGTTTTCCAATGTCTTCTTAAATGCAATGGTTGATATTTCAAACCACAGATATATATCCTTAAATGAGATTCATAATTTGTAATCTTAATGACTTTAAACCCATATATTAAAGAGTCTTCCTGATTCTGTTTTGAATTCCCAATTACTTTCATTTTTTTATATGTCATATTAAATATTTTCCCTCCTAATTTGGCTTTTTAGAGTTTACATGGATTGCAGAAGAGTCAGTACCATCTTTTGTTTTCCTTTTGCCAGAATTATTAGTAATATCTTAATTGGTGATCTTTTTGCAGCCATTTTTATATGTCACTGAACCATGTGGTGAGATTTAGTTTAGTAAAGTCAAATAACATAACCTGAAATCTACTTAACCAGACAAACACAAATAACAGTATGAGTCCCTATGCAGACAATCAGTGACAAAATGACTGTCATTCCTCCAGGATCCCTCATGGACCATGTGTGTTAAGGTACTTTTTTCATTCAAAATAAAGGTAACACTGTCAAAACATAGAGACCATACTGTTTACTTCTCTTTAGATGAAATATAAAAGTAGTTCAAATTATCTTCCTCTAATTCCAAAAGACTCCCATGCTCACCAGCAAATGTAGGAATATCTCAATTTGGAGCCATCAGCCTGGCACATCTCATCATAGGGATATACTAGTATGTGACCTCATTCAACCTAATTATAGGGCCCTGTGTCCTAGGGGGGAAAATTTGTATAGATGCACTCATCATAAAAGACAGAAAAATGAAAATATTATATTATTCAGGAGTTGGATGGATAAAGGTGGGGGCATTCAAAAAGACAAAAACTGGTTTTCAGAGTGTTAACCAGATCTGACAAATGACTAATGAAGTGAGAACACATGAGAAAAGGCACAAAAAAATAGGAAGCAAAGATCCCACACCAAGGGCCTAGATCACATGAAACCAAGAATTTGGTGATATCTGGGCCTGCCTGGAGGCCTAAGTAGCCTTAGGAAAAATACAGTAACTAGACATGATGAGGCTGAGGACTGAAGTCCAGAAAGAGAGCTCTCCTGGAATATAGGCCTTGACATTCAGGCTCCTAATGGGGAGGGAGAGGCAAGGTGACTGAAGTTGGCTTGGGATTCTCAGAACAATGTGGGGCACAGCACTCAGATTATCTTCCCAAATGCCCTCAATGAGAATGAACTTGGTGACTAGAGAACTAGGGGACCAGAAAGAAATGGAAAACAGAATGCTGTATTGCTGAAAGAACAATGAGAAACTGAGAACTCAGTGCAGCTTGGTGTCCTAAGAAATAAAGTATGAGGGTATAATCTTTCTAGTTCAGTGAGCCAAGGAGAAGAGCAGTAAGGATCATAGCAACATTATCACTAATGAGGAACATTGGCCATGAGTGAAAAACTAGGGAAAGCTGAAGACCAGAGACCAACCTGAAGGAGTAGGAGGAGAAAGCCACCTTGAGAGGTGGAAGGACATGGGAGCCCTCACAAGGAAAATTGTCTAAGATGCCTGGTATGGACCCCAAAAGGAAAGGTTTATTTGTTGTGAAACCTGAGAAGGAATTTATCTGCTGGGATGGACTTTCCATGCTCAACCCAAAGCCCAGATGTATAAATAATAAGAACCTAGTGTCAATTTGCTGACACAGGTTTTTATCATAACTTGTGTACCAGGAAGAAACTCAAACTTTCTGTTCCCCACACTATGCTCTGCCTGTTTACACCATCTTAGTAACCACTGCAAAAAATCTCTGGTTTCATTTTTCTACCAATGGACTGAGCTGTGCTCCATCCAATCAGACATGCACTGCTTGGATACCTCATTTACATAACAGATTAAACAGGAGAGATTGATTTCCTTGGGTTATGTCAAAAATTAATAATTAACTGGGAATAGTGTATAAGAACAATAGCTATGAACTTCCAAGGACTAGATGATATACCAGCATATAAATAAATTCTTTGGTATAGGAATTCAAGCCAGAAATCTAAGATATTTTCCATTAGCATTCAGTTTTCCACAGTTCTTACTTTAAACTTTGAAGAAGTTACAGTGCTGGCTCCACAATGTTTAATGTTTCTGTTATTATGACTAATTTACATTTGTGTTTTGTTCTGAGTACATTTATTTGTTTTCATTGCCCTTCCTTAGAGTGGAAATGTAAATGAGACTCTCCTGGGAGTTGTTTCTCTCATGGAGTAGTGTGCCTGAAAGCACAAGGAGACTACTGGCTTTCTCACAAAATCCCGCATGACCCAACCTGCTCTGGCCTTCCACATGACTTGCAACAAATATAAGAATTTGTATGCACTTTGTTAAAATAAATTTGAAAGGCACCAATTGGAAACTGCTTCGAATCACATTGGATTTTTAAAAATGTGTATTAGTTTCTACCGTACAAAGAGCTCATGTTTTTCATGGTCTCCTTTTCTTATGAATTCTCAGACCTAGTAAAATCAGAAGCTTACGTGTCTCATATTTTCTAGGACAAAGGTACAAATCCAGAGAAAATCAGGAGGGTGCTTCTATAAAGATCAGAGTAAATTAAAGATATGCAGTTTAGAGAACAAGAAATATGCAGAGTTAATATTTTGCCCAATTTTAGAGAAAGAGACCAAGACCTAAGCATTTGTTCTTTGTAGCAAGTATGAGAATTGATCCTCATGTGCTCCTACAATTTCAATACTTGCTTCCCTCTTTATCATTTCTAAGTAAGTATTATATTGATCAAAGCAAAGGGTAGGCAGCTCCATAAATTTTAAAGAAAGGATTAAGATAACTTGAAATTTAGTTGTGTGAAATTTTTATATTCTATAAAAATTGTAAATTAAAATAATACTTTTTACACTTGGATTTCCATGAAATACTGGTGCAGAGAATGAATACAACAGTAGAGTTACAGATTCTAATTCAGACCATGATAGCATCTGAGCATCCATAGCCTTATTATGTCTGCCGAAGATGCCTTACAATGGGCACCATTAAAATTCTGACCCCAACAACTACACCTTAAATAAAGGCTTTTTGTGAAAACAGGAATTTCCTAATCATGCTGGTTATTTTAGCTCAACATCTGAGAAATGCACAAACCAGTAAAAGGACCCAGAAAGGCAACTGTCAGACAGGAAGAGGACATGGACAACCAGGTAAAGGGCATAATTCAGACTTAGCTGTCAAATTTGGACACACACACAAAATGCTGGGGAGAAGGGAGATGGAGTTTGGCTGGACATGCAACTATAGTTAGAGACCTAACTCCAGCATGAACCAAGTGCCATGTCCCCAGTGTGGTGTATCCTGGTGAGCAGCATGAAGAGAAGGATGCCTGCATCACAGGCAAGTCTCCCCCAGCTGGCTTGAAGCTGCAGCTGTGGCAGTGGACACCCTAGAGCTTCTCCAGGGAAGGTTCTGTGACATGCTGTGATGGTGTGAGACCACAGAGCCAGGGTACATTATTCCCCCTCCAGCTTTGTGCAAACAGATTGTGGAAGCATTCCAGATGTGTGAATGTGTCTTCCTCACTGGAGGGAATAAAAACACTCAAGAAGACCCTCTCAGAGAGAGGGAGGGAAGCCTGCATATTTCACCATGAATACCATGTTGTATAAGAAGCTATGTGGCCTGCATCTTGTAAGCAATGCAAACAGCCTCTTTTGATGTTTGTCTTGCACTACAGTGAATTTAAAAGAGAAATGAAATACTCCAAATGTTGGTTCTGACAGGACAAATGTCCAAGATAAGAGCAATGGCCATGATATCAGTCACACCTCTTCTCCAGGTCCTTTCCTAAATATTCAGGGAATATAATGATGGAATAAATGCCAAGTGCCTTTTGGTGGACAAGGAGAGTGGGGGAGTTCCATGAAAAAAGAAAAATGACTCTGGTTGGTATGAAAAGAAGCAAACAATGACATTAACTTATAATTTGAGAAAATGTAATTCAGCAAACAACTGTCATCCTGATGACAACTGAAAATGTGAAGATAGAAATCAGTAGTTGAGGCCAATAGTACTGTCTCTTTTGTTGGGCAGGGTCAGTGCCAAGCTGATATTCCTCAAAATTATGAGCAATATTCTTCAAAATTATAATCTCAAAATTATAATTATACTTTTAACCTGAAAAGCATGTTCTAAATACAGATGTAAATTGGCCTGAATAAAGCATAGTATATTAATTCAATGTAACTAAGTATATATGGAGGACCTACTGGGTCCTAAAGTAACTAGATGGGCCAGCAGGTCTCCTCTCTTCAAGAAGATGAGAATTAGAGAGAAAAAGAGAGAAGAGCAAGAGGAGGGTTAATGAGGGCCATGCACAAATTCATTTATTTCAATAAGCATTTATTAAGCATTGGTCTATGTTCTATGAATACGAAGTTGAATCACACATAGTTGCTTGCATTAAGGAGCTTATACTGTAGTTTATTTAAGATAAGATAAAATATCATAGGTGTTATTACAGAGAATTGTAGTTCTTCATGAACTATAAGTCTTTATCACAGATCTCTAATATGAACTCCGGGTTTATGTAATTCAAACATCTACCTGAGAGCCCCACTGAGGTGCTTAGTATATGGCTCAAACTTAATATGTCCTAAACTAAATTTATTTGCCACAAAAAACTCCTCCTGCTGAATATCTACATGGCAGGAATAGCAACTCCAACCTTGAAGTCATTCTTAACTTTCTCTTTCTCTCTCATTCTCTCTTGGCCTCTCATTCTCTCTCTTTCTCTCTCTCTCTCCTCCCCCCTCCCTTTGCTTCCATCGTTTCTCCTTCCCTCTTTCTACCTCTCCTTCCCTATGAGTATCTCTCTACCTCCTTCACATCTAATCCTTTAATATATCTATTGGCTCTACTATGAAAATATATCCTAAACTTAAGCCCTTCTCTCTACCTCCACTGCCACCACTCTGGTCTACATAACCATTGACCTTTTCTGTATTATAGGAGCCTCCTATATGGCCTCTTTGTCTCTGCCCTAGCTGAGTTACAAACTGCTCTCAGCAGAGAGCCAGAGCAATACTTTTAAAATATAAGTAGGTCCATTTTAGTGTTTCACTCAAAATGGCTCCCTATCATTTTCTGAATAAAATGCAAGTGTCTTTCAAGTTTCCTATATCTCTGTTTTCATTTCCTATGATTCTCTACATTAGTCATATCTTTTCACCACATTGACCACTTTGCTATTCCTTTAAAGTGTCAAGTACATACTTGCCACTGGCTTGTGAAACCATTGCCTCTTTGCTTAGCATCCTATTATCTTAATTACCCACTAGGCTTGCTATCTTACTTCACTTAAGTCTCTGCTCAAATATCATGTGTTAATGATACTTATCCTGACCATTCTGTATAAAATAGCATTTCCTCTTAGTAATCTCAAAATTCCTTAACTTACTTTGTGTTACTCCCTACACTTAATCACACTTACATACTATATATTTAACTGTTTTTATTTATTGTTTTTATCCCCCTCCTAGATTATAAGCTTCAAAAGAGTAGGGACCATAACTTTTTGTTTAGTGCTATATCTGTAATGATAGAATACTGTGTCATATATAGTGTTTATAAGTATTTATTGATAGAATAAATGTAAGTAGTGATAAATTCTACATGATTTTCAAGTAAATCAGGAAAGAATATAAAGAGAATTTGATGTTTGAATTGTATCTTGAAAAAATGTTTATACATTTACCAGGTGGACAAGATCAAGAAGGAGCTGCCGCTCAGAGCAATCATCATGCCAAAGCATGATGACATGAATCAGCCTAGTAAGTTCTCAAAATGTCAATCACTTCAGTGTCTGAAGCATACTGTGTAAAGGAAAAGAAAAGAGGCAGTCAGATCTGGACTTTAAAGAGTCTTCCATATCATTCTCAGGATTTTCAACTCAGATCTGTGGATGAGGAGGATGCATCAAAGGGTTTTAAGAATTATGAGATGTGCCCAGTTTTGTATCTTTGAAATGCACCAATGTGTGGGACAGATGGGTGAGTATAGCCTAAGGAAGGGAGTTATATTAGGAAATTTACAAATGTTGGGTTATAGGGCTCTAGTTAGTAAGCATAAGTATAAAGAGATGTTAAAGAGGGAGAATTGGTAGTGAATAAGCTATGAGTGCTGAGAGAAAAAGAATGTACCAGGAGGTCAGCTAGATATCTGGCCTGAGTAACTTGGTATGCTATATCTCAAGATTTAGAATACATTAATAAGAAATATTTTAAAAGGAGATAAAAAATATTTATATATCAATCAAAATTCTTACGGAAAGCATAGCATACTCAAATAAGTAATTAATAAGAATTTGGAAGAATGCCTAATTACAGTTTGTGTGCAAGGTTAGGGAAGCCAACAGGAACAGTGGTTACCCCAGCACAACAGTAGGGGTCATTACCACTATTAAACCTGAAGAAGACAGAGAGGGAGTGGTTACTAAAAGCCAGAAGGTCTTCTAATAAGAAATAGATCAGACAAGCTGTGGAAGGCTTTTGGGGGTGCGATCAGGACAGCAGGGGAGGGCAATTGAGGACAACCAGGCTGGCATGGGAGGGCAGGTGGGTGTGAGATCAGGCTGGCAAGGGAGGGCCATTGGGAGTAATATCAGGTCAGCAGGGGACAGCAATTGGGGGCAAGATGAGGCTGGTAGGTGAAGGCAGTTGGTATCAAGATCAGGCCAGCAGGGGAGAACAGTTAGGGGTGATCAGGCAGGTAAAGGCAGTTGGTGCTAAGATCAGACTGGTGATCAGGCCGGCCAGCAGAGGAGCGGTTAGGAGCCAAAGGTCCCAGATTGCAAGAGGAAACTCTGATCAGCAGTTGGACATCCCCCAAGGTGTCTCCAATTGGAGAGGGTGCAGCCTGGGCTGAGGGAGCCCTCCTCCCCTCCCCATGTACTGGCCACTAGTTTATATATATATATATATAAAAGGCAGACAACCAGAGTAATGGAAAGACTGGAATGACCAGTCACTATGATGTACACTGCAGCAGCCAACTAGACCAATCAGAGCCCAATCGTCTTCCTGCAACCTCCCACAGCCCCTCCCCCTGGCTGACCCCACCCATGATCGCCCCCCTCCCAACCCCAATCAGGGGTGGGCCAGCCAGCCAACCGCCCATGGCCCCTCCCCACATCCTGGCCCAGCCCTGACCGGCCCCCATTGGGGCGAGCTGGCCGGACACTATTGGTGCATGAATTCATGCACCAGGCCTCTAGTTTCAAATATAAAAATAGATACAATGACAAAGGGAGATTTGACGCTTGTTCATCAAAAGAATATTCAAATATGTGCTTTTAAGAATAAAAAAGGAGCATTAAGTAGTAAATACCAAGAGCAACAAAAGAAATGTTGAACAGAAAAAAATTAGTATTTAAATAATATTTTCCTTTGTGTTTAAAATGCACTAAATGTGTGTGTAGGCATAGCCAGTGGATACAGGGCAATGGGGGAAGGCGGGGGGTGGGGGGAGGGAAGGGAGTATGGATGAGGGCATGTACTGGGGGGTGGGGAGGGCAATAGAGGGAAATAATAATAATTAATTAATTAATTAATTAAAAAAAGAAACAACAACAAACTAAGTGCACATCTGTAATACTTTCAACAATAACGATAAATATAAAAAAATGAAAACAAACTTGGAAAAAAATAAAAGAGTAAAAAAAAATAAAGAATTATATAAATCCAAATAAAAGAATAAGGGGAGATAATATATGAAAGAAAGGGAGAAAAAGAAGAATAAATAAGAAAAAATTTAAGAAAAGAAAATGAAAGGTTAGGGGAAGTATAAGCAAAGAAAAAGTGTAGAAAATAGAATTAGAGAAGGAAAGAGAGAAATATGAAATATTAAGGAAGAAAGAGAAGAAAAAGAAAGAAACTAACAACTTTGGGGTAAATTAAATAAAGTAAAATAAAATAAAAATAAGAAAGAATAAAAATAAATAAATTAATTAAATTAAATTAAATGCACTAACCCTAAAATTTTATACATCACTAGCATGAAGGTCGGGAAAGGAGATAATGCATGTTCAGACCTTCTCTTGTGTACGGAGGAGGATAAAGATAGATCAATGGTGTTTTTTTGTTCTTGGTTTGTTTTTATTTCATATTAAAGTGTTTATTTTATTAATGAAAATTGTACACAGTTAAGATACACAATGGATTAATTTATATACATAGTGAAATAATTACTACAGTCAAGCTAATTAATATATTTGTGTGTGTGGTACCTGAAACCTACTTTCTTGGTAAAATTTCCAATATTCAATAAAGCATTATTATAACTATCATGCTATACATTATATCTCTAAACTCACCCATCTTACCTAACCACTACTTTGTACCCTTTGAACAACATTCCCCCTTTTCCCCTGTATCCTGGTCCTTGTAACCTTTCTGCTTCATGTGTTCAACTTTTTCAGATTTCACATATAAGTTAGATCATGCAGTTTTTATCTTCCTACGTCTAGTTCACTTCACTTAGCATAATGTCCCTCAGTTCTATTCATGTTGTTGCAAATGGCAAGGTCTCATTTGTAAGGCTGAATAATATTCCATTTTATACATATATGACAATTATATTTATCTTCACCCCCTAAACTTAGGCTGTTTCCATATGTGGCTATTGTGAATAATGCTGCAATGAACACGAGAGTGCAGATATCTCTTTGAGATACTGATTTAATTTATTTTAAGTTTATATCCAAAAGAGGAATTGCTGGATCCTATGGTAGTTATACTTTTAGCTTTTTGAGGAACCTCCATACTGTTTTCCATAATGGCAATACCAATTTGTATTCCCACTAACAGTGTATAAAGATTCCATTTTCTTACACATTCTCACCAACACTATTTTTATTTTGTTAGAAAATAAAATAAAAATAAATATGTAGGTAGAAAATTTAAGAATGATTACAAAAAGGATCATATGTCAAAATTAAAAAGGATCTATCTATTATATTGGCAAAGGTATGGAAAGAACAACTGCTAGGAGGTAGTTAAAATGGTGCTTGTTGAAACCAGTAACTATGAAAGCATTAATGTAACAATGATAAAAAATAATTTAAAAATTAAAGGATGAAAATAAAGTGTACAAGTTAGAAATGTAACTTTTAAAAGTAAGATACAAACAAATCCAAAGCTAAACATAAACCAAATACATAAAAATAAAAGCCATACAAAGTAAAGATAATAATAAAAATGTAGAGTTACCTGAAAACAAACAAAAGAAAAACACTAAGTAGGTAGTTTTAAAGATTGTTAGGTAGGAAAAAAAATAAAAAGGAGACATATGTACTACTATTTGTAATACTATAAATAATAAAAATATATATTAAAAAATAAAATAGCCGAGACTGGCTTGGCTCAGTGGATAGAGCGTCGGCCTGCAGACTGAAAGGTCCCGGGTTCAATTCCAGTCTGGGGACATGTACCTTGCTTGCGGGCACATTTCCAGTGTGGGACAAGCAGGAGGCGGCTGATAGATGTCTCTCTCTCATCGATGTTTCTGACTTTCTATCCCTCTCCTTTCCTCTCTGTAAAAAAATCAATAAAAATATATTTAAAAAATAAATAAAAATAAAATAAAATAAAATAAAATAAAGTAAAAAATTTTGTTGAAAAAAGAAAACAAAAAAATTAATAAAAATTATTAGGTATCTAATATTTATTAAGTGCTTATTTTGTTCCAAGCACCATACTATACACTTTACATGTGCTTATGAAGACATTGTTATTTTATGCCTCATCTCATAAAGAAGTGTATAATATTCCAATGGGCAGTGTAACATCTGCTATACGTTTTTTTCTATTTAGAATTTACCAGACCAAGAAATATCTTTTTATTTACAGTTTGGTAAGAGTTATTACATGCTTTTCCTGTACCTCTTATGGTAATCATTGATTTCTCTGAAGTTAATGAGCTAAATATATTTAACTTCAGTTTGATGTATTTTGATAATGGTATAAACCCAAAACAAGGTATAGAACATTTCCATTAATCTAGTCCTTCCTCTCACACCTTTTTCCCAATAAGAATCAACTATTTTTTTGATTTTTAAAGAATATACCCATTTTGCCTGTTCTTCATCTACATAAATGGAATTATACAATGTATATTCAAACTTTGTGTGGGGGTCTTTTGACAAATATAATGTTTGTGAAATTCATCTGTGTTGTTAGATGTATCAGTAATTATATTGCTGAGTACTAGTCTAATGTATGAATATATCATAAGTTGTTTATTCATTCTTTTTGCCCATAGACATTTATTTTAACTTTCTACTATTATGAATAAGGTCATTCTAGAGATATGTTTTCATTGTTTTAAGAAATACTTAAGCTGAAACTGGTTTGGCTCAGTGGATAGAGTGTCAGCCTGCAGACTCAAGGTTCCCAGGTTCAATTCCGGTCAAGGGCATATACCTTGGTAGTGGGCACATCCCCAGTAAGGGGCATGCAGGAGGCAGCTGATCAATGTCTCTCTCTCATTGATGTTTCTAACTCTATCTCTCTCCCTTCTTCTCTGTAAAAAATAAAATATATTTTTTTAAAAAAAAGAAATACTTAAGAGAGGCATTGCTGAATTATGTTTAACTAACTTTATAAGAAACTGACAGATTTTTAAATGTCTGTACCATTTTGTACTCTCACCGGCCATGTATGAGTGTTCTATTTGCTCCAAGTCCTTGCTAACACTTGGAAATGTCAATATTTTTAAAAGCCATTCGTGTATCATTAAATTGTATTTCATTGTGATTAATTTTTTATTCCTTCTGACTAGTGATATTTCACATAACTTTTCATATTCTCATTGGTAATTTGCATAACTTTTATAAAGTTTCTGCTTGGGTCATTTTCATGCTTTCATTGATGTTTAAATTAATTCATAGGATTCATTAAAATATATATATTCTAGATCAAATGCAGTCTTTGCCATATATATATGTAGTGTAATAATTTTTCCTTGAGTGTTGCTTGTTATTCACTTTCTTAATACCTCTGTGTTAAACAGACTTATAAATTTTGATAATATAATTTTTATCACTATTTTTTGTTATGATTAAATTTTTTGTGTCCTAAGAAACTTTTGCTTACTCTTTTTTAAAAACTCTCTGGAATACTCTATTCAACATTAGTATAATTTAATTCCTTAATATTTTACTTCAAAGATGAAAAAAATCTAGGCCTCCATTTTCTTGTGAAAATGAGTTTAGTAAATATCAATTTTTGGAATAGTATAGAGCTACTGAGATTTCCTCTGTGCTTCATAGCTTTATTTTTTGTGAATTTTTATAAATTTTATTTGTTAACAAATTATTGAAATAAAACTACACATAATATTTTCTTACTTTGGATGTGTCTAGGATATGAAGTAATTTCCTGCTTTCATTATTGATAGTTCAAACTTCTTTTTTTCTTTCTCTCTTTTACTTTATCATTCTTAATAGGGTTTTATTAATGCTATTTTTTTTCAAATAACCAACTTTAGGTTTGTTGATTTTTTCAATTGTTTGTGTCTTTTCTATTTTATTTTTTTCTTTCCAGTATCTTTATAATTTCTTTCTCTCTGCTTTCCTATCTTGAGATTGTTGTTATTTTTATGTTTTCTTGAGATTGAAACATAAATCACTGATTTTCAAACTTTTTTATTTTCTAATATATGTACTTCTGTTGCTGGAGAAAAACATGTCTTATCTTCCCCTTTGCTAGTAAGAGTTGAATTCTTGGGGTAACACTGGACGAAGCATTTCTGGAGGCTCCCACAGGAGGATGAGATATGGTAGAAAGTTTAGTTTCTATGGAGTTATACACCTGAGTTTCCAAAGCCCCATTTCCCTTAGTCTAGTCATAAAAGTATAGCTGGGGTTTTAGTAGAGCTAGAAGCAAATCCAGTGTCCAGAGTTTCCATTCCATATTTGAGCAGAGTCCAGTATAGCATCAAGCTAGTTGTAGTCCATTGTGTGTGGGGTCCACATGGAGGTGTGCCATGTGGGAAAATGCCAGGAAATCAAGCATAAGCCATAATCCAAGTGTGCCTAGAGGAACCAATAGCACAAGTTCCTTTGTTTAGGGGATTATAAGTTCCCAAATTTATACATGCTTGCAATGGCAAAGCCCATTCTAGCCAATGACCTCTGTTCCTGGATGTGACTGACAGCATATTCCCTGTCACCCCAACTTTACTGGACAAGTGTCTATCTTCCCTTTGTCCTGTCCTATTTCTCCAGTGTTTGGCAGGGAATAGGCCTTTAATGTCTGGCCTTTCCTTTGCTCCTTTTAAATTATTAATAACTAGTTAATTCCAACAGTAACACTTCAGAGAATTATTTTCCTTCCAGTAACTGTTTTAGCTAGATTTCCATACGTTTCCTGAGTTGTATTTTTGTTACCATTCATATTTTGCGGCTTCCATTTTGATATTTTCTTTGAATCATGGATTGTTTAGGTGTATGTTTAATTTCTATGCTTTTGGAATTTTCCATGTATTCTTTTGTTATTGATCTCTTGTTTAATTCCTTTGTGGAAAAGAAACACAATGAATAATTTTAATTTTTTGAAATTTGTTGATATTTCCTTTATGGTCCAGCATATAGTCAATTTTAAGATGTATTCTCTGTGCCTTGAAAATGTTAATTCCATCATTTTTGGATACAATATTCTCTATTGTCAATTAAAGTAACTTAATTAATAATGTTATTCACATACTCCATATATTTTCTAATTTCATTTATTTGCTTTTTCTATTGGGTATTTAAAAAGGAGTTCTGGTACCTTCCATTATGATTTGGATGTGAGACAACTTCTGTGGCAGATAATTAACAAAATTATTTTCTCATTGAACAAATATTTATTATTATATCTCTATGTTATTGGTACCATGGGTATTCTGAAAGACCCTACAATTTAACTTAGAAAAAACTAATTAAGTGAGCATCTATAATAAAGGTAACAAATTTAATAAGCGAGCCATAGCTGGAAACTATAGCAACACCAGGAAAAGTATTCTAGAAGATACAATATTTAAGGTGAATCTTTTTTAAAATATATTTTATTGATTTTTTACAGAGAGAAAGGAAGAAGGATAGAGAGTTAGAAACATTGATGGGAGAGAAACATCAATCAGCTTCCTCCTTCCTCCTGCACACTTCCTACTGGGGATGTGCCTGCAACCAAGATACATGCCCTTGACCAGAATCGAACCTGTGACCTTTCAGTCCACAGGCCAATGCTCTATCCACTGAGCCAAACCAGTTAGGGCAAGGTGAATCTTAAAAATGAGAAAATTAGTTGAATATATAAATCACTCCCCCACTCTTCTCTGCCTTGCTGTGTATTGGAGAGACTCACATTTTCTGGTCCTTTCTCCTCTACCTTCAAGGTAAATTCAGTTAATGAGAAGTACTGTGGAGACCAGTCAATGAAAAGAGAAAAAATGTTCAGTATTTGTTCCCTTCTTCCTTTTTCTGTCAATAGGATTCCAAGAGATGGCTGCATCTCCTTCGTGACTCCAGGTCTCACAAGATATTTCCTCTCTCCATTGACCCTGATTCTGCTTTGATTTTAGCATCTATTTGGTTTCTGGAATCTAGTAATACCATCTTCTCACTTTATCCTCCAGGCCTAAGGATGATAGCTATTTCTTGCTCTTAGCAATCACTGGGTTGCTCACCTCCCTGCTAGCTTTCTCAGTTCTTTCATCATTTATCTGAACAATTCCTTCTATTAAAGTTTTTTTCTGTATGAAAATTTATAGTCATTTATTCCTGAGTGGACCTTGATATATAAGATAAGGAGGGCTTATGCTCCAGAACTAGAGAATAGCTTGTTCTAAAATTTAATCTAGCTAGTGGGGGAAAAAAAGAAATATAATGAGAGAAAAAGAGGGAAGGGGAAATGGAATGATTCAAGATCCAGTGTGAAGAGATTAATTGGTGAGAAATTTTCCAGAATGATTCCCTAAAGCAGTGGTTGGCAAACTGCGGCTCTGTTGACTAATGAGTTTGCCGACCACTGACCTAGATTCTTGATTCCAATAATTACAGGCTATTGTTGTTCCTTGTGATTAAGCCCCTATCGGATAGGGCCTAAAGAGACAGCAAGAAAGGGTCCAATCAGAAAACTGTAGATGTAACTTAGGCAAATAATAATAGCAGATAGCGGCAGTGGAGATAGTCAATAGACTGGAAGAATATTTAGATATGAATAATAAGATATGAATCAGTAGAACTTGATGCTCAATTTGGATGAAAGAAGAGATAAAAAAAGAATGAAAAACTGCTTTTCCTTTTTCTCCATTATTTTTTCATTTAATTACATGGAGGTTGTTTCAGGATAGACATTTTCCCAGTAATCTCTTTTGGGGATTCCCCAATGAGTTCATAAAAACCTGTGCTAATAAAACAAGTGAAACATTAGGGTATTTTCCTGAGCATTTTCATGTCTTTGATACCAGGGCTTATGAGAGAGAGTATTATAATTCATGTCTAACACCTGAAGTACATTAATGCTACTGTGCCAAATTTAAATGAAGTCTCTGTTTGGCCCATCAGTTTATTGAGGTTGGTTATACAAAGAAATCCGTGTACAGTCCATACATATCCATAACAAGGAAAATGCCATAGTCACTACTACAAAGCTTAATTTAAAAAAATTATTGCTATATGTACAAACAAGTTCCTACTCATTTATTGAAATTATTCTGGGAAATTTTAGTAAAATGTAAAAAACTTAAGTAGATAAGAGTTATTCACAGTCCAGTTAAGAAAGGAAGGAAAAGGGGCACTCTAAAGAGAATGGACTATAAATCTTCATCAAGTTTCTGAAGTTTGAAAGCTGAAGGTTGTTGTTTACAATTTGTCTCCCTTTCATAAGAAACTGTTGTAAAGAAATAGTTTGGAAGGGTGAAGGAAGGACAGGGAGGAGTGGTCAGAAACCATTGAAATCCTGAGTTTCTACTGTAAATCAGCTAGACTTTCCACCATCCTGAAGGCTCTTGAGGATTTTGTCTACTTCCTGCAGTGACAATGTAAGTGAGGCACTCAAGAACACTACTCTAGGTTCATGCTGTCTGAATTCAAACCCTGGTGTCACAGTTTGGTTGTAACATTACTACTACTGCTAGTGAAAAAAAGTCACTTAACATTTCAGTTCCTCAGTATTGTCACCTATAAAACGGGATATTGACAGCAAGATTAAAAAACAATTTCATTTGCAATAGCATCAAACAGAACAAAATGTATAGAAATAAACTTAACCAAGAGGTTAAAAGACTATACAATGGAAATTGCAGAACATTGCTGAAATAAATTAAAGACACAAAAATGGAAAGGCACCCAGTGTTCATGGATTGGAAGACTTAATTTTGTTAATGTGTCAGTACTACCCAAAGTGATTTACAGATTCAATATGATCCCTACCAAAATCCCATAGGAATTTTTACAGAAATAGAAAAAAAAAAATCTTAAAGTTCATATGCTCTCTCAAGGGATACAAAATAGCCAAAACAATCTTTAAAAAAAAAAAAAGGACAAAGTTGCCTGGCCAGCATGGTTCAGTTGGTTGAGTGTTGTCCCATGCACCAATAGGTTTCCACTTCAATTCCTAGTCCAGGCACTTGCCCAAGTTGCGGGCTCCCTCTCCCGGTGGGGGGGCATGCAAGAGAGAGCCAATTGATGTTTCTCTCTCACCGATGTTTCTCTTTCATTGATGTTTCTATCTATTCTCCTCTCCCTTCTTATCTCTCTAAAATCAATAAGAACATATATATTTTAAAAGGACAAAGTTGAAGATCTCACACTTACTGATTTCAAAACTTAATACAAAGCTAGAATAACTAAAACAATGTGGTAGTAGCATAAAGACAGATATATAGAGTGATAGAATTAGATATAAAGCCTAGAAACAAACCCTGGTAATAAATCAGATAATTTTTACAAGGGTGCCAAGACCATTTAAAGGGGAAAGGGCAGTGTCTTCAACAGTTGGTGTTGGGAAAACAGGATATCCACATGCAAAAGAATGAAGTTGGACCCTTATCCTGTACGATGTACAATAATTAACTCAAAATGAATCAAAAACCTAAATTTCAGAGCTAAAATTATAAAACTATTAGAAGAATAGCAAGGTTAAATGCATGTGAAGGTCTTAGAGCCATGCCTAACATCGAGTAAATAGCACAATCTCTGCCTAGATCATGCACAGATAGCTCCATGGAGCTAAGAGTGGGCTGGTTACTTTATTTAGCAGTGCAACAGAGAGAAGGGCTAATTATATACAGTGTTGAAAACAACACCAAATAATTGAAAAGACACAAAGACCTCTAAACTCACAGATAATTAAATCAAATTTTGCAGTTTATGCTGCTAGTGGTGGGAAGCCCCTCAACAACATCTAAAAGAATGCCACTGAAGGGATAGTTTCTACCCCACAAGCAACCCATTACCTCTTTCTAACTCTAGTTGTCTGTGTTTCTTCATAATTATCTGCCTCTTTAGAGCATCAACTATTTTTCAGAACAGTTTTAACATGTATTTGGAGATATCTACTATGAATATTTTGACACCATCTCCCCAGTTCCAGAGAGCAGGAAGTACACTCAGCTTAAAACAGATCTGGACTATGTGACAAAGCTGGTATAAAGAAGCTAACAGTCAATGTGCCTATTTTATTGAAAGTTTAAGGGGAATACTGGCCCCACCTGCACGCTGTATATTTCAGAAAATATATAAACAATGTGGGAATAAGTGGTTGGCTGATGAATGCATTAAGGGCATCTAGCATGAGAGGTCTAAAACCATAAACAAATAAAAATAATCATCTATATTCCAACTGTACAAAATAACATTAAGTAAGAAAAGCCTTAAAGGTCTTATTTTTGTTTAGGTGTCCAAAGAATTGTTGGATTGTTGTTGGGAAGAAGGAATCTCCCATTTTTAAACTTACAACTTAAACTCTATTTACTCCTAAAGGATATAGAATGGCTATGATATTGATTATCATATATCATATATCATATATCACATGTGTGTATACATATATAATATAAATTCAATTACTTGTTACAGATGAAAATAAGAAACATGTGTAAAAGTTAGAGTGATATAGACATAGACTCAAATTAAGAAAGACCTGTTTTTCCTTGGCTCAACTGGTTGAATGTCATCCCATGACCTGAAAGTCACCAGTTCAATTCCCAGTCAGGGCACATACCCAGATTGCAGATTCAATCCCAGAGAGGGAAGGGTGCAGGAGGCAGATGATCAATGTTTCTCATGTCAATGTTCCTCTCTCTATTTCCCTCTCTCTTTCTAAAAAAAAAATCAATAAAAACATATTTTTGAATAGGACATCTTTAAAATTAGAACTAACAAAGAGAGACTTTTCCAAAGACCTGAGTTCTTCATTCTTCACCAGGTCTGTAGAAGTGCTCCCTTAGGAGGAATGCAGTAGGTAAGACCATCCAGGTGGTATATAGTGCAGAGATCCTATGACCTTTATGATCTCTCAAGGGAGCTTCTTCAGCTTTGTTGGCAATATAAGATATTGTATCCCAATCAAACTCCTGTTTTTCAAAGATTATCCTACAGCCCACAGCAAAATGATTTTCATTCCCTTTGCCTAGAATTTAGAACTGAATGCTTGAAGAATAAATAGAGAAACTTCCCTTAGCACACATCTATTCTCACTGATTTATATTTGCTGTAGTGATGTCTAGAGGCTTTAATCACACAGAATATGTAAATTCCAGGTATTATAGAAACTTCTAGACCTTGACAATGTGAGAAAGTTGGACAATCTTACCAAAAGTTTCCTTTTCCACATGTACACACAGTTCAGGTTAAGTAATACCATGGCACTGATTCAAGCAGTGTCACCAAATTCATAGATATGTGCTCTTTCTGTAAGTATCGGCCGAATACCTTCTGGCCATTTCCCTGTTTATTGTAGCAAACACAACCCATGGGCATTCTTAGCTCCAAGGAGGTTGATGGTAACAACTGATTTTTCAACATGATTTTTACAATAAATAAACACCAGGCAAACACAAAAATTCATTAGTCTCAGAATGTATATGCTTTAAACAGGCTTGAAATTGTCAGGCCCCATTTAGAAAAATTAAAGAAAACATATATCACTTGTAGTAAATTTAGTAAGAAACTGTATTATTGTATAAATTGAGACCTTCAATTGGGAACAAATTTATATTATTGTATAAATTGAGACCATTGTGGGAACAAAGATGCTCTGATCCTATTCTTCTACCCAACCTTCCCAATATAAGATGGTATACTGATGTTAGATGATCAATCAGTCCTGTATACCTTAATTTTCCCAAGAGTAAGGGAAACAATAATGTTTTCTCATCCTCCTCTCCATTCTGGGCTTTAGGGAGACTGGACAGATTTTAAATTTCTTTTCTTAATACCCCCAAATTAATTCAATTAGGCTTTCCATGACCCTTACCTGGTATTATCTCTGATCTCTGTACCACCCATAAGAAATCAGTAGGACTTTCTGTGTGTTCATAAATTAAACTTAAAATGAAGAGTTAAACAAGATATTTGGTACCCTTGCCATCTAAGTTCCAGATCTGGCAAAGGATGAGTGAGATTCTGTCTTTAACTAGTTAAGGCCTGTGATACAGTATCAGATTATTAATGAATCAGCTCCAAGGTCACCTGAATTTCTGAGATGCTTATGGCATTTCTTTGTTGATTATTTACCTTGGTGCTATCTTAGTGAGCTGCAGTTAGCTGGAAAGATAATACTGTCAAACTGATAATTCAGCCTTTTATAGGAGTTGGGAAACTTCTCTAGGCAATGCAATAGATCTTCCTAGTGTTCTACCACAAGTTCTTTTTAAGAAGAGGTCTGCATCTCTTGAGTTAGACCCATGGTCAGCAAACTGTAGCTCTCGAACCACATGTGGTTCTTTGGCCCCTTGAATGTGGCTCTTCCACAAAATACCGTGGCCTGGGCTAGTCTATTTTGAAGAAGTGGCATTAGAAGAAGTTTAAGTTTAACAAATTTGGCTCTCAAAATAAATTTCAATCCTTGTACTGTTGTTATTTGGCTCTGTTGACAAATGAGTTTGCCAACCACTGAAGACCATACTTCTTCAAAATTTCATTTTAGAAAAAAAGCCAGATAAGACATCTTCAAAGATATTTTATTCTGCTCTAACCAGTTTGGCTCAGTGGATAGAGTGTCATCCTTCGGACTCAAGGGTCTCAGGTTCTATTCAGGTAAAGGGCATGTACCTTGGTTGTGGACACATCCCCAGTAGGGGGTGTGCAGGAGGCAGCTGATCAATGTTTCTCTCTCATCGATGTTTCAAACTCTCTATCCCTATCCCTTCCTCTCTGTAAAAGTTCGATAATATACACACACACACACACACACACACACACACACACACACACACACACACACATATACATACATATATTTTAAAAAGATATTTTCTTCTATCTCATGGAAAATTATTTTCTCTTCTTCTTAATTCATTCATGCATTCAGCAAGTATCTATCAACTCCTTTCTCTGTGTTAGACACTGTGCTAAGTGTTGAGTATAATTGATATGTAACAAGATAGAATGGTTCCTGACTTCTTGGCACTTACACAAATGGAAGGAACCATTGAGAAAACAAGGAAACTAGGGAACAAACAAATAATTATTAATTTTGACAATTCTAAGAAGTCAGCAAACAATATAGTGATAGATAATAACAGAGAGAGAGTCGAGATCACTCTATATTAGGTGGTCAGGGAAAACCTGAAGGACCGAAAGATGAAAGGCACCTTTGCTGGGGATTTGCAGGGACACGATTCCAGGGGGAAAACAAGAGCCTGTCTGAAGGCTCAGGGACAGGAAAATTTGACCCATCAAGGAACAAAGAACTTTACTACTTGCCACTGCAAGTGTGGTCTACAGATCAGCATCATCAGTGTTCTCTGAAAACTTTAGGAAAATGTAGAATCCCAGGCCCCACCCAGACCTACTGAATCAAAACCTGCATTTTGATGTCCAGGGAACTTGTTTTCACATTAAAGTTGAGCACTGTCAAAAACACTGGTCCCAGCCTTGACTAGACACTGGAATCTTCTGGGAGTTTTAAAACTGATGCCTGGAGATCTTCCCCGGAAATTTATTTGGCAATGATATGAAATGAGCATTGGAATTAATTTCAAGCTCCCAGAGGATTCTAAAATGCAGCAAAATTTGAGAATCACTTGTCTAAAGTGGCATATAGTAGGCACTTGATAAATAGTCATGAATCAAATGTTTGGCTCTAGTTTTCCCAGAGATCCTGCAAAGAGGCTGCAGACAGACAAGAATGTTACCTCTTCTGACTTAATGCATTAACAGCGCTACTCTTCCTAACAAGACAATGCCAAATCCTGAACCATTTGTAAAATGAGTCCAGAGGACCCTCAAAGTCTTCCACATGCTGGATAACTATTATTTTGGGCATTTTTGTAAGTTTTCTAGAATCATAAGAGATCATCTAACTAATGGCTTGACACAGGTGAGGAAATGCAATCCTGAGTTGATCTCAGTATAAAGACCACATGATTTTCAGATTTTCTACACAATCAAGGAGAGCCTACACCAGAGAAAACCCTCTTTGAGGCAGTCTGCTAACATTCTTTCTTGACAAATGAACTTGGAACAGAATGTACCTACATTGGCATTATCAGGGAAGACTTGAGGGAGGGAATGTGTAAAGAAGGTACAGGGTGTGATCAAGCCAAACATGAGCATAATCAGAGCTGTGGGGAAGCCCCCTGGGTACTTCCTGCACCTGGTAAGAAATATGCAGCCAGCAATGCATGCAAGCCCCATGCGGAGGATGACAAGGAACACAGTCAGCTTCCCATTGCCCAAGAGGGACCCAGCAACTAAGGAGATGAGAATGCACAGGCCAACCCCTGCTCTCACCACAGGAGGTTGCAAGAGATTTTTGAGAGGATGAAGCTCATTCATTTCCTCCTTGTTGGGGCTATAAGCTTTTAAGAACTCTTTCATATACCTCTATTCCAGGTAAAGGACAGTCATGCAAGTTCAGTAATAATGTAAGTTCCATATAGAAAAAGAGACACAACAGGAAATTTGGGTGCCACCACCAATCAGTTCTCACCTTGTGGGAAAAACAAAAGATTTTAATTAGAATATAAAATAGGCAATATTTTGACGTAGAAGGTATAGGAAAGCCCCAGAAATAGCTGAATTAACCCTTTTAGTTTTTTTTTTAACAAACTATTGAGCCAGCAGAATAGATTTTCAGTTCAGTCTGCCTATTCCAGGGCATAGGCACTAAACAAAGATGCCATGTTTTAAGGGAGACATAAAGGTGTAAACTCTGAGGCTAAGCAGAGCTGAAGAATAATATGGGTGAAAGAATATGTGACTATATGCCCCTTTCCCAGGGATAAATGTCTTTGAAAATAAGGATTAGATATCAAATGTGAACAGAATAATACCAAGAAAATAGCATTTGGAAATTAATGACTTCAGATAATGTGAATAATTTATACCCAATGTACTTATTTCTGTGAGTTTCTCAAGAAACTGGCACTTCTACTCTTTCCACTGGAAATCATTCTGTTCACATTTGATATTTAATCCCTATTTTCAAAGACATTTATCAATTGTGTTATCTGTCTTTTACTCTTCCTTTATGCAACCTAAAGAACAATAGGGTAGATAGTAAACAAATGCAAACCAGATAGCACAAGAAAGGAAACTATCATAACAATTCTCACCTGAAAAGAGTTTAATAACATACATTTTTATGAAGGTCTTGCTATGTTGTGTTTTTAGCTAACATTTACTGGGTTTTCACAATATGCCAATGAGTGCCTCACAGGTATTATTAACTCATTTAAAGTTTATAAGAATCTTATGAAATGAATATTATTTTAAATTCCATTTTACAGAAAAAAAGAACTAAATCACAGGAGGTCAAGTTACTGACCCAGGATAGTACAGCATAGAAATAGTGTAATTAGATAAATAATAAAGCTAAGGATCTATAGATTAAAAAGCAAGAAGTTGGATTTACCAATCATTAAATCACACCAATTTATTTATCATCTACTCATCATCAAGTACTATGTGGAAACAATCCCTATAGAGTAGTGGTCTCCTCCTTCTAGAAGAGTCACTACTGGGCCTCAGACCACTGTTTCTCAAACTTTAATATGGATATAGGTCAACTGGGAATCTTGTTAAAATGCAGATTCTGATTGAGTAGGTCTGGTGGGGCCTGAGATTTTGCATTTCTTACAAATTCCCAGGAGATATGGATTCTTTGGTTCAGGCTTTTTACTTTAAGTAGCAAGGACTTAGGTAGAGTAGTAGCTACTCATGAGTTCAAATAAATAGACTGATCTGTTAACTAACAAGCAGAGAAGTCACCTCCAATGAATGAAGTATGGGTTATAATGAAAGATAATCTCCTTGTGCCCATTATTACCATCTATCAAGGTTTCTTGAAAAATATCTTTTCAAGTGAACAGTTGTTGCCAATTTTTATGTCACTTAGTTTCCTAAAAATAACGAACTAAATAAATAAAACTGCTCAGAGATGAAATTGGCTTACTCCCCAGGCCTTTAATTTATCTGTGTTCCCACTGAACTAACAGCTAGCTCTTAAAATACCTTGTAGGTTTATCTTTAACCCAGAATCATGTGTCTTTTCCTGGTCTATGGCTGACTCGCTGCTTCCTTACCCTAAACAGAAGTCTACCCCGCTATGATCACTTTTCCTGCTTCCTGCTACAGGAATTTTAGAAAAATAAAAGTATAGAATCCCCTAGTCACTCCATCCCCCATCCAGGAGACCTTTTTGCTCTGAGATTCTGTTGTTTGGCTCCACAGGTGAAGTTGCCTCAGAAACAGAGCACCTCCCTTCTTACTTAACAGGCAGAGCAAGGTTAGAAGGTGAAAGTAGTTTGCCCTTCAAAGCATTTTGCAAAGATTAACTAATCTGGACAACCAGCCTCTGGCAGAGCAGGGGAACATCAGCTCCACAGGAAGCTGCCGCAGGCAGTAATGGGACTGGTATTTCTATAGACAGGAGGAAATTTCAAGTACAAATTGGACATCTCAGAATTGTGTATGTGTAGTATGTTTATATATGTATGTATAAAAGGTATAAATATATTACATATAATGTAATGTAAATTTTATGTTTATTTATATATATATATATATGTATATATATATATATACATATATATATATATATAACTATCCTATGCAATAGAAGAGTAATAAGCAAATTTACCATACCTCCACATTACCCACAAGCCATGCCCACCAGTCATGCCCACCAACCAATCAGAACGAGTATGCAAATTAACCCAACCAAGATGGCTACAGCCACAGACAGAACAGGAGAGAAGCTTGGGTTGCCCTGGCAATGGAGGAAGCCAAGCTTTCCACAAAGCCTGGCCGGTGGAGGCCTCCACTTAAGGCAACAAAGTTTTAATGGCTGTGCAGTAGAAGGCATGGCTGCATTCCAGGCTACAAAGTTTCAATCGTAGAAGATAAATAAATCCCAGATAGCAGGGCCTCCACTTGGGTCACCAGAGTGTGTGGCCAGCCTGCAAACCACCACAGGCCCCTTGCCCAGGCCACACCACACTCCAAGGGAACAGCCACCCTGATCCAGGACACCCTTCAGGGCAAACCAGCTGGCCCCCACCTGTGTACCATGCCTCTATCCTATCTAATAAAAGAGTAATATGCAGATTGACCACCACTCCAACACACAAGATGACTGTCCCCATGAAATCAAAAGATTCTGCCCCCATGTGGAAACAAGATGGCCACCACAAGATGGCCAGCAGGGGAGGGCAGTAGGCAGGGACCAGGCCTGCAAGGGAGGGCAGTTGTGGGCAATCAGGCCAGCAGGGAAAGGCAGTTGGAAGGGACCAGGCCTGCAAGGGAGGGCAGTTTGGGGTGATCAAGCCTGTAGTGGAGGGCAGTTAGGGGTGATAAGACCCATAGGGTAGGGCAGTTAGGGGCAAACAGGCTGGCAGGGGAGCAGTTAGGTATCAATCAGACTGGCAGGGGAGTGGTTAGGGGATGGTCAGGCTGGCAGGCAGAGGCAGTTGGGGGCAATAAGGAAGGCAGGCAGGTGAGCAGTTGGGAGCCAGCAGTCCTGGATTGTGAGGGGATGTCTCACAATATATATAAAATTATACACACATATGCACACTGTTAGGGCCTGAATTATGTCACTCCAAGATTCATATTTTGGAGTCCTAATGCCCCAGTAAGTGGCTTAATTTGGAAAGGTAAATTAAGTTCTAATGAGGTTATATAGATGGATCCTAATCCAATAATACAGGTGTCCTTCTAAGAAGAGGAGATTGGTATATAGACAGATCATAAGAGTATAACCTTGTGCAGACACAGGGAGAAGAAAGCAATATGCAAGCCAAAGATGACACTTTTTATCTTGAACTTATAGCCTCCAGACAGTGAAAGCAATTGATTTCTGTTGTATAAACTACCCAGTCTGTTTTACTTTGTATGGAAGCACAAACTAATAACAAAACACACACACACACACACACACACACACACACACACACACACATACTGGCCATAATGTTTGGAAAACTGACAAATATATCTTAAAAGACTTATTTTGCTTAGCATAATACTCTTCAGGTTCCTCCATGCTGTCTCAAAGAGTAAGATATACTTTTTTATTGCTGCATAGTATTCCTTGGTGTAAATGCACCATAGCTTTTTTAATCCACTCACCTACTGACGATCACTTGCGCTATTTTCAGATCTTAGCTATTATAAGTTGTGCTGCTATGAACATAGAGGTGCATATATCCTTTCTGATTGGTGTTCTGAAATTTTTAGGATATATTCCTAGAAGTGGGATCACTGAGTCAACTGGAAGTTCCATATTTAGTTTTTGAGAAAATTCCATATTGTGCTCTAGTGAGGGAAAGACAGATATCACATGATACCACCCGTATGTGGAATTTAATGAACAAAATAGATTTGGAGACATAGAAGCATGGAACAGACTGTATAATCTCAGAAGGAAGATAGGGGTGGATTGGAAGAGATCAACCAAAGAATCTATATGGATATATGCATAACCCATGGACACAAATATTAGTATGGTGAAGGCCTGATGTGGATGTCAGAGCGGAGAGGAGAGTAGGTTAGAAGGGGTCAATGGTGGCGGGGGGAACATATATAATATTTTCAACAACAAAGATTAAGAAGAAATAATAAAATAATAGATTTATTGTTATCACATCACAATAAATGATAAAATAATTGTATTTAAAAGTCAAGCTTTGTGGCCACTGTCTATAGGTATAAATTCTACAAATATCTTGCCTTATCCATACACTGGGAGAAGGGAGTGTAAAGTTAATACAAAGTCAACTGATAAAAACCAGGAGAGGACTTAAAAATGCTAGCACATAGCTTTCTGCAAGATTTGGGAGTGAGGGCTCCCTTTCCAGAAGAATAATGTCGTTAGAGTTATTTTTCTTCTGCTGTTATTGGGTTCTCTTTGACTTTGTTCCATAAAGTGTCCCAAACCACAGACCTTCACCTGATCTTAACTAGACATTCAAGTATTGCTTTAGACTTCTTTGCACTTTGTGAGCATTCTTCCCAGACACTCCCCAATGAAATCTTGAATTCGGGGAAAGTTATGCCTCTCTTGGGATGGTTAATCATTACTAAGAATTTGTAAATACTTGAACTACCATTGTGTACAGAAACTGGAATATAAGAGTGAAAACAAAATTCTAAAAATTAGAAGAAAGAATGACTGAAAAGAACAAAACCCAGTCCAACTCCAGAAAATATGTGGCTTTATGGGGAGTGCCATGGTAGCAATTGTAATAACAACAGTGTCATTGTTTCATTAACTGAGGAAGTCCAAAAATAAGTATTTTAGACTGAATTAACAACTTACCAGGACATCTCAAGTCACTGATAGGGAAGGAAGATGTACTCATATATTTAAAAATATTATATATGAGAGAAGCTTTCTATAGCTTACTCAGAAATTTCACCAACACAAAGTAGATTTTGTTATCTTTATTCCATACATAAAGAAGTAAGGAGAAATTAAGTATACACATTGTTAGCTGAATGACCCAACAGACATAATGAATCTATTTCTCTCTTGCTTGCTATTTTTCTCTATGGAAGTTGGAAAAGATAAATAATTGTCTATTTGCAGCTAGGATTAGCCTTATTATAAGACAAAGTTCTAGTTAATGACATGTAAGCATATTCAGAAGATAACCAAATTTACATCTCTTCTGGACTTCTAGTCTAAAACCAAATTTATTTCGCCTACTCAACATCTTTAGTTGGGTAGGTAATAAGAATCTCAGCCTAACATGTCCAATCACCCCCTTTTAACTTTCTAGCTATCTCTACCTTCTGTCCATCTTTGTCATCTCAGTAAATTCCAACTCTGTTACTCCAGGTGCACAGGGCACCAAAGGTGACTACTCTTTCTTTTTCTCACACTCCATCCATAAATAATCAATTTTCAGATTCTGAAGCCATACTGCTCCTTCTTACCCCCACTGCTGCCAATCTGCTCCAAGTCACCAGTATCTTTTCATTAGAAGCCTCTTAATGGGTCTCCATCCTACCACCTCCTTCAGTATAGTCTCAACATAGCACCCAGAGTGAGTTCATCCTATCCAATGAAAAAGTAATATCCAAATTAACCACTACTCTACTATGCCTACAAGCCATGCCCACCAGCCAATCAGGAGTGATTATGCAAATTAACCCAACCAAGATGGCTGCAGCCAAGGAGCAAGCAGGAGGCTTGGGTTTCCCTGATATTGCAGGGATGCTTAATCATTACCAAGAATTTGTAAATACTTGAACTACCATTGTGCACAGAAACTGGTATATAAGAGTGAAAACAAAACTCTAAAAATTAGAAGAAAGAATGACTGAAAGGAATAAAATCCAGATCAGCTCTGGAAAATATGTGGCTTTAGGGAGAGTGCTCTGGTAGTGATTGTAATAATAACAGTGTCATTGTTTCATTAACTGAGGAAGTCCACTTGGATGTCTAGTTAAATAAATCCCAGATACTAAGGCCTCCGCTTGGGTAGCCAAGGGGCATGGCTGGCCTGCAAAACACCACAGGACCCTCACCCAGGCCACCCATGCCCCAAGAGAACCCCCACTCTAATCCAGGACACCCTTCAGGGCAAACCAGCTGGCCCCCACCCATGCACCAGGCCTCTATCCTATCTAATAAAAGAGTAATATGCAAATAGACTATTATTCCAACATATAAGATGGCTGCCCCATGTGATCAAAGATGGCTGCCCCATGTGGTTAAAGATGGCTGCCCCAATGTAGACATAAGATGGTCACCATAAGATGGCCAGCAAGGGAGGGCAGTTGGGAGGAACCAGGCCTGCAAGGGAGGGCAGTTGGGAGCAATCAAGCCTGCAGGGGAGGGCAGTTAGGGGTGACCAAGCTGGTAGAGGAGGGAAGTTGGGGGAAGCTGGTAGAGGAGGGAAGTTGGGGGACCCAGGCCTGTAGGGGAGAGCAGTTGGAAGGCACCAGGCCTGCAATGGAGGGCAGTTAGGGGTGATCAGGCCTTGCAGGGGAGGGCAATTAATGGCAAACAGGCTTGCAGGAAAGCAGTTAGGTATCAATAAGACTGGCAGGGCAGTGGTTGGTGGTGATCAGGTTGGCAGGCAGAAGCTGTTAGGGACAATCAGGAAGACAGGCAGGCAAGTGGTTTGGAGCCAGCAGTCCTGGATTGTGAGGAGGATGTCCGACTGCCCTTTTAGGCCCTACCCCACGCCGGGGGGGGGGGGCCAGGAGTTCCCAGATTGGAGAGGGTGCAGGCTGGGCTGAGGGACACACCCCCTGTGCAAGAATTTCATGCACCATGCCTCTAGTAGCAATATAAATGTGACCATGTTCTTCCTCTTCTAAGAATGGTCCTATGGCTTTTTGTCTCACTCAGAGTAGAAGCCAAAGTCATCATAGAAACTCAGGAATCTCTACCTGACCCGGCCCCTTTACATATTTGATTTCTTGTCTCACCCTCTTCCCATGGTTCACTCTACTTCACTACACTGACCTTGTTTCAGAGCTTTTCCCCCTCTCTGAAAATTTCCCCAAAAATTATGTGCATGGTTTACTCCCTTAACATCTTTTTGTCTTTAATAAATTGTCACCTACTCAGTGACCCACTCCGTAAAAGTCATAGGATCTCTGCACTATATACCCACTTCATTTGAAATGCAACCCATCACCACCAACTGAAACATTCTACCATCTTTATGGATATATTTGCTCTGTAGCACTTGTCACCATCTAGTACTACATATTTTACTTTTTATCTTGTTTACTCTCTATTTTTCTTCACTAGAATGTCATTTTCATTTGACCAAAGATTTGTTCTGTTATGTTAATGGCATGAACACCTAGAATAATACCTGACCTGAAATAGCTGCTTAATATGTAATTTATTAAATAGGTCATTAATGGTAGGGCAATTCAGGGGAGATAATGTTCTCCCTTTTATAAAGAACAAGCATCAGAGAACTCTTTGCTATCTTTAAAAATGTTGAGAATAAAAGAGCAAAAGGATAGAAAAGTCGTATGCATATTGAGCCACTGAAGCATCACCTACTATCTCTTATCTCTAGACATCTCATCTTGTGAGGAAAATATCATGTAAAACAGATGTCAACAAACGATGACCCATAGGCCAGCTTTGGCCTCTTGCTTGTTTTTGTAAAGAAAGTTCTATTGGAATAGGTCACACTTATATATTTACACAATGTCGGTGGCAGCTCTCATCCTACAACAGAGTTGTAAAGCCCACAAGCTGAAAACATTTCCTATTTTCTCCTTTATAGAAAAGTTTTACAACTCTTGACTTAAGCAAGTATTAAGTTTTCTCTCATTTCAGTCAAAAGAAATCTGATGGCCATGTGCTAATCAAATGTCCTGTTGTGAGGATCAGGTACTGCCTTCTAGATACACAACTGTATTCTGGGAATCCACACTTCAAGCAAACCACCTATACCCAATGCCTAACCACAGACGTCATTCCTGTAAGAAGCAGGGCTCCTCCAACAAGGCTTTGGCTCAAGACTTCCATCAACTTGGCTGAAACTTTTTGCAACTGAGCTAAAATCTAAGATTCTTCTTATCCAAAAATCTTTCCTTCCTTATCTCCTTCTCAGGGATCAGACTTACATTGTGGTTTATCCTTATCCCTCCTCTATCACCATTCACAGGTGTTTGCTCCAATAAATCTGTCATACCTAGTTGTGTTTTGCTTTATGATTCTCCAATAATATAAAAAAAACTTTAATAAATACTTGTGTTAATCGGAATTCTTGATTACAGTCACAGAACAGGTAGAAAGTAATTTTTAGATTCAAACCAACATTGGCCTGACTCAAAAGCTCGTGTTTTCTCAACACTATTCTACTATTATTATTTCTCTGTACACTTGTTTTGCTTCTCTCCTTATATTCATTTATTCAATAAGGAATCCACAAAACCTTTATAGTCATGGACTATATTTTACTCACATTTATATTCTAACACCTAGTGGAGATAGTCAAACAGTTGGCAATCTTTTAATATTGGTTGGATGGATAAATGAATGAATGAACAAAAAATTTTAAATATCTAAAATTTGTGAATTTGGTTAAAGGTTTTGCTGTGTTTACAATTCAGTGAAAGACAAGTTATACAAATGGCAATGTGCAAGAGATACTCAGTCATGTTGCCTAAAATGTACTAATAAGCAACAACCTAGAGACAATGGGATCAGCAAGAAGGTTATTATAATTCTGACATAATATAATAAGAGACTGAACTTGACCACACAATGGAAGTTGAAATAAAAGAAAAATGAGAGTGACTTTTTTAAAAATTAATAATTATAGCAGTAAAAAAAAGAGTAAGAAAAAGGAGCAAGATGACAAAAATGTTTTGAGCATGGGTATCTGGAAAGAAGAAGTACCATTGGTGAAAATAAAGATTTAAAGAAAAATCTAGTTTAATAAGCAGGAGTTTGTGAATTCTGTTAGAGAGTGGGAAATTGTTCAAAAGAAATAATTTAAGAGACACGAAAGAAGTGATATTAGCCACCCCACGGAAGGGTTGGGAAAGCCAGAGACAATCTTGAAAGTCATCCCATTCAGAAAATATTTGAAATTATGAGAGAGAATGAGTTCTAGGATGAAGAATATGAAAAGATAAAAAATAAAATCAAGTGTGATGCCTGCCTTTAAGAACTAGGAGGTGAAAAAATACAGATAAAGAAAAGAAGTAGATAAGGAAAGATGAGAATCAGAATTGACATGATCCACAGACCAAGAGAAAAGATACTTCCAAGAAGAGAGTGCTCATTGATAACATATGATGCAGAGAACTCAAGGAGTTTGGACAATACAACTGAGAGCAAATGAAAGAGCTTAAATAAGTGAAAGTTTGAAGGGTCAGCATGATCAACTATCAGTTTATTGTTTGGTTTTGTCTGTGTTTGTGGTGTTTGTTTTCTTTTTCTTCAAAGGAAATAGACTATTCATGTTTTCAGCAGAGAGTTCAACTTATCTGAAGGTTAGAAATTGAAGGGAATTAAAAAAGTAAAAGACTGATACAGCAAGTTCTGGAGGTGGTAGTTGGGGAGGACAGAAAATAAAAATTAGGATTCTAATATTGGAAAGAAAGATGATGCAACTCACTCCTTCTCTAAATCAGAAAGAAAGGATGAGAACACCTAAACACAAATTCTCTATGCCATCCTTCATTGTGTCAGACCAGAGCTATTTCAGAGTGTTATTTGACATTAGAGCTCTACTGCAATTTAATTCCTACATTTGCCAGTCCTGAAAAGTTAGATCTAAACCAATCTCCCACCTACATAAACTTATCCAACATATTTACATGAGCCTAGCAGATGTATCTTCCTTTTGTATTTGAATATACTGTGTACCCTCATTAAAACAATAATCATTATCAAGCTAAATCTTACATGTTTAGTCAGATGGAAAGTGATAAAAAAAAAGGAAAAAGCAGTCATCACAAAGGAATAAAGAAATCATTCTGATTACCTTAAAGGAAAGTTATGGTGAAAAGCAGTAGAAAAAATGGACTACTGGATAATGAATTTCTGAAAGTCCTTCATGTTTTCTTCTAAATGAATTTCCATTGAGCTATTAAAAACAGACACTTTATTCAATGTCTTAAATAGCTTCTTATAGATTTCATTTTATAATTATGCTGAGTCTTAAAGTCATTTTTGTTGGGCAACTTCTATGTTGCTGAAAGCCTTAAGCTAGCTTACAAAGATCTCATGAATGCCCTTTCTATGTAAGTATTTAAATATAACTCAGTTTCTTCTTATTATTTCTCTTGTTTCTTTAATTAGTATATTTTAATGTGAGAGTGTGCCAGAGTGATGCCACAAAACCTACTAAATCAAAAAATATGAACCAGCTGACAGATTTCACCATGGGGGGGGATGAAGGCAGGCTGGCGAGGAAGGAAATAAAGAAAAGAACCTGGAAGGTCCCTTGGCATTGTATATTCATACAAAGAATAATTAGGAAGAGTAAATTTCATCCTCCTGGATTCTTTCTAATGTTTCAAGTCAGTGGGGTTGCTCTAATGAGACCACATTTAGATTAAAGCAATAGTTGTAACTTTAATTTCAAAAGCTCTTGCCAATAATGATGTCTCCATTTGAGGGAGGTGAAGTGGAACAAACTAGAGGTTAGGAATCAAAACACTTATATTTCATTCCTAGCTCTGACCATATAGTGCTTTGTAACTGCAAGCCAGCAGTTCTCAGGCATGGGTACACCCTACATGCTTCCATAATTGAGGAGTACACCCAGAGCACTGCCTCAGGCCAACCACTTAAATTTCATGAAATTCCTTAAACCAGCAATTTTCAAACCTTTTCAGCTCATGGCACTTCTACACTAATTACTAAAATTCTGTGGCACATCAAAAAATATACTTTTTGCCAATTTGACAAAGAAAAACAGGTATGATTTTTATTCATTCACACTGGATAGGTATTGTGTTTTATTTGACAATCTAAGGGAAAAGAGGTCAGTGCCCTTGCCTAAATACTCAGTCATTGCATTGCTTTAAAAATTTTTGCAGCACACAGGCTTAAAATCACTGCCTTAATCTATTAAAAGGGCAGTGATGCAGAGCTCCATTCAAGACCAACTGAATCGGAGTATCTGAGGGTGGGGTCCATGCTCCAGTGTTTCTTTGAGAATGCCACCGGTGTTCTAATGTACAGCCAGAGTTCAGAACCACCACACTGATCTTCTGGCTTTTACTGATCCCTCAGTATTCTAAGAATCGCTTACTCGCCCCAAAGCTCACATGCCTAGGAGAAGACAAGAATCTATTCAGATGGCTTTGTGCTCACTGTAGGCTCACAAATATCTCCATCCTACATCCTAGATATCTCTGCAGAGTTGATTCTTTAAATTTATAAACATAAAAGGACATGCCCAAAGCCAAGATTTTACTTTACTTTTTTTCTAACCATTTTTTCTTTTCAATTAAAAAACAACCTTTTTATTGAGGTATAACATTTTTTTACAGCTTGATAAATGTTTGTATTTGTTTACACCTGTGTAGTCCTTACCCAAATCAAAATGAAGAACATTCTGAGCCCCTCTGAATACTGATCTTACTATTTTGAGAGGACATATAGCCCTACAGAATCTGAAAGGTGCTGTGTCTCCAACACGTTGCTATATTATTTTCTAATTTCATTGCTACAGTATAAAATAAAAAATGGAATGTAATTTTCCAATTCTCTTGCCACTGCTTGTGAAGCTATCACATATGCTTTCTTATTCCTTTGGGGATAAAATGTGCCTATATTTCCCTTTATTTCTCAGGGAAATTAACTCTGACAGCCTACTTTACACTGACTCTTGAGAGCAAGGAGTTAAGTCTATTTTTCCCACTCCTGTATCCGCAGCCCTTATGTGTTTATGATCATTTGCTGAATGCCTGCTGGATAGATGCATGACATTAGGATGGAGAATGGGCATAAAAAAAAAAACACAATAGAAAACATGTTCTTCAAAAACTTTTGTATCATGTCTGTGGGTTGAGGGAAGTTTGGTTGGGGTACATTCAAAATGCAGTAGAAGTAATTTGTGAGTAATTATAAGACAAATCTCATTAGTGCAAAATTATTTAACATTGATTCAGACTTCAATAGAGTAAAAACTTACAGAGTACAGAGGAAGCAGCGTGAAGAGGTAATCAGATTGGCAGTCTGATTAAAGAGAGTGGTTTCCTGGATGAGGAGTTCAGGTCTTCAGAGATGCTGAGAGTAGAGGGAAGACAATATGCCAGATTAGGGGAAAGATTTGAACAAAGCCTAAGGGCAAACATAGGTCTTGAAAAATATAACTACATTTTCTGAGTTGAAAATAGAAAAGACATGCTGGGTAGAAAAAAGACAGGGAGAATAGAAGTAAAAATAAAGCCAGTTGATGGAGGGCTTAACTAAAAATAGACGGAAAATTTTATTGTACGAATGAATATACTGCAAATAGCATTTACAGAAGCTTGTTCTTAAGTGAAGAGCACAGAGAAAGGCTAAAGGCAAATGAATTGATTAGAAGCTGCTTCCACAATCCAGATATGGACATCATTTGGGGTATAGTAGCAGTGATCACAGCAAGGGGAGCATCTAAAAACTATTCCAAGGCATTAGAAGGTGAAGGGAGTCAGATGTTCAAATTACACCTGGGAAACTGATATTAGTCACAGAAAATGGGGAATTGGGGATTAGGCGACCACCTGGGGGGGGGGAAGCTGATGGTTTTAACTCACTGTTCTCCTTGGTGCTGGGCATGTTTTGTGTCTGACATTTGGGCAACATCAAATTCACATTTCAATTGACTAGACCACAGAGAAGAAGAGAGTCAGGTAATCTCACTCCATTCCCTGCCCTGAAATGCTTTGAATTAGCAAGGCATCTGACTAAATCGCTACTGACTAAAGTTGAGAATGTGTTACTCACACTTGTTATCTTCTGGCATAATCAATGTATTTATTTGTGTGCCCCACAGGAGAAGTATGTAAGGAAGAACCTGGAGAAATGGGTAGAACCACCACTTTCTGGCTGGTGAAAGGAGCCTCTGCAGCTGAAAGGTTTGGCTGAGTCTTTGTTGGCAAATATTTGAACATCCTTGCCTTGGAGCCACTAAAGGAAACACTAGAACCTCCCACAACTATGCATCAGATTTTAATAGACCAAAAGCTAGACAGCGAGATGATTGTGTCTCTTTAAAGGTGCCCAATGATTAATAACTATGTTCATATCTTATTTGTGAATATGCCAGAAAAGATAGACACCATGAGAACACATTCTTCAAGGAGGTAACTGATCACAGGCTGGAATTTATACAAATGCCAGGAACAGCATTTATTTTGTAATTGCCTAGATACATAACTGGTGGTCTCTTTTCCCTAAATAATCAAATACTTAACATGCCTGGAGGCAGAATAGCAGAACTGAAGGAGCAATAACAAGGTTTGTCATGATCATTCTTAGTTCGAGGGGGAGGGTATGTACTACCTCAAGAGTAAACAGTTGACCATGGATGTGAAAACAATATAGCCAACCAGACTTCATCAGGCTCCCAAGGGTACATCATGTTCTCACAGCAGTAAAGAAGGGTACACAGGAGTTAGATGGGGGAAAGTTCTGCCAGGAACTTTTCCAGTAAATTGTTCAGGTAATTTATATCACTGAACTATACAATTTTTTTTTATCTTCCAGCCAGGAAAAACACAAACATGTATACATATCCTCCTCCCCACCAACATAAAAAGAAAGGAAATAAAAGAATCAAAGTGAAGCAAGGAATAATTTTTTTTTTGCAGTACAGGACTTGAAATGCAGTACAAGACATTTATGAAATGAAGGCTTCCCAATATAACATATTCATACCCATTCTGTAGGTGTTAAGAAAGAAAAATCTTCCTTTGTCACTAAGATATGATTGTTGGAAGCCACCCATTGTCTTCATTAGCAGAGAAGTATGGACAAGGAACCCGGAAGGCTGGTTAACCTTGAAGGCTCTGAAAGGTCAGAACCAAGCACCCACTGTCTAGTTGAGACAATGGTAGCTAAAGCAACTTTTAACTTTTAGTTCTATGTAAATCTTTGCTGATTGGCTATTATTGGAATTGCCTGCCTAAAACCTGAATAAAAGGGATTGCTAGGCCAGAGCAAAGTGAAGTCCTTCCCCTTGAGTTGGGCTCCTGCCTGGCCCCAATATTCCCAAATCTATACTTTCTTGTCTAGTATCTTCCATTTGCATGCTGCCTCCTCCAGAGCCTGAACCCTGAACCTGAACCTGAACCTGAACCACATGGGATGTGGGGAGGACACTCGCAACTGGCAGCCCAATGTGGGACACTTGCATGTGATTAATGTATTTTTAATTTTGTCACGTTTTTTTCAAATTTTGGCTACTCCATAATAACTGAAGCACATAAATAGTTCACATAATGAAGTTAAGAGTTGTTGCTTTACCATCATTACACACCATCACTAGGCACTCGCTTTTATGTTGAAAGCTACTTTGATCAACTACATTGATTAAATGGTAGTGGTAACCCAAGTTCACAATAGAGTATGAATCTACTCTTAGACATGAATTAAACTCTAGACATGCAACAAAGAAACTTGAAAAGATATTAATCATTTCAGGCCTATTTGGCCTTGTGTAATTCGATCTTAGATTCCAAAAGTATGCTACAGTTGAAACAATATCATTGTGAGAATCAGCAAAACTATAGCAGATGTCAGATAAATCTAGTGAAGGTTCTTAAGTCAAAAGCAGTATAACCAAAGTTGGGATTGGTTCTAAGAAACACTGTGAAAAAGGCGAAGTGGATCCTTGGGGCTTCCCTCCTTCCAGTGAGCATTATTTCCAGGACCTCCATTCATCGTCAGATCTCTTAGTCTTAACCACATGCACAATATCAAATTTTGATAACCAGAATATGAAATTGGGCTATTTTTATCCAATGTTGCAAAAGGAGTGAGCTATAGTCCTTCTGCTGGGGAGCAAGAAGCACAATCTTGACCTATGAATGTCTCATTTATCATTTCTAGTAAGCCCAGCAGTGTTCCCATGCCAGGGGAAAGAAAGGGCTGAAAATAAGTTTTGAGTTTATTTTCAAAGTTGATACTCTTACTATTCTTATATAATATGTATGTGGTAATGACCAAAAAGGACCAATGTATAACCATATATAACTGTGAATTATACATGTCATACATTAATACAGTAATGATGTTATACATTAAGTGGAGTGATGGAAAACAAAGTTGAAATAAAGAAAAGAGAAGGCCACTATGTGGGTTTTGTTTGAACAGTGAGAATGAAATTTCATAGGTGTTTTATAAAGGGTAAAGGGCAAGGAAGAGGTGATCAGTAGGGTGTTCAGGGGATCATTAGGAAAGAAGAATTAAAAAATAAATCACAAGTCCTGCTTGCCAATCAGGATAAACTATAGTCTGTGTTTGTAACAACAAATGATCATTGATAAGAACAACAAAAACAAAAAATGCACATTTGTCTGGTCATGTACACACATACTCTACTACCCTTTGCTCCCAGGGATTTTTGTTTATTCTTTCTGTATAAAGATTATTTAAGTAAAGGTGGGGAGGAATGTATCCTTTAAGCTTGAAGCTACAACAAAAGTATTTTCTACTTTGGCATTTTTGACATCCCTTGTACTGATGGAATTTGTTTGGGGTAGAGAGACTGTGTAAAGTGCATTATTTCTTAAGCCCGGGAATCCCTCTGCAAACAGAGGTGTCCGAGTGGACTTGTGGTAAGGGCAAATCTATTGTTACTGGACCTTTAACTATTCAATAAGCAAAGCCAAACTAAAAATATCTTTGCAACTAAGAATAAAACACCCATAAAAGTAAAAATAAGTGACCAAAACCAGTTTACAGTCAGCGGTATCAAGTTTCTTCAGGGAAATAACACTGAGCAGCAGATTTCAGTGCCTGCCCATAGAGTTTAGGTGGGGAGGAATGTTCTAGCTTACATTTTTCCAAAAGGGTGCATTATGATATTAAGAGTTATTCAGAGACATTCAAAATCCACATCAGAATAAAGGGTAGCTCCCTGACGTTAGGCTAAGTCTACAAGTTCATGAGTTCTAATCTCTACTGCTAAATGCACTCCTACTGTTCAATGCACTGCTGTGCTGATGCCCCAAACCCATCCCCTCCGCAAACCAGCCTCATCTACAGTTGCATATTCTTTCATTGACTCATTTAACAAATATTTATTATGCCTTCAGTATGAGCTAGACACTCTGCTATGCTTTGAGGGCATAAAGATGAAAAGACACAGAAGCAAGTGTGGGAGGGACATGTAAATCAACAATTAGAGTAGTGTGATAGCACACTGTGATGAAAGTATGCCGAAGGAGACCACACAGGTGGAACACCTAGCTCAGTCTTGAGGTGGCAGGGGAGCTGGGGCATTGCATTCCAGGTATGAACACAGTCCTTTCAGATCAAGAATTTCAGAAGCACAAAGAAGAGCAACAGATGATGCTGTCTAGTTTAGGAGATCTTACCCCATACCTCCAATTGTTTCCTCATTAACTTGATGCTTAAAATACTCTCATCTGCAATGGCTTTGAATTAAGATTCTGATAATACTGAAATGTGTCTTTAAAAAAATTATAACATCTGAGTATTACTTACCATCAACATTTTAGCTTAAATTAGCAAGCCCTGAGAGGAAGAAACATTAGACAGGAAGTGTCGAATAAAAAAAAGAAAGCAAAATTAGCCTAGGCATAAATCTGTAGGACACCCAAGTCAGGGAAAATGGTTCTGGTGCTTGAAAAAATTTCTACCAACAGAAAAGAATGTAATTCAAAAGCAAATGTGTGTTACCTGCCAATGAGTCCTGGCAACCCTGTTAATGAGTGATGTCCACAATATCTTGTCCTCAAAAGCTCTGCTCAGCTCCTGTAGACTCATGCCTATGATTTCTTTTATGGAGTCATTCATCTCATATTTGTTATTCCTCCTTTCCCACTGTCTCTACTTCCCCCTGTATCATCGTCTTTTCCAAATAACTCTGCTTTCTCATCATGTGCCTAAAGAAGAGAATTAATGTCATTGCCAGCTCATTTAGATAAAGGTCATGGCACCAGAAAGCCATGCCATGACCAAGAAGCTGATGAGAGGGAAGCACTCTTCTGAAAGGTCTCACCTGTTTTGTGATGTCTGAACATGGGGTCATGGTCACCGAATACTTTTTTCATTCCACCTTGCCAAGCAAGTAGTCTTAGTGTTTCTGAAATTTCAAAGGGGCATATGGATCCCCTGGGGATCTTGTCAAATCCAGATTCTGATCCAGTAGATCCAGGGTGGGTCCTGAAAACTTGCATTTCTCACAATTTCCCAAGTGATACTGAGGCTGCTGGTCCAAAGACCACACCTGGAATCATCAGAGTCTAGAAAACTGACCTTGGAATTTCTCAAATCATTTCTCTGGTCTCCGTGCCCTCGGTTGCTCCTGAGTTCAGATCCTCTATGCCTTTCTCCTGGAAACTTGTTTGGTAGCTCCATCCATTCTTTACACGGCCCCAAGCTGATATATTAAAAATGAATAAGACAATTTTATACTCTGCTTAAATCATTTTAAAAGATCCCCTTTCCAAAGAAGTTATTTTAAAACTAGATGCCCAGCCTGCACCCTCTCCAATCCAGGACCCCTCAGAGGATGTCTGACTGCCAGTTTAGGCTCCATCCAGGGATCAGGCCTAAACCAGAAGTCAGACATCCCTCTCACAATCCTGGACCACTGGCTCCTAATCACTCACCAGCCTGTCTGCCTGATTGCCCCTTACTGCCCACCCCCCTCCTGTCAGCCTGGTTGCCCTCAGCTCCCCACTCTGTCAGCCTGGTCACCCCTAATTGACTCCCTTGCCAGCCTCGCCACTCCCAACTGACCTCCTTGCTGACCTGGTCATCCCCAACTTCCCCTCCTGTCAGCCTGGTCACCCCTCATACTCCCCCCAGCCCCCACTGGTCTGGTCACCCCCTCCCCCCCCCAATTCCCCCCCCCCCTCCCCCGTAGCCAGCTTGTTCAGTCATTTGGTTTATCCCTCACTAACCCCTGGCAGCCTGGTTGTAGGCAGTCATTCTGTGAGGGTTAATTTGCATATTACTTCTTTATTATATAAGATTTTATTTTAGTTGAACTCAATATGGAAGCTTTTCTGAAATCCAATATTTAAAATGTATGCAAGTGGCTCTCCTCTGGGGAAGCTGGGGAGAAAGGCCTAGATCCTCTCTCCTCACCTATTCACCTTCCTCTGGATCCTGGGAGTAGCTCTGAAACACCTCCATGTAATCCTGGGTTCTGATGGACCAGGGCTCTCACAATTTAATCTGAAGCCATTTTAAGGCAAAAACCATCATGTAGCTTTAAAGAGATTAATATCATTTTCCTCTTTGGGTAAATGAATATAAATCTGCTACCTCAGAGAATTATTTCGAAGATTAGATCAAATCATGGGTACAGTATGATCTTTGGGACATAGTAGGTTCTCAATAAATGCTTGTTCCAATTCTCTCAAAATTTTACTGTTAGGTAGGTTTTCCTCTAACTTAATGAGGATAATAAGTATGCAATATTACTGAAAGAAGTACATGTTGGCTTTTTAATATGAATGATCTTGGTTTAGGCTGTATCGCATGAGCAGGCTTTGTTTGGGGATCAGGATTGTTTGCAGAGGTGAAAAGAAGCCCCCAAGCAACTAAAGACAGGACTAAATCGATGACAAAATGTGAGGCCTAGGCAATGGGAAGGGGAGCAGTTTCATACTGGTGTCTATCGCCAGTCTGATGATTTTCATATTACTTCACATTAAAGTCAAGCTACCAGTTCAGTCCTGTTCGCCTCACTCAGACTGTCTATGATTGCCACAAGGAGAGTTCCATGGGCCTGGATGCTGTGCTAAAGTGCTCACTAAAGTGCTCACTACTCAAGGGCCAAAGTGGAGCCATCTGTCTCCCACTTTAGTCCTCCTTCACCACGTTGTTCTCTTCCTAACCTCTCCCTGCCTCCCAGTGTCTATGTGGCATACATCCCAAAGGAACCCTCAACACATAGCTTCAGCTAACTGACTTTGGATGCCTTTCTAGAACTGTTCTTTCCCTAACTCTGCACAACAAGCAGGTTGCACAACAGGTTGCCCGGTGTCCTCTGGCAGCCCAAAGGAGTGGTTCAAAATATACATGACAAATAGGAGAGCTCTCTGTGAAACCTGAACCTCCTGCCTAAACAATTTTGGCTGTTTAAGGTTCCTAGTGTTAGATCAGGAAGCCAGACTAAAGACAGGGTGCTCTCTCAGCCCTCAGTAGGAACCATTTACTCCTGAGGAAATCAGGTCAGTCTCAGTTTAGGGTCAGGGTGCCATTCCAGGAGCCCTTAGAACAGCCTCAGGTCTTATCAGGCCTCAACATCTCAAAGCTCCCTACAATGCTATTAACATAAAACAATAACCAATCCAATCAGTGAAAAACCAAACATGTCCCCAGCTTCTGTGGACAACCGGGAGGTGGAAATACCAGCCAGCTGGGAGCCTGGCAAAGCAGGTGAAAGGCAAATAAAGCGTCCATCCAGATTCACAGACTTGTTGAGGTGATAAAAGTCAGGAAGGTTGCATTCATACCACAGACACTATACAGTCTCTCCTCCCCACCCCTACTGGAAATGTGTTAGCAGCTGAAAATGTGATCAGCCACAAGAAGTATGACTGACCTTATCTTTTCACACAATGGGACCCATTGCAACAAAGACCTCAGGAATTCCCACAGCTGCAACTGCCCGTCTCATCACCCTTTTCAAACACAGAAATCAGAATAAAGTACATAGAAAACATTTCAGTAAAGAGCAGATGCAAATGGACTTTCCTGATATTCTTCCTACTCTTGCTTCAGACAATACCTTGGGTGAATAGCTAACTTATTACATATAATAACCCTCACCATGCTATTTCTCAAGGGAGCCACTGTTGTATAAAGTGATAAGAAGCACGGAACTCAACATTATATCCAGAAACTCATAGATGACCTCTGCAAGTTTTTGGTTTGGAGGTTAATTCTAACAACTCCATAAGAAGTAAGACGGGCACATTCTAGTACTGGGAGTTGCAATTCATTACTATCCAGGATTCTAAACCTTCTCTCTATGTGTCCAAAAGGTTCACACTTTAGAGAGTGCCATCCCAACTGTGAGAGCGGCAACAATAGAGAGAAGGTACGTCAGCTTCCTGATATAGCCCAGGAAGACAAGTATGAATATGCTAAATGGCCTGAGCATGGTCTTTCACGCTCTCCAGTTTGAACTGCTATGATTCCATTCAAAGCAAGTCTAGGAAACAGGGGTTTCCTAAACAAACCTAACACAAAACCCTGACTTGAGCATGAGTGTTTGAACCCCATTTAGCACACAGTCAAAAGCAACATGTAAGTAAACATGAAAAAGGAAAATAATACTTTCATTTTCCCCTTTTGATTTTTTTTTAATAGAAGGAGACCAGAAAACTATGTTAAGCTATGAAAAGGCTTCCCTTTATTCAACTGAATGAACAGACACTTGGTCTTGCCATTTTTTCTAATGTGTTTTCTCCTAAGGAGCCAAAGCAAGATGAAAGTGGAAGTTTTAAGAACCACTGGGAACAGATGGTGTATCAGAAAGCATTTTGTAAATTGTAGAGAATAATTGATTATTGAAAGAAAATAGTTTGAGGGCTTTTAAAAAATATCTATACTTTTATATCTTTCAGAGAGGAGGAGAGAGGGAAAGAGAAAGAGAAACATCAATGACAGCAGAGAATCATGGATAGTCTGCCTCCTGCATGCCCCTTGCCCCTTACTAGGGATGAAGACGGAAACCTCTGGCATGTGCCCTGACTTGGAATCCAACCATGGCCTTCTGGTTCATAGGTCAATGCTCAAACATTGAGCCACACAAGCTGGGCAACTTGAAGGCTTTTTGTCCATATAAACGGTTTTCAAAGGACTGAAACTAGTTCCTAGAAAGTTTTTTAGTCCACCTACCCCACCCTGAATTTTAAGCTTCTGGGCTACCAAGCAAGGATAGCAGCCCTACTCACCCTCAAGTGTCAGAATCTCATCTCCACCAAACACTGCACCAATACCTCACCGCTCAAAGCTGCATTGATCTTTGGCACAGCATACTCTCACCAGATGCTAACATGTGGAATCCACTTGTGATAGCCCCTTCATGTAAGAACAGGTGCTGCTGCAAAGTCACCCTGGAAATACAACCGTTTCCAGTTAAGTCCTGAGGCACAGGGAGGAACCGGAGTCTTCTCCTAGCAGTTTCAAAAGACTCTTGAGTCAGCCTCAGTGAGTGTCCCTTGTCCTCAGGATAAAATATGGTAAAGGAGCCCTTTCTAAGTACTTTGTTATCCATGGAGGGGAGTTGAGACTATGGGAATGGAGAGGGTTCAAAGTCTATTTGGAAGGTTAGCTGTAAATGCATTTCAGCTATATGATCTAACTGGTACCAATTCCATGTAATTCACAAACAAGAAATATTTTATTCACCCATACCATGGGAGAGTGATAAAGCCCTTGTAAATGAAATTTCCAAACAACTGAAGTATTTTCCCAGAATTATCAACATTTTTATATTGTTATCATTTTTATGGAATTTTTTTTTCTGAAGTATATTGCATATCTTCTCATCTTATTAAACAGAGTACAACAAATGTGAGTAGCCTTTACATGATGGCTATTAAAGTGGTGGTTTCATTGGAACAATGAAACTTTTTGTTCTACTAGACAGAAATGCCCCCATGGCCACAGGGTATGAGACCTTTGTTTTCTGTCCTTGGTGGCAGCAGGTAACTGTGCCTTTGGAGTTTTCATTCTCACCTGCTAACTATGGAATTGTTCTTTCCCTCACTCTTAGCTGTTAGTTCTAATCTGCACTGGGCTGAAATGGAAAATTCCAGGCTTGTCCAGTTTTGTTTGACATAAATGGATCAGCCTCCAAATAAAGAACTGAATAACTAAATACATCCCTACAATATCTAGAGCATGCATTTAATGGCATTGATTTTATATATCAGGAAATGTCCTTACTCCCAGCTCTCTTGGGTGTGGTTGAGACTATCAGATAAACCACCTTGGAACAGATAAGATGTTATGATATATTTCAGCTAGTGGAACCAGTTATTTAATGAGACAATATGGCAGTGACTAAAAGTGGTGATAAGTGTAGGAGCCCTGGTGCAATTGTGGAAGATAAAGATTCATCTGTTCAGTTGGCATTTGAAGAACCTGAGGTTCATATACTGTGCCTCTGGGTTTCCTCATTACTAGAGAGGGAGTGGTGGCATCCAAGGGCATCCAATCCCAAAGAGGACAAGGATGGTAGAAAATGCTGTGCATTTCCTTAGGTTAAAAGGAGAGGGAACTAAAATGCAAGTTTGTCAGTCTGTACTTTTTTTAAAAATTAAAAAAAAAAAAAGGACTTGCTGCTTTAGGATAAAGTACAAACTCCTTAGACAATTCATGGTCTACCCCTTTCTAAAGCCTCCTTTTGCATCACTTTCCCAGCTAAAATGATGCCACCCTCTTCCCAGAGCCCCTCCTTTCTCACCAAGAGCCCCTTCCTTGGTGCCCCAGGAGCCATTTCCCCATACTCCATAGTGATGTGTTCTTTTTCTGGGGCCACAGGCTCACTAAACCTGTGACAAACAATAGATGGTTCATATCCTATCCTAAAATTGCATATCGTATCCTAAAATTAACTGATCCTTTTGACTGGGTGGGTTTGAGGACAGGAAGTACTTTGCCTTCATTTCTGCAACTGCAGCGTGTGCCCAGTGCCTGATACAATTAACATGGGATGAATAAATGAGTTCACATTTTATTTGTGAAAGCAGCTGAAGAAAATGTCTGGAATGAAGATTGGCAGTTTTCACAGCTCTATCCTGGCAAGAGTCACAGGAGGCCCAGAGAGGAAGTGCTAGGATTGATGATTTTTCAGATCAGATATAAGTCTAGGAAGGGATGGACACATGGACACTCCTCCTTCTCCATGCAGCCTCCCTGAGTCATTCCAAAGTCTTGCTGAACCTGTGATTGGTTTGCCTTCCCATTGGTGGCAAGGGTGGGAAACAGTTAAGTTTAGAAAGAAATTGTCAGTGACAGAGCCTTTTTTTTTATCCTATATAATAAGAGAGGAATATGCTAATTACCCGTTATCCCATGAGGTGTAATCCGACAGCATAGTGGCCAGATCACAAATCTGCAGAAGGTTGGGGCAGCAAACTACAAGCAGGTATCGGAGAGCTACAGGAGGGGGCAGGGCAGCAAGCTATGAGGAGGGGGAGGGTGCAGGGAGTGGGGAAAGCTACAGGAAGGCAGCAGAGAGCTACTAGTGCATGAATTCGTGCGCAGGTCTACTAATATATATATATATACACATATATATATATATTTCAATTACAGTTGACATACAATATTATATTAGTTTCAGATGTACAACCCAGTAATTAAACAACATATAACTAAGTGATCACCCCAATATAACAAGTACTCCCTGGCACTATACATAGTTGTAATATTATTGACTATATTTACACCTCCATGACTATTCTGTAGCTACCAATTTGTACTTCTTAATCCTATTACATTTTCACACACACCCCAAGCCCTCTCCCATCTAGAAACTGCCAAAATGTCCTCTATATCTGAGTCAGTGACAGAGCCTTTTCAGTGCTGCTGACAGTCCCTCAAAGAAAGCATTTCTGACTCACACCACCTGCCTTTGTGTTACCAATTGAGGAATTTGGAGTCAGTGTTTTGGGTTTTTTTAATGTTAATCGATTTATTTAATTGAGGTATAACATAAATACTGTGAAATCAATCCCAAGTGTATTTTTGTTACAATTCAATGAGTTTTGACAAAGGGCTACATCAGTGTGAACCTACACCCCTTATATTTTATTTCCATCACCCTAGAAAGTTCCCCCTTGTCCCTTTCTAATCCAGCTCCCCTTAGAGTGATTTTATAAAAATGGCATATATATAATAAAAATAATAAAAGCATAATATGCTAATTAGACTGGACAGCCAAACAATCTTCTGGACATCCTTCCAGAGGACTTTCAGGATGAAGTCATGGTGGCAGAGGCTGAGACAGAGGTGATTAGGGGTGATCAGACAGGCAGGCAGAGACAATTAGGGGCAATCAGGCAGGCAGGTGAGTGGTTAAGGGTGATCAGGCAGGCATAGGGGTTAGGGGCAATCAGGCAGGTAGGCAGATGAGCAGTTAGGAGCCAGAGGTTCCAGATTGCAAGAGGGATGTCTGACTGCCGGTTTAGGCCTAAACCGGCAGTCAGACATCCCCTGAGGGGTCCCAGATTGCAAGAGAGTGCAGACCAGGCTGAGGACCCCCCACCCTTCATAAATTTTGTGCACCAGGCTTCTAGTATCTATATAAAATGCTTGCTTATATGGAACTTGCATGCGAGGCAAAGCAGACTGGCATTATGTGAGGCAAATAATTCAGAATCGGCACAATATATTACAGGACATAGCATTAAATGAAATGTTTCTGTTTACTCCCATGACATAAATTTAGGCAAGCAAAATGCATTAAAATATCATCTTGTGAGTTAGTTAACAATTCAAATACCTGGGCCCACCTGTAGCATTAATTCACAATTGCTTGGCATGGAATTTCAGGAACATCCTCTAGGTCAGTGGTTGGCAAAATCATTAGTCAACAGAGCAGAATATCAACAGTACAATGATTGAAATCTCTTTTGAGAGCCAAATTTTTTAAACTTAAACTTCTTCTAATGCCACTTCTTCAAAATAAACTCACCCAAGTCATGGTATTTTGTGGAAGAGCCACACTCAAGGGGCCAAAGAGCCATGTGTGACTCGTGAGCCTCAGTTTGCGGATTACTGCTGTAGGTAAACCTCCCCAGAACTTCTGATATACAGTGGGGGCTGGGCAGAGGTCAATTATTGATGGATGGGAAGTCCAGTGCCATAGACAGTTGGCTTGTTCAGGATGACACAGTAAATTCATGGTGTGGCCTGCATTTCTAGGAGAGGAGTAGGAAAGGCTAGGGTCATGGAGCCCAGAACCAGCCCCAGGCCATGCTGCCACCATATAATAGTCTGCTTAACAGTTCTCGGGGAAAACACAAAGTTGTTGTGAGAAATGAAAAGTACTGGCTTACCCACTTCAGCTGTGGGGCTTGGCAGACCTACAGCCCTGAGGAACAAACCTGTCCCCTAATTCTTCTATTTTGAAGTTGAATTCCAGCGATTAAACTGCTCCACAGGAGGGTGGCATGCTTCCTGCTGGGATGACTGAGAAAGGTCAGGTTGATCCACCCAAAATTATCACCACTAGGATGCCTCCTTCCCATGTGCCAAATGAGCAAATAAATCAGGTGCCAAGATGACTGACATCACTGACTAATGGCGCACGTGGGACAAATCAAGCCGCCCAACCTTCTTGAGCCACGCAGGCAGCATTTTGGTGGCACCTCAAGCAGAACTGCCCTTTCTGTATTTACATAGACAAAACGAAATGGCTGATAAATCACCAGATGAGCTGTGTCTTGATAAACCTTTGATCTTCCCAAGTGTCCCATTGATGGGGCTGACAAACAGAAAGTCAGTCCTCTCCAGACAAGAGCAGAGCCTCTGTAGATCTCTGTCCCTTTCCCTTCAACAACAGATAACACTAAATGTTATCTGGCCTGCACGGAAGTGGTGCCAACACCAAGTCCAAAAGAAAACAGGACTTGAGAGCAGTAAAAAGGCCTTCACCCTGGCTCCATGTGAGTGTGTGATTTAAATGTAGACATTTTCCATGGCAATGTGCAAGAGTCCTCCAGACTTTAGCATCTACTCAGCCCCTCTCTCAGTCCCTGACACTGCCCTCCATTCCCAATTATGGATCAGTGAGATGGGATTTCATGTGAGGATCTTAGACTCAGTAATGCCCAAGAGCCTGTGAGAGGAGAAGATGGGGAAGTGTTTCCAGTCCCTGGTGGGTTCTGCTACACCATGACCCTGGGTGAGCTACTGCATTTCTGGGCACTAGTTTCTTTATTTGTAAAACAAAGGGGTTAGAATAAGTTTCCTTTCAGCTCAATTCTGATATTGTGGGTTATACCACCCCTCCTAGACCAAGAATCTTGAATTTGTTTTGTTCTGTTTCCTATTGGAACAGATCCATCTATTAGGCACATAGCCAAGAAGGGCAAAGTTCTAGCTATCATGCCAGGTAGGAAGGGAGACACCTGTTTATAAGATTTTTAATGGTAAAGCCCTTACCTTGTTTATCTTTGTATCCTTAGAACAAAATAGGTGTTAAATAAATGCTTATAAAATGATTGTATAACTAATATAAACAACAAGACTCCATGTGGCCTATTCCTGACTTGCTCTTCTAGTAAAAAACAAAAACAAAAACAAAAACAAAACAAAACAAAAAACAAAACAAAAAACACTGAGTACCTACCAATATAAATTAAAAAGGAATTGCAATCATTACTGTGTCTTGAGAAAGTTTTAAGGCGGGAGGTTTAATTCATAACCCTGAGAAATTCTTACAACTTCTGTCCCCATCTCTTTAGTTCTCTTAAACACCTACTGCTGCTCATAAACCTCTTACACTTCAAAGCCAACTCTCAGCTCAGTATCCCTGATCTCTGCAGACACAGCCTCCTCTGGCCCCAACTTTGGGTTCTTTCCCCTTTCCTCACTTCCTCTCTAAGTGATCTCTCAATTTCTCTTTCTAATTCCTCCCTCTCTCTCTCTCTCTCTCTCTCTCTCTCTCTCTCTCTCTCTCTCTCATGTTTTTATTGATTTGAGAGAGAGAAGGAGGGAAAGAGAGAGGGAGCTGGAAACTGAAAGGAAATGAACTCCCCTCCATCTTGTCCTATAGGGCTGGGACCCCTGCCTAAACCCCCCTCCCTTTTCTAAAAAGTTCACTTCTAAACTAAGGTTGTTAGCCCTTCTCTTAACCTCTGTGGGAGTGGCCACAGGTGTGCCAGCAATGTCTTAACTTCCCCGACCCCCACCCAAATGGACCAATGAAGCTCCAGGAACACAGCGAGGGTCCTAATAAGGCTAAACCACAGAAAGACCCTAATTCAAGTGACCAATCTCTGTAACCTTCACCACTTTCCTAAGCCCCCTAATTATCCTACCCCATAAAACTCATTGTTCCCACCCGGCTCTCTCTCTCGCCTCGCTGCTTTGTCAGAAAGAGGCTGAGAGCCAAACCCGTGTTTGAATAAAGACTCTTTGCTTTTGCATCGAAAAAGGCTCCTTAGTGGTGGATTATTGGGGACCCCGAACTCTGGGCACAACAGAAACATCAATGATAAGAAAGTAACATTGATCATCCACTTCCTGCATGCACCCCTGGGGAGTGAGCCCGCAACCCAGGCATGAGCCCTAACCCAGAATGTAACCAGTGACCCTTTGGTGCATGGGCTGATGCTCCACCAACTGAGCCAAACCAATCAGGCTCTCTTACTTTTTGAAAATTATATTTTGTTTTTATTGTTGACATTATTACATTTGCCCCATTTCTCCTCCCTTTGCCCCTCTCACCCAGACCTGCCCTCCCCTCCCTCTGGCCCTCACCACATTGTTGTATGTGTTCATAGGCTATTGGTATATGTTCTTTGGTCTGTCTCTCTCTTTTTGCACTTTCCCTATTTTACATCACCAAAGGTAGGTGCAAGCACACAAACACCAAATTTCTTTTACAGTCATGGAGAAGTAACAACTGAGAGAACAAAACTAGTTTCTAGCTGACTAGGGCTGAGGGTAGGATTGGAAGGAAGAACTATAAGAGGAAAGATTAATACTGTGATTCTCCATTGTTCCTTTGAGCTTGAATGGCCCATGAAGTTTTCAGGTGTTGTCTAACTCAAGCTAGGAGCTACCTAGGTGAAGAAGCTCAGTAAAATGTGCCTGGGTAGCCAGAGTTTACATTTGACAGTGTCTAGAATAGAAGAGGTCTCATTAAATACTTGTTTGATTAAGTAATTCATCAATTATAACTGGAAGGAGAAAAAATATATAAAATAAAACCACACAAGAGGAAATAAACATTCAACACTAAATTAGTCCTAGTAAATTCCCCAATTGATCTGTCAAAAGGCAAATTTTCCCTGTAGGAAAGTGAAAAGGGAAAACCCCTTATCAGGGGCAACTGATACCACAACACTGCTCAGGTGAGGGGTACAGGATGAAGTTCCAGAGATAAAGGCTACATTCTTCCCTGCTGTATTTAAAGTTATCTTTATGGCCTGAGCTGGTGAAATTTAGTTGCCTGCCATTGCTACAAGTATTGTTTCTGGATTCTTCTAGGTTTGAGGTCAACAGGGCTCTGTGACTACAGAACCTTTTTATTGTGGTTGTTTTTATTGATGTTGTTGTTATAACTACTACTAAAACATCTTTTTTTGTATGTTTGTCAATAGACGTGTGAAATCATGTTAACTCTCAGCGAGGCTCTGTACTGAAGGATTACTCATGGAAGGGGTCACTTCACTATCTCTGACCCACATGGAAAATCTTGATATGGTCTTTCCTGATTTCATCCCAAATAAGCAAAAGAATAAACATTCAAGAAAGGAACCTATGAAAGCAACAAAGTGAAAGAAAATGAACTCCCCTCCATCTTGTCCTATAGAGCTGGGCCCCCTACCTAAACCCCTCCCTTTTCTGGGAGTAGCCACAGGTGTGCCAGCAATGTCCTAGCTTCCTGGACCACCACCTGAATGGACCAATGAAACTCCAGGAACACGGCGAGGGTCCTAATTATGCTAAACCACAGAAAGACCCTAATTCAAGTGACCAATCTCTGTAACCGTCGTCACTTTCCTAAGCCCTCCCAAATATCCTACCCCATATAACTCATTGTTCCCTTCTAGCTAGCTCTCTCATCTCACTGCTGAGCCAGAAAGAGGCTGGGAGCCAAACTGGGATTTGAATAAAGACTCTGCTTTTGCATAGGAAAAGGCTCCTTAGTGGTTGATTATTGGGGACCGGGAACTCTGGGCATAACAAAAGACTGAAAGATTAGCCTGTGAAAATGGGACACTTGGGAAATCTGGGCTGTTGAGAAAACAAAACAAAACAAAAAACAAAAACAAAAAACCCTGTGAGTTAATTACAGAATGGGACAGTCCCCAACCCATTCTGTGCAGGTAACCCTGGCACCAGCTCACACCTGCTTCTCCTGAGGGAGTAACTTTGAGAAGGTCAGTTAATCAGCCTATCTGAGAGAAATCCTGACATCCAGAGTATTTGCTTTTTTATAGTCCATGCAGTATTTTAAGGAACTTTGAAGGACTCTGATAAAAACCTATTATCACCCCCTGTTGACTTACTAAAGGTCTACTCTCATGAGGTAACAGGGTCCAGTGAAGAGAACAGGGCTTTGGAACTTGTAGAACTTTGGCTGTACCTTTTTGTATGTGCTGGTTATGTGAGCTATGGCAAATGATTTAATTTCTCATAGGTTCTCTTTTATTATCTGTGGACAATGGTAAGTTAATAATAGTAATAATAATAAGCATAATGCAAGGAACACTGAATATGAGATAACAGATAACAAGTACGTGGCAAAATGTCTAGGCCATCATCACCCTCAATAAAAGTTACCTGTTGGTCACCAGTTAATAAACTGGACTTTTCAGGTCAACCCTTCACTTTGAATACTCTTACACTTGCAAACACTTTTTGATTGGCCTTCCAGAAAGGAAGCAAATCTAGCAGTTTATTAGCATAGACTGTACTAATTTCTGCAGTTAAGTAAATAAATTACTCACTAAAAATATGATACCTGCCTACACTGGGAACTTTCTGGTTACTCTTTGGAATTACAAGAGTAATATGATAATTGTAATAGGAATTAATTTAATTAATTAATTAATTAATAATAAACCAGACAAATAAGAGAAACCTCTAAAGGTTTATTATTCGCTTCCAAATAACTAGAAATACTTGAATCTTTAAATATACAATAACAAGAATTAGAACCCAAAGTTTTCCTTGACCTTTTTTTATGAATATTTTATGGTAAATCATATATTTCTAACACCAGACATAGCAGATTTCAATATATAAGAAGTTAAAAACTAAGACATAAAACAAATGTGACTTGAAGTGGGAATTATTTCTCCGAGAGGCCAAAATGCTAAGGAATGGTTTGATACTTAAAGAATTAAAGACTATTTCATAGAAGGATATAAAAACCAGCTTTTATTTTATCATTCACTATGCCATTTATTCATTCATTCAAGGCATGTGTGCACACATGCATTCATAAAACAAGTGTTCATCTATTTCAGGCATTGTGCAAGATATTGGGGATACAAAGGTGAAAGTGACAGGAATGGTTTCTGTACTGGCCTGTGTTAGGTCAGAGGTATAAACACACATTCTGCTAATGGATGTAATGTGATAAAGTGAGACAGTGGACATGTGGGGGCATTATTTGCAGGAGCTGATTAGAGAGGAGGTGTCCTTTACCACAGGGCATTAGGAAAGGCTTGATAATACATGAAATCATTTTCTGAGTTGGTTTTTAAAAAATGAGTAGAGTTTGTTAGATGGGAAAAAGTCCAAGCAGAGAGAACAATGTGAAGTGTAAAGTGCAATCGATATCCCAGGTATAGCAATGGTAAGTATATTATGTGTGTATGAGCCAAATGGGTCATAAGGCTGGGAATATGGGTAGACAGAATCCACTCTGAGATATTTAGAATGCCATTCTAATAAAGAGATAGAAGCAAGTGTAAAATGTAAGAAGTTAGATCCAATGAAAGTAGACATTTTTCTCAAGACAAAATACTTGGACATTGGGATAATTAGGAAACAGGCTTCTAAGACTATATATCATTCTCATTGAGACTCAGGACCAATGATAAATTGTACTGTGTATTTTCTCAGCCTTCCTTAGTCATCCACATATGTGTTTATGACAGTATTTTAAAGATAGTTTGAAAATTTAATAGCAAGCACAAAAAAAGACTTCTGCCTAAGGGGAGAAGGAAGGTAGTGTTTTGCTTGGTGTGGGATGTGACTGAATAAATGCATACCTTTTCCACTTTGGTTTAATTATTAAAAGCATGCTTTTATTTTGTTTCAATTTCAACAATTACATGTTTAAAATATAGAAATGAAGTCTTAAACAAGAAAATAAAGTTTCCTTTATGTATTCAAATATAATACAATTAAGATGCTGTTTAGTAATTGATTTTCTTTTTTGCTTTTGTGCTTAGAAATCATTTCCCTTTTAAGAGATCAGATAAAAATGATCCTCTTATATTTTCTTTTAACTCAGGTTTTCAGTTTTCATATTTAATTCAAATCTATACTGAATCTATTTTTATGAATGTTCTTAGGTAACATTTATGAGGGTGGGCCTCTTTTTCCCCCATTAAACTACTCATTTATGTCTTCATCTTATTATTCATTTTGTCATGTCATATTTTTGTCATTATCAACAGTAGGCTAAGAGCTTTCTGAGTGATTTCTTGCTATTATAAAATAATATTGCTAATCCCAACCCTTCTACTCATGTTATTTCTGTCCCCAAACTGTCTAACAGGGTTTGGCCTTTTTGCCACTCGCTACCTTTTAAAGTCATTGAGCTGTTGCTAGCAGCTTAGCATGGCCTGTAGAAAGTGCCCCCATTTGGGTTCCTCTGGAGGTTTCAGCAAAAGCCAGGCATCTATCTGACAGATCCCTGAGCTCATCTCCAGAGGGCCTTCCAAGCTGAGGATGGGGTGGGACTATCACAAAAGGTTATCACATACACAGTCCTTGAGCAATACAGACTTTCATTCATTCCCTAAGCAAACAGTGTTCTCCAGATATAGGAATAAATGAGAGGCCCGCAAGGTATTCACTCATCCTTCTAGAATGTCCCAGAGGAGCTGCTAAGTTGAGCTACCTCATGAAAAAGATCTCATGGGCTGACATCATGGGAATCTGCCCAATCTCATTCAATTTACTCAACAAATATTTGTTAAACTCCTACTATTTGCCAAGAACCATGCTGGTTGCTGGGATTTAAGACTTCAGGAGCTCAACTGCCAAGTAGAAAACAGATTAACAAGTGGTTATACTACAGTTTGATAAGACCTGAAATAGGTGAAAGTCAGATGTTATGGGTTTCTGGATTATTCATCCCCTCCTGGCAAGGAATTATCAGCTATATTAACAAAAGCATTTCTTTCATATTCAAAGTAATAGCAAAGTTAATTATAATCTAGTTAACCTGAGACTTTTTAGACCCAACTTTCAGAGTTATAGAGGAAGTCAGCTATGGTTGACAAATGAAAGGCTCAAAAAATTTTATAAATAAGGTTAAGTGAATGATTTGGTCCTCTCAACCAGGAACTTCATCTGGCTGTTTGGTCTCATAGCAGTCAACGCCAAGAGCAAACAGCCTGGAAAGAGATAATACAAACTGGTCACCTTAGAAATGTCTTTTCCTTGTATTCCAGTGACCCAAATCTATGGGCCCTGCTATTGTTTGTTTTGGCTTCTTTCTTCTGAAGCCTAAGGTAGCTCATGTGTGGTGGGCTGTTTATTTGCCAAATCTTTTAATGGATGAATTAGCAAGCTTCTTATGTGGTCACCTGATAGGTCAGACAGCCTTCAGCCACACACACAAATTAAAAAAATAACCCTTCCCCTTCCTGGCTAAAACTGCAAGCAACTAAACCTTGATCATTCTATGATAGAGTCCTGAAATAATATGAGCTACTTCTGTCTGTTCATTTTTGTATTAGGAAATGGAGAAGAAAGACACAGAAGGAAAATAAAATGTAAGTGAAAGTCTTCCAATCAGACTTGCTGGAGTAAATTGAAGTTCTGAGATTGTTGAGTTTTTATTTGTTTGCTTCTTACATTTTTATGTCCCCTCCTTCACTCTGGGTCCCTTGATGATGAATAATCAAGATCTGATTTTAGAATAAATCTTTACTTCCTCACAATCTCCTTGAGATTTTCTTTCATTCTCTGTTGTTGTTTTTTTCCACCCAGCAACTGATTTCAGAGCTTGCTGCAGTTCTAATGCTTTACCCCTTTCCCCCCAAAATAAGTCTCCTTATGTCTAATAATTTACACTTTTACATACATACTATTAACATTCTAACATGGGTTTAGGCAAAACTGTGGGGGGAATGATATATATGCACATGAGTCCCTCCTGTTGCCACTCTATCTGTTTTCATTAATTTTTGACATTTTCTTCTTTTTTAAATATATATATATATATAATAAATAGTAGTACATATGTCTCCTTTTTTTTCCCTACTGACTTCCCCCTAACCCTCCCCACCCCCCATTACATGCCCTCACCTGTCCCCCCCACCAATGCCCTGTATCCATTGGCTATGATTACATACTCCATTCATTCCCTTAGCTCCAAACTGCCAGAAATTTATTAAAGTATACACTATTACATTGTCCTAAATAATTAAAATCTAATTCTTAAAGCTTTTTTACTTTCCTTCAATTTATTGCTGTTTAGAATAACTATCAACTCCACTCAATGCTGCACATCAGCTCCTGAGAGAGAAAATAGCAAAGAGGAATAATTCCAACCAACAAAAGTTCCAGATTTATTTAGATTTCCCAAGCCTGTTTCTTCACATGTAAAACTGGGATAATCTCCACATTATAATTCTGATGTATTAGGGATAACATATGGAAAGGACCTTGTACTGAACTTAGTAAGTGGAGGCACTCAACAATCAGTAGTCATTATCACTATCATTATCACTATCGTTACGTGTAGTGTCTTATTTTCTAAAATTTAAATTGTAGCCTAAGTATCATGTGATCCAGCAAGAGAAATATCCAAGCAACTGCTGTTTTTCTTCTTCTAGTTGGGGATACAAAATAGGAGAGAGAAAGAGAAGGAGGCAAGAGTAATGCCCTAAAAGACAAATAGTGGGTGGATTCTAGGTACCCATTCCTATTTCTCCTGGCTGCTTTTTCCATATCATACCATATACTTATTCTAAAATCCTTTCTTAGCTTCACTACTTCCTTCTCCTCTTTCACTCTTCATTCTCTGCTCTGCTCCCTGTGTGGTCACAACTACAGTTTATTCTCTATGCTCCCATCCTAAAAAAAAAATCTTAAATCAGTCATCTGACTAGGAAGTGACCTGAACTCCATAGTACTGAAGCACACACAGAAAGGTCTGGTGCCTGGATGATGGTACACACTTGCCTAAGTTATCTTCTCAGGGCTCTTTGGCTTGAAATTCCATTGTCCAGAGATCAACTGTGCATCCTCACAGAAGGGGCTAGACCCATCTGTTCCTTTTTGCCTCCTTCAGGAAGGCTTATTTGATAAAAACAAAGCACATATAATGGGAAGATATGTATACATGTAATACATTAATAAAAAAATTAAAAAACAAAGCACATAATTGCTATATCTTGTACTAAACCCAGAATAAAAGAATGAGATTATTTTCAAACAATTCCCCATCACTGTTGTCTTGAGTACTCAAAGGAAACCTTAGTTTTTAGCTAGGTTCTCAGTATATTTCAAGTTTGTTTGTTTGTTTTACTTTATAGTCTCTCCCTGTACAACTTCATTTACTCATTCATCCACCCATTTTTCCACACTTGTTTATTAATTACCTATTTTATTTCAAGAGCAATTCTAGGCTTTGGAAATATAATATCACAACACTGACAATGCTCAGGCTCCTATGAGTTATACATTCTGTATTATAGGGGAGATAAACAAACATGTAAACTCTATAAAGAAATCCAGATTGGGGGAGGTGGGTGAGAGAAGAGGAATGCTTAATAAAAACGAGGGTGGGAAATGGATGTTATCAACAAGGAGATGGCATTTGGGAAAAGACATAAAGGAAAGGAAAGATGAGTTAAATGGGTCTCAAAAAGAGGACATCCCAGCAGAGCAAACAACAAATGCAAATGTTTGCCATGAGAAAGTGCTTTAAGTGTTCAAGCAACAAAAAGAAGGAAATGAGATTGCAGCAGAGTGGGAATTAGAGGAGCGGCAGGAGATGAGCTCAGAGGAACAATCAGGGAGCCAGCGAGTAGGGACTTGTCCATAGTTAGAAAAGTGGATTTTGTTTTCAATGAAATGGATTCTATTGGAGGTTTGAACAGAGGTCTTTTTCAATCTGACTTGTATTTTAAAAGGATCATTTGGGCTACGTGGTGAAGGAAAGACCACTGGAGAACAAGGGTAAGAGAGGGGAGACCAGTTAGGAGAATATTTCCACAACCCAGACATCTCATGCTGTGATAGTCACTAATGGTAATAGAGTCTGTACAGGCTGTTTTGCTCAACTTTTTACCATCAACCCAAACAGAACTTTAAATGAGATTTCAAATTCTTCAAAAAAGATACACAAAATTGATATTAACTATTGTCTACTTTACCAAATATTTGAGAGGCCTAAGGAGGTGAACTATTTACAGTCATGCACCATTTAACAATGGTATAAGTTCTAAGAAATGAGTTGAGAGGTGATTTCAGCATTGTGAACATCAGAGAATGTACTTCCACAAAGCCTACTACATACCTAGGCCTATGTGGTACAGCTGTTGTTCTTAGGCTACAAACCTGTATAGTGTATTACTGTACAAAACAACAGGAGAATAAATATAGCACAGAGAAAATGATGTAATTGAAAGATACGGATTCCTATCAAGATGACAATGTAGGTAAACACCGTATTTGTCACCTCCCATAAACACATCAAAATTACAACTAAACTACAGAGCACCTATCATTCAGAATCACCTGAAATCAAGCTGAACAGAAGTCCTACAACTAGGGAATTAAAGAAGAAGCACATTGAGACCGTTAGGAGGGACAGAGATGCAGGGCAGAATCACAGAACCAGCCTGACCTACATTCACTTGTGGCAGTTTAAATATGGGAGGGATATCTTGGCTGTGAATTTTTCCTGAGGAGCAAGGGGTCCCAACTCCACACCAGACCCACCAGCCCAGGGATCCAGAGCTAGGAAGAGAAGTCCTTGTAACTTCAGGCTGTAAAAAGCAGCAGGGATTGTGGCTGAGTGACGTGGAGGCTGCTGGAATCCTAGGCAGTTTCTCTTAAAAGGCCAGCACAAAGATTTACTAGGATTCAATGCCTCTGAGGTCTAGTGATGGGGCAGCCACTTAAAAGGAACCTGGGACTTTGAGGGGGAAATAATGTGTCTAAAATCGGGGAGAGACCTGGAGTGGCAGCTTTCTCCTTGAGAGAAGTTCTGGCAGAGTTCATAGTTCCTTTGCACCAAAGCCCCACTGAAGCAAGTCCTTCTTCACAGGGTCAGCTCCTGCACAGCAGCTCTTCCACTATAGTTACAGCTGATCCTCTGATTGAGAGTCAATTCTTCCCAGTGACACCAACATAAATCAAGTCTTAACTATACTAGGACAGTACACACAAACATCCAGGGGCATACCTGGAATGCCCAACTCAGATGACCAGGGAGACTGAACCATTTAGCCCTATAGGACACCTACTATATAAGGTCACTCCTCCAAGACTAAGAGATAGAGCAGATCTACCTAATATATAGAAACAAACACAGGAAAGCATCCAAAACATGGATGTCAAAAAAAAAGGAAAGGAAAGATGAGTTAAATGGGTCTCAAAAAGAGGACATCCCAGCAGAGCAAAAAAAAAAAAGATGTCACAAATGAAAGAACAGGAGAAATCTCCAGAAAAAGAACTAAATAAAATGGATGTAAGAAAACTACCAGATATAGAGTTCAAAACAATGATTATAAGGATGCTCAATGAGAACTTGAAGAAATTTATTGAGAACATCAGCAACATAAAAAGCACCAGTCAGAAATGAAGGATACACTAACTGAAATTAATAATAAATTACAGGGAATCAACAGTAGAGTAGAGGACACCAAGAATCATATCAATAATTTGAAATATAAGGAAGCAAAAAACACCTAATCAGAACAGCAAAAAGGAAAAAAAAAAGATTCCAAAAATATAGATAGTGTAAGGAGCCCTAGGAACAACTTTAAGTGTACCAACATTCACATCATGAGGTGCCAGAAGGCGAAGAGAGGGAGAATAAATTGAAAATCTATTTGGAAAAAAAAATAACAGAAAAATTCCCTTACTTAGTGAAAGAAATAGACATACAAGTCCAGGAAGCACAGAGAGTCCCAAACAAGATGAACCCAAAAAGACCCACACCCCAGGCACATTATAATTAAAATGCCAAAGGTTAAAGACAAAGACTATCTGAAAAGCAGCAAGAGAAAAGCACCTATAAGAAAAGCAACAAGAGAAAAGCACCTACAAAATGTTACCTATAAGAAATTGCCCATATGACTGTCAGCTGATTTCTCAACAGAAATTTTGCTGGCCAGAAGGGAGTGGCAAAAAATATTCAAAGTTATGAAAAGCAAGGACTTACAACCATGATTACTCTACCCAACAAAGCTTAGAATGAAGGATATATAAAGAGCTTCCCAGACAAGAAAAAGCTAAAGGAGTTCATCACCACCAAATCAGTATTACATGAAATGTTAAAGAATTTTCTTTAAGGAGAAAAAAAAAGAGATAAAAAAATATGAACAAAAAATGGCAATAAATATATATCTATAAACAATAGAATCTAAAATTCAAAATAAATGAACAAGCAAAACATAAACAGACTCATAGAAACAGAGAACATTTTGATAGTTGCCAGATGGGAGGGGTGTTTGGGGAATGGATAAAAAAGGTGAAGAGATTTAAAAGTGCAAATTAGTAGTGATAATGTAGTCCTGGGGTATAAAGTACAGCATAGGGAATATAGTCATAATATTCTAATCACTACTTATAGTGTCAGATGAATAAGATTTAGGGGATGATCACTTGATAAGTTTTATAATATCTAATCACCTGAAACTAATATAATATTGTATGTCAACTGTAATTGGAAAAAAAATTAATAATTTTTTAAAAAAGAAAGACACACTAAAAAGAAATTAGATGAGGCTACTACCAGTGTAACATGGGATACTGTTTTTCAGAAAACAATTTTTATAAGTAGAAAGAGTGCATTCTAAAATATGATAAAAAGTATGTTAGAGTAAATACATAAACCAATAACATAGTTATTGATTCTTATTATCAAGAATTATGTACTATATATAATTGTATGTGCTATACTTTTATATAATTGGTAATATAGTAGGTTTATTCACACCAGCATCACCAGCATCACCATAGCACTAATACATTGTGCTATGATGTTACAACAGCTACAGTGTCATTGGCAATAGGAATTTTTTAGCTTTATTATCATCTTATGGGACCACCATCATATTATCTGCAATCTGTGGTTGACCTAAATGTTGGTATGCGGCACGTGACTGTATATTGGAAATACCACAGCAAGCCACACTGAAAGCATCATTTGACCATTATGCTCTCCTGTGCTCCTCTTCCCCTGCCCAAATTCCTGCTTCCTATTGACTCAATTTTTTCCTCCCTATTATGCAAAGGTATTCATCTCTGCACAAGCTTCTACTTCTCAGAGGTACCTAATCAAGTCCCTTGTAGTGTTCAGATATAGCACACTCTTTGGCTAAGAAGATTTGCTCTCCCTTTAAGGTAATGTGAAAAACACCCATTGTTATTGGATAATGCTTTTGCAGTCTTACTTCCTACTCCAAAAAGTTCATCCAAACAAAGTATTGTCTAAAAAGAAAAGTTATGCTGATAAAACTTTTTCATATCTAATCAAACCTACAACTAGCATATATTTCTCTTAGTCTCATATTAATTGTGTTTGTTCATGACAATGTCCTCTGACAGATGTAAATTTCCTTACAGGCCACCTCGCTTATCCCCACACTGCTAACATTAGCACAGTTGCTATCACTTAGCAAACATTGCTGGATCAGAACCAAATGGACAGAAATCTTTATCTTACTATTTTTTGATGAATCAAATTATATAGATTTGGAGCTGATGGGTTAAGGCTTTGTCTGAATTTTATAAACTACATGCAAAGTAGAAATCCGGGAATTTGAAGTGGAGTATAGAAGTTTAAATACCAGTATAATTCTTGCCTGAGACAGTAATAAAATCCACACCTTCTTTCTTCTTTTTCTTTTCCTCTTTATTCTTGGATAGATTGCACTGGTTTCTAAGCCTTCCTCTTGCCTTGCCAATTAAATCATCTGCAATTTCTTGGAAGAAAGAAGAAACATTAGTGCTCCATGGAAAATGCAAACTTAGGGGTGGGAATCTAGTCATCTATATTCTATTCAGCATTTGGTATATGTTGCTCTTAGGATCACTCCAGGAAATACACATTTGCTAACAGTTTGTCTACTCACAGGGAGAAGAATATGGATGAATTTCCTAATTTAGTAGGGCCTTCTGACCCATAACATCTGGTTAGACAGCTTTGTACCCAATAACTACTGCCAATTGGCTGCTGTTTGTCCTACTTTACTCACTTCCCTGTCAACATCTCCTTGAATGCATTTTGGAATGAACAGCAGCTACAAGGCAGCAGCATAAAAAGCCAAAGAGCAGAACCAACACACAAGCTCATTTGTGAGACAAATCTTTAATAAAGCAAATTGCAAAGCATAGCAGATCTCTACCATCTAGCCTAATCTCTATATAATGCCAACCATTAAAATCTAGTTTGTCAAAATTACTATGTACAGTTTTTTTTATATATATATAAAAAAATAGAGGCCCGGTGCATGAAATTTGTGTGTGGGTAGGGTCCCTAGGCCTGGCTGGTAATCAGAATTGATCAGGGCCTTCCAACTGCCAGCTGTGGCCTTATTTCATTCCGTGCTGCCCCCTGGTGGTCAGCACATGTCATAGTGAGTGACCAAACTCCCAAAGGGACACTTTGCATGTTAGCCTTTTATATATATAGATAAAAAACCAGGGCCTTCAACAAATCATCAAATTCTATGGTAGGTAGATTATGAGCTACATGAGAGTTAAAAGCTGGGTCCAATTAACTTGTTATTCCCCAGAGCAATCTTGCACACTGCCTGTGTCTTGGCAGGCTCTGACTTATCTTTTCTGAGTGAATAAATAAATCATCCCAGGCTCGCTTTATCTTTCTAATTGTAGAGAACTTATGATTCATATGCAATAAAATCAGTAGGGAATAAAATCTCACAATATTCTTTAGTCTTAACATCAATGTGTTGAACAATTCTTTCTGTTGAAAGTCTATATCACATTCCTCTAGATCTCAGAAACTATTATATCTATGGTCATCCTAATCCCATCCCTTTTTCTTAAACCACTTTTTAAAAAGAAATCTTCTAATTCCAGAAGAAAAAGAATCCTGATTAGATGCTTGGATCCTGAAACAAATGTTTAATGAGCGAGTGCTTGTTACCACCCCCAGGATGTTGACAAGGTCCCTCCTGAGTTAAATCTCTCACCAAGAGCTGGCAGGACTCCTACCATCCAGAATTCATAGACAATGGACTTTAGATTCCTTACCCCTAGGGGTACCATAAGCTGAGAAGGCAAAAGCAAAGCCACATCCAGAACATTGAGATAACGTGCTAAACTGAGGATGGGGGTGCCTCCCTATCCCTGCATTTCCTAATCACATCTTTGCTAGAGAGGCACCTGAGAAAGGTAAAGTCTTAAGTTAGTCACCTTAAGTACTCACCAGATATCTTCCGACCTTATCTCCACGGTAATTACAAGGGAACAGCTTGAGTAAAGAAGAAAATAAATCAGCATGGAAGAAATATAACCTGTCATAGAAAGCATATTGATTTAGGCTTCGTTTTTCAGTGACAAGTTTCGCATTCCTGAGTCCAAATCTTATGAGAAATAAAAAGGAAACTATTCCCCCATGGTTAGATACACCAAGATCAGCAAAGATTCCAGCCTTTGCTTTAGAGATTACCCCTATTAAATTCAGAATCACACAGTCCTGTTTAGCAAGCTAGGTTCTCAGCTAAATAAAGAGTGCTTGCTACACCAATAGCAAATATAGCCTGTGGTCTCCTTAAGATAACTGAGAAAATTCCATGCTCAAGAATCACACCGGGGACATGGCTCATCATGGAACCCCGTAGAAAAAAGTTTCTGGGTACCGTATGCCTTGCACTCCTTTGTAGGTCTAAACACAGATTTTCTTCATTTAAGATGGGGTTTTCCCCTTTTAACTTATATGGTCACTAGCAGGAACCCATTACTGGGAGGTGAACACGTAGAGTATGACCATGAGCAGATAGAGCTGGCTGGGGTCCTGACTCATGGTGAGTTTGATGGAAATAGGCATGTGCTCCAAATACTCACCTCCTCACCTGTGCCTGGGACTCAGTAATGCTAGATCATTAGACCTCAACCAAAACTCTTAAAACTAAAGTAATTTAAAAAAAAAGGAGTCTAAATCTAATGAACCCAGGATATCTATAGAAAAATCAAATAGATAAATAAGGGGGGGCGATTAAAAGGATTATCAAAAAGATGAAGATAATTTATTTCATCCACCTATGCAGTTTTCACTATTTATTGGTATGAAAAGCTTTTCAAAGAAAAAGAAAAACTGCTCAAATCTTCTCATACTATACAGAGCACAAATATACATTCTCTCTCTCTCTCTCTCTCTCTCTCTCTCTCTCTCTCTCTCACACACACACACACACACACACACACACACACACAAAATTTATCTAAATTATTTGAATTTGAAACAAATTTCCTCACTAGCTATTCAAGCCCCAGTTAAAAAGCCTCAGGTCTCAAGCATAATAATAAGTCATCCATGCAAATGTTTGCATCAGATAACTAGAGCAAAAATAAAAGCTGGCAACCTGTATCAGTGTAACTCATAGTACTTCTCTGTTTGGGAAAATCAGTTGTAGGCCTTGTATCTTGTCCCCAAAATGATGTTGGAAAATATAAATTGCTACTGATAATTGGTAAAATAAAAATGCTGAGTTTCATCAAGAAAGTTAAATTTATTAATCAAGACTACAGCACACTTAAGTATCTTGCTATCATTTCAAAATTTTCAATAGTATCTAAGGCTGTGATTTCAGATTAGCCATGATCATAAAAATAACTTTGGTGACTAGGGGAAAACACGCTTTTCTGTCAAGCGTGTACAGAGAAGGAGCCTTTAAAAGGCAGAGTCCATGTTTAGTCAATATGTCATCTCAGAGCCCAACACAGTAGTGGCCAGTAACAAATACAGAAATGAAAGGATGGCTTGAAAAGAACACCCAAACAAAGGGAGAAGTTACCTGAACTAGATAACTTTTAAAAACAGGACATAACTGTATAAACTCCTGAGACACATATTTGAAATGCTATAGTCCCCTGACAAGCACTGGAGTGCTCAGGGAAAGACTTCATAGGAAAGACCCATCAAATAACAGGTGATATCTAAACAACATTCATAGAATAGTTCCTTCACATATTGATTCAGTAAATATTTATGACTGACCCTACTATGGCAAGTCATGGTGACAGAAGATGTGGCAATGTGGAAGAGCCATTCACTGCCTTACCAAAATTAGGGAGATAAAATATATATTCTTTCTTTCCTTCCATTCTACTTTGATTTGCTTGCTAGCCACCAAAATTTGCTAGTAGAAAAACAATTACTGAATCTGCAATGGGTATCCTATATAATAAAGAGCTAATATACACAAATGTTCATCACTCCTTCACACCATAACATTGTAATGGCTCGGACACTCAACATTGGGGAAAGAGAAATGCAGACCAGCTTGCGAGAGAGGAATGGTGACCAACCAGGCTGCGACCTAGGAGAGTGACAAGCCACCCGCAATGTGGTCGCAGGAACCAGCACTTATGCCTGCAGCCCAGATGAAGCTACCTGCCCACTGTCCCCTACTGCTGTGGCTGGCCCAAGTCCTGGATGCCTATGGCCAACCAGATGGAGGAAAATCTGGGTCCCAGGTGTAGGCAAGGCAGAGGCAATTAGGGGCAATCAAAGCAGCGGGGCAGTTAGGGGTGATCAGGCAGGTAGGTAGAGATGGTTAAGGGTGATAAGGCAGTCAGGCAATTAGGAGCCAGCAGTCTTGAATTGCAAGAGGCAGTCAAACATCCCCTAAGGGTCCTGAATTGGAGAGGGTGCAGGACAGGCTGAGGGACCCTCCGTGCACAAATTTTGTTTACCAGGCCTCTTGTTTGTTCATATTCCCTTAGAACAAGGTTTCTCAACTTCAACACCATTAATATTTTAGACTAGGTCATTCTTTGCTGTTGAAGGATGTTGTGCTAATTGTAGAATATTTAGCAGGATCCTGGTTTCTACCCATGTCAACAGCACTCTCTCCCCAGCATGACAATCAAAAATATCCCATGGGGAACAAAAGCATTTCTAATTGATACCCACTGACTTCAAAGAGGTGAACAATAAAAGATGATATAGATAACTATTCAGGGAAAGAATTAAGAGAAAACTAGGAAATAGAGAGTGTGTATGAGATTTTTTAAATGGGCAAAGTAGAATTTCAGTTGCCTAATAATTTTCAATGCCATTTTTAGACATTTGCTTCCTGTTAGGATATAAAAAATAGCAAGATATCATTGCTTCTATCTATACAGGGGAACAAATCCAGACACGCTACATAATTATAGTTTAAGAAACTCACCAGAGAATATGGAGCAAGAAAACTTAGATAAATTTCATGAGAGAAAATATTAGGACTGCTTTGGATGGGATGAGAAGTCAGCTGAACTTTGGATGCACTTTTGATTCCTACTGATCAGCTAGGAAGTGCCTTAATCACAAATTGAGTCTGCAAATAATTCTACAATATTTTTCTATAGGCTTTCATCAAAGACAAAGGGATAGTACACAGAAGGCTGGGGACAAGACAGAAGTCCTGAGAGATATCATCCATAACATACATGGGACCTTTGGTGCAAGGCAGGGGCTGCCAAAGGCTGGAGGCAGGGCAGGAAAGCTACAAGATTTCCCCTGAGGTACTCCAGGGCTTTCTAAGGACAGCACAGTGGCCTGCTGATGGCTGGGATCAAGTGCAGCAGGCTTTCCCTAAGGGCAAGTGGTAGCTGCCTGTCTAAGACAGAAGAAAGGTGGAAGAAAGATCTCACAACATGCAAATCACAATATGCAAAATACTAGTGGAGTGACCAGAGAGCAAAACCTGATATAAGCATCCAGCAGCCAGACTATAAAGCAGAGAGATACCCCAAGACTCAGAAAGCTGAATTCTGACACATAAAGAGATCTTTGGAGTTTCAATGATATTCATATTCCAAGCCCAGATGAATTCAAAGTCCTGATCTTGTCCTAAAAGATTTGAGCTTGAACCAATGGCAGAAGGACTCCAACAAAGTATGCAGCTGCCTAAACGTGGGAGAAGAGCAGAATTAAGAAACTGCCCATCTTTCAGCCTCACACTGAACTGCCGGTTGTGACAGTCTACAACTGGGAAAGGAGTTCTGAGGAACACAGGAGAATGCAGGGTGGAGGCAAAGGAAAACTGAGAGAAATCTTTCCACCCTATGGAGCTTACATAGGAATAGGGAGTAATAGTCTAATCTACCACAAGGGGGGCCTCAGAGCTCAGAGAGAGCTCCCCAAAGCGCAGATACATGGGTTTGCCTGAGGCTGAGAGCAGAGAATGGAAATCAAGAGAACTCATCCCGGCCTCTGGACTAATAGGTTAAGTATGAGGCACCATAATGCACCTGAGGGATTGGGGGAGCAATTTTGAAGACAGACACAGCTACTAAAGACCTGTGTAAGTGGTCAGAATAACTCTGAGAAACCCTTCGATCCTCCTGGCTTCACACCAAGTGCCAAGAATGCAATCTTCCACTGCAGGGAATAAAGACATGCTAAAAGGGAACACTTCCTGCTGTACAGGGGCACAGGGCCTCCTGATGTCTGTGGGCTGAACAGGAGACCTGAGGCACACCTTCTGGCACCTCAGTGCTTTTACTAAACTAGAGGCTCAGTGCACTAAATCCATGGGGTATGGTGGGTGGAGGAGTCCTTCAGTCTGGCCTGCACCCTCTCCAATCTGGGACCCCTGTTGTCCAACTGCCTCTTGCAATCTGGGACCACTGGCTCTTAACCACTTGCCTACCTGCCTGCCTGATCGCCCCTAATTCCTCTGTATACCTGCCTGATCACCCTTAACCATCTCTGCCTGACTAGTTGCCCCTAACCATGTCTGCCTGCCTGCCGACCTGATTGCCCCTAACCACCTCTGCCTCGCCCTGCAATGGAGACAGGATTCCCTCCTCCAGCTGGTCGCAGGCATCAGGACCCAGGCTTCCCTCCCTCTGTCCAGCCACAGGCACTTAAGACCTGGGCCATCTAAGCCCAGGCCAGCCATAGCCTCAGGGGACCATGGGCAATCACCTTCTCCCAGGCCACAGCTGCAGGTGCCCGGGACCACAGGGTGGGTGGTTTGTCTCTCTCCAGGGCTGGAGGTGCAGGCACTGGCACCCAGAAATGCAGGGTGGGTGCCTTGTCCCTCTCCCAGGCGATAGCCTGACTGGTCCCCATTCCTCTCTTGTGAGCTCATTTGTGCCTGGCTGGTCCCCATTCCTCTCTCCCCAGTGTTGAGTGTCTGAGCTGTTACAGTGTGATGGCGTGAGGATGTGATGACCATTTGCATTTTACCACTTTATTATACAGGATTGGAGGTTGCAGAAGTGGATTGCTGTATAAACTGAAAACTTGTGGAGCATTAGCATGCCCAGAGTAACAACAGAGCTCAGCCCGCCTCAGATGCCCACCTCAAATGCAAATATTAGTGATCAAGCCTCCATACTAAAATTTTAACAGAAGATGGGACATGTTCTTTTTTTGGTGGAAATAAGATTTGTCTCAATCTCTACTGTTCTTTTTAATATACATTATCTGGCATTAAAGCTAAAATTAATAAATATATAAAAAGCAAGAAAGCTAACAAGTAAAACAAAAAACAGTCACTATAAACAGACCTCAAGGTAGCCTAAATATTGGTATTTTCAGAAAAGTACTATAACAAATAAGTCATGACCAACTGGGGTTTATCCAGAAAAGCAAGATTAGGTGACATGTGAAAATAAATCAATGTACTTTGTCATATTAGTAGAATAAAGCAGAAAAAATCATATCAATAGGTACAGCAAATGCACTTGCTAACATCTAACCCCAATTATTGCTAAAAAACTAGAAATAGAATAAAACTTTCTCAATCTAATTACAAGCAATTCTTCAAACTAATAACAAGGAATGTATTTCCTCTAAGACTGAGAGTAATATAAGAATGTTCATTCTTAACATTTCTATTCAGCAATATTCTGCAAAACATATCAATTCTTATATGACAAGTAAATACAAAGAAAAAACAATAAAGGTCTTAAAGAAAGAAATCAAACTGTTGTTATTCAAAAGCACAATTTGTACATAGAATCTACACAAATTTTGTTATAACTAAATAATCATAGTGTCAAGATACAAAGTCAGTATGCATTATATACTGGTGATGGAAAATTAACAAATAAAATTTTAAAGCGTCACCAAAACATTAAATACTAGATACTAATATAGTGAAATATGCACAAAGATCTTTTTATTGAAAACTACAAACATTATAAGAAACTAAAACTATACAAATAAGATAAATACCATCATTATAAATTGGAAAACTCAATATGTTATGATGTCTATTTTTCCTAAATTGATGATAAATTCAGCCCAATTTCAATAAAAAATTCTAGCTGATTTATTTTTTAGTGACAAGTTTATTCTAAAATAAATATGGAAATCACAAGGATTCAGAATAACCAAACAATGTTGATAAAGAAAAAAAATGTTGGAGGACTTAAAGTAACCAATTTTAAGATTTATTCTAATGCTACAGAAATTGAGTTCACAAATAGATCAATGAAACAGAATAAAGCACCAAGAAATAGCCAGGCACACATACCAACTGATTTTCAACAAAAGCAACAAGTTATTCTAATGGAGAAATGAAAGTCTTTGAGAAAACACTTCTTGAACACTTAAATATTTAGAGGAAGATATGAATCTTGACCCCCTATTTCTTACCAATCACAAAAATTCATTTAATATAGATCATAAACCTAAGCATAAAGATCAAAAACATAAAGCTTCTAGGAGAAAATGTATGAGAATATCACAACCTTTGGAAATGAATAAAAAGCCTTAATCATAAAAGAAGCAATTGCTAAGTCAGACTTCATGAAAATTAGTAATTTCTGTTCATCAAAAATCAGAATTAAAAATGAATTGCCAAACCACAGACTGGGAAATATATAGGCAATACATATATTTGATAAATATCTAGAATATATAAGAAACTCTTAACAACCAACAATAAAAAGACAAATAATCGAATCTCTAAAAACAGGCAAAAGATTTGAACACATATGTCATAATGGAAGAGCAAATAGCCCATACGCTCATGAAAAGGTGCCAACATCCCAGATCATCCTAGATCATCAGGGAAGAACCCATCAATGTCCCAATAAGATATTATTCACACAAATAAAAATAGCTGAAATAAAAAATGAAAATAAATGCTGACATAAGTAAAATTAAAACATTGACAATAGCATATATAATGCAATGGAAACTACCATAAATTTCTAGCAGGAGTATAAAATAGTATGCCCATTTTGGAAAAATTTTTGAAGTTTTTTATAAAGTTAACCATATGCTTACTTATGGCCCTGCAATTCTAATTACACAAGAGAAATGAAAAAAAAAATGTGCACAGAGACTTTTATGAAAGTGTTCATACAAGTCTTAATACTAATTTCAAACAGGGAACAATTCAATTATATGCATACAGGAGAATTGATAAAAATATAATGATATTTTTATATAATGGAATACTACTCAGGAATGATGTGGAACAAACTGCTGTTATGTGCAATAACCTGGACAAATCTCAAAAACAGTAAGCTGGAGAAAATTGGCCATACCCAAAAGAATACATATTGTATGACTCCATTTTAGATGGACAAAGCTAATTAATGGTGAGAGAAATCAGAACAATGATTTCCTTTAAGTTTCATTGGCGGTAGAGTGGAGTGAGAAAGTGTGTGTGTGAAGGAACTGGCTGAAAAGAGACATGGTCAATTTGTCTCTAGGTGATGGAGATGTTCTACATTTTCCTTTGGATGGGTGTATACAATTGTCAAATCTTACTAAATTGAATAATTAAGGTCTAGGCATTTTATTGCATATGATTTATACCTCACAAAAATTTTTAATTTTTATTTATTGATTTGAGAGAGAGAAACATTGACTTGTTCCATTTATTTATGCATTCACTTAGTTTTTCCTTGTATGTGCATTGACCAGGGATCAAACCTATAACCTGGATATTTAGGGACAATATTCTAACCAACCAAACCCATAATTTTTAAAAAAAGAATTTAAAAAATTCAATTAAAATTTTGTTTTAAAAATATGAAATAAAAAATATTTTTAATAAGAAAAATTCAGTAGTTTATAAAATTAAAGGTAAAAATCTCTGGAAACATTTATTGGAGGAAAAACAAACAAAAATGTCCTGAAACCAATCAGCTGCCAACACTACTGCAACTTGACAAAAGGCTAACTCTTTTTATCTATTTCCTGTGTGCTTCAGCACAAGCCTTTCTGGTGTTGCAATGGTGTCCAGCTGAGTAGAGATGTAAAGTTCTTCTGTCCCTGGGTCAGAGAGTCATAGAATTACTAGTGAAAGGAGTAGGTAAATTGACCAAAAGAAAGCAAATGCTCAATTTGGACTTGAAGTAACATGTCAGCAAACAAATACGTACTGCTTATAGATGCTCATCATCATCTTTAGTTTTGGGTCACAAGTGGAAAGAAACATGTCCATAGGAAGCTTACTTCTGTCAATGAGTGCCTAGAATCCAATTCTTTAAGCGGTTAAAGGCAGTTGGCCACAGGGAAGAATTGTTTACACCTAGGCCAGGCTTTCCTGACAGTCTTTCTTTTCCTGGATCCATTTGTTGATGAGCATTAGCAAGCAAAGCGAGTTTAGAGTGAAACTCAAGCATTAGTAAGAAATTAGAGCTGATATGTCAGTATGGAGTGGGCGTGAAAAGAGGGAATGGGAACAGCATCTCCCATGTCAAGTATATTTCCCACTAGTTACAATGCTCCTTATTCTCTGATGTGTCCTTTCCCATGGAGGAAGTTCTTTGTGAGAGAGGGGAGGTAAGCTAGCTCGTGGGAAAAAATGTCTCTCAGGCAGTGAGCAGTAAATTGGCTCATGTCCAAGTAATGTCCTCAAGGTGTGCCATGAGAGATGAAATCACTTGGCTCATTTTACCATCTTCAGGAAAGCATCAAGACTTGAAAAAGCCAGGCAACACATATAAGTAAACTAATCTGAAGCAGGGCAATGGCTCTGGAGGAACCTTTTGTACACAGGGAAGATGGGGATGTCATTCAAGAAAAAAAAAATGTGCTAACGAGGCCTTTGCTTTGAAGAGGAAAGCTAGGTCATGAAACAACAAAGAAATGAACTCCATCAGGTGAAAATGCACATCTGATGCCCTGGCCAGACCAAGTCGTCTATGCTCCTTGAGGCATGCTGCAATCTGGCAGCCCTTCAAACTATTATTCTGCACATATTTATTCAGCATTTATTTATTAAAGAAAGGAAAAGGCTGCTTTTAGAGAGGGGGAGGTACACTTCTGAAATATAACACACACAGAAAAGAGCATATGTCATAATATAATGTAGATCTGGAAGAATTTCTGCAGAGCGAACACACCCATGTTTTCAGCACCCAGACCAAGAAATAAATAGAACATCAGAAGTCCTCCAGGCTCGGCCAGTCTCAACCACCTCCCAAAGGGAGTGACTCTTGACTCCCAACATTGAAACTGCTTTTTTATTCACAAAGTTGAAATGCTGTTTGTTTAATATTAATAAATTTACCATTTAAGCTCTTTTGGAATTATCTTCTTTTCTCAAGGCTTCTTTTGTTGCCCATGGCCAGAGAGCAATTTTTACTCACACCTTAAATGGTATCAGTCACATACATATGGGTACACAGCATCCATCCCTGGAAAGAGCACCTCATCACGCCTCATTTGATTTCAGAGTGCCAGCTGCCTATGTTGACTTGGGGTGACAGTTAGGTGGCTGGACTCAGAGAGGGAAGCACCTGACATTGTCCTAGTGACATATCCATGCACAAAATGCAAGATTAGTTGCTGCTAGGAAGGGTTTTATTTCTACTCAAGGAAACTATCTATTTGGTAAATTTCTATTTGGCCAGCAATAAAAGGAGTTGCATGTGGAAACCTTAGAGAACAGGCACCGTTTTTCTGATTTATTGCAGTGATGTATTCGCACCATTTTTTAGAAAACTATCCAGTCTTTTATCATATACATGTATTACAAATATATTTCCAGTCTGTTGCTTGACAGACCTTACTGTATTCCAGCCTGAACCTTTTCGAAACTCTTAGTTCAGGCTTGGGCACATTTTTAAAGCCAAGATGGGAGATTCCAATCATTCTCTTGGAATACAGGGTTGGGGCTGTCATTTCACTCACCAGTCATTCAGAACGTGCCTTCTCTAGATGTTGAAGACATGAAGATAAATTAGCTCAGTCTCTCCCTACAAGAGCTCACTGTCAAGTGGGGAATCTGACGTGTGAGAAATACCTGAGGGCAGAGGACAGAGCCCTTTTGCTTTGCAAAATTCAGGAAGACCCCATAGGAGAGAAAACATTTGAAAGAGCCTTGAAGAATAAAAACAATTTCACCAGCAGAACGGTGAAGGAAGGGCATTTGTTCCAAGGAAGCAATGTATGAAAATCAGGGTGCAGAGAAGGGTCACACAGGGTGAGGAACAGCGAATGTAATTTTTTTTTTCAGTTACAACCTAAAGAACACCTTCATCAGAACCATCTGATGCTTACAAAAATAAAGTTTTTGGTATCCCACCATATATTATATCATAATGTCTGGGTTTGTGGCCTGGGAATCCTTATTTTTTTAAAAACATTACACAAAATTTGAGGAATGTTACCCAAAAATAGTAGCTAAAACCAAAGGTATAAGTGGAGGGTGACAATAACACAGAAAAAGTTAGTTGGAGGCACACAGCAAATGGTTTTGGTGATGTACAGAAGGCTGGTCTCTGGAATTTTTCTCTGTGGAATGTTGATCTTTATAATCACATTATGTGGCAGGTATTATTCTTTCCATGATATATATATATATATGAATACATAGAGACTCAGGAAGGTAAAATAGCTTTCAAAAGGTCACATATGTGGGGGACTTATGATCTGAATCTAGGTATGTCGGAACCCAGTAACTATGCCTATGCTCTTAGTCATTTGGTCCTCTTTCCTCCATACATTCATGCGGATCTGGCCTCACTTTCTTTCCACATTTTCCTTGTAAACAAGGACTCCCTCAGTGCAATGACTTGTAGAGACTTGGACCTCACCTTTGGAAATCCATTCCTAGGGGGCATGAGGCCAGCCAGAGGTGTCTATGTTCCTGATTGGTGATTTAGGGACCCAAAGGTAAGTCCAATTTCCATGCTACAGACTTTTGTCCATCAGTAGCGCAATAAAGATTTTATTCCAACATTCAAAATTCCCAGAGAATTGTCAATGCCATCGCAACCACTGGCATGTTTCTATTTAGCAGTGTCTTGGTGGTACTTTGCCTAATATTATACAATAACTATATAGTTTTATCAGTTATAATTTTAGTTATTCTTTAAAACATTAACTTGGTCACAATTTTACTCCTTTAATTTGAATCTGGCATCTTCTGAGCCAGTGGTTTTCATTTTGGGGTTTACATCCCTCACCTATGGAGTTTGGATGTTCAGAAGGCAATCTAGACTTACAGAATCTTTCTATTTGACAGTTGATATATTCTTGTATATTCTAACTATATGTTTGGTATATAAATTCATGATATAGTGTCAGGATTATTACAGTTATATCTGAATATTTTTTCTCTGTAAAGATAATGTTCATCTATTTTTATAAATTAGATATAATACTCATTTTTTTAAATGAGGGAAATCACTATTTTATTGGTACTTTGTCTAAAATTTTTGTATTAACTTTCTTATCTTTGTTTTGCATGCCACATAAACAACCAAATTTCCTTGCCAGTGGCATTATTATTGCAATGAACTATTATCAGATCTTTCACTATTCAAAATTATCAGTACTCGGTTAACCCACAGCCATCTTAAGTCTTTTGTCATCTGCAGAGTTTTTGTTTTTCTCTGATGCTTCGCTGAAAGACTTTGCTACAGGCCAGAGTGTTTCATTTTTAACATAGAAGTACTGTCTCAGAGACTTATAAAAGAGGACTATACCAACTACAGAGTTTGAATACAGAGTTCTGGTGGCATCTATTGACTTTGAGATCATCCCAGTGGAGTGCGTCAGGATTTCTAGAACCCAGTTGAGAAACAGATGGGTTCATGATACTGCCAACTGCAGCTTAAGTGGAACAAGATTTAAATACATAAAACTGAATGAACTGATGAGGAATGACTATAGTTTTTTGTTTGAATATGGTTATCCTAATATTGCATTTTTTAATATATAAGGAAGCCCTTTCTTTTTCCTGTTAGGATGTCTATACAAGTAATCTAATAGATTCTGCTTTTTGTAAACTGAAACAAAACATTTGTTAATAACTTCTTATTTTTCTTATCTGATTCTTCCAGAATTCCGAAACTGTTTTTGAGCATTTTTATTTTCATGGTGATATTTTTGTGGAGGTTCAATAAGAATCTGTCTTTCTTGTTACCATGACATAATTGAAAATATGGGTTAGGCAACAAGGCTTTGCCTGGAATGTCATATTTGAGAATGATGCTCATTAGTTAAGTATGTCCAGAAATTTTTAAGGAACAAAAGTTGGCTTCACAGAGCTAATGCACACAAGGCCCTTCTGGGCAAATAGGCCTGATATCTGGCATACAGATTCCCAGCCTTTCCGGTAAGAAAGGCATCTCTTGACAGGTTCATGAATCTTTGGATATTAGGGGAATCTTAAGAAGAGAGGAATGTTTCCAAATATTTAGCTACTGCAGGTGAAATCTGAAAGGGAATACTTAGCTTGACTCCCCAACATCAAGAGACTTTTTAAAACATTCAAACTGAAATTCCTTATGAAAATTTCCAGAAAGCAAACTTAAAAGGGCTATTTGGTAAATTACCACTTTCTATACCTTTCTAAATAACTATGAGAGATTTAATTAAAATAGTCTTATTTTAACATTAAGAATAATCATCCTTGGAGATTATTTTTTTTATCAAAAGTGTGATGCATGTAAAGAGACATTAGGTCTTTTAATGACATCTATACATCATATAGAACATCCTTACAGTTTACCAGATTCTAGCCCTATTTGTTGTCTTTGAACAATTTTAGGTATATTTTTAAATTGTGAATAACTGATGCATATGCAAATTCTATCTTGTCTGGTAGTTATTTAAGTGACTTGCTCCCCAACTGTGGAAAAATCAATTTTGCTATTATCTGTAAATTGGACTGGCTCCTATTACCTTCCCAAATTGTCAATCCTTATCAAATTTTCAATCTTTCCTGGCTCTTTAATACAACCTTTTATATTAACACTAGAGGCCTGTTGCATGAAATTCATGCATGAAGGGGAGGGGAGTGGTCTCCTCAGCCCAGCCTGCACCATCTCTAATCTGGGGAACCTCAGGGGATGTCCAACAGCCACTTTAGGCTCAATCCCTGAGATTGGGCCTAAACCAGCAGTAGGATATCCCTTTCACAATTCTGGACTACTGTCTCCAATTCTCTTACCTGACTGCCTGCCTGGTCCCTAACTGCCCTCCTAACCCCATGCTGGCCTGATTGTCCCTCACTGCCTCCACGTGCCAGCCTGAATACCCCTAAGTGTCCCCATGCCAGACTGGTTGCCCCTAACTGCATTCCCTCTGCTGGCCAGGTCACTCCTTACTGCCCCCTCATGCTGACCTGATCACCCCTCATTGTCTCTGCATGCCAGCCTGGTTGCCCCTAACTAACTCCTCCCTGTTGGCCTGGTTGCTCCTAACTTCCCCCTCCTTATGTCAGCCTGGTCACCCCTTATTTCTCCCCCTGCTGGCCTGATCACTTCAACTGCCCAGCTGGCCTAGTCACCCCTCACTGCTCCCCCGCAACTCCTGCTAGCCTAATCACCCCCAAATGCCTCCATGCTGGCCTGGTTGCCTTATGCAGCCTGCTTGTTCAGTCATTTTGTCATCCTTCACTAACCCCCTGCTGGCTTGGTCATAGGCAGTCTTCTTGTGAGGGTGTGAGGGTCAATTTGCATATTATCTCATTTTTATATGGGATTTCTCTTTTTCATTCTTTTCTATGGGATCTGATTTCCCAGACCCTAAAATCACTGACCTTTTCTATCACTTCTGTTCAAATTGTTCAATTAATTTTGCAGAAGATAGATTCCTTTAGAAACTATTTCTGAAACTCCAATTTACCCCACTCAGAAGTATTATGATCACTGCTGTTGTTTAGTGATGACTGATATTCATATTGAACAAAACAGTGGGCTGATAAATTTGAACTTGATCTGAGCCCTGTGTTCCCCAAAAGCAAGGGTCAAAAAGTTATCTTCCCCTTTTGTATTCTAAGAAATAGCTAACCCCAAAAGACCACCCTGCTCTTGCTTAATCACCTCAATCCTTTCTCAACAATTTAGAGAAGACCATCTCCATTCTTCTTCATGACTCCCATAAGATTCATAGACAACTTCTATAAGTAAAAGTAGAAGTTGTAAAATCTTCTGTAAAATCCCAGACCCCTTTCCTTTGCTTGAAATATTCTTCATTAATGAATATTTTCTTTATTGTAATATCCTGAATAAAATAATCTTCTTAATTGTCTTGTGCATTTTTTTCTTTTACCAAATATGAGTGACACCACCTACAGCCATTGTTCAGAGCAAAATGAACCAGTTATGGGGGAACAAACCAGTGAGCAATGTCCATAGCAGAGTAATTGGCATCTTATCAAGTTCCTGAAGAAGATATTTAAGTTGACAGGTGGTTGAGAAATTTTTTAATATATATTTATTGATTTTTTTATAGAGAGGAAGGGAGAGGAATAGAGAGTTAGAAACATCAATGAGAGAGAAACATCAATCAGCTGCCTCCTGCACACCTCCCATCAGGGATGTGCCCACAACCAAGATACATGCCCTTGACTGGAATCAATCTTGGGACCTTTCAGTCTACAGGCCGACGCTCTATCCACTGAGCCAAACCAGTTTCGGCTGGGTGAGCAATTTCTATGTGTATATCATGTGAGAATTCTTGACATGGTGAAAGCATATTTTTTAACCATGTAGCAAGAAGGGAATTGGCAGAACATTTGAGCTATAAAATTATTTCATATTTGGTCAAGCAAAGAGACTTCCAGTGGAATTATTTTATTTTATTAAATACAAGTTTAGTTAATTTATCTAAATTTAGTCAAAATCTGTTAGAATCGTTTTTCTTTTATTTTTAAAAGTATGTCGCAAAATTTCAATACCACTTAAAAATAAGAGAATTCTGTTCCATTTGCTGTTGTTGTATTGCTTTAAGCTTTTCAATATAATTAAATTAGTTGTCCTCCTAGGTTTTAGCAGGATAATTTAACTCTGGGGCCAGTGCTATCCCCTCTATTCTGGAGAAATTTAAGGAGAAAGGGTCAGGGGTCCTGAGTTTCAGTGTTGCTATTTGCCTAATGAAGGAAGAAGTCTGGACAAGTCACAGTATATCTGTTTCCTGGGCTGTCATATAGGTATAAAAGTATGGCCCCAACATCCCAAAAAGATTGTTGGCAGAAAAGGTCCAATAGGAGAAGGGATGTGAAAAGTTTATGAGAAATACAGTTCTCTAGAATGATAAGGGGTTGCTGTTAAATTGTTAGAGTCTTTCTAACAGAGCTCTAGTTTAGAGTGATATCCTGTATGCTGAGAATTCTACCTGGTATATATAATACCCTGAGTATTTCAGGAAGCCTGGGGAGGGTTAAAGCCAATGGTTTCCTTCACAAAAGAAGTCATTCCCTTGGGGTTGGGGGATAAAGTATCCATTAGTGGGCTCCCCTCATTTCACCAACGGTCACCACTGCCCACCCAGGATCCTCTCGTCCTTGGAGTCCTGAGATCAAAGCTCTGCCTGGCAATTAGTGTGAAGAGAGAAACCTGTCCTAAATGGGCTTCCAAAAACCACGCTTGCCTAAAAGTATTGCAGAAAGTATGACAGACTGTCCCATCAGTTCACCCCTCAAGCTGGCGTGAGCCTTGAATAATATTGAATCTTCTGTATATTTTTAAAATATTCCTTTTCTGTGAACCTTTTCATTTAGGAGAGTGGCTTCATTCTTTTTTCTTTTCTTGCCAGTTACTCAAGCAGGAAACTTGGGGGAAGAGGCTTTAAAAGTCCAAATATGGTTTTTAAAGAAAGAGGAAGAAAATGTTATCACCTTTGTTCTTTCCTCGGTGGTTTCTTCCCATTACAATCTCTCTTAACAAGTATTAAACCATGTCCTCCAAGCTCAGACCTTCATTCTTGTGTGCCAACACAACTTGTTTTTGGTCTCAGCCTTTCCGGAAGCTGTTAGAGAAATCTCCCATCCCCACCCCCATGCCATTAATAGATGAGAAAACTTAAAACGCAGGGTGGGGGTGGGGGTGGGGGTGAATGGTTGAGGGTGAAATAATGGCTAATTTCAAGCCAAGTTCCTTGTCAAAATGTACAAACTGTCACAGTTTCCTCAGGAGCCACACACTGAGAAAACAGTTCGCTAGATAAAGTGAGCTTTATAAGCAATTCCCCAAAGATATTGAACTGTCTCTTGGGAAAAAAAAAAGTGAAAGATGGGAAACAATGCCAATAAGAATAGAAACTCTGCCCAGGACACTGACAAAGTGTGAAGCACACCTGGAGGCTGTTATTTAACATCTTTCAGATGCGTCACTGTTTGGACAACAGTGATCCCAGTGAGTTAATATTTCTTGAATGCCAGACATTCTTTCAGACACTAGTAGAGAAGGGTGGTAAAGATTCTCATAAGCTGTTCAAGCTCTATAGGCTTCAGTTGGTAACAACCAGTTACAATATTACTACCCCCAATGGTCTTGCTAAACCAGCTGAGGTGGAGTGGAGAGGAGTGTGGTGCTGAACTGGAGGAGATCTAGGATCAGCCTTTGGTTCCTCTGCCTCCATAGGCATGTGTCCAGTCCAGGGCTACCATGAAGAATCAAAGGACTCAGTGTTCCTTAATAAATAAAATCTTAATCTGCGCAAATATAAAGCCATGGCGGGGCGGGGGGACAGGGGGGGAGCTAACTTGCTCTGAGCAAGCCAATTTCTCACATGTGTGAAACTGTATAATTGGTCACATTTGGAGAGATTGCCTTGCCATTGCTTCCTTTACCCACTAATGGAGAAAGCACCTCTCACCACAACATTAGCTTAAACTGCTGGATCCTGTCTAGTAGCCTAAGCCCTAAGCAAAGCTAAGAATTAAGTCCCTGGAGTGTTTTCAGGTGAATGGGAAACAGAAGGCTACTACTCAGGAAAGACAGAGGGGTTAAAGCGGGGATCGGTTTTGTTTTTACTTTAATGTGATTCAAAGGCAACTAAGTGACAGATCAAGTTCTTTTTTAAAAAATAGCTAAGACTATTTTCCTTCTAATTGTCACCTTTCTTACAAACCATCTTTAATCCTTCCCCTTCATAATTCTTACCACTCTGGCCTACTTCTTATGAATTTTAGAAATGACTCAAAATTGGTACAGTAGAGAAAAAAAATATTTATTTTCTAAAGTCATTACCTTGACAGGCAAAACAAAGCATTTTTCTCAATTTCATTCAGAAATACCTTTAAAAAAAAACACATAGACCAATATGGCCTGCCAAGACATATTTAACATGGTAAATATAAGGAATAAATTGTTGGAATATAAATATCTATAAAAAAATAAGTACATCAAAATTTAATCCAATCTCTTCCATTTGCCAGTTACATAAAGGAAAATAACTTTACTGCTTTAAAGCATAACCAACGTTTACTCTTCAATGTCTTTCATAAACAACCCTATACCATTGCGTTTCCAAAAATCAAGGAAAGGGAATCTTCTGATTCAATTGTCTTTTTTCTTATGGGTCGGAGCTAGTAGATTACCATGAAAATGTCGTATCTACCAATGACACATTTGACAAGACTTCTATGAGGAGGGGATAACAAGAGGGCGAAGCGTTTGGGAGGCAATAATTAAAGGTGGGAAAATATTTGTGGGAGAGTGAGGTAGATTCATATTTATGAAATACTTCCTGATTTATAATAGTAACAGTTTTAGTTTTGCATTTTGTGAATTAAAAAATAAAGATTTTGGAGTTGTGTGCTTTTTTTTAACTCGAATATGTTTTCAATTTGTGCATTCTTTAGGCAATCTCTTTGTGGACTATGCAGTTTCTTCCTGAACTGTGCCGGGCGCCTGAGTGAGACACAAACACTTCCTTCCTACCCTTTTCAGGAATCCCACTGGCAAGTGGAGTCTCCTTTCCTCCCTATGGAGGATGCCACCATAATTTACAAGTCATTATGTCACTCTGCTTCCTCTGAATGGTCCATTGTCACTCCAAAGGAGGACAGACAAAAACAGTGACTCGTGATGGAGGCAAATGAAGATGGGCTGGGAAACTCCTTAACCATTTTTGGAATATTTAGAAGGAGGACGCTGGTCTGTGGCCAGTCTGGAGCAAGAAATGCTCTAAGTAGGAAGGATGCTTTTGCTGTGATGCAGGCCAGTGTGGAGAGAGAGCGGTCAGCTGCGCAGCACACTGTCTCTATGGAAGAGAAGGCTTCAGACGGGACGGCTGTAATCAGTGTGTTCGGTTGTGGGTCACTTTCTTCTCTCTGGAAAGCTTGGCTTTCAGCTTTGCAACACGAAAAGAAGTTTTGATGCTGTTGTGGATGGCCTCCAACCTATTAAGACAAGAGAAAACAAATGTAATTTTATAAAAATCATTCCTGGGCAAAAGAAATGTCTAAAATTAGAGTCTGGCACAAACAAATTTAATTCTGGTTTCTGAACTTTCACTACCATGGCCCTTTGCTACCTTCAGGTACAAATAAAGCCTGCCTTGGTGCTTAAAATGGGGAAGGGGTGCAGAGAGAAAGAGGTATGTGCTCATATCTAAAGGTAATTGGGCATTAAATACAATTTTAAGGTAAACACAGGTATTCTCTTTTCTTTTTATCCCACCCTTAGTGGAACAAAATTTTTAAAAGGTGTACATGTAGGCCCAAAGCAAATATTGACAATTAAAACAAACTTTTTTTGGAAGGTTTAATATTTTTGTTTGTTTGTTTGTTTTTTTGTTTTGTCAGGAGAAAGAAAGAGGGGCGAGTTGCATAATATAAGAGTTTATATAACAGAAACTGATAAAAAGTAATTTTCATGTCAGTTCAATTTACATGTCAGTGGTTTATATAATCTCGGGATCTAGGGAGCATGCGTGGCCTGGGATCGTAACTAGGGAGACTGCACTGGCAAGTTTGGAGTCACAGACAGCTGAGGGTGTCCCGGACTTCATAGTAAACAACCTAGAAGCAGTTCATGATGGCCAGGCCTGTGCACAGAACACTTGGGTCATAGAATGTCTTGCCACTGAGTTTCTAGGAAAAGTTTCCACAGGCCATGAGAGGGAAGTGGAGAACATGTGACAGGTCTGAAAGCAAGTTTCTTCCCTCCAGGTTGTGAATTTCCACAACATTTAGGATTTGAAAGGGTCATCACCATGGAGCTGCTCAAAGCAATCCTATGGGTTTGCCTAACTCAGGTCCCTCTCTGCCCCAGCTCATGCCTAACGAGAAAATGAGGGAGCTTTTTGAATGGTGTTGGCTCTCCACCAAATGTGTTCCCTTATTAAAAATAAATAAATAAACCCTCAAAACGGCATGTTCTAACTCTCACCAACCTTACCTAATGACTTTATTTTCCCTTTGGCCATTTGAATAACTGCTGCTGTTTGAAGAACTTTATCATACATGATACTTTGACTTGAGAGAGAGAGAGAAAGAGAGAGCCCTGAAATAATTTTTAGGTTCTCTGGAAAAGTAGTAAATCTGTTAACTCAGAGAGGCAAAGACTGGGTATGACCAAATGACAAAGTTGTCTCGAGATATACTTTGTGTGGAAAAATAGACCTTTAGACTGATAGGCATGTGCTAACTATACCAAAGTGGGCAGCGACCTGCTTTCAAAGCCTTCAAAAAAAAAAAAGATATGAGAGGGATTCCTTTGCTCTTTTTAATCTATAGACTATGAAGATCTCCTTTGTTATTGTTTCCTAAGCCTCTCTCCTGTCAAGCTAAGAATGGCTGGGGGAGCAGCCCATTAGCATTGGTGATAGAACTGGTGGTTCTTAGGAGCCTCTTACCTTCTCATTTTTCTTCCTTCCACCAGCTGCTGATGAATACACTTCTTTCCAAGCGTGGAACAGTCCTTTCCTTTCTTGTGATTATCCCAGCCTTTCTCCATAGTGTCTTGGTCCCTGTTAGAATACACACAAGGAAAAACATTTCAGCAATGGTACCTTCAGTTGTTCACAATGTCTCTGTTAATCTTTTTTTCCTTAAAAAATATTAAAGTATACTTGGCATTCAGTACTATATTAGTTTCTAGTGTATAACATAGTGATTCTACATTTATAGACTTTGAGATGTGATTACCACCATAAGTCTAGTACCCATCTGTCACTCTGCAAATTTATTATGATATTATTGATTTTTTCTGTCCTATATACACTACCTCCCCATAGCTTACTTATTTTACTACTGGAAGTTTGTACTTCTTATTTGCAGCATTATAATAGGAAGGAGGGCAGGAGGACATAAAAGTGTTTGAAAGCAAAGGTATTTCTATTCACCTGAGTTCTTTTCCTGCTTGGCAAAAATTCCAGCACTTCTTGTCTTTTTGGCTGACACATTGGCATCTGTCCCTCCTGTCTGTTGCTTTTGTAGGAAATAAATCCTTTAAGGATCGCTTGGTCCTAGGAGGGTTTCCAAGTCCATATGGAACAATTTTCCTATTATCAAAAGAGAAACAAAAGATATTAGCATGATTCATAGTTTTCAAAACGCTGCATTTTATGAGGTAAACTCATTCCATTGGAACACACAGAGCTTACCACATGCTGTTTGGTAGCAAAACTTGGGAACATGAGGTGTGGCAAGTCAGGATCACATGTCTGTCAGGGGCCCTGGGTGTATATGCCCAACCAGGAGAAACCAGTTTTTCTAATTCAATTCAATTCCATTTCTTAACAAAGTTCAATTTACTTCTCAACACAAGCAGCATTGTTTTTTGGTCCAAAATTATGACATCTCTGTTTTAGTATCTGTTCCATATTTCCTTCCTTTTCTAACATTCTGTTTAGCAATAGGTATTGGGGGGAGGGGTATAGGGACTTGAAAATCATGACTCATAGACTTGGAATACCTATGTTCAATCCAGATCCTATGATAAGGCTAGAAGTGCCCTCTGAGGGGGCAGGAGGATGCCCAGGTTGGCACATCTGCAATTTGCTGATATGACCATAGAAGGACTCTTTGACAGAATGCTCTCTAGTAATTTTTAATGTGCTCGTTTTGATTCTTGCTTAAGAAATAAAGTCCTCCCCCTTGGAAGAATTATCCACCTTACTAAGTATTAGGCTTGTGGAGGTTTGTTTAGTTTGATTTGATTTTGGTCATCTCTTACTATACTGGGGTCCTGCAGGCACTATAAATGTATTTTTGTTTACAACTCCTTCTGATGGGTGAACTACTTTTCAGGGGGAAAGGGTGGAAGTGCTTTCTTCACTCTGGAGGCAAAAAAAACCATCTATGGATCATGTCTCTTTTACTTTCTTGAAATGAGCTTTTCTAACTGCAAATTACAGAGGAGTCAGGGCTCCCGGGTTCTCAGTCTAGCACTGCCATAAACTCTTTCCTGTACAAGTGGCTTCAATGTTTTGGGTCTCCATTTTTGTATATATAAAGTGGAGCAATTGGATTATGAATCTCTTCAATCTCTCTGCCTCTTAAGTTTTTACCCTCCCATGAAAGGCATATGACCTCAGCAACTTATTCCCTGAACCCAAGCAGATCCCACTGAGAGAGCATTCCCCCAAGTCCCCATGCTTGAAGTGTCTCCTCAGAAATGTGTGGTAGCTTCCTGCTTGCTATCAGCTCTTTCATAGTCTTTTTGCCATGAGTAGGCTCAGCACAGGCCTCAGAAAACTCTCCCTTTTGCTGCTAAAACCTAAGCTGCTTTGTTCTTTTCAGGAATGGAGGGGCACCGTCCCCTCCCAAGGGATCACTTACATGTTGTCAGAAAATCAAACTGCATGCTTCCCAGAACAGTAACTAGAGTAACGGGGCTCCCCTCTCTGGTAAGGCAGAGCAATGGAATGACTAGGGTTACAATGCCCTCTAGAGACTCACCCCGGAGTGTTGATCCAGATGATGTCCAGGTGGCAGAAGTAGACACACTCTTTATCCAACAGGGAAGAGCAGGAGCAGCGCTTGGAGCGGCGGGGTGCACTGGGAGAGGGTTCCTCTCTTCCGCTGTCTGCCCCTGTGCTGAGCTCAGCACCCAAGATGGCTGGGGAGAGAAAGAGCAGATCAGTAGGGGTGTTCCATTGGAGGCCAGGGGTGTGCTGCATCACAGGATTGACACCAGGACTAGCAAAGCAGAGCAGACAGAGCCTACAGCCTGCCCTCAGCAGGGAACCCAGAGGGAAAGGGCTCTTTATTTATTCCCTCCTTCACATGACTTCACCTTTACCCTACTGCCTTATCGACTTTCAAAGAGATTACACAAGTGCAGAAGAAACAACCACCTGGAAAGGGAGTTACCAGCCCCTTCGAAGCAACCTTCATGGAAATGCGTGGAAATGCTGCCTGTTAGAATCTGGGTTGGCTTCTGCATGACACTTAGTAGGACAGCCAGCTCAACTTGCAGTGGCTTAAAATTGACTGAAGACAAAAAGGCTAGAACTAAATAAATCCCCTCTCTGTTCCTAGGTTTGGAGCCTCTATCCCATTCACAATGACCTTCTGTCTAGGGGCATACCCATCACTTCACATGTGTGTAGGGCAGAGAGTGGCCTGGTGATATTATACACTTTGAATTAGGTGGAGGTCAAGAACTTTGCGGGGATGAATGGAGGCAAAGAAGAGAAATCCACTCTTCATATTCATTCCAGGTGGTCACCTCCACAGAAACCACTGACCTAAGGTGCAGCTGAGCAGCAGCTCAGGGGACCTAGCCAAGATTCTGGGGATGCTAAATTCAGAGTCCCCAGGGCAGCGGGCATGTGTGGGATTACCGCCTCCCCTCCTGCTGCAGCACTGGCTCTTCTTCCTGATGAGTTAGCCATGCAGTTTATCTGCCCAATTTTGTACATTTCACATGATCAGACACATTCCAGGATTTTCATTCCTTTGACATCCTTTCTCTTTAGTCAGGGTCATGAAAAGACAAAACAAGTGCATTGACCTAGAAGGGGGACTGGGCAGATGCACACGTTCAATCTAAATCTGTAAGCAGCCAGGACTTATCCCAGCTCCCCTCCCAGGACAGGTGAACAAAACTGTAGAGCTCACACTGTTCTGGGTGCCAAAAATCTGCCAAAAGAATCCTACAGTCAATAATGACAAATTTTAAAGAAAACATCTGCTTCACCCTGAAACTGCCTGGGGTAAGGGGGGAGTTATTCAACAGACTGTTCTGCAGGTGATTTTACTGCTCCAATATTGCTTAAATGGCTTGAATAAAATTTCTTGGCTTCAAGCTGAAAGGTTTAAATATTTTGCAGATTAACACACTAATAAAACAGCATTTGAATAAGATATCCATTCCTCTGCGTCCTATTACCTGTATGAACACATACATTGCAAATACACATTTGGCTAGATTATATCTTGTCTTTATGTTTCTTGAATTCATTGTTAAAAGTCAAGTAAGTACAGTGTGCAATAACAATAATGTCATTTTAATGCTATAGGAGCAATTGTGTTCAATAGTAAATTTTTTTCCCCAGTAGAAAATTTAAGTAGCTTTGAGTAATAATCCCCAGAGACTTGATATCTGAGCTACAGAAATAAAAAGAAGAGGGTAAACAGAAGCAAGGAAAGCATTAAGGCGGATAAGAATTCACATTCAGAAATTTACAAGCCAAGGCGCCTACCTGTTCCTGGAGCTCCTTGGAAAGCCACAAACAGCAGAGAGAGAATCACCGGGAAACAATCCATTCTGAAAATTATCAGAATTCCCTGCAAACTAAACCCAAAGTAGAAATGAAGAGAAGCAGCTTCCGTTCCCTTAAAGCGCTTCTGGTTGTTCTGCTCTCAAAGCGGCCTGATCCGTCAGCCTAGGAGCTCCTCAGTGGGGAGAAAAAGAGTTTCTGCTGTGAGAGAGGCAGTGGGAGCGGTCTGAGGACGCGCGCAGCCGGTGGCGTCGTCGGGTACAGCAGCGGGGACAGCAGCCGAGACCCAGGACCCTCGCGGCGCTCGCTCGCCCCAGCAGATGCAGGAGCGCGTCTGACTTGGACAGCTCTCCGCCGGCTTTTTATATTGAACCCTATAGAGTGGGGGTAAACAGCTCTGACTTTATTCCAGCCCCAGACAATGTTATTGTGTTATTAGTCACCAACAGGCAACGTGCAGCCAGAGATAAGGCCAGGCTCTAAAGGAAATCACTGCTGACTTCAGAGGCAGACGCCCGCCGTCTGACAATTCAGGGGCAGGGCTAAGAAAAAGAAAATACCCATTGGAGACCTTTGGTAAACCTGCCCGTGCAGCGCTGGAGTCTGCTTCCCCTTTGCAAGTTGCCAGCCCCAGAGTTCAAGAATCACAAGAGGGACTCCAGAAAAGTCATACCATTGGTATGAAAAGTATGAGTACGTTTAAATAGATTCTATTGTGTGCGGGGAATTTTTTAAAATTGTTGTTCACTTCATTTTCCTTTTATGTCCCTCCGATTGCTTAGTGTTGATCAAACAAGGGAGCGCTCTCCCTATTCACTCCCTCCCCATCTATTTAGGAGATATCCAACTTTTTTTTCTTTCTTCAAGCCCCTCCCCTAAGTCTTTTTTGCTAAGCTTCTTTGCCTTCCACGGTGAAAAAGGTCATCGCAAGGAAAGGAAGTTAAAAAAAAAACAACAACAATTCTTTCAGTATTAGTGGTGAGAAACCCCACAAGGTTTTTCAGTGCCCACCTTTCTCTCCCACAGGGAACACCCGCGTTTAATACTAATTTTAAGAAATAGCAGAAGAGGGACGCCAGGGGGAGATGAAGAGTAAAGGGCTGATGTATGGGGACAGAAAATAAAACTTGGGCTTCCAAATAATATAAGGAGGTGGGAGCAGCGTCAAGGCAAGGAATAGCGCCTCAAATAGGAATGGGGTGTCCCTCAGAACATGCCATTTGCTCCCTGCTTAGGAACACCTTTCCTGGTATTCTTCCTTTGCCTTCTTCATTTAGGGCAAAGGGGTGTTCTTAGTCAGGGCTCCGTAAATATGCAATGCAGGTGGTGTTGGGAAGAGAAATGGGATGCTGAATAAGGAGATCAGATAATGCCTCACATTTAATAATACATTTACATTATCAAAGCAATTTCCTCGTGTTTAACCTTGAAATACCCCACCACCACCACCAGATACCCACAGGGCAATTATTGAAGAGGTGACAACATGCTGTAATGTATAAATCAAAACATAAATGTAAGACATGGGTATTATCAATTAGCTCCATTTTTCAAGTAACAAAACTGAGGCATCCAGAATTCCCATGCTCCACCAACTTCCCCATAGTGCTCTTTGAAGGCCGATGGGAAGAACTCAGAGCATCTTCTCTGCATAGGAAAGGATGAGTCTACATCCAGCACTTAGGGACTCCATCAGATAGATGCTTCCTCCATGTCCTCATCCTTTTCACTCCAATGTTCTCACCTGTGGAGGGGAAAGTAGGGAGGATTCAAATGTGGACCCATTTCCAATACTTACAAGGAACCCAAGAATGGTTTCTTCCCCCTTCTCCCTGCCTGCCTTTCACCTCTAGAATTAAAAGGACAGATATTATTCCAACACCAAAGCTGTGAACCTGAGCACACTGGGGTCCCCTGATCTCCCTGGGAGCCACCACAGTTGGGGAGACAATAACAGTATCAGTGTCAGTTCCATAATAAGATCTGTCCTCTAAAAGAGCCACGCAGCAAGAGCTGGAGCTAGGGGAGAGGCAGAGACCCTCCCTCCACACCCACTCCCCTGGGGCTCTGCCTTGACCTTCTGCCTGCTCCCTATGCTGACCTCAGCCCAGCCCTGAGGGCTAGGGAGGGCCCAGCTGTCCCTAGCCCTGGATGCCAACTCTGGCCAGTGTATCCCAACCTCCTCCCCGCAGCAGACCACAGGCACAGCAGAGGTGAGTTGATATTACATTCACAAGATCCAAGCTTGTCCCATGAGGGAAAGGTGGTGTGGGAGATATGGTTGGCAGGGGTGCCCCCCATACCCTTTCTTTAACCTCCTTGAAACTTTGACAAAACAGTGGTCACAGCCAGGACCAACCGGTCCTAAGCTCCTTCCTAGAAATAATGGCCCTCACCCTTCCCAGTCTCTCTGGGTCCAGCCTGGGCTACCCCTCAGCAGGGAAACCCGTCTCTCCACAGCCACCCTCACCTTGGAAAGGCTGCCCTTGCAGGTGCCAACAGCACTCAACAATCAGGTAGAGAAATGAAGCAAAATTAAACTGCCCACACGCCTTCCCACAGCCCTCCCTCCTCTCATCTCCTGTCTGTGTCATCCTGTAAAATCCTGTGAATGTATTTTAATTATAAAAACAAAAAGTGGGTGGCAGTAATCTGGCCCCACACTCCTCACCCCGGGCCTCCTAGAGTTCTGCTAGAGTAAATGCACAGGGTTCAGACTGGGAGGGTCCCATCGCTCCAAGTGCTTGGCCCATCTCTTTGAATGCCAAGTTTCCAACTTGTGTATAGCTGTGTATGTGTGTGTGTTTCTGAGGTGTCATTGGGAGTGGTGGTATCTGCCTTCTCTTGTCTATCTCCCCATCTCCACCTTCACTAAAGCCCCTTTTGCCCTCATTAGAAGGAAAGAAAAGCCCTTTCAAAGCCAGAAAAGGCAGTTAGGGCACTGCCAGGCAGCTGCCCAGCAAGTAAGTTTCTCAAGAAGCAGGAGAGGGGAAGGAGAAAGAAGCCCAACAAACCAGTTTTACAAGCTGGAAGTTCCCACCTCTCCTTCACTTGAAGCATTGCTAGAGAGGGAGGTAGGAGAAGAGAAGGTTAAAAGGGCTGGACAAAGGAATAAACTTGGAGATCCAACCTCCCTCCACACCCCACCCCTCCAAGACCTAGAAAGGGAGAGGCTCACATAAGAAAGGGGTGCCCCTCAGAACATGCCAGAGTAGACACAGTACTCAGAGAGGAAAGGGAAGGGAGAGAAGTGTTGAGGATGGCTCTTCCCCCCAGTAGAACAGTTTGCTATTACTGTTCTTTTGCTGTTACACTTGGATTCTGGAAACTATTTGATAAAGGTATTTTTATGTTTCTTTCTGTATCTCTTGCTATGTATTAATAGATATCTATAAATAAACACTATGAGCCCCAAATACAGATACTACACAGTAGCAAAGTGTACTGTTTTTAGCACTATTTAGCTTTGCTCCTTCTCAACTTTTGCGTAATAAAATTTGCAACTTTTCCAGGCCAATCAATCTGGTGCGAGATATTGCATTTAGCTCAGCAAAAACAAGAGCCGTTAGGTTGCTTGATGCCAGCACAAAACATGAGGAACTAGTTTACTGCAGGCCTGTGCAGCGATCCAGGCCACTGGACCAGTCGTATGGTGTTGGCTGTTTCACATTCCTACTTTGCATAGTGCTGTTGTGAAAGACTGCACTGTAGACATTCATTATACACCTCCTGGAGTTATGAACAAACACAGCTTCTCTCACAGTCCACAACAGAGTGGTTGATTTAGCACAGGAACATGGTTGATGATACTCAGGACAGCCTCATCTCATGCACTTTAAAAACAAATAACGTATGCAACTCTACTTCCTTAACACTTCCATTCATAAAACAATGACAGGTAGCAAGTGTTTAGTTTAAAAGAATATATCCAGTTCTTTGACTAGCATTTCTCAAACCTCAGTAATTCATACGCCTCTTTCACAACTTTCATCATATTTGTGTGTGCCACCCACACATTTTTACTGAATATTTTTTCCATCCTACTGACTTCCTTTATTTGAATGACGTTAAGGAAATTTACTATCACTATTAGTCTAAGCCATAATATACATGATATCGTGATTTGTATAGTTAAATGATATAGTACATATTTATATGACTAAATAATGTACAGAAATCATAGTCTAATACATGTTAAAATGAACATAATTATGTGTCCATCAAGCAGTTGGAAATAAAAAGCATTTGACCATGTACCCTATAAACCAACATGAGCATGTGTACCAGTCTTGGGGAACACTGTTCCTTCTGCTGCAATGTCTTACACTAACTTATTAGGTTAAGAATTAAGCCCTGGTTTAGTTCCGCTCTTCGACTTTTACTTCCCAAGATAGGCTCCAACAATTCCATATCCATCTGTCATATGGATGCACTTCAAAGAAACAGAATCTAGAAAAACAAAGACTCTGTATATCCAAAAAAGTTTCTAGTTGATACTTCCCCTTAAGCAGTTATATTTTCAACTCTCTATCCCAAATTTAAATATTATTTCCAGTGTCTTCATTCTCTCTCTCTCTCTCTCTCTCTCTCTCTCTCTCTCTCTCTCTCTCTCTCTC
>JAAGEH010000392.1:13120268-13212885 GCA_011751065.1 Lasiurus cinereus
CTCTCTCTCTCTCTCTCTCTCTCTCTCTCTCTCTCTCTCTCTCTCTCACACACACACACACACACACACACACACACACACACTCTCCACCACACACACACCTGACGCTATAGATTGAAATGGGAACGAAATTGTAATGTCAGACATCAGAGAGAAACTGCAAAGATAGATGGTCAGTGACTGCCACACCATATCTTTTTCTGTCATTTTAATTGTTACTTATGACATGTGGAACCAAAAGAATTCTGATGCAGGGATTTAAAAAGATGACCACTTGAGGGCGAGTGGAGTACAGTCAAATCATTTCATTAAACCTAATTTATGTAGTAATTCTAGACGAGCCCCCTTCCATGTATTTGGATGGGATGGTAAAAGAAACTGATTCTGGCCCTAACTGGTTTTGCTCAGTAGGTAGAGAGTAGGCGAATCAAGGGTCCCTGGTTTGATTCCTGTCAAGGGCATGTACCTCGGTTGTGGGCACATCCCCAGTGGGGGGTGTGCAGGAGACAGCTGATCGATGTTTCTCTTTCATCAGTTTTTCTAATTCTCACTCCCTCTCCTTTTTTCTCTGTAAAAAATCAATAAAATATATTTTTTTTAAATAGAAACTAATTCTGGAGGGCAAGTACCATATAAATATACCTGCCTTTATTGTTCTTTCAGTTGATTGCGTATTTGTGACATTCAATAGGCTGACTGTGGTTTTAAGTCTACTGCTGTCATCCCCTTTGCATGACTCCATTTAATTCTGATCAAGAACTTCTTGTTTTCTAAGAACTATGGTTACCAAGGGTTAGGGATGGGGATGAGTGATGAGGGAAATGGGGAGATATTGGTCAAAGTTCCAGTTAAAAGATGAGTAAGTTCTGAGTTTCTTATGTACAGGATTGTGAATATAGTTAACAATAACACTGTATTATATACTTGGAAGTTGCTGAGAGAGTAGATCTTCAACGTACTAACCCCCAAAGTGAAATGGTAATTATGATGATGGAGTGGTAATAATTTGCAATACATAAATGTGTCACACCAACATGTTGTACACTTTAAACTTATACAATGTTATTTATCAATTCTATACCTAAAATAAGTTTTGTTTCCCACCTCATATAAAATGGCAAATAGCAAGCCCAAATTCTTATCTCTTTCTCAACTTCTGTGTAATAAAAGCTCTTTGGTTTCCTGCTAAAATTTAAAAAGATATCCTAGGAAAGTAACAAGAAAATGATTCATTTGAAATTTCTTTTCATATTAGAAATCTGAAACCAGGAAGCTTCTATTATTCGATTTCTCTAATTTCATGTGCATATATGTTTAGTGAGCCCCCATTAGGTGTCAGCTGTAATTCTAGGTACTTCAGTAAGGTGGATTTCATATTCAAACGTCAATAGGCTGACATGGGATTAATTAAAGCCACCAGAGGAAAAGCAACCAGGATGGTAGTGGGGTGTTGGAGCATAATCAGGGAACTGAAGAAAGCTTAGGTACCTTACAAGGAAGCTGATGTGAGGGATATGATAACACAGGGTACTAAATAATTCAAGAAATGATCTTGGAATGAAAAAGACTGAATGGAGGTTTTAAAGGATAGCAGAAAGATCTTCAAAGATGAGAGGAATTAGGAGCTGTGGCAAAGGCAGGAAATGTCTAAGAAGGGCAGCACATTTTAACAAGACAGTTTGGTTATTGGGTTTCAGTGGGACCAGATGGCCAATGATGATGTAGGTGAAATATGTGGTTGATATTTCCAATATCTCTGTAATGTGGTAGTAGAATGTCTATAGTTCCACACTGTGATATCTGTAGTTTTATGGATGAACGTGGACCAGTAAAAGGCAAAGCCATAGGACCCATGAAGAATTCCTCTTAGTGTAAAAGCTCAAAAGATTTTGACAGTTCATCATGTGAACTATGTCAATAGTAGAATGTCTGGATTTATTTGTATTAAAAAATTAAATGAATTAAAATTATTCCCACATTTTGTAAATCTCCTTTTTGGACTCGACAATTTGCAAGGGGAAGAAAATATTTACCATAGAGTTTTTTAAAAGTTCACTGGCTTCTTACATTTCTTCTTGTCTCTCTTCCATCCTTGAAAAAAGATTTAATACAAGAATTAATTTCATTATATCTACCTGCTGCCTACCTATAAGTAATTCAAATCTCCTTCCCTAAACCATAATTTTGAAAAAAAGGAAATTTCAAATATTTTTTCCAAATATGCGTATGCAGCAATAAAAAGAAAGGAAGGAAGGAAGGAAGGAAGGAAGGAAGGAAGGAAGGAAGGAAAAGAATATTTATTACTGGTTGTCATCAGTAATGGGGAAAATGGGGAAAAGTGGATTACTATTTTAAAGAGGCATTTGGATTCACTTAAAAATGCAAATGTAGTTTCACAAGCTCCAGAATATATTTAATGCTAAGGGGTTTGTTTCATTTGGCATTTGCACTTTTTTCCATTTGTTCTTTTGATGGGAAAAAAAATTCTTTGGAGTGGTTGCAAGAATCATTTTTCCTGGAAATTGATGCCTTTAAAATTATTTTTTTGTGAAGCTTAAAAAAATCCCACATGCATTTTGTTATTATTATTTAAATGCACTGCTTATTGTCTTTCCCTAAGTGTAGTTTTTACTGTGGACAGTGAGGTAAGTCAAGGGCATTAAAGTACATATATTCCTTTCCTCCATGTAACTCATAAGAACAAAGAATGTGGAGTGATGACATTGTGTTTGTTGCTACCTATGTTACTTTATTTTAGAGAAATATGAAGAAAGAAAAATGGAATGAAATGAAAGCATATAAGAGCCATCTATTGCCAAAACCAGTTTGGCTCAGTGGGTAGAGTGTCAGCCTGCGGACTGAAAGGTCCCAGGTTCGATTCTGGTCAAGGGCATATGCACCTTAGTGGTAGGCACATCCCCAGTGGGGGGTGTGCAGGAGGCAGCTGATCAATGTTTCTCTCTCATTGATGTTTCTAGTTCTCTGTTCCTTCCTGTAAAAAATCATATATATATATATATACATATATATATATATATATGTATATATATATATATTTTTTTTTTTAAAGAGCCAGCTGCTTATGGCTAAAGTTCAGGCCATTGTAGGACTTTGGAGACAGCAGTATTGAAGACCCTCTCTAGAGAGGAAAGGAGAGCAGGAGAGGGGGTCAGGAAGGAGATGTAGAAGAGGAAAGGATCAGACAGGGAGCCCCAGACCAGCTCGCAGTCCTCCTCCCTCCTGGGTGTGAGGGAAGCAGAGACCCATGAGTGAGAGAATCTTGAAACTGATAATGTCCATGTAAAGCACATTATCTTGATGCAAAATGGAAACGATCTTGTGAACTGCACAGTAGTTTGTTTAAAGACATTTTTTTCCCAAAGTTGTTTCAAGATTTGTCAGGGAGGATAAAGCATTTTACAGCATTGTTTCTTTCTGAATGTTCCTTCTCCCCCAACATCCATTCTATTTTTACACATTATCTGGAAGAAACTATCTATTTGGATTAATGGCTAGGTCTCTCTCTGCACCAGTGACCTCCTTCTCCCAATTCTCTCTCATTCCTCTCCTCCTTCTAAGGAGTATTTTGCCACTTGATGACTTGAATGAGACAACATGGGACAAAGGTCATAGATTTTTAGCATGCACAGAGATTTCCAACCAAAAATCCACCTCTGCAATGGTGACTGATTAACATCTTCTTCTATATATGTCAATGAAGATATGTGTTTTTCCCTTGCTCAGAAAAGATGACTGGGGAGAAATCCAAGATGGTGGCATAGGTAACCACCTATACTGCTGCCTCACACAATAATTTCAAAACTACAACTAAAAGACAGAACGGACATCATCCAGAACCACAGGAAAGCTGGCTGAGTGGAAGTTCTACAACTAGAGGGAAAGAGAGGGGCTCACAGAGACCCAGAGGAGCTGCAAAAAGCTGAGGTACGGAGACGTGCTCGAGGAGAGAGCGGGTGCCGGAGTACCTGGCTGGTTTTCTCTGGCGGGAGGGAAACGGAGACTCTCAAAGGCATTGAACCCCTTGTCCTGCGACACTAAACCCCAGATCCAGCTGAAACTCATACGGGGGGAGTTTGGACTGTGAAAAGGGAGAAGTGCACGGAAATTTAGGGGAGTTGCAAAGGATCGGAGGTCTGGTCGCGCACGGCACCACGCGGAGGACAGATTGCTGATTGTGCCGCTGGCTTTCGCGAGTGGGCGGGAAACAGACCCTCCCAACTGTGCCACTTCTGACTCCACTAAGCCCCTGTTTTGGGCGAAACCCTGGAGACCTAGACTCGTGTGGTCCTGGTGCACAGGGGAGCCGGAAAGGCAGCGGTTAGAGGCACTGCGGGCGCGCACACAAGGACCGCTCCAGCCATTACCCAGTCACGTGAGACTCAGGGGCCGTGGAGGGCGGGGCCGACTGGAAGGCAAGGCGGTCCCTTAAGCCCTGAAACTCCACCCATGCTCAACAGAGAGGCTTCTTCGGCTGAATCCAGCACAGTGAAAATGCCGAGACAAGGGAAGGGATTACAAGCAAAAGAAATGGAGGAAAAAAAACGACTGGATATAGAGTTCAAAACCACATTTATAAGGTTTTTCAAGAATATGCTAGAAAAGATGGATAAATTTAGTGAGACCCAAGAGGAGATGATAAATACACTGACTGAAATAAAAACTATTATACAGAGTACTAACAGCAGACTAGAGAAAGGCAAGGATCAAGTCAAAAATTTGAAATATAAAGAAGCAGAAAACATTCAACTGGAAAAGCAAGAAGAGAAAAGAATCCAAAAATGTGAAGATAATGTAAGGAGCCTCTGGGACAGCTTCAAGCGTACCAACATCAGAATTGTGGGGGTGCCAGAAGAGAGAGAGCAAGATACTGAAAACCTGTTTAAAGAAATAATGACTGAAAACTTCCCACATCTGGTAAAAGAAATAGACTTACAAGTCCAGGAAGCACACAGAACCCCAAAGAAAAAGGAATCCAAAGAGGACTACACCAAGACACATCATAATTAAAATGCCAAGAGCAAAAGAGAAAGAGAGAATATTAAAAGCAGCAAGAGAAAAACAGTTCATTACCTACAAGGGAGCACCCATACGACTGTCAGCTGATTTCTCAACAGAAACGATGCAGGCCAGACGGGAGTGGCAAGAAATATTCAACGTGATGAATAGCAAGAACCTACAACCAAGAATAATCTATCCAGCAAAGCTATCATTCAGAATTGAAGGGCAGATAAAGAGCTTCACAGATAAGAAAAAGCTAAAGGAGTTCATCAACTCCAAACCAGTATTATATGAAATGCTGAAAGGTACTCTTTTAGAAGAGGAAGAAGAAAAAGGTAAAAGACAAAAAATTATGAACAACAAATACACATCTATCAACAAGTGAATCTAAAAATTAAGTGAATTAAAAATCTGATCAACAGAATAAACTGGTGAATATAATGGAATCAGGAGCACAGAAAGGGAGTAGACTGATAATTCTCAGGAGGACAAAAATCATAAAGCATCAAACAGACTGTGAAATTATAGCAGAAAGATTAAAGTTAGGTGAGGTAAATAAGTGATCAATCAAAGGACTTGTATGCATGCTTATAAACATAACCAATGATCACAGACACTGGGGGGTTGCGGTACGCCTGGGAGGGAGGGGGGCAATGGGGAGATATGTATAAAAAATTAATAAAAAATTAATTTTAAAAAAATCAATAAAATATATTTACAAAAATAAAAAATAAATTAAAAAAAAAAAGAAAAGATGACTGGCAACCAGCTAGGACCTTTTAATCCCAAATATACTTTTTTTAGCTTCTTTCAATAATACTTACTTTATTTCTTTCACTTAAAGATGATATAATATTGATTCAAAAGCCTACATACATAGCATAATAAATAAGTAATAAGTTCTCAGTAATTTTTAAATGGCTTTGGTCCCTTCCAAGAAAACCAAAATTTAAAAAAGGACAATCACTTTTTCAGTAGCCACTACCCAGCTGGAGAATGGGAGCAAAAAGAAAAAATAGAACTGAAAAAATAGAACTTAACTAGGGAAAGTTATGGCAACACCTGTTTTTAGGAAAATAAAACTCTTAAAAATAGTGTGGTCCAAATATAAGTTTTACAATTCAGCAGGAACCAGTATCAACCAATTAAATGACTCTTCACTTAGACAATGTACTTAGCCTCTCTATCTGCCTTTCCCATTATAAAACGAGAAAATAGCATCCATCTACCCCTTGTCCAAGATGCAGAAATGAGGCTAAACATCAAAGAATTGAGACAACCATATCAATGGGAAAATTTAATTAGTGAAGTATACAGAGACCCATGTACAATTCTTTTTAAGATAAGGATACAGAAAAAAAGGGTGGGGAGGGAAGCAAGGTACTGCCAAGTGGAGAATATAAAAGAAGTATTAAAGAAGGTTGGAGGAAAAACAATCTTATAAACATTCTCTTACTGGTTGTTGACTGGGAGAAAACACTTAATATCAAAATTTTAAATAATGGTAAAGTTTCTCAGTATGAAAAGTAAATACACACGCACACACACACACACACACACACACACACACACAAATTGAAACAGGGGAACAGTGTAACAGATGTCCGAAAGAGGATGGATTAGGCTATCATAATGAAAATATGGTTCTAAGGCTGAGCACATGAGATCTTCCTAATTTTATTTTTAAATATATTTTATTGATTTTCTACAGAGAAGAAAAGAGAGGGATAGAGAGTTAGAAACATCAATGAGAGAGAATTACCAGAAATGAACCTGAGACCCTTCAGTCCACAGGCCAACGCTCTATCCACTAAGCCAACCCAATTAGGGCAAGATCTTCCTAATTTTAGCACAACAGTTAGGGCTCAAGCTATACAGTGAGCAGTGGGAAAAAATGTAATTTGTAAATATCAAAAAAGAAAAAAAATTACCTGAGCCAAAAAGTCCCTTTATTTTTACTATAATTTTTTAAAGTCTGGGATGAAATTTGTTATAGAAATTGTCTATTGGGCTTTAGAGACACTAAACCAATCAGATACAAAGCAAAGCACTAAAATGCCTTAAATAAGAAAATAGAGAATGAAGAATTTCAATTGTCCAATGTATAACTCTGTTAAGGAGGAAGTATTCAAATATGCTATTACCTAGTACCTGTCAAAGGTTATTGAGGAGCATAACATTACTATTAATGTCAAAAGAATATGCTATTGTCCTGGCCGAGTAGTTCTGTTGGTTGGAGTGTCATTCCTGTACACCAAGTGGCTGCAGGTTCAATTCTAGGTCAGGGTACATATCTAAGTTTTGGGTTTGATCCCCATTTGGGCCCAGGTGGGAGGCATCCGGTAGATGTTTCTGTTTCTTCCTCCCCCTCTTTCTTCCTCTCTCTCTTTCAAAAAAAAAAAATCAATAAAAACATATTCTTGGTGAGGACTGAAAAAAAAACTGCAAAATGTTTTTAAAGAATATGCTATTAATAAAACCAAGTTATCTTGGTATATAAAGGAATAAGTTTACTCTCCTGACTTTATATTTTTATACTATTAAAATTCACCTTCACACTAAAAAAGCAGAGTTTGTGCTGCTCCTCTTCACTAAAAATGTAGATGATGTTGGGTGTTTTTGTTTTTGCAATCTTCCGCTCACTCTAGAAACTAGTTTTCTTTTCTTTTCTTTCATTGCAGAACTGTTTCTCCAGAGATAAAGCCACCTTTACATCTGGACTTGCTTCTATTACCTTCCTCACATTTTTAATGTAGTTTTTTTGTAAGCAATTTTAACAATAATTTTTACTTATACAGATTTCTATCATTTTTCTTCTTCATCAAGACTGTTTTCAACTGAGCTTTTCTTACCTGCGTCCTATTTTTAATTTTCCTTTCTTCTTAAATACCTCCCTTTTCACAGTTTATGGAAAGTTGCACCTAATTTTTACCGTAAATTTTGTAATCTACTTTCCAGGAATCTATGGTATTTGTCTGCCTTCATCCTAGATTTTCCTTCTTGTATTTTTGGAAGGAATAATAGGTCATAGTTTCATTTGAGGTTCTTATCATTTTCATTTCACCAGCCAGATTCAAATTTCCCTAAAGGCATCTTTCTGAGAAATGGTTGTGCAGGAAAATACCATGGCCAAGCAAGGGCATGTAAAATGATGCATAAGAGGAAATCTGTTCTCTGATACCCTCAAATGGCAAAATTTATCTTAAACCAGCCTGACCCTGATCTTTCTCTGAACCCTTATGTAGGTGCTGCTTTAGCTCCTCTATCCTACTTCTCAACATTTCATCTTGAATTCTCAACTCCTCTGTGCCTTGCAGCCCCAGCCCTCTCACCCCCAAAACTGACTACTTCAACACTGCACATCTCTGGGTAGTTTCAGGAGTAGACAAATCTCAAACTTTTCCCACCTACTTTTCTAGGAACTATATTCATAGGATACACCTCCCTTCCTTGCTTCTGGTCCCTATGTGCTGTATGAAAAGAGCACTGAACCTGAATTACAAATCCAATTTACCCTGCTGAGAAAAAAAAAGAACACCAGTCCTGTCTCCTTAGATCTTTTTTTTTGTGTGTGTGTGTGTGTGTAACATGTAGACATATCTTCCCATTGCCCCACACACACACACACACACACACAATCCATAGATCTTTAAGGTAGTGGGAGAGACAGCCAAGTAAGTAAACAGGTAAATGAACAAAAGTTGACAGGTTCTACTCAGAGCAATCCAAGAGCAAGGGCTCTGATGGTTTATGCCAATTGCAGTAAGAGTCATGCTTCAAGCTCGGCCAGAGAAAGGGGGAAATGAGAACATACAAACTCAGATGGAGAAGCAGTGTTCTTTCAAAAGTAAGCCAAGCACTGAACTTCATAAAGCACTCAAGTTTCCAAGCTGGCTTTATGCAAGAAATTTTTAAAGGTAGAATTTAAAGGAAAGATAAATATGTGTATTAATAAAAGTGAAAGTGTGATATACATGTATTATATAGAAAGGCATATGTGGTTGTGACTGGTTGGAGGAGGAACAGTGGCTGGTACCTAATGGCCCGAGAAAAGCAGATCCCTGAGAACTCCTCATCTGCTGAATGTTAATCCAGAGAAAACATTTAAAGAGGTTACCTTAGCAATTACTGTAAATAACAAGGGTTGCCAATAAATTCTGAGCTATAAGCCACCCAGGTGACTATCCCAACAATGCGTATTTGGGGATAATTCAATAATGGGGGTTTCTTGTTTCTCCTCCTACATTTTCTATCCTGTTCTTAATGTAGAGAAAAGAGGAGTAGAATTTAAATCAGTTAATTTTCTAACTTACTAAATATTCCAATGAAGGATTACAAAAAGAGGTAATAAGACTAATAACTGGCGTTATAAGAAGAGGAAAATCTAAATTTTACATTTGTAACCAAGTCCCAGTCCCTCACTCTTTTTTATCCCAGATAATCAAGAGTCCAGAACTAAAAATCCTGTCTATCCTCCAAACTCTGTTTTAGCAAAAAGGGACCATGGAGCGGCAGGAGGAACACAGCGCCCCCAGCCGGCCATCAGTGAGCCCCAGCCCTAGCACCTCTCAGATCCACTTCCTCATCTGGAAAAAGCAGGTGCATCCCAACCTGGAGCCTTTGGCATCTATCACATTATTGTCTTCCGAGTCTTCAAACTCTTGGGCTGCTCCAACTTCACCTCCTTTGCTGGTGTGCTTTCCTTTGTCTATTCCTGAAATATGGGAACCCCTCTAAGTTCTGTCTTTGACCCTTTCCTAGTCTCACCCAACAGATGCCTTCTGGGTCATTTTACCCATGTTTTCTCTTTATGACCTATATGAACTGACCACTCCCAAGTTTGTTTCTTATTAATTATGTGACCTTGGGCAAACTCCTTGTCCTTCTTCAATTTCCATTTCCTTGTCTGTAAAATATGAAAAGGTGGCACTTACCTCACAATGTTGGTGTGAGCAATAAATGTGTTAATGTATGCAAAGCCTACTGAACATTACCTGGCACATAGAGTACTATAAATGTTAGCTATTGCATTACCACCATCCTCCTAGTTTCCCACGCCAGAAATGAGCAAGTCATTCTTGACACCCATGCTCTTCTGCCTCTCCTTCCCAATTGTGTCAAGTCTCTCCCAGTGGCATTTACACTGGCTGGATTGCTCAACAACCTCATAACTGGTCTCCTGCCTCTATTTTCTCTCCATAGAGTTATTCAAGTGTTAAATAAGTTTAATATATAACTTTCTATAAGTTCCCATAAAAAGTTTCATGGAGAAATAATTAGATTAACAACCAGCATAATAACGGAGAGATCATATGAATTTCCATTTATAGCAAGGTCCCTATCCCTCATTTCTTATCATTTCAGATCATTAAAAGTGCAAAAATAAGCAAATAAGAATAATCATATGTCTTTATTCACAATATTCACTAATTTATTTTTATAAAATGCAAAGCTAATTCCATTTCCCCCACTTAAATTCTGCACTGCTCTCCTGTGGACATCAGGATGAATTTAAACTCTTTAAAATGGTCTTGCCCCAGCTGTGTGTATTCCAGCAGGGTCCTTGAACTTGTCAAGATGTTTCTTGCCTCAAGCAGTCTCCTTATGTTTTTCCTCTTCCTGCAATGGAGTTGTCCCTACCCTTCTGCTCTGATTTTTTTTGGTGTTTTTTTTTTATTGTTTGTTTTTTAAATATATTTTATTGATCTTTTACGGAGAGGAAGGGAGAGGGATAGAGAGCTAGAAACATTGATGAGAAACATCGATCAACTGCCTTCTACACCCCCCCACTGGGGATGTGTCCGCAACCAAGGTTCATGCCCCTGAATGGAATCAAACCTAGGACCTTTCAGTCTGCAGGCTCTATCCACTGAGCCAAACCGGTTTTGGCATGCTCTGATGTTTTGAGACCCCGTGTGGATATCACCTCCTTGGGGAAGTTTTTCTCAACCCTTCCACATGCACATATCCAAGCCTGGTCTGACTGTGCGGGCTAAGGCTTGACATCCTTGGGTTGAGATGAAGTGTAGGTGCCCCTCCTAACTTCTCCTGCATAATAAGTCTGTATAGACTTCTTTCCTAACACTTTTACACTAGATTATAATCAGGTGAGTCTTGCCCCACCTTCTAGATTGTAAATCCCTTGGCATAAAGGAATGTACTTTAGTCATTTTTGTTTCCCAGTTTCACACAGTAAATTACGTTTAGAAAGTATTCAGTAAAACATATTTTAAATGCAAATTAAATTCACAATGAACATAAAGTTCTCAGCACCATGCTTATACCAACAGTCACTTAGTTCCCCTTATTTTCCTCTATTATAAAGTGCCAGCTGAATAAAATTCTCCTTCTTAGTAATTGCCCTGAAACTATTAACACCTTTGTGTAAATAACAAAACACTTTTTGTGTTGGAATTCTTCTTCTACACATACACATACACACACACACACACACAAACACACACACACACACACACACACACACACACACAAGTGCCAACCCACTCTGACTTCAAGTCCCCACTCTGCCCCCTAACCATCTAATTAGGAGGGGAGATGTGAATGCAAGACCTCTGCCCTTTCAATGTCCCCTGTGAATCTTCCAAAATAGCATTTGTTTGGCCTACTGGAAAGTGTTTGCCATGGATCCTGCTATGAAGAAAGTGGGGATTTTATATTTATATGATGAGTTATCATCTTCATGGTCAAGTTCAAAGGTTGGGGGGAAAGTGAATTTTGGTTACAGTGAAGAAGAAAAAATACAAACTGCAGATCTAATGGGTCAAGAGAAAAATGTCTATTTTAATCAGAATTTTATAACAAAAGAAATATATATAATCAGCCCAAGTTTATTTCTTCAAGATTTCATGCCAAGATTCCTTCCTAACCATCTCCTGAATCCTGAGTGAGCAGTGGCTTCAGGGGTCAAAAATGACTCTGTGGCAAAATCTTTTGTTTGTCTGTGTGACTTGTGAGGAAGCATGTGTGCAAGGGAAAGAGCAGGGCTGCCAGCAGCCACACTAGGGGCCCTGGTACCTGATGGGTAATATGTGAGTAGAGCCCCACAAGTATGACTGGAGTTGCTCTGGGGATGAAAAGCATTTTTAGGTTGCACAGTGTCCAGGTATATCACTAAGCATTTAGATCTGGAAGGAAATTGGCTAATATCTTACCCAGTTCACATTACAGATATGTGGGAATGTGTGCCAGCAGAAAAAAGAAAACATGCAGAAATTGTATAGCATCCAGGACCCAGTCATCCCACAAAGAACCAGAATTATTCCTTCATTCCAAGGAAAACAGAAACATAATTGAGAGTGAAATTGGAAGGCCTGAGTCAAATGCCAGACCTGACACTTGCTGTGTGTTTGTGAACAGTTAATTAGCCGCTCTAGCCTCAGGCCAAGAGGAGACCTGACAAGCTATGATGAAAGTCAAATAAGACAAAGATTTATAAAGCACTCGACACAATACCTAACCCAAAATAGGTGTGTAAAAGATTTTAGTTCATTCCGGAGATATTCATCTTGAGTCTGTGATAGACCAAGAACAATGTGCTGGTAATATATTCATAAACAACACAGCCCCTGAGCTCAGATCTGAAATTCTAACTGGAAGAGAAACATAAGAAATAAGAATTTGGGCTGACATAAAATCAACATTTTAAAAATAATTGCCACCCAGCTTATTTGGCTCAGTGGTTGAGCATCAACCTATGAACCAGGAGATCACAGTTCCAATTCCCAATCAAGGCACATACCTGGGTTGCTGTGAACTTGATCCCCAGTAGGAGACAGCCAATTGATGATTCTCTCTCATCATTGATGTTTCTATCTCTCTCTCTCCATCTCCCTTCCTTTCTCTGAAATCAATAAAAATACATTTGAAAAAAATAAATTGCCACTTTTCCATCAGAGAGCTATCTTCTTTTACTGGGGACTTTCCTTCAAGATTTATTAAATATGCCCAATGTATTTCAATCACATCACAGGGCTCTGTACTGATATGCAACCTATTTGCTCTTGCACTCAGTCTCCTTTGCACTCTGCCAAGAAGTCAGAGCCTTTTATTAAAAGTTCTTAAGCCAAGACCGGTTTGGCTCAGTGGATAGAGCGTCTGCTTGCGGACTGAAAGGTCCCAGGTTCGATTCATTTCCCTTAGGTGTCTTACACACAGGTGCACCACTTCTCTCCACTAACAGCGAATATTTTAGCAGCTGATTGTCATGTCATTAATCTTGGACTGACTTGTTTGGTGTACAAAACAGGAAATATTTTGCTTTTTGCATTATGCTTATTAATTTGTGCAATTATTCAGTGTCTGGTAAGTTACTGTTCAAGAAAAAATATTAATTTTTATTTAAATGGTTCATTATTTTATGTTAATGATTACTTATTAGCTGTATTTAGCATGTCTCTATTCGAAATAAACCTACATTTCTATGAAAATGGAAGCTTTTGTTTTTTTTGTGGCCACATAAACTTAAACCTTGTTTATTTGGCCTGTGTTAGCCTTTGAGTTTGACATGCTTGCTATGGGGTGTAGTGTACATATTTACAATTCGCTGTTCAAAAAACACAATGAAAGTGCACCAAATACCTACTTCTAAGGGCAGAAGTTTTTTTGTGGTTATTTTTTATGTAACAGTAAAGATCAAATGATAACAGGTGAAATTTCATCTAGATGAAGTACAAGGCAAGTAAACCATGTGCTAAGAAACAATTCTGGCCCTAGCCCGTTTGCTCAGTAGCTAGAGCGTTGGCCTGAAGACCAACGGATCCTGGGTTTGATACCAGTCAAGAGCATGCACCTTAGTTGCAGGCTCCTCCCCATCCCGGGCCCTGGTCCAGGTGCCTGCAGGGGGCAACCAATTGATATGCTTCTCTCACATCAATGTTTCTCTCTGTCCTTCCCTCTCTCTTCCACTCTCTCTCTCTCTAAAAAAAAAAGAAAAAGAAGAAAAAATAAATAAATGGGAAAAAGAGCAAAAAGAAAAAAAGAAACAATTCTGCCCTTTGTTTACTGCCCCACCCCCACCCTCAGTGCTATTTCTTAACAGAGACTACTCTTTTAGTGAGTAACCACATCATACTTCCCATTCAAGTTGCTAGTTCGTTTTTGTTTCATTTTCCACATTAGAAAACTCTCTTCACAGCTCCAGTTCTCCAGGATCCTCTGCAGAAAGGGCACCTATTGAAATTCTAGGCTAGCACAAGAACACCACTGGAACCGTGACTCCACTAGTCTTTCGAATACCCTGATGACTTAAGTACTAGGTCAGGTTCCTAAAATTTACAAATCCCTGAGTTATAGTTAGAACCAGGAATGTTAAGACAAGTCATAATTTTAAAATGTACAGTCTTATCTATAATTAAGGTTGCATTTCCCCCAGTGTTTAAACACCTTTCTTTAAAAGAAAAAAAAAACATATATTGCAAAATTTGGCGTTGTCTTAAATTATCTTCATTGTAATAGCCCCTAATTTATATAAATCACCCAGATGATTCATACTAGTAACATGCATACATGAACTTACATTTTACATTCTAAGTGCTGAGAAACACTGTGGCTCTCTTCCCCTGCTCTCCCTCCCACCACTGGGAAAAGAGCAGAATTCAGAAATACTGTTTTATACAGAGACCATAATAATCTACCCATACTTCCATGAATGAGTCATGCTCTCCCATCTCACAAACTTTTTACATTCCTGAAATGCACCTCCATCTGTCTCCTTACTTGTTTAACTCCCACTTTCTCTTCGGACTTGGCTAGGAAATTACCTTTTCTGGGAAAATCTCATATCTCCCCAGCTATCGGTGAGGTGTCCCTTCTCTGCTTCCAATGCACAGCATGTGTTCCCTTCAGTACTTATGCCACTGTATTCTCTGAACAATTTACTTCTTAGTGGACTGGAAGATTCTTTAGAAGTTGGGCTGTGTCTTTCATGCCTGGATTCCCATTAAATAAAAGAGCAATTCAAGGTCATTAAAAATAGCTGGAGTAGCACCACTCCCATTACGTTCTTTTCTCCTGCTTCCCTCTGCAGCCTTCCCCCATCTCCCCCAACTCTCCTTTAACCACTGTTGACATTCAACTTGGGGTATCTTCTCCACTTTGTTTCCCTTCCAAATTGGTCTTTGGCACACATTCCACAAAGGGTACAACTCAATAAGTATGTAGTTCCCTTTCCTTTCTTCATATTTGTTCTGGATTATTTTACACTAGAGGTCAAGTGCATGAAAATTCATGCACTGGAAGGAGGTCCTTCAGCCTGGCCTGTCCCCTCTCACAGTCTGAGAGCCCTCAGAGGTGAGAGGTGACCTGGCAATCAGGGGAAGGCTATGCCCCATCACAACTCTGGTGCTGCCACTGCCCAACAGCAAAAGCTTTGGCTGGCCTTGGTTACCTGAGCCTTGGGCGGCCCTAGGCAGCTGGGCAGTCACCATCTGAGGCTTGCCTGTGCCTCAAGTGTTGGCTCGCCAGCTATCATCCAGGGTTTGCTTGTGCCTCAAGCTGGCCCTGGGCAGCTGGGGGGCTGAGGGGACTGGGGGACTCCAGAGGCATGTGTGCCATACCTGCTGCCCCAGCTGGGATGAAGGGACTGAGCACCACCATCTTGTGACTGTGGGCACTGCCATCTTTGAAGGCGTGGCATTCAATTAGCATATTTCCTCCTTATTGGCTGTGGGTGCTGCCATCTTTGTGAGGGTGTGATGGTCAATTAGAATATTTCCTCTTTAGTAAATAGGATATATAAAAATGTAGAAGGGCCCTAGCTTGTTTGGCTCAGTGGATAGAGTGCTGGCCTGTAGACCAAGAATCCCAGGTTTGATTCTGGTCAACGGCATATGCCTGGGTTGCAGGATCCTTCCAACAGGCAGGAGGCAGCCAATCAATGATTCCTTCTCATCATTGATGTTTCTATCTCTATCTTCCTCTCCCTTCCTCTCTGAAATAAATAAAAATACATTTTTAAAAAATGTAGGAGGCAGTCAGATGGTTAATTTTCCCTGACCGAGCTCTGCCTTTGACTTTGGTCTCCTTTCCCTCACCAAGGCCCAAATTCAAACTTCTCTTCAGCATCACATTCCCCCCTTGTTTCCTATCTGATAGCTCTGGTTTCTGCCTCCTCTCTGAATAATAGTGAATTCTCTAGGGAAAAATTCTGTCAAGCAGTGACCAGTGTCTGAGTCATTGGTACAGGGTGGAGAAGGTTACCTTGGCCCTGTATCATGTTGACCTTATACCATCTCAATTGCATTGTTCATGAAGACTCTTGTTCCTGTTCCCCATCCGCATATGTCCATATTTCTCAATTTAATATTCTCCTCTCCCCCGGTTTCATTATTAAAAAAATATGAAGTGCTACCATGGGGATAGACAACAAATATAACTAAGGTACAATTGTCATCTGAAGAGGTATTTAAATGAGAAGAGTAATACATTAGTTTACTAGGGTTGCCATAACCAAGTACCAGAGACTGGGTGGTTTAAACAACATAAATTTATTGTCTCAGAGTTCTAAAGTCTAGAAGTCCAAGATCAGCAGAGTTATTTTTTCTGAGGTCTTTTTGCTTCGCTTATAGATGATCATCTTCTCCCTGTGTCCTCACATGGTGTCTCCTTGTGCCTTAATCTCCTCTTTTTATAAGGACACCAGTCACTGGATGAGGACCCACCCTGACAACCCCATTTTACTTTAATCCCCTCTTTATAGGTCCTATTTCCAAATATAGTCACATTGTGAAGTACTAGAAGTTAAAGTTTCAATATATGAATTTGAAGGGAACACAGTTCAGCCTGTAATAGGTAGATTCTTATTTTCATTTTCTTACAAAATTCGGAAATTATTACATGTCAGTGCAAGCAGCTAGCTTGGTATTGGACATGGTCTAGTACAAAGCTTCCTACAACTGAGTCAGATCTAATTCAGACCTAAATCAAAACCTCCTGTTGCTGCTGGCATTTAGGAAGCTTCCTCAAAAGCCCAGTGCTGCTTGTAGCCTGCTGCAGTATCCCCTACCCTGCTCATCTCGGCCTCTGCTTTGCTATTACATTCATAATCTCCTTGTTCCATGTGTATTAGACCTGTATCTTCAAACAAATGAAATAAAGATTGAGCAAAGTTGAAAATATGGTTCACAAAGGAAATCCCCTGTTAAGAAATCAAGTGCTCTAAGATATCAAACTCTACTTTAAATATGCCATTATCAATATTATGAAACATGTGGGCAAAGAAGACTGCCTTAGTCACCTTTTACTTTCCTCAAAGACTCCTACTCTCCAGCTCATCTTCCCTCTGCTTCCTTCATCTGCCATGTCTGAGAACACTGCCATGCCTTATACTACAGTACCCTTTCATCAGTGATCTCCCTTTCAAGCTGCTCACTGAATTTAAACAAGAAACTCAAATAACATCCCCTTTTATAAATTATTCATTTTGGGGGTAAAATGGTTACCCTGTCCTTCAGGACTCTTACTTGAAATCCACTTGTCCACACCTCCACCTACCACCTACACACACTGACGTTCAGAGAAGTTAAGAAACTTTTCAAGTTTATAAGTTATTGAAACAATGGCTTCAAGGCCACATTATTCTCATTCAAAATCCCATGCTCCTGATCATGAACCCCTACTCCATCCTACTTCAGGTGCCTGGCTTTATTCTCTTATGAGAGTCATTAAAATCTTGATGAGAATATCAGTACTATGATGAGAGCTTACATGAGTATTAATTTTACATTAGGAATTACTATTTATTCTTTACCCAATAGAAACTCTTGAGTGTTACAGGTAAAAATAATTATATTGGATTGATTTGTAAATAGCATTTTGTTTTTTTAATAAAAATAACATGTTTTAATGAGGTTCAAAAGAAACCTAGTTCAGTAAACTCAAACCTAAGTTTAAGAAGAGTTGGGCCAATCTGATCACTTCTCCTTCCACTCTTTCTAGAAATCAAGACAAGAGAGCTCTAATTTAAATTGCAAACCCAGTTCACAATGATGATTTCTTAGAAACAAATTATTTTCTTTTTTTAACAAAGCACTGGAAAGGATTGAGAAAATGATTATACTGAAATTAAGATGCTGCTCAGAAAAGGAAAACAGCAAAAAAAAAAATGTGAGGAGAATGTAACTCTCATGAAAGATGTCCAAAATAATCCATTTAACCTTCTCTCCCAAGATCTCATAGTGTTTGTGTAACTTCAGGCCAAGCATCAATAATGGCCAAGTTGATTTATGGTGGTGAAAGATTTTTCTGTGAGAACTCTGATGGTGGAAGACAAGTATTGGGAAGATAGAAGCTTTTGCAAACCCAGGATGGTAGGCTGGACAATGTCAATGGGGTGAAAAATGAGGTCACTCTGAATGCCCAGATCCTAGTGAGGGCAGAGGTAACACACAGAACTGGGTGTGTTTCTGTTCTCCATTAATAATTTGCCTCTGTACATCCTTTCTGACAGATTCTTTTTGTGCTAGTCACTCCAGGAAATTCTTTCAACTAGTTTTGGTAGATGTGGTTGTAGGTACAGGATATAGTCTCTTGAAGACAAACTATATTTTACAGATTTATTTTTTTTCAAATGTAGTTAGCTGGTAAAATTCGGAAACTCAAGTGATTAAGAATCTGGAATGAGATCACAAGCTGCATCTTCTTTCTCAGTATATTCTGTTATTTTTGTAACATTTCTCAAAATTTGAGCCATAGAACCATTAAAATTTATAAGATGATAGGCCTAACTTCTTCGTAGTAATATAGTCTACTCTAAAGAGTTTTGTGCACATTGACTTCTTCAATTACTCAGAAATAAGAAAGCACATATTAACACAGGCCTGCCCACAACCCAGCCACTTTTAATTATGCCCTGGGTTAAAAAATTAACATCTGGGGAAGTGGGAAAGCAAAACGTCATTAGGTGATTAATTGAAATTTTTTGTCTGTCTACTTCTGAAGCATGAGTTCTTTTTGTTCCCTTTTTTTGGTATTCTTCACTAATTTCTCTTAGTCCTTCCTTTGGTCCAGATAGAGCCCTATCTGGCAGATTTTTGCTTGAAAGAGTAAAGTCTTTTCTACTAGAAAGCCAGATAAAAGCGTTGTGTAAAATTTAGGCAACATTTTACATAATCCCTGAATGCTCCCATACTTGTCTTGAGCAAAAACTAGATTTTCAGTCTTTTTTGGTGTACCTTATACCCTCTCTCATCTGTGCTTTTTGTTTAAATGTACAGATAATCTTAAATCCATCCTTTTTACCTCTTCATTCCCTTTCAAAGTATTTATTCAATGATATATTTGCTCATAAAATCAACCTTAAAAATCCTGATAAGAGAGAGAATCCAAGATGGCAGTATAGATGAACACCTACACTGCTGCCTCGCACAACAATTTCAAAACTACAACTAAAAGACAGAACGGACATCATCCAGAACCACAGGAAAGCTGGCTGAGTGGAAGTTCTACAACTAGAAGGAAAGAGAGGGGCTCACAGAAACCCAGAGGAGCTGCAAAAAGCTGAGGTACGGAGACGCGCGCTGAGAGAGCGGGTGCTGGAGTACCGGGCTGGCTTTCTCTGGCGGGAGGGAAACGGAGACTCCCAACGGCATTGAACCCCTTCTCTTACGACACTAAACCCCAGATCCAGCCGAAACTCATACAAGGTGAGTCTGGACTGTGAAAAGGGAGAGGTGCACGGAAATTTAGGGGAGCCGCAAAAGATCAAAGGCCTGGTGGCAGCACGCATGGCGCTGCGTGGAGTACAGATTGCTGATTGTGCCGCTGACTTTCTCGAATGGGCGAGAGACAGACCCTCCCAACTGTGCGACTTCTGACTCCACTGGGCCCCTGTTTCGGGCGAAACCCTGTGGACCTAGACTCGTGTGGTCCTGGTGCGCAGGGGAGCCTGAAAGGCAGCGGTTAGAGGCACAAGGACCGCTCCAGCCATTACCCAGTCACGTGAGACTCAGGGGCTGTGGAGGGCGGGGCTGACTGGAAGGCAAGGCGGTCCCTTAAGCCCTGAGACTCCACCCATCCCAAGCTCAACAGAGGCTTCTGCGGCTTTGCACGTCTGGCATTATAAGGCTGAATTCAATACAGAAGTTTCCCCGACATAGTGAAAATGCCGAGACAAGGGAAGGGATCACAAACAAAAGAAATGGAGGAAAAAAAAACGACTGGATATAGAGTTCAAAACCATGCTTATAAGGTTTTTCAAGAATATGCTAGAAAAGATGGATAAATTTATCAAGTCCCAAGAGGAGATGAAAAAGGACCAACTAGAGATGCAAAAGAGCCAACTAGAGATGGTAAAGGTCCAACTAAAGATGAAAAAGGACCAACTAGAAATTAAACATTCACTGACTGAAATAAAAAAATATTATACAGAGTCCTAACAGCAGACTAGAGAAAGGCAAGAATCAAGTCAAAAATTTGAAATATAAAGAAGCAGAAAACACTCAACTGGAAAAGCAAGAAGAGAAAAGAATCCAAAAATGTGAAGATAATGTAAGGAGACTCTGGGACAGCTTCAAACGTACCAACATCAGAATTGTGGGAGTGCCAGAAGAGAGAGAGCAAGATACTGAAAACCTATTTAAAGAAATAATGACTGAAAACTTCCCACATCTGGTGAAAGAAATAGACTTACACATCCAGGAAGCACACAGGACCCCATATAAAAAGAATTCAAAGAGGACCACACCAAGACACATCATAATTAAAATACCAAGAGCGAAAGACAAAGAGAGAATATTAAAAGCAGCAAGAGAAAAACAGTTCATTACCTACAAGGGAGCACCCATACGACTGTCAGCTGATTTCTCAACAGAAACGATGCAGGCCAGACGGGAGTGGCAAGAAATATTCAACGTGATGAATAGCAAGAACCTACAACCAAGAATAATCTATCCAGCAAAGCTATCATTCAGAATTGAAGGGCAGATAAAGAGCTTCACAGAGAAGAAAAAGCTAAAGGAGTTCATCAACTCCAAATCAGTATTATATGAAATGCTGAAAGGTACTCTTTAAGAAGAGGAAGAAGAAAAACATTAAAGTCAAAAAATTATGAACAACAAATACATATCTATCAACAAGTGAATCTAAAAATTAAGTGAATTAAAAGTTTGATCAACAGAATAAACTGGTGAATATACTAGAATCAGGAGCCTTGAAAGGGAGTGGAGTGATAATTCTCAGGGGAAAAGGGGTGAGGGGTGTACAGGGAGAGACTGGACAAAAATCATACACCTATGGATGATGTCAACGGGAGGGAGAGAAGGGTGGGAGCTAGGTGGAGGGGTGCTATGGAGGGGAAAAAAAACACAAATGTAATAATCTGAATAATAAAGATTTAATTAAAATTTTTTAAAAAATCCTGATAAGCCTAAGGCAATTAGGTGGACCTGAGGTATTTGAAACAATTGTTTGTGAAGACATTTTCACAAGATTATTCCAAAGTTTCAGTTGGAATCCTGAAGTTGTCAGCTCCACCAATTGGTTCTGTTCAGATCTTGCATCTCTACCCCTCCACTTCCAGAATTTCTCATCTTCAGGATGGTTCAGCTCTCCTTTCCATTCAGAGCACCAGGTGGTTCTCCCTCACATTCTTCCCTCTGACTGTGCTTTAACCCCAGCCTAAACTGGGTTCTCTGGAAGGCCTGCTCTGCTGCCAAGAAACTTTGGAACATTTTCTTCAAATACATTGTCCTCTGCTTCATCCCAGCTGAAACCTGGATTTCCCCTGATGACATAGTTTTCCTTGGAATTCTCAAGGTGAGTCTACACATTCCCCACACACCCTTTCTGCAGGACCTTAGAGCCTGGGCTTCCCCATGAACTTTCAGACTTTTGCCAATACTCCTCTTCCCTTCCTGTCAGTTTCACATAGGAACTTAACTACCAATACCTATTCATGCACAACTATGCTCCTCATTGCTTGGGAGCATCAGTAGCATCATTCAATTTAAAAATAAAACCTCTGCTACCTACCTGGGCCATATATGCTACATAGGGTTGCCCATGTAAACAGTTATCCTATAATGATTCCACACCTGGGACTTTGCTGTGTGCATATTGTATCAAGTGATTTGCAGATCACTTTGACAGCAGACTTTGTTTGCTCTGTCTCCCCCTTCTGAGCATGTGTAAGGTGGCTTAGGGTATTGAAAATCACATGTATTCCTTATTATATCTGTTTTATCTGCTTGAAGATAGTCACTTTTCTCTTGGTGTTTCTCCAAAGTAGACTTACAAGAAATGTTTCACTGATGATTTTTTTAAATATGCTTCTATTTATTTTAGAGAGGGAGAAACTGATAGAAACATCAATGAGAGGGAAAGATCAACATCAATCCACTGCCCCCTGTACACCCCTTACTGGGGATTGAGTCCAAAACCCAGGCATGTGCCCTGACCAGGAATTCAACCAGAGACCTCTTTTTGCATAGTTCAACATTCAACCATTGAGCCATACGGCCAGACTTCCCGATGCCTTTAAGTGAATACAGAGTTCTCTATCAGCTAGTAACAATTCACAAATAGGCAGACATTTAAGCACCTTCCAATTTTTCATTTATATCACTGGAGTGATTATCCTTGCATATAATTCTATATAACATCTCTGATTATCGTCTTAGAAAAAAATTCTAGAAGTAAAACATGGGGTCAAAGTCTTTGAATGTTTATAGCTTTTGACACATGTTGACATCTTGCTATCTAGAATGGCTATCCACTTTATTATCACTGTTTCAGTGTCTCACCACACCCTTTCTATATAATATTTAAGTAAATCTCTGCAGAGCAACCAACCCAGATTAGAATAGAAAGATCTAGGATCCTTAGAGGGTAGTCTAAGTCCAGGAGAGGATTTGCGAGCATGCCTGATATAAAGAAAAGTTTGAAAAAAAATCTTGACAATATGATAAATGCAATTAGTGCTATAAAAAAATAATAAAGGCAATTCAGAAACTCAGGGGACCAAGGGCAAACAACAAACAAAACAAAAAAAGTTAAAAATGGATATCATAAAACATTATCTGATTTTTCCAGCAATGATGGTTACATGGTCATAGTACTGTAACGAGTTGATTTTAAATAAGGATATAGTAATTGCATGGGTAGGATGGGCTAAATTTCACTTGTTGCTGTAGAGAACAATAACCAAGTCATAAAAAGTAATAATAATATAAAAAGCAATTTAAACAGTTTATTTAAAGATATAAACATAAATATGAGAAGAAACAGAGTTAAACACTTGTCTTCAAGAAAGCAGGACTCAGAGCAGGAAGAAGGGAAGAAGCCTATTAATTTTAATTCTGAGACCCTTTTAACCATGAACATTTTAACTTTGATTAAAATATTTTAACAATGTTTAAAAAGTTATGATTATTTAAAGTCTTTATTCACTTGAAATTTTTACTACTTTGAATTAGTATTTTTATAATTATCAGATTTTCCTATTTCTTTTCTAACTTGTCTGTGTACTTTATTTATTGAGATGTTACTGATTTCCTTATTTATTTGTAAAAGCTTTTTATTTATTTGTTTACCATGTTTATTAGGAAATATGTTACCCAGTTTGTTTGCTTTGTATTTTGTTTCTACTATTGGAAAAATATAGCCAAATATATCCATTTTAATTTTTTGTTAAAAATTCCCAAATTTTTCTATTTTCTTTATTTCTAAAAGTTTAATATTTTACTTTAAGCTTTAATTTATCTTGATATATTATATTTTATTTCTTTAACAAACACATATATAAAGTCTGTTATATAACAGGCATACTTAAATATTAGTTTAATTAAAGGTATCTGAGGGAGAGGAGGCACTTGATTGTTTCCCCCAAAGAGCTAATTTTCCTTACAGTATTTAGCACAAACACTATTTCTTCTCAATAGGTTTTGAATGTATTTCTGATAATCCATTTTATTTCAAATTTATATTTCCTTTTTTTTCAGTAAGATTATACCATTTTATTTAATTTACTTTATAATAGAGGGTTTGGCAAAAGTTGGTTTACAGTTGTTAGTCTGGAAAAGAATACAATAATTAATAAACAATAATACAAGAATAGCCCTGGGTATTTTGGCTCAGTGGATTGAGCATTGGCCTGAAGACTAAAGTGTCACTGGTTTACTTTCAGTCAAGTGTGCCCCTTGGTTTCAGGCTTGATCCCCAACCCTGGTCTGGGTGCGTGCAAGAGGCAACCAATCTATGTATTTCTCTCACATCAATGTTTCTCTCTGTGTGTCTCTCCCCTTCCTTCTACTCTCTCTAAAAATCAATGGATAAATATCCTCAGGTGAGAATTTAAAATAATAATAATATAAGAATAAACTCTATGTTTCACATATCAAAACTATAAACCTAAATTTGGCCTAGATTCTATAGTTTATATATAAAAGAATAATTTTATTCCCATTACTTTAATTAAAAATAATTCCTAGCAACTTTACTCACTTATTCCTCTATCTCAGTAATTTTTAAATGGTGTGCCACAAGAATTTTTAAAATATGCAATACTTGACTATTTAGTCAGGAACACTGACCATTTTTCCTTAGATTGTAAAAAGTAGAAATAAAAACATGACAACAGCCAATACAACAATGGCCATCCAGTGTGAATGAATCAAAACTATACCAATTTTTGGTCACCTTGGCGAAAAGTATAATGTATTTTTTGATGTGATACAGATTTTTAGTAATTAATTTATGTGTGCCAAGAAATGAAAAAGTTTGAAAATCACTGCCCTTGCTGATCTTTAGGTATTTTTCACTAAACTCCAAAATAAATTCCAACAAATTAAGAAGTATTTATGCCTTTGCAATGCTAATGTGTCTCTCACTAATAAAAGTTCTATCATTCTAATTATTCAAATCTTATTTTAAAGCTCCAAGCTGATAAAATTTTGGGTTGCTAATGTACTCTCATTAACTTAAGAATATTTCAGTGGCTGCTCATCAGTTTTCTACCATGATATTCATGTCATCTATAAATAATGGTAATGATATCTCCCTTTTAGGAATTATATTTCATTTCTATTTTATGATTTGATATATTAACCAGAACCATTTTTGGTAGAGGGATATTGGCTACACATTTTGGAGGAATATCAGAAGGCCAATGTTAAAAATTAATATTTAGTCAAAACCATGGCACAGCCATATATCATCAACATAGAATAAATTGCAGGAATATAAAATTAACCTAAAAATTTATGTTAAATTATTATTATTACTTTAGAATTAAAAATTTTAGTAGTCAATTTTTAAGTTGATATTATGGTTTAGGACGCTAATTCCTCAGCCCTACTATTCAGTAAATTTGTCCTGTGGGTACCACACTGCACATTGATGACATTAAATAAATGCTCAATTTTAGCAATGTGGTAAAGGACAGGTATTCTGGATCATTCTACCAGAATAAGTACTGCTAATGGACATGCTGCCAACAAGCTTTCCTTCCTTTCTGACTGCAAAGAAGAAGGAAAAGTTCAACTGCTGGCCTTGAAGATTTGGTTGATGGTGATGATGCACTTTCACTGTAATAATCTCACCCGTTGAAGTGCTGTCCACTGCTGGGGCAAGATGCTTTCTAAGAGTGTGCAGATGTTTCCCTTCACTTATACTTTTTATTTCTAATATATTTGCATTCAAATAAATCACTTGATAAAAATATCTTTCAAGCCTAGGGCCTAAAAATGTCAAGATGGAATGCAATCAGCTTTCAGGATCCAGGATTCCAGTTATCTGTGACTTTCCCTGTGTCTCGGCCTCCACTGCCTGCAATCTCAGCATCTTCTCTGGAATGGAATGAGGGGAATGTTTTTATACCAAGAATTGTGTATGAAATATTTATACCCTTGAGACTTGTCAGTTAGATTATTTCTTGAGCTGGTTCCAATGAACAAACTACATCCTGCTGGGCTCGGACCATTATCTCTAACGTGCAGTATGGAGGCTTTATTTGGCTTAAGCAACTTTTTACATGTAATAGCTGCATTCCTACCTTGTCTAAATATGGCAAGCCAGTTCCAAAATCCCTTATATACAATGTAGTTTGTCTCTGGTCAAAGAATAAGACTTGAAGAGTCCTGTGGCCTTTTATTCTTGGGAAGGTAGTCCTGTTAAAATATGCTGTGCTTGAATTAGTTACCCAACACAACTGAAGGGTATTAGAGCATTCTTATTGCACATACATTTGAGGGTAGATTAGTGACATCAACTGTGTTTTGGGTTCCTCACTTACCTGTTATAATCTTTTTCATACTCTTCATTATACCAGGTAAATCACTGAGATTTTGTTGTAATAATTTTAGTTTTACTTTCTCATGAAAATTTAAGCTGATACAGTTGACATTTTGCTGCTAACTCATCTTCACAAGATGTAAAGAATTTCCAAGCAGCCCAATTTTCTTAAATACCTGTAGCATAAGTGAACTTGAATAATTGAAATTTTAATACAACTTTAATTCAATGATATGAATACTTGTATGCATACAAACCTATAAAGATTACTAGTACTATATAATTTAATTTTAACTATATAATTTTCCTTTTATTGTTATTAAATGTTATTTGAAAGAATTGTGTATTTTAGCTAGCAGATATGTCACAGTTTTCTTTTAAAAAAATACTTTTATTTATTTCAGAGAGGAGGAGAAAGGGAGCAAGAGATAGAAACACCAATGATGAGAGAGAATCATTGATTGCCTGCCACTGCACACCCTACTAGGGATTGAACTTGACCTGCAAGCATGTGCCCTGACCAGAATCAAACCATGACCTCCTGGTTCATAACTCAATGCTCAATCACTGAGCCACAATGGCCTGACAACATCACAGTTTTCCAAAACAGTTGCACCAACTTCCTCTTACCTAAGTAGTGTAACGTGCTTGACCGATCAAACAGTGTATTAGCCAGTCTTGTGGGGGCTATAATAGCAGTTTAATTGGTATTTCCTTAATATCCAATGAAGCTGAACATATTTACTTGTTTTCTGAGCATTTGTATTTCTTTTTTGGATAAATTGTCTTTTCATGACTTATTGGTTTGATTGTTTGACATGCAGTATAGTATGTCAGGTGCACTGATTTTAAGTGTACAGTGCAAATAATTTTTTATTGTTTTCTAACTATATATGTATATCTAGATCAAGAAATGGAACATTCCTAGCATCCTGTGATTCTCAGTTTTTACCATCTTCTGTCTTCTCAGAGATATCTATAATTATCATTAGTAACTGACATTAATTAGATCAGTTAGTAATGAAATGTTTCATCACTATAAAAACATTCAGTAAAATACATATAACATAAAATTTACCAAGTTATCCATTTAAGTATATAGTTCAGTGGTATTTACAAACTGTCCTTGGTTTTAAATGAATATTGTCATGGCACAGACTCAGGCAAAGCATAGCCAGCATCACTGAGTGCAGGGGAGAGCTCTCAGGGAGGAAGTCAGGTTTTGCGTTCATTCTCTTGGTATCTGGGGCGGGGTAGGGAGAGGCGGTATGCATTCCCTGGTCACAGCTGCATGTGCCCAGGGCCTTACTCCAGCAGCAGAACTCCATGCCTTGTTTCTCTCTCTTGATATTAGAGGTTGATGGCTCAGGAGGGAATGGAGGTGGGCGTTGGGAAAGAACATTCTGAGTTCAGGGGACAAGCAGGTTTGATTTGTGCTAGCTTTTTAGGAGTGTTCCCAAGCACCAGAGTAAAAGATGATACAATTAATACAGATCACTCCTTTCTATGCATCTCCTAACAGTTTCTGGTTCATTCAAAATGAGCCATTGCTGCTTATTTTCACAGATGTAATGTCCTCCCTAAAGCTACTCTCTCTCTCAATACCTGTACTAGATTAAATAATAAGAAATGGTAATATTTTTTTCTTTTTGACCATTGGACTTAAATGGAAATCTCATTGAGCTAAAATGCAATATTAACTGCAGACCATCACTGATCAGATGTCATGATCATTTACATAATCTTGTGATTTTTTTTTAACAGACAGGATCTCAGGAATGCCAAAATTTCATCTAAAGTTGGTATTTGTCTATTTAGTCTTTCACAATAAAAATTAAAGCAAAAATATGTTAGCAGATTTGGGTCAATTATAAGCCAAAACTCCTGTTCAGAGCATTTCTACAAATAGCAATGGTGGCATTAAGCCTCCTAGGCATGTTCCTGGTTTCAATGAGAGTACTTCTATTGTTTAGCCTTCGGATATACATCAGCAATTTGAGTAAGTATCCACTATATTGTTGTTTTCTAAGAATTTTTATCCAGAATGGTGTTGAAATGGTTTCATATTTTTTACTATTTTTATTCTCATTGCAATCATTTGTGTAATACGCTAACCTATTACCCCCATTAAGTCATTCTTGAATTCCAGGAATTCAAGATATAGTGCATCCTGCTTGGATGCAGTGAGTAACTGATTAAAGTGCTACTGTAATTGATTGCAATTAGTTTAAGGATTCTGAAGATATAGTCAAAGATGAGATTGCTATTTAAAGCAGTAAGTTTTAGTAATTTATTCAGCTTTTAGAAGAATCATTTCACCTACACAAAATTAATTTAGTAGATTTTAAAATCTTGCTTTATATGATGGAATTATAGCAGAAATGATCTGCTCCTTGAAAATGTGAGCACTGTAAATCTGTCAAGCTTATTAGCCTTTTTAAATATAATTACTTGAAAACATTTTTCATTCTATAATTATTGAACTTTTCAGACTTCTGAATTATTAAAACAATTTTGGTCATTAGTTTTTATCCAGGGAATTTACCATTTTAATAAGGTGTCCTAAATTCTTGACACGATTTTAAATATCCTTGATATTTGTTGCCTTTTTTCATACCCAATTTTTCAAGTGTGTGTGTACTTTCCCTTTTGATTATGCTTGCCACAGCTCTATGTACTTTATTTTGCAAGTCTCTTTTTAACTAAAAAGAGACATGTGCAAAATATGTTTTCTGCTTTTTGGATTAATTTATTTATCTATCTATTTATTTATCTTGGTTATGTCCTTTCATTGATTCAGTTGGGTTTTTTATTATCATTATCTGGGGGTATGGCCCACAAGTTCATGGGGTTTACAATGCAGTTTGGTTTGCAGACACATCAACAGGCTATTGTAAAAATGTGGAAAAGGTGCTATTATAGGGGAAGTTCAAGGTCCTAAAAGAATACTTCCAATCAGAGCTCAACTAGATTTGCGAGAGATGAGACTCAAAAAAGGTTTACAAGTAGAAACAATGCCTAACTGAGAATAGGAATTGGCCAAGCAATGGAAGATAGAAGGAGAGAAAAGAGTACCAAGCAAAGGGAAAAGTCAGGGACCCAGGATGAGAAAGAGCCTGATCCCATTTTTGGCAATTATAAATGTCCACATGCTGAATATAAAAAGAAACAAGAATGATATCAGCCACGAAAGATCCTAGAAACAAACTACAAAGGCGGGTATTACGGAATCTGAACAATGGAATGCCAATTATATTTTATACAGAAAAATGACATAATCACTTTTAATGGTTTTGCATTTCAAACATTTTTTAAAGATTATTTGATTGCCCTGTATAGAAAGATAACTTTGAAAGGTTACTTTGATCTCTCTGTGAAGAATAGACAAAGAGCAAGGAAATCAGTTTCGTGGTTGTGGAAGGAAGCCAGATAAGAGATGGTGGTGCCCTACATGAGCAAAACAACAGAAAGCATGGAAGGAAGGAGACAAGATTGAGATGCATGCAAGAGATGGAAAAACAGAATTTAGAGGGATGGATTGGGTATGTAGAATACGAGGAGGAATAAAGAATGATGCCCAGGTTTTAGGCTTGACTTTGAAGCTGAGTTGGGGAGGCAAGAGCAGAAACTGAGTCAGATGAAGAAGATTGACTTTGGATATGCAGACATTTTATTATTAGTAGTAGCAGTATGAGTTCCCCTGTTTAATGCTGTTTGGTTTCTATTTTATATAAAATAATTTTCTATATTTTTTGTGTGTGCACATGTGTATAAATACCTGAAAATTATCAAATTTTTTTGTTTGTTTGAATATAAGGTAAGGTTTTTTTCACTCTTTTATTTACTTCTTTTATTCTTTTCTCTCCAAATTCCAATTTTTTTGTTAATAAAATCTTAGCTATTATGCCCAAATTATTGCTACTGTGTTATTTCATATTATGCATTTTATCCTGTTTATTTTCTGATTTCCCTAAAAACTATAATCTCACTGCCCATAACAGTATCTAGCTTATAGGAGGAATCTAATAAATATTTGTCAAAGAAAAGGTTATATTTTAATTATATATCTTCTCTCTTTTTTAACAGGTGTATTTAGTTTATAAATCACTCATTTTATTGCTCATTTTAATCACTCAATTTAAGCTCCTCATCTTATTTAATTTCTGATTGGCTATAATATATGTTCAAACATTTTTTCCCCATGAAAGAGTATGTGATAGTGTATTTTCTGACCTCCACCATAGAGACTACATTTAGAGTGTGGATTGGTCACAATTTTTTCTCCCACAGTTCTGTAGGTTGCTTCATTGTCCTTGGCATTTAGAGTTTAAAAAATAATCTGAGATTACCTGGATTTTATTTCTCTATAGATTATCCTCTTCATTTTTTCTTGAATGAAAATTGGATATCTTTCTTTATCTTTTAACATTAAAATTACTTGTTCCTTGAAGATACGTTCATTCCTCTTTTGTATATCCAGTATCTTGCAGAGCATATGGCTTATGAATACTGAATGAATACATCTATGAATAAAGACACATATTAAGTTTAGGTACACTTAAAATTGTACCATTGTTTCTCTACTTCACTATCAATCCAAAATTTAGCTGACATTGATGCAACTTAAGAGAAGTCAGACATGCCACACTATAGTCATTCTATATGTGACATACAAATTCATAGACTTTATACATGTGGTTTTCAGAATTACCAAGACCTGAAAAGCAATTATGAACATGCCAAAACCTTCATCACTATTAGAACCCAATCCAAATTAGCCATTCTTTCAATGCTTTTATTATCTAGCAAACTTCAGAGCCCTCCTTAAAACACTCAATCTTTTACTATGGGGAGCTGATATGATAAGAAACAAAAATGGAACCCAATTCTTTAAGTCTTTAGTTATTTGAGTAAAACAAAATCATTGTCAAAAACATAAAAACAAAATTATGTGTAAAATTGAAAAATGTGTTTTTCTTCTTTTTATATTTTTCCCTTGAGTATCTCCAAATTGGTTTCTGTTCATGGAAATAGAATTCTGTCAGAATTTCAGCAGCAATCATTTCTGATCACACAATATAGCAAGAATTATTGTGTTAACAACCAGATTTGGGAAGCAAATGGAGAACAATGCAAACTGAACCTGTCAGTTACAGAGTTTGCTTAGGTGTAGGCAGAACAAGCAACTTACATGCAATATGAAACTTTTCCAAAATTCAATCTTACCCAAATTTATCCCATGGAACATAAACTGGTATCAATGGTGAAATTTTCTACTCATTGATAATGTCAAGAAACCAGAAATTCAAAATTATTTGGACATAGTGTTGAAGTGAATTAATCCAGAAAACCCTGCTTCAACTCAATCATCCTCCAAAATTGTTAGCTGTTTTTTCTACTGGCAACAGTCATGAAAACTTGTTGATTGAGTGTCAATCCCAGGGTCAAGTCCAATTTACAAAAGAAAAAAAAGGTACAAACAAAATACAAAAAAAAAAAAGGCACTACCTTCATCCAACTTAGTTTATTGGCAACAAATGTGACAACATATTATTTCCAACATTCAACAAATACTCTTCCTTATAACTCGGTAAAATTGATTTCTTTTATATATTTTGAGGAATCTGGTTAAGTAAGATTTAAAATAAAAAATGACATTGGCCAGTGTGGTTCATTGGTTTAATTCCTGGTAAAGGACACATACCTGGGTTGGAGATTTGATCCCTGGCCCCAGTCGAGGCATGTGTAAGAGGTAACTAATCAATGTGTCTCTCCCACATCTGTCTCTCTCTCTCTCTCTCTCTCTCTGCCTCTCTCTATTCCACTCTCTCTTAAAACAAAAAAATCAATGGGAAAATATCCTCAGATGAGAATTAGCAAAAATCAATCAATCAGTCAATCAATCAATCAATAAGATCTGAATTTTAATTTATTAATTATGATATCTTACTTAATCTGTGTACAAGTACATTTACCCATATCCTGAGAGTGTACAAATGATTACTTCAAGTAGGAGTGTTAGCCTTCCCTTGACCCCTAAGAATTTTCTGGTTGCACCCACACACAAGCCTGGTTCTGGCAATCCCTAGAGGAAGAGATGCCCCACGTGGGCCAGAGAGGTATAATCAGCAATAGGAATTTGCTAGTCATAAATCACAGTGAACTGAACAATGGCACACCCACATACTTGCCAAGCCTGCAAATAAGGACTCAGCTTTACCAACTCCTGCTAAACTTTTCAGTGCCTTGCCTTCACTCCAGGAGGTACCCAGTAATAAAAATATGAAACAAATCTCCCTAACAGTTTCCCAAACTAATTGCTCATCTCAGATGAATGTGGCTATTTGTAGAGGTGTAGTGTTGCTAGTTTTCAGATGAGCCCTGCTTTCTCACTGGCCATGTTCAATTGGTCTTGTCTTTAAATGTGCAGAATTGTAGAGCCTCTAAATCATTTTATATCCCTGGAAGATATTTGTCTTCATCTCAGAAGATCTACTTGCCACAAATCAACCAATCAACAAGTATTAAGCGCATATTCATGTCAAGCAATTGCTGTTCACATTATTACAATCTTCATAAAATGATTCTTTGTGTTCTTGTTTTGCGTGTGGGTGTTTGTTTGTTTGTTTGTTTGTAGGAGGTTTTAGCTAATGACTTCAGTAATATTTTTTTCTTTATTTCATTTTTTCCATCACCATTTATCCTCTTCCACCTTGCCTCCTCTTCCCCTTCTCCCCCTCTTCACCCCAACAATCACCACATAGTTGTCCATGTCAGTGAATTGCAAGGTTTAGAACCATTTTTAGAAAGGAATTCTGATGTACTAAAAAATAAAGCAACATCTCAATCTTACATGTTATTTTATCCATGGAGAAAATGCTACACTTCAATATTCAGTCTATCCAGCACACTCAACCTCTGCTAGAACATAAACTGAGACTTAGACATGCAAAAGCAGGGGACTCCATCCACAACTCCCTGGGTCAGAACCGGTATCTTTAGCAGCTCTTCAAGTGACTTGCTGGAACATTAGTTTGAGAAAAATTGTAATAGACCTTTGACTCATTTATGTTAAATCATTTTAATATTTGTGCTAAATAATGAGAAGACTGTAGAAGGTTTAGAATTAAGTCTGAGGTACCAAATTCAGTCTTCACACTTGTTCTGCTACCATGTTGTGTAAAACAATTTTTCCCAAATAATAATTTCCCTGTGCATGTACACTAGCAATATCACTTAGGATGACTTTGTGTGTCAATCACAGTCGTGTGAGCAAAATTTTTAATTTGTCACAACTAATTTTGGAAACACTGTTTTAATAGAAAGTCATTAACCTTATACATGTGGTTTTCAGGAAACTGTACAACCTAACTAAAATAACTTATACTCTTTCACACTCCTAAGGTTTAACTCAATGTTCCTGAATTATTTCAAGCCAGGTAGGTTAAAAAGCTGATCTCCACAACCTATAGTCATTCCATGGGTTGTAGCTGCACTGTTTCCTCTTCTCCATCATGCTTGGATAACAAGGATATTCAGACATGTGCATCATCCAGCTCCTGGCTGCGATGTGCCATAGGATGAAGACAGAGCTATGTTTCTTAAGATGACAACTCACAGTAAGCCGGAAAAATCAAAAGGAGAGGAGGATAGCATTAGTCAACTTAGGCTTCCATAAGGAAATACCATACACTGGATGGATGAAACAACAGAAATGTATTTTCTCTCACTTTCATAGACTGGAAGTCTCACATCAAGGTGCCTGCCAATGGGTCCCTAGTGAGAGCTCTGATTCTCACTTGCAGGCAAACATTTCCTTTTTTTTTTTTCAATATATTTTATTGACTTTTTACAGAGAGGAAGGGAGAGAGATAGAAAGTCAGAAACATCGATGAGAGAGAGACATCGATCAGCCGCCTCCTGCACGCCCCACAGTGGAGATGTGCCCGCAAGCAAGGTACGTGCCCCCGACTGGAATCGAACCTGGGACCTTTCAGTCCGCAAGCCGACGCTCTATCCACTGAGCCAAACAGGTCTCGGTGGCAAACACTTTCTTGATCCATCCTCACATGGCCTCTCCTCTGGAGACATGCCTGAGGGCGGGGAGCGGGTAGGGAAGGCGGGGAAAGGAGGGGGAGTAGTGAAGGGGAGGTGTGGAAAAAATGACAGAGACAACTGGTATCTCTTCCTGTTCTTAAGACCCCTCACTCAGGACCTCACTTTATCTTTATTTCTTCTTTATAGGCACTGATTCTCAAATACAGTCACACTGGAAGTTAGGGCCTTAATATTTGGAAGGGGATGCACTTCAGTCCATAACATTCCACCTTCTAGCCTCCCAAAATTCATGTTCTTCTCCCATGCAAAAGACATTCACCCCATTCCAATAGTCAACTTTAAAGTCTAAAATCCAAAGTCTCATCTAAATATCACCTAAATCATATATGAGTAAAACTGATTCATCCTGAAGCAAAATTCCTCCCCAGCTATGTAACTATGATACTAGACAAGTCATCTGCTTCCAAAACTATGGCACTATCCATGCATGAGATGGATAGTACCATTCCCAAAGGAAGAAATCAGAAGGAAAGAAGAGGTGAGAGGTCCCAAGCAAATTCAAAACCTAGCAAGAAAGTAATTTGATCCAAAAACTGAAGAATAATCTCTGTGCTCCATGTGTGTCATCCCCATAGCCCTAGGTGGTGGTTTGCTCCTGAGGCTCTGGGTAGGGGCAGCCAGGCCTGCTAATACTAAGAGCTAGCCCCACCCTTTGAACCCTGGGAGAAACCAGCCCTGCTCCCTAAACCTATGTGGGAATAATAATCTCAATGATCTCTTAATCACCTGTGGGGTCGTCCTTCCCTTTTCTTGAAGGATAATGCGTGTTTACAGCTAGATAGCTCTAATATTCCCTTCTATAAGAATTCAAGAAGTCTGACAGCCTTCTTTTATTTTATTCCGTTTTCTCTGTCCCATTTAGTCCCAGCTGGAAGCGTGTTCTGATGGTATAATCCCATCTCTAGTCTGGGTTTCTGCTAAAATGGTTGATTGAATATATGGTTCACATCCATGTTAATCTCCTTACCAAATGGATAAGAGCACCTTTATTGTTTTCCTCAAAATGTCTTTCTCATTTTTTGCAATGTGGATCGGCTGGGACTTTCCACATCTCCAACTTCTGGTTCCTTTTTACGTAACAATTCCTTCAGTTTATCTCTCTCTTCTCTTGCTTTTTACCATAAGGGGTAAGGAGAAATTCAGCTACTCCTTAAACTTTGCTTAGAAATCTCAGCTAAATATCCTGTTTTAGCACTCATGAGTTTTACCTTCCCCCAAAACACTGGTACAGAATTCAGCCAAGTTCTTCAACACTTTATAACAAGATCAACTTTCTCCCAGTTCCTAAAGGCATGATCCTTATTTGTGTGTGAGATCTTAGCAGAATGGTTTTAATTTTTACATTTCTACCAACAGTCCTTTCAAGGTAATCTAAGCTTTTTCTAGCATGCACCTAAACTCTTCTAGCCTCTGCCCATGACCCAGTTCCAAAGCCATTTCAGGTATTTGCTATAGTAACACCCCACTTCTCTGTACACAGACTATCTTACTCTGTTTAGGCTGCATTAACAAAAGACCAGACTGGGTAACTTAATAAACAGAATTTTATTTTGTCATAGTTCTGGAGCCCAGAAGTCTCAGATTAACCAAATCCAGTCTCTGGTGAGAGCTCTCTGCCTGACTTGCAGACAGATACCTTCTTGGTTGGTCTTCACAAGGCCTTTTCTCTATGGCATAAAGAGGGAGGGTGGGATAGAAGGGATAAAGAGAGAGACACACATCTGGGTCTCTTCCTCTTTTCATATGGACACCAGTCCTATAGAATTGGGACCCCACCCTTATAATCACACTTGACCTTAATTACCTTCCTATGGGCCCTATCTCCAAATACAGTCCCATTGGGGGCTAAGACTTAATGTGTGAATTTGAAGGGACACAATTCAGCCCATAATAAGGTTAAAAAAATAGAAATTCTCTATAAAACTATTTCTAAAATTCTTTCTTTTACTATAATCATGGTATTTACTATTGTTCCTTGTTTGATCTAGAACACCCTTGAAATTTCCCAGACCAATAAAATTTCCAATGCCAGTATCTGTGTCTTCTGTATTAAATGAGGGCATGTTATGAATTTATAAAATGAGCCCTCCAGGGACCAACATTTGCACCAAACTACAAAATGCTGGTCAGTGGGGCAACTCCACACAAGGAGATGGGATAATGGAAAGCAAGCAAATGCCAAGGCCTAAGAGAGAGAGCCCAGGTAGCCCCAGGTGTGGCAGGACCCAGACTGCTCATATACTGAACACAACAGAAGGGCTTGGAGCGATGCCCATTACTAGTATCACCTGTAAGAAATATAATAAAAACATGTATACAGTGTTTTTACAGTTTATAAAACATTTCTAAAAATAGTCATTCATTTAACTAATGCTTATTGAGCACCTGCAATGCACCAGTTGCTCTTCTAGGAACTGGAGTGAAGCATGTAAATAAATATGATGTCACTAAATAAATAGTGCTACATAATAGCAATGGATTCTTACAAAGCAAAAAGAGTACTATTGTCCTCGGTTTAAAATGGAAAACTGAGGTAGAGAGAAGTTAGTGGCTTATAAGGTAATAAATGACTGCAAACTAGGGCATAGGTCTTCCAGCCCATGGACAAGTGCTCTTTCTTTTAAGCTGCTTTTCCATCCTGCCCAGGTTTCCTATCACCTCTCATTCCAAAGAGCTCACGCTCCTAACTGAGCACACTAAAGCTAGAAATAACAGGATCAAGACAGGGAAGAAAGTTATGAGATTCTATAGAAGGGGTGAGATAGGGATAGGAAAACCAGGCAGTGGCAGAATAAACAATTAATTCCACTATCCAGCCTTGACATTTACACTAGCCCCAAACAGTTGGCTTACCCATGCTACTTGTTTGTACATGCCCACATCTCATCAACGCTCACAGGACAGGGACTTTTGGACTGATTGATATTCTTGGCACAAAAGAACAATGCCATTGCAACTCGTAAGCAAATCTTGTCTGGTTTTCCACCCAGGCAAGCTTTTTCCAAATGGTTAAGAAGTGATTGCATCTGAGCAATGTGCATTCTTGTGATCTCTCTTTGACCCTGGGAAGCAGGAGGCCACTCAGCTGCTGCCTTCCCACCAGGTGGCTTGAGTCAGGAAGGCTACATTCAGAAACACTTCACCTCTACCTTCCATTTAAATCCTATGCTAGGATTTAAAGAGTAGAGGTGCAATGGAAATTAAAAAAAAAAGGGTAAAAGTATTTTCAAGAAGCAAAGACCTTAGAACAGGGAGAAAGAGGGAAAACAGTTGCTCTTCCCTACACACAACTGGAGGTCTTTGTGTTTCTTTAAGGGTCTTCCTCTGCTTTGAGGAGGTAAAATATGGGTCACATAAATACAGCATTGTTATGGCAATTACTCACTGGTGACATGCAGAGAAGATTCTATTACCTGTAACAGGCTAGTAAATAGGAACATGACGTTTTAAAACTGCTTCAGCTACAGGATCAGAGGCTCACATTTCCCTTCTCTTCACTCATCATAAGTCCCCACCCACATCCTGTTTCCCCTCAACACATTCTGTCTAAATCTCCAAATAATATCCCCAGTCACTCACAACAGGTCAATGACCATAGACTCCTTAGCCAAGTTTCCTCCCTGGTTGCAAAAAAGACGGAAAAATACATCTGCACTTCCAGGACATCAGTGTGGAAATCTGCATCATCCCAGGGTGTTTCTCTAAATCTGGAATTCCAAATTTAGCAAGTGAGTTAGCCCGGGCTGAGAGAATTTCTTCCTTCCTATGAATTTCCATTTATCACCAGAAAAGGGACCTGAAAAAGTTCTGGAGAGTTACACACTCCCTAAAGCTTTTTAGTTATTTTGCAAACTCAACCTTGGGGATTTGCAAACTCTAGAGGTCAATGGAGTCTTCTCTTTTTATTAAAGTGAAATATGTATGCTGGGCCTGGACAGACCAAATGACTCAGGGGTAAAAGGGGAAAAGTCATTGAATGTGAAACAGGAGAGCTCTTCTCGTTCAATATTCAATTTCTTCTGTGACTGTGACTGAGTCTCAAACTCCAGATTCCTTTGCACCTGTAAAATAAAGGCGATATCAAATCCTGTGTAACCACATCACAGACATGTTTTTAAAGTTAAAATAAAAGGATATCTGATAGATCTTTAAGGAGAGAAGTTAGAAGTGCATTTAAATAAGATTTACTCATTATTATTATTGCCATCTCAAATTCTTAAATGTTTTCAGAAATATAAATTTTTAAAAAGACATTTTGCAACTTCTTTTTTACATTACTAACTATTGGTGAGATATCTCTTGTAGGTTAATCTAAACAATAGTCATCATAAGTTTTTCTAACATTTTGATACTCTTGGTTTATTTTTTCCTGGTGGGGTAGAAAGCGCAGAAATGTGCTTAATTAAAATACCATATTGTTGTAAATTCCATCCATGTAATGTCAATGAGTCTTTCTTTTTTTGCAAGAGAGAAGAAGGGGGGAAAAGAGAGAGAGAAACATTGATTTGCTGTTCCACTCATTTATAAATTCATTGGTTGCTTCTTGTATGTGCCCTAATCAGAGATCAAACTCAAACAATGCTCTGACCAACTGAGCTACCCAGCCAGGGCTCAATGAGTCTTAATTTCATGTTAGAATATCCTATTATAGCGATTCTCTAAAGTAGTCTATTGCATCCTGGATTCCCAGAGATTCTTTTATTGGTCCATGAAATCAAAACTATTTTAATAATACTACTAAGATGTTATTCGCCTTTTTCCATATGTTGACATTTACACTAATTGTGCAAGAGCAAAAGTGGTAAAATAGCTGCTGCCTTAGGACTAATGGAGGCAGGGGCTCTAGTCTGTACCAGTAGCTCTGTATTCTTTACCACCATACACTTGCAGAAAAAAAGGGGCAAACAGTTTTATGTCCTCTGTTGGGAAAGAAAAACTTGTACTCTACCCAAGTACTCCTGGCTGATTTAAGAATTAAATTGACACAAGACAGATTAACAGGAGAAAATCAAGTTTAATTTTGTGCATTTGGGGAATCCACATAAAGATGAAAGATTTCAAAGACAGGCAAAATGAAGTATATATGTCATTTTGGACTAAGGAGAACCAAGTAGGGAGGGGTCTGGCATTTCGAAGGGAAGGAAGGCAATTTACAAGAAGTATAAAAAGAATAAGTGTTTAGTAAATCAATGTTTGCTGGGCCATACAGAAACAATGTGTCACAGAAAGGAATTTTAACAAATAGACTTTGCTAGATTCCTCCCTGTCTACCTCACCTAGTTCATACTATACTGTAATTATCTATGAAGATAGCTCCCTTCCTGAAGCAGGTCCTCTATCTATTTTTTTTAGGCAGTTGGGAGGTTAAAGGTTCTTCCTGATCCCTTTGTTTCTGAGAAATAATCAGCCTACAATAATCCTCATGCCAAAGAGATATTTTGGGGTGTCGAATTTTGCTTTGCTTTGTTATCTGAGAAAAGTATGCTTCCTCTCAAGAGACAGGAAAAATGATTGACTTTAGTTAATCTTGACTATTGACTAGATGTCTTTTCAATATTTTGTGTGATAAATAGAAAGTATACATAAAGTACTTCAACATTCTACATCCATATATATAGAATTGTTTGAGTTGCAACCAGAAATAACTTATTTTCTCATGAAAGAACATTTTTCTTTGAAAGACAACTAATAGCAAACTATTGTTATTTGGACATGACTATTTAACAGACATTTCTTGAGATTGAATAAAAAGAGCTTGACACTTGAAGAAAAACAGCAGACATTATTTGTTGCTAAAGATAAAATTTGAGCCTTCAAACAAAATTTAAAATTTTGGGAGAACCAAGATGGCAGCATAAGGTATACACCTAAATGTGCTGCCTCTTGCAACCACACCAAAACTACAACTAAAAGACAAAACCACTATCCCCCAGAATCACAGGAAAGCTGGCGGAGTGGAAGTTCTACAGCTAGAAGGGAAGAAAAAAGTGCATTGAGACCTGGTAGGACCTGCAGAGGCTCAGAAAGGCAGAGATACAGAGATGCGCAAATTGGGCTGGCATGCGCTGTTTTTTTCAATTGGGAGGGAGTTACAAGTTCCCAACTTCTCTGAACTCCAGTTTCCAGTGAGATTCTGGGGACCCAGACAGGGAGAAACTGGACTGTCTTATATCAGGTCAGAAAGCGATAGTGGCTCTCTCACAGAAGTGTACACAGGAATCATTGTTTACTGCACTGGGGTGCGTGACACGGGACACAGAACAAAACATAGAAACAGAGAAGGAGAGAGGGCTGACTGGCATCCATTGCTGTTTGCCATGCCCTAGTGCTTCCCTGAGATTCCACCCTGCCAATTTACAAACTCACCCAGCTGTGCACAGTAGCTTTTGCATATGAATGGTCTGTCCTCTCACAGCTTAACTTAACAAATTAGAACTGGGTCAGACAACTCCAAAACCTCCGAACTCCAAGCAAAGAGGAGAAATCTGCAGATCTCCCTATAGCTCTTGCTGGGTGGCCTCATACAGTAGCTGATTTGCCCCTTCTGGGAGATCCAGGACCCAGTGTATCTAGAGGTCAGTGTGAGAGGACACCGAATTTCAACTCCTTACATACATAAGTGACACACTCAAGAGTTAGACTTGGCAAGCACCAAAGCCCCACTAAAGCAAGCCCTGCCCCAGAGGGGTGTCCCCAGCACAGCAATTCTTCCATTATAGACACAGCTAGTCTTCACAGTCAATTGGCCTGGAGGTCAATTCTTCCCAATGTACCAATAGCAATCAAGGTTTAATTACAACAAGACTATGTACCCAGCCTACAAAGGGGTGCACCAAAGAGTGTCCACCTCAGGTGATTGGGGATTTGGAGCTACTGGGCCATAAAGGACAACTAACACACAAAGCCATTCCATCAACCCAGGGAAGTAGCCAAAATGCAGAGACAAGGTAACATGCCACGAATGAAAGAAATGGAAGAAATCAAACTACTGGACATAGAGTTCAAAACCATATTTATAAGGTTACTCAAGCATCTTCTACAGACCGCAGAGAAACTTAGTGAGACACATGAGAAACTTAGTGAGACCTTCAAGGATATTAATGAGAATGCCAAAAAAAATGGAAAAGGACTACTCAAAAATTAAGCATACACTGTCTGAAATAAAGAATAATATATAGAAATCCAACAGCAGATGAGAGGACCCCAAAATCAAACCAAAGATTTGAAATATGAGGAAGCAAAAAACACCCAACCAGAAAAACAAAAAGAAAAAAGAGTTCAAAGATGTGAAGATAATGTAAAGAGCCTCTGGGACAACTTTAAGCGTACCAACATCAGAATTATGGGGGTGCCAGAATAAGAGAGAGAGCAAGATACTGAAAACATATTTGAAGAAATAATGACTAGAAACTTTCCCTACCTGGTGAAAGAAATGGACTTATAAGTCCAGGAAGCACAGAGAACCCCAAATAAAAGGAATCCAAAGAGGACCACACCAAGACACATCATAATTAAAATGCCAAGGACAAAAGACAAAGAGAGAATCTTGAAAGCACCAATAGAAAAACAGTTAGTTACATATAAGGGAGTACCCATATGACTGTCAGCTGATTTCTTAATAGAAACTATGCAAGACAGAAGAGATTGGCAGGAAATATTCAAAGTTATGAATAGCAAGAACTTAAACCAAGATTACTCTACCCAGCAAAGCTATCATTCCAAATTGAATGTCAGATAAAGAGCATTACAGACAAGAAAAAGCTAAAGGAGCTCATCACCACTAAACCAAAATTATATGAAATGCTGAAGGGTATTCTTTAAGAAGAGGAAGAAGCAGAAAAAGGTAAAGATAAAAATTATGAACAACAAAGTGATAACAAATCCATACCTATCAACAAGTGAATCTAAAAATCAAGTGAATAAAAAAATCTGATGAACAGAATAAACTGGTGAATATAATAGAATTAAAAGCATAGAAAGAGAATGGACTGACAATTCTCAGGGGGAAGAGGGTGTGAGGGATGTGGAAAGAGATTGGACAAAAATCTTACACCTATGGATGAGAACAGTGATGGAGGGGTAAGGGCATGGAAGTTGGGGTTGGGGTATCAGGTGTAGGGGAGCTTTGGGGAAAAAAAAGAGGAACATCTGTAACAAACTGAACAATAAAGAGTTTTTATAATTAAAATTTTGAAAAACTTGCACCTATTAAGGTAAACCTGGCAGCTTCCAATGCTTAAAGACTTTTCTAATGATATCAATGATATTAACAAGTGTAAATTTTTAAATATTGTATAACCAACACTTGGAAGGTCAAGTATTCATTCAATGAATCAGTACTTTCCAAATGATCAATGTAATATATAGTAAAATCATGCTTGAGAAAAGAATCCATTAGGCCTGTGGCTCAGTTGGTGACATATTGTCTCCTGCACTGAAAGGTTGCCAGTTTGATTCCTTGTCAGGTCACATACCCTGGTTGTAGGTTCAGTCCCTGGGTGGGTGAGTACGGGAGGCAACCAATTGCTGCTTCTCTCTCCCTGTTCCTTCCTCTTTCTTTAAAATAAATAAAAATCATATTTTTTTAAAAAGATCCATTAGAAAAAATATAATTAATTTTAATAAAGTTAATTAATATTGGTAATGTGTATTGAGTTTATCATTGTTATTTTAAACAAATGTTTTTCCACTTTAACTTCATAAAAATTAGTTATTCTGTACTGATGTATTCCTTCTCACTGTCATTTTATTTTATTGATTGATTTTAGAGAAAGAAGAAGGGAGAGAGAGAGAGAGAAAGAAACATTGATTTATCATTCCACCTATTTATACATTTATCAGTTGATTGTTGAATATGGCCTGACCAGGGATTGAACCACAAACCTGGCGTATTGGAATGATACTCCAACCAACTGAGCTATTCTGCCAGACTTTCTTTTTGTCATTTTAAACAAATAAATAAATATTTTAAATATTATTTTTAAAAAATTTTTATGTTAAATATAATCCACAAAAATAATAGCTTCTTGGTATCCTCAGTAGTTTTTAAGATATAAAGGGATTCTGAGATTAAAGCTTTCATAATCAGTCTAAATATTTTATACACTTTAGTGAAATAATCCTAACATCATAAGAGAAAAAATTTTATCAGAAGTAATATTTAATCCAGAGAGAAAAGAAGATAATGTTCATATAGATAAACTTATATTCAACAAAAGCCTCTGTAAGGAAATAATAATGCATATTTTCAAGCAAGAATGTTGCATTTTAGCTTGAAATGCAACATTTGAATCATTCAGCTAACAGATAAATTGTGTTCCTATTAATTGCCAGCACTCAGGATAGAAAGATAAATGAATATGCCTGTCTTGAAGAAGCTCATATTCTGTAAAACCAGCAAAAAAGGACATTCTTCCACATCCATTTTACATACTTAACGTATTCATTAGTTAGATGTCTAACCTTCTCAGAGCTTATGGCCTCTCAACAAAACCAAGAATAATTACAGAAATTAGTGCTTCACTATAGTTATGATAAGTGCCTTGGAAGAGAGTTACAGAACATTCTGAAAGATATCCTAGGAACTGAACTTGGTCTGGGAGGACAAAAGCAGCCTTCCCAAGGAGGTGGCTTTCAATATTATTAGTTAATAAAGGCTATTCCAACCAGAGGAAATAATACATACTGGCTACAAAAAGAACTAGAGAAACTGAAGGTCCTTGTGGCAAAAGCAAGGACAGCCAGAGGAAGATAGAGGCAGAACAGGCTAGCAGGGTAAGCAGAAATTAGCTAGTAAGTAGCAAGGTTAAAATTCAAATCTGAATCTGACTCATTTTAGTGTTTAACTACTACCTCACTAATTCCACTTAAAAAGTAAATTATAGATTAAGTATTTACAATGTGCCACACACCACAGATACATATTACAACACTTTTATTTGCATGTGTCTCCCCCAACAACCCTATGAGGTGGATGCATATAAATCCCCAATTTATATGTGAAATGATTGAGGCACAGAAAGTTAAAATAACTTGCTGAAAGCTACACAATGAAGAAGTAGCAGAGACAGAAGTAAAACCAAAGCAATTTGGCCTCAGAGTTCACACTCTTACCCGCTTACTACACCATCTCCTAATCCACACAATTGCTTGGTGGGTGACGCGATACTCACATTCTGGGTTTAGATTAAGTCAAAGCTCCTCACCACTCTACCTCATTCCCATTTCCACTGGAAATGAGCCTGGTGAGGACTGGTTGTTAAATCGCACTATCACTATCTGTTGACACCTTCATTATCTCTAATGATTGCACACCTCCAGAAAACCCTCGGATGAGGGATTCCAGGGTCTTCCTGTGTCTCTTCTGATATTTCAGGCACAGCTTTGCAGCAAAAGAGAAATATGCTATTGAGGAAAATATTTCAAAGTTGAATCTTTTCCTTCCTCATTCCAGATAATTCTATTAATGCATAGCTTATTACCTAATGGGGTTGTGGTTTGACTTCCTTCTCTCAAGCCTTACATGGAAAAACGGTAAAGGTGGGGGCAGCCCCCACAGTGGACTCTTTATTGTTTCAGAAAAAATTCTCACCAACACACCCTTGCTTTCTTTGTTTTATTAAGTTAAAATTTGTATCAGGCATGTATGTAAATTTGCAGAAGTTTTGCAAAAGTTGCTTAATATAAAGGTTTTGCTAGAGAATATGAGACTGGAAACAATGATTGAGTCTTTAGAAAAGTGTTACTCATGTGAGTGCCTCCTATTAAAATGAGTAAGAGGAGAAAAAAAAACGGGTTTTAATTGTAAACTACATTTAGTTTCTGAAGAAAGAAAACAGGTGAGCAATTATATTGATGTACCACTTACTACAGAGCAGTGGGAAATCTCATCAGGGAAAAATGTAGGCAAATAATTTTTATAACGTAAGTGCTAGCCTGCAGAAATCTTACTGTGCCTACGTCTCCCTTTCTTCCTCCTGAGCCATCTCTCCCAGCATGATTTCTAAAGATGCTTTCTTACAAATATGTATCTTCAATTTTCCATAGTGAAAATGTATTCCTAGAGCAGTTTTAGAATCATATCGAGAGATTGAAAACCCAAATTAGCCGAAACCGGTTTGGCTCAGTGGATAGAGCGTTGGCCTGCAGACTGAAAGGTCCCAGGTTCGATTCCAGGCAAGGGCATGTATCCTGGTTGCGGGCACATCCCCTGTGGGGGACGTGCAGGAGGCGGCTGATCGATGTCTCTCTTTCATCGATGTTTCTAACTGTCTATCCCTCTCTTTTCCTCTCTGTAAAAAATCAATAAAATATATTTACAAAAAAAAGAAAGAAAACCCAAATTAAAGTGGCTTTAGACTTGGTGAACATTTGTATGATCACTTAAGTGAATGTGGCTGATCTAGGACTGGAGTGATGGCTTCACCATTATTCTCAGCACACAACAGAACCCAACACCAGCCCTCACATCTGCAATCCAGGCAGCAGAGTACAAACAAAGAAGTCAGGATAAGGCCAGGTTGTCTTCTTTAGTGACACTTCCCAGACACTGTACATTCCACTGCCATTCATAGCCCTTAGTTTCTTTCACTGGAGAAGAAAGGGGAGAATAGACATTAGAGGACAATTATGTCTCCCTTTAACCATCCAAGTATCTCTGTGTAAAGTTACATATTATGTTTTAAACATAGTCAAACCCCCCCACCCCCCACCAAAGAGGAAAAAAAATTTCCAAATTTCATTAGATTCACCTAAATTCAGGTTTTCAAATAACACTTAGTGATCTTCATCAGGTCTAAGTGTGATGACTGCTCATGCTCTGGGCCTGAAGAAATCTAAGTTACCTGATATAACACATCCAAAACTGCAATAAGAACAAGACAAGCAGCAAAAAAAAATGGTAACTTATCCCTAAAAATGATCAGATCCCTCAAAAAAAAGGAAAATATGTCCAGTCTTCTGACAGGCCCTCATTCTACTTACTGGGGAGGACCTTCTTTTCCCTTCATCTGTGGGCTCTGGCTTTCCTCCTTGGGACATGTTTTCTTATCCATGATATTTGGAAGTATATGCCCTTCTTCTTTAAAAATATACTTTTATTGATTTCAGAGAGGAAAGGAGGGGTGAAAGAGATAGAAACATCAATGAGGAAAGAGAAACATTGATCAGCTGCCTCACACATGCCCCACACTGGAGAGCAACCCTACAACCCAGGCATGTGCCCCTACCTGGAATCAAACCATGACTTCCTGGTTCATAGGTCAATGCTCAACCACTGAGCCATGCCAGCTGGGTGTGTATGTACCTTCTTAAAGCTTCACAACTTCCATAGTGTTTATGTTGGTGCTGGCGCGGGGAGTGGAATCACCTTAATGTTGAATAATCAAAGCCTTTTTATAGGCTAGGTTGTGACAGTTGGTCAGTACAAAACTTAGTGAGCTCTGGCCTATTGGAGTTAAATCAATTCTTATAAGCAACCACATAGATATTGTCTGAACATAGTTTTATGTGTGATATCTTTGTTTTATTTTACCTCATTACCTCTACACCAAAGACTCTCTGTCCAAGTAGGCTCCTTTTATTATTTGCTCCACCTATTTTTAACAAAGTTTCAGCCTCACCATCCAAGATGTCTTCTCTAGGGTGAGCCATCAGATTTGGGTTAAAACCAGCAGGGAGGAGCAAAATGGCTGGACAATAGCTGGCCCCCACTCCTTATAACACACCCTAGGAATTGTATACATGCCTTCTGTATTTATCCATCAGCCAAGGCTTAGTCACTGGCCACATCTAGCTGCCAGGGCATGCCAAGAACACGTAATTTTCTTCTAGGTGGCTTTATTATTAAGGAAGAGGGGAGCACATTCCAGAATAACCAGCAGCCTTATTATACTTATATGTAAAATTGCTATAGGGATTATAATGTATATCACTGAAGAAGAACAAGCACAATCCATGCGATACTGTGAAAGAGAGGTGGCTTACCTCATTTGTCTATTCTGGGCCTAGAATGTTAACAATGTTAATGTTGATTGTGGTTCTTCAGCCAACACACAGTGAGGCCTACCATGTGCTAGGGAATGGGTATTAGAATAATAGGCCAAACAAGGATATTGTCATGTGTCTGTCAATACTGAAGAGGTTTCTGAAAGATGGAATTTTATGTAAACTACTTAGAAGATCAATTGGGAATGATTAAACTCACCCAACTGATATATTCAGTTTTCAAGCAATTGACTTCTGCACTGAATATATTAATCTAGAAGTGATAAAGAGTATGGCTCTAACATAGCTTTTAATTGATGTTCACTGGGGAATTGGGAAACCTGTAGTCAGATGGAACTTTCGCTTGGATTGTGTTCTTTCATTTTTCTCTTTGGTTTCACTTCTGTGGTTATAATGGTGACTTCCTTGTGCCAAAGTTTGCAAACCGATTGCAATGGAAGATTCTCAATCTCTCTTCCTGAAAGAGGTAAATGTCCATGCTCTAAGCATGATTTACATCAACCACGGTTTATATCAACCATGGTTCCCAGGAGGTTTGTTTTGCTCCCTGAAGACATTTGGCAATCTGAGGGTTATATTGGTCTGGAAAGGGTTCTCTGTGTACATGTTCTCAGCTCTCTGATGAATGCTTTAGACCAACTTCCTTGTGGCTCTGAGGGTCACTGAATCTGGGACATGGTCTGTCCTATGGAGTAGGATATTCCTTGACCTATGGAGCTATAGTCACTAGAGTGGGAGTGGAGAGAACAGGCAGGGACCTCCATTTGCTCTGCATAGGCCATATGACATAGGCCTTGAGAAGTGACCCCACTGAGCTATATAGACAGGTTTTATCCCTGAAAAACAAATTACAAAGAAATAATAACATGGGCTTAATTTGTTTTCTGTAGAATTTTGGCTTCTTTTAAGGTTAATTTCCATTTATTTCCCCCTGAGCACATGAGAAATTTTCATTCTCAGGAAATGCAGTTAGTGGTATGAAGTCATTTTCTGGAATAGAGATGATTCTCTGCATCAAGGGTAAAAGTATATGAAGAATTCTTCAAATAGAGCTCTTGTCCCCAGAATAAAGATGCCTGCATATCATTATCATGCAGGCCATCCCAGGGTCCCAACTTGAAAACCTCAGTCACATTGAGATGAGGTGTGTGGCAGGACAGCTACAATGGATAAAAACTACAGGAACTGTCAAAAAGGAAGATCACACCCCACCAGATTTATGGTTTAAACCAGGCAGACCAGCTCAATCCAACACAGTGACTAATTTCACCTACAGTAACCCCTAGCCTCATTATGTACTCATTGTAATGCATTAGCATACTAAACTATACCCCATGCTATCATGATCAGAAACAGAAAGCCCATACAAGGAGACAAAATGGGCCCTGGTGCTCCTTTGAGAAATCTCCACACTTTCCTGGAAGACCCTGAATATCCCTCCCATCACTGAATACCCACTCCAAACCTCCTCATTAAATGAACCTCATTAAAGGAAGCAAATTCCACTAAATGGAGGCTGCTCTGCCTGTGGAGTAGTCCATTCTTTCTTGTCTCACTGCTTCACAAATAAATTCACTTTCACTTTAAACTCTATGCTGGCTCATGTTTGAATTATTTTCTAGGTGATGTCAAAAACTCAAAGTGAGTCATGGACCCTCAAATCTTCAGACCCCTTGGATCCCTGGAACCTCCAGTCCCTGGAACCTTGAACACCTGCATAAATATAACAGATGAGAAAAGACACTAGGGGTGCCACTCCCTCATACTGGATAAAGTCAAAATCTGCTGTTGGCTGGATGTCACACACAAATTCTGAAACATCAGCATGCTTTTTAATACAAGCATTGGTGCATTTGTCAAAATGGTTTACAGCACATTTTAATCTTCTCTTCTACCTAGGTTATCACTTTCTCAGGAGTGACACCTATCTGAAAACTTCTTTATAGTCCATGACAATAAAAGACTTTATTTTTTAGATAAATCAGGAAAATGCTACTCAATCTTTGTTCCAGTTAAAAAATGTTGGGATAATGAGTTAGGAACATATTTGGATATGATTAAACTCATTCAAGATAGGTATCTATATATATATAACCCTAATATTCAAATGGGCCGAATGGTGGAACAACTAAATAACTTAACAACTGGTTGCTTTGACATGTGCTGACCACCAGGGAGCATGCATGGAATATGTCAGGCATTGGCTGCAGCCAAATGGTGGAGCAGGTGAGTGGAGGCACCAGATCAAGGCAGGGTGCCAGTCACTATCATTGGGATGAGCCTCTGTTGGTTACTAAAAATTCTTTCCTCCTGCATGCTGCAGTCCTTCCCAGGGCTCACAAGTGCATGCCCTACTTGCACCCACTGCCAGTGCCCAACACGGGTCTCAATCACTTGGTGCCTTCAGCAGGTGTGAGCAGTGGCTGTTGGCCCTGATCACTACTGAAGGCTTCTCTACCTCCTCCTGCTCCTGAGGGGTGATCGGGACAGCAGCCACTGCTTGCACCTGCTGACATCATTGGCCCCACTTGCACCCGCTGATGGCACAGAGTGATTTTGGCCAGCACCAGTAGTGAGTGCAAGTGGGGTTGGCACCGACAGCAGTGGGAATAGTGCTGCTGATAGGAGAATGGGGGCCACAATGGGAATGGTCGAGCAGGGGCTCGAAGGATGAGCCAAAACCCACCCCTGTGCCCATCATAGCCTCACAGCCCACAGTTCCTTTCAAGGTGCACAAATTTGTTCACTGGGCCCCTAGTCTATATATATATAAAAGCCTAAACAACCGTTATGACCAAATAACTGTAACAACCAGAATGACCAGTTGACCAGTCGCTATGACACTCACTGACCACCAGGGGGCAGATGCTCAATGCTGGAACTGCTCCCTCGTGGTCAGTGTGCTCGCACAGCCAACCTTCCATGGGTGGCCAACCTCCCGTGGCCTCTCCCCCTAGCCTGCTGGCCCCTATCACCCTGATCAGAATCTCCTGTGGCCCCTACTCCCATGGCCAACCATTGGGACTGGGCAAGACATCCCAATCAGCCCCAATCAGGACTGGACAAGATGCTCTGATCAGTCTGATCGCCAGCCCGGTCAAGGGACCCCACCCCTGCGCAAGTTCATGCACCAGGCCTCTAATTATATAATAAAGCATTTAGAATTTTACTAGTTGTTTTTTTAGGAAAAATACACACATGTAACATCTAACTTTTAGATACAGAATTGACTTGTATTATTAAATGTTTACCATCAAAAATACTCATTAACTGAAGGCATTCTAAGATTACATGCAAATTTATTCTATTACTGGTGGGAAGAATCTATAGAGTAAAAAAATATTTTCTTTTCACTTACCTCCAGGGTGTAAGTTCTATTGCATGCAATCAAACAGGAATCTTTATCTCTCATTAAGTGTACAATTAAGAAAAAATTCAGTTATCTCAAAGATAGACTACATTAACAAAGATTGACATACCATTATTTATATGAAATCCTGTTTTGTAGAAAAATAACATAGAGAAACAATTTTTCACAAGTCTGTTTAAGCCAGAACTAAGGATAGCTCTGTTATGATAGATGCTTAGTGTCCTGGAGAAACCACAACAGCTGCAGCAAAAACCTGTGTTATAAAAATATTATAGAACTGTGCTGTCCAACATGGTACCTTGCCACATGTGGTGACTTAAATTGAAATTCAAGTTAATTAAAATTAAGTAAAATTAAACATTTAGTTGATCAGTTTTACTAGTCACATTTCAAATACTCAATAATCATGTGTGACTACTAATTACCATATTTTAGAGCACAAATAATATTTTCAACATTTTAGAAAGTTTTATTGAACAGTTCTGTTCTAGAGCCTACTCTAGTGTAGATCATCTGTTAAAAGATGGCTCAACAAATAGAGTTACAAAGCAAGACATTGAAAGTAAGAGCATAGGAAGGAAATGGATGGGAGAGGATTTGAAACCAACAGGCACAGGCTTGGTGACACACGCTAGCCATCCATGGGCAGAAAACCCAAACTTAGCACTGCTTCCTCTTTCTATAGTACTCTAAAACACTTTTTATATTTATTTTTGGTGGATGGAAAGGGGCTAGAAGCCATGAATTATGTGAATGTATCTTCTTCGGGAAAATAGAAAAGCATATATTCCCTCATCATTGTCATTAGGAAATGTCATTGAACATCACTGTGTGCAAGTCATTGTGTTACCAAAATTAGCAGCAGATTCCGTTGAGAATAGAAAGGAAGTTGGAGGGCAGGAAATGGAGAAAGCTGAGGTTTCGGAATCATATATTCCATGTAATTGCATTGCACTCTATTATGGAACCATCTATGTTTTAGTGAAGTCCAACCCTCTGGTCTACAAATGAAAAGCTGAGATGCAGAGACAAAAGAGTGACTTGCCCAAGGATACTTACAATATCCCTGGAACAGACCAGGCAAGGTCTCCTTTGTATTTCACTCACGTTACTGCTACCTATTTACCTAAAATTCCAGCCAAACAGATATTCCAACCCTCCCTTTAAAGCAAACTATACGATAAAATAATTAGTGTTATGTGTTTTTTTTTTGTTTAATTTATTTATTTGTTTATTTGTTTATTTATTTACAGAAAGAAGGGAAAGGGAGAGGATAGATAGTTAAAAACATTGATGAGTGAGAAACATCGATTAAGCTGCCTCCTGCACACTCCCTACTGGGGATTGCCCACAACCAAGGTACATGCCCTTGATCGGAATCAAACCTGGGACCCTTCAGTCCACAGGCCAACGCTCTATCCATTGAGCCAAACCAAATAGGGCTATTGTGTGCTTTTTTTAAGATAAAACATTATGGCTCGGGAAAGCATTATAATTGCACAGGTGAATATTTGTCAAATATCTCTTCCTGGTTTTGCTTCTTCATATTTGTCAAATATCTCTTCCTGGTTTTGCTTCTTCATGAAACAAGTTAGGGTCTGGTTACTTGTTCAGTGCTTTCTGGCCCACTCTCAAAGTGACTTCCTCACCTCTGGCCATCTCAGAAGGTAGATGGGCAGCAGTGAGGTCCTCACCATCCTGTCCAGGACAACCTTGAAGAATGGGTTGATTCCAACACCCCGAGTGAATGTCAGGTAAGATTCTAGCTGCTTCCAATTTGGTTTAGAGCCCAAAGTCACAGTCATTTAGGAGAGCTTGATGTGGTCTTGGCCTTGGCCTTGGTCTTGGTCTTGTCTTACTTGGGGATCAGCAGAACAACAGTTACTAGTAAAAGCAGAGATTTTGCTTCATAAGGACTTGACTTCGAATCCAAACTCTTCACTCACAAGTGGTCAGACTACTGGGTAATCTCAGCCTCAGTTTCCTAGCTTACAAATTTGAATTAATAAGAACCATTTCCCTGAGGTTTTGAAAGAATTAATTTGTTTACCTCATGTGAATACCATTGTGTCAGAAATATGAGACTCACTCTATGAAAGGTGTTGCCATTGTTAACTGATCTGAGAATCCCAAGAAGTAGCAGAAAGACACTTTGGGGTTCTTGCTTCCTATCAGCCACTCAGGAGTCAGTTTCTAGATCATGGCTTCTCTGCCACCAGCTGAGGGAGCATTTCCTGCTTTCACTCTCACATTTTGTCATTTTCATAAATGCATCAGACCACAAGGTGGTGCTTTATTCTTAAGTTTGATATCAACCGGCTTTCCAACCACAAAAAGTGAATAGCAAAGGGCATTAACCATCATTATCAAGGGCCAACTTTCTAACCCTAATACAAATATCCGGATGGGCTTCTGCTCTCTGTAACTAATGACCAAAGGGCACATGCCACTTATGGAGCATCCACTCCTCTTTGTTCTGCTCTCTGATTGGGAGAGAGATGGGAGATCCCCAGCAAAATAGAAACCTTTATTTGGTTTCTTTTTCTATAGCATTATGTATACTTCTGTGAAACACACACACACACACACACACACACACACTGTGATTTTCTCCAGTTTCTGTGTTACTCAGTCTCCTGGGAGCAATAGTTCACAGAGTGCAGTGATGAGGAAGAGAAGGCGGATGTTCTTGTGACAACTGCCCTCAAGGGGTAAAAAATCCACTTCCCCTTCAAGGTGCAGTGACGGAAGCCTGGGGACATGAGTGAAGATCATGGGGCTCTGAGTGTAAAGCCAGTGCCCACTCCTCTTAATTTTTAGGTTGCCAACATGCATGCCACAGGGTTTCATTGAGTTGACATCACATCAACAAGGGCAGTCTTGCCTATTGAGTTAACTACCTGAGGTAGTAGAGCAGCTCAGACTGTCTCAAGAACTTTGCAACCAATTTGCAGCCATTTTTGAAAAGCAATTTACAATTCTGAGTCCTCATTCTGGCTCAGTCAGCTGGCTGTGTGATTTTCAGCAATTCCATGAATTTTGTTCTCCTATATGAGGATGGGGAAAGAAAACAGATAGACCAGATGTATGGAAGGCCCTCTCTAATGTCATTTTTCTTAAGTTGGTCTCACTAGTCCTTCAGAAGAGATCTGTATCAGCTATGATTTGGGTCATTGTGCAGGCTAGGAGAGTGTTAGAGGGAACCAGATAAAACAAAACAAGGACATAAAAGGCCAAAGAAAGGCAGGAAAAGGACAGAACTAGGAGACGGAGAGGGTACTGAGAAAAGTGAGGACAGCTCCAGAGACAAGAACTTGGATCCTGTAAACTTGAGCTAAGACATGAGGCAATGAGAAGTTTTTTTATGTGCCTGTGGGAATTGGCTTTCGAAAAGGGGGATAAAGTGGAAAAGGGTTTTCTTTATATCTAGACAAAGGATTAGCTCTAGGATTCTTTTCTAGCTGATCCTCCCATAACAGCTTTCTAAAGGCTTGTATAGACTTCTCTTCACCAACTTCTTTGACCTTTTAATCCTTCTGAAAGTGACCTGCCCCCTCTTTGTACTAATGAGAATGGACAAATAGAAGAAAGTTTGCCAGCAGTCATCCCAAGAACATTCTGTTGATTTTCTTATTGCTCTTAAGCCTGCACCAAACAACCTTTCGTTATAAAATAACTAAAAGGCCAATACAAGAGTCAAGAGAGCTAGTCAATAAATTACCATTGGTCTACATCTTACAGCATTTCCTTTAGTCTATCAATATTTTGAGTGAAAAAAAATCAATTAGGATCAACTTCATTTTAATAGAATGAATTACATTTTAATTTAGAAATTCATAATTTGTCTTTTAATAATGAAAACAGGAACACTTGGCATAAGGCAAAGGGGATGACAGAACTTGATAGCTCCAGGCTGCTTGGCTCACAGAAAGCACAAGGCGAGTTACTACATTCCACAAGTTACTGAGTTTGGAGGAGGGATGCCTTTGTCCTTGTGATCTGACTCAACTTCTTCGAATTTTATGAGTATTAGGGTCATGCTGTCTGGCGATCAAATAATCCTTATTTATTTGATTCTGAACACTTTATTGTCTGCTGAAAAAAATTAAACTCAATTACTGAAATATGAACTGGCTTCCCATATGGTAATCTAGACAACTATGTGTATTGTTAAAAATTATGATCATGTTACTAGAAGCTTATATATTTATTATAATAATTTACATAATCATAATATATATTAGTGTTCCATTTCAAAAGATTATATAAAAATTTGGAGAACTGCTCTCTCTTGGGGGGAGGGGGAATGTCAACATTTTATCTTTTATTTAATCCAAATGCTAATGAGTGTTTAACGGTTTTAAATCTATGGATTTTTTTTTTATAAAACTTACTATCATCCTAATTCATTGCGAATTACATCAGAATTATACAAGAGATAAAAGTGTGCCAAAAAGAAGGCATTACTATTGGTGTATATTTTGAGTAATATTTCTGAGTAAAAACTAAAGGAATAAATCAAATAAGAATATCATCTCAAGAAAACAAGGTCAGGGTTACAGTGCCTTTAAATTTCACCCATTTCCCTCTTGTTTAATAACTTAAATTCATAGCTTTGGCCTACAACTTTACAGATAACAATTTATTTTCTTTTGCAATGACAGTCTAATAGCCACTGAAATATTTTCACTGTGCTTTTGTTTAAAAGTTGACCCTGGAAGAATCTAGAAGTCAAGTTATAGTTTAGTTCTAGTGGAAGAAAATGTCATTTTTTTTCCTAGTTGAACTAGAGAAGCCAATGTGGATGGGAACACATACACAAGAGTAGATTTCCCTACGTGATTATTCCATTAGTTTTCCAATTTGCTTCACTCTTTTAAATCAATGATGCTATCTATTCCTGCTAAGTATGGATTTGACTTTTGATTCATTGAATTGGAGTTTTGGTGGATCATTGGTCTTTAGCGTGAAAATGCCAAGCAGAGAACATGGCTCACAGGAGCCACTGCACCATCTGAGGGCTAGCACGCTAGTGCTCAGTTACCCAGCCCACAAGAGTCTGTGCTGCTGTGGAGGTGGAGGTCCAGGGTTTGGTGACTGAAAGCTCACAACAGCTTCTGGGTTGTTTAATTCCATCATGATTTGTTGTCTGGCTATAAATCTAATTTTTATTAAGATATAATTACATGTACATGGTGACAAAGCTTGTATATGATGGCAAGCTATTTTTTACATTAGGAGAGCTGCAGACAGATTGCTGGAAATGAGAGGAATTATATTTCTCCACTTTAATCAGTTAGCTACTATTCTGGCACTGTGCCTTTCACAAACCATTTTCTCCCCAAAAGTGCCCAGTTCTTTCTCCTCACCCTTTTTTTCTACTGCAACAGGCCCCCATAGTTTCATAGGAACAAATACTGGCAAGATCATCTTATTTGAAACTTCAAACTCAATACTCACAGCACTTTCATGGTGATTCATGAACATTATAGACAGTAGGAGAAAATATGAGTTACCAAAATACATGTTCCCAGCTAAACAAGACCATGCTCTGCTTTCTTGTTTCAGTCCTCATACTTAAATAGTGCCCTTTTTGCTACTTAGTGCCACTTTCTTTTCCTTTCTGTGCTTTTGGAGATAATTTCATGTTTAAAATTGCTGCCTGCCAAGCATAGTAATAAAGTGCAAGAAGGCTATAATGTGCCTTATGGGAAAATGTGTATATTTCATTTATTGTGTTCAGGCATGACTTATAGTGTTGTTGGTCAAAAGTGCAATGTTAAATAAGCAACATTATATAGTACATAAAGACTCTTTCCACAGAAATGCACATAAAACAAGGTTAGGTATTGAATGATTGATGAAAATGTGGCCAGAGGCTCACAGGAACCTAACCCTTTTTTCTCCCTAGGAGCAATGGCTCAGTATTCTCTAATTCAAAGTACACAGTGACTTTATAGAACACTAGAGGCCCAGTGCACGAAATTCATGTATGGGGGAAGGGAGTACCCTCAGCCCAGCCTGCACCCTCTCCAATCCGGGACCTCTTAGGGGATGTCTGACTGCCAGTTCAGTTGTCCCTCACTAACTGCCCTGCTGGCTTAGTTACCCCATGAAGCCTGATGGTCAGTCATCTGGTCTTCCCTCACTAATGCCCTTGATGGCCTGGTGGCCCCACACAGCCTGCTGTTCAATTGCTACTGTGAGGGTGTCGTGAGCAACTTGCATATTACCCTTTTATTAGTATAGATTATTAGTATAGATAACTACCCTTAATAATGAGAACCAACTGTAACTACCACTGGTAGATTTTCTGTTTTTCAAAATGCATATTCTGATTTTTTTTTAAAGAAAAGAAACTAAAAAGGAGAAAATTTATAAAGAGAGAAAATAAATTCTAGGATGGAGAGTAAAAGGATCTTGGATTTGATGAGTATGCAGAAGAGACATGTTTAGAGCCTTTCTAACCCCCACTCCAATAAAGGACCAAAGAAGGGAGAGAAGGTCTTTCACTGCCACAGGGGAGGTTGGGTTGGAACACATGGAACAGTTTACTGATCAGGGTGATGCAACTTTGGGACATGGAGTTCCTCCCTAGAAATCTTTTAAAAAAGAAAAGAGAACTGATGTTATTTATAAAATTGCTAAAGAATCTTTCAACAGAAAATCTCATAACACACAGTGTGGAACATTTCCCCACGATGGAATTAACCAGTCTGAAAAACCCCATGTATGGATCAGAGTTGGGCCACTGGCCATATTCTGACCAATATTTTCCAGACTGCATTTCTTAGAAATCGAGGTCTGCTTTTATGTGTGTGTGTGTGTGTGTGCATGTGTGTGTGTGGTATTGTTGTTGTTTGGGGGGAACGGGGAGATGAGAAAGAGTATAAGTTTGTGTGTGTTTGAAATCAGGGATTTGTCTTTTTTATATTCATTTTCCAAATTTATGTAAGGACATTAAGAATTTTGCTTTTTGCTCTGTGGTACAAGTATGTGGGATTTAGAATCACACGGTATTTGAACTCTAAATCTCAGCTTTTTTCAGAGCTGTGGTCCTAGAGTTATATAAGTATAAAACACTCACTATGCACTCAGTATATTATAAATATTACCAAAATAAATATTATTACCCTGGAAATAGATCTATAAGGCTCTGCATTTGCTCACTTATGACAATACAGGATTTGGAATAGCTCTGTCCACTATTTTCATTTGTCCCTGAATAGACAGTAATGAGTGACTTCGGTGTGGAAAAAATCTTGGAAAGTGTAGGCATTTATTTTTAGAATATCTGAGCCTTCCCCTCCTCATCAGTAGATATGAACCGTCCCTACCCAAATTCACTCTCCTGCTACAAAAACACTGGACTGTCACCATTTCTGCTTTGCCTGAAGCTCATTCATACCAATGAGTTAGCTGTCCCTGGTAGCTGCATTCTAGCCTTCTTTTCTTTTCTTTTCTGTTCTTTTCTTTTCTTTCCTTTTCTTTTTCTTTTTCTTTTTAAAAAATATATATTTTATTGATTATTTTTACAGAGAAGAAGGGAGAGGGATAGAGAGTTAGAAACATCAATGAGAGAGAAACATTGATCAGCTGCCTCCTGCACACTACCTACTGTGGATGTGCCCATAACTAAGGTACATGCCCTTGACCAGAATCTAACCTGGGACCCTTGAGTCCATAGGCCCACAATCTATCCAATGAGCCAAACTGGTTAGAGCTCTACCCTTTTCAATGTCTATTATGAAAGCTTGGGTGTTCTATAAGAGAAATTTCAGGTAATTGTGGAAAATTAGGGGGAACTGATATCAAGACCCACCATTGAGTGTGAACTTTAGGTCCAAATGTATTTATCTTTATATGATAAAATGTACACAAGTTACGTATAGTCTTTTGCATGACTTGGATACTATAAATAATTTTAAAAACTATAAAAACTAGGTCTCCTGGAGTCCTAAAGGCACACTTTGTTTAGCTACTTCAAAGTAAAACTGACTTGGATGTTTGGGAGTCCTGAGATGAAAGTACTATAGAGTAACAGGGTTAGTTCCTTACCACTACCCTTCACTTTCCCTCTTCCCTAAGTCTCAAATTCAGGGTCTCTGTGCCACCTGTCCTGTTCTGTGAGCACATCTTTGTGTCTGAACTTCACCTTCACTCCTATAGCTTGGCATGTGTGGAATACCCTCAGACAGGCTACTGACAGCACCTTCTAGAGTCCAGATCCCTGAAGAGCATGAACTCATAGGGATATGTAGTGTGTGTGTGTGTGTGTGTGTGTGTGTGTGTGTGTGTGTGTGAAAGAGAGAGAGAAAGAGAGAGAGAGAGAGAGAGAGAGAGAGAGAGAGAGAGAGAGGAGAGAGAGAGAGAGAGAGAGAGAGAGAGAGAGAGAGGAAGTACGCACATGCACATGCAAGAAGATAGGTGTGGTGGGAAGACATGAGTAAATGTGGTGTTCTCAGCTTTGGGTCACCTAGAAGAACATGTCAGGACTAGGGAATCTCAACTGTTCATGGCATAAAATGAGGTTGTAATGATCTGTACACTCCTGGGCTCTCTTAGAGTCAATAATGATTTTGGACATTGGTGTCAACTATAGACATCAAAGAAGTAATAGAAAGAAAAGAGGGATTACATTATTTACAGTATTTGCATCAATGATCTACTTGTCAAATTTGACAACTCTGTGTCAGATGAAATGTAGTGTAGGTTATATTGGATTAAAACAGTAAAATCTATACCTACTAATATAACTTATAGATCAATAAACAGAACAAAATTAAAGACAGACAAACATGACAGAAGCATGTTGATTTCAGCTAACACCCACTCTGAGTGGGAACATTTGGTCACAGTGGAGAAACATGGACCTCTGTTTGTCTTGCTTCCTGGGGAGATGATCTTCATGGAGGGCTTTTCTGAGTTATGTGGTTTATCTTCTTTTCTTTCTGTCCCCCAGTCCCCACTGCTTCCTCTCTAATATTTATGATGCTGAGAGTCAGTCAGCCAGGAACAACATCACACAATGGACAATGTTGAGAGCATAAGTGGAAATATCAGATCGAGGAAGAGCTCAGGGAACAAACCCAGCTACATGGAGGGAGGGCAATGAGAGCAAGAGATACACTTTTCTGCTATTTTTAGTAGTTAATGGGGGAGATAACAGTAGATGAGAAACTTTCATTATAGAGTACCCACTATAATGAAAGAAGGCTGCGACCCATAGAAAATAAATATTTACATGTATAAGACATTTATAATTATGCATACAAGCAAATAAGACATAAAAGGAAATACCTAATTAGTGTAAATATAATACTAATTTTAGTCCTTATGAAATTCCTCAAAATGTATGCTTACATACCATATAGCACAATCCATTTATTTACAGAATGCTAATTTTGTGCTAGGCATTGTGCTAGGCACTGGAAATAATGATCATCCAAGCTAGACATGGGTTCATGCCCTTACAGATTCAGTGAGGGCAATTCAGCATTTTCTGTCTAATCAGAAAATTCCCAGGAGAGAGCTGGAGGCTGCGTATTTAACAGAGTTCTATGGAACTAAAAGTGTCTCAGAGTATGACTTGCCATCTGGGAAAGACAAAAAAGGATCAGGAAAATCTCCCTGTGGAAAATTACATTTCTCAAGAAGCAAAATTGCTATGATCAAGATTATTATCCCATGTCATAAAAGAGTTCACATTTCTCAGTGTTTCTAATTTGATTATCATGGCAATCAGTCTGCCAGGTGAACAAGCAGACTGTAAATGTTGGCTTATAGCTTCTTAGACATCACGAGATAATGATGTCTAGATAAAGATATGACTTTAATACTTTATTTTTTCTAATCATTTTATATCCAATGTCTGTTGTTTTAATCATCTACTTATTTATCCACTCAATAAATAACTTCATCTCTAGACATATACTAGATCCTATATGTTCAGAGCATAGGGGCTAATTGGAGATAGAGGTAATAAGAAAATGTATCAATGAATATATTATTACAAGTTGTATGAGAATATATTTCTCTGTGGACCAGGGTTCTTAATTACAGACAACAGGATCCTCTTTAGACAATTTAAACACATTTTAAATAGGCCTAAACAAAGAGATTCTAGCTCTAGCCAGTTTGGCTCAGTGGATAGAGCATCAGCCTATCCACTGAAAGGTCCCAAGTTCAATTTTGGTCAAGGGCACGTGGCCGGGTTGTATGTTCGGTCCCCAGTCGGGGGCATGCCAGAGGCAACCAATTAATGGGGTTCTCTCTCATCATTGATGTTTCTATTTCTTTCTCTTTTATTCTTCCTTTCTGAAATCAATAAAAATATATTTTTAAAAAAAAGAAGAAGGAGAAGAAGAATTAGACTCTGGCCCAATATCCCAAACCATATTGTAGAACTAGAAGCATATGTCCTCTGCCAGAACCACAGCCTGCCAAATGAACTCCTCTATCGACCTCCCTCTACTCATGCAACAGCATGTAAAAACCACTTCCCACATATATGTCTGGTAAGCAGAAGCCAACCCACTTTTAGAATCAAGCTTCATGGGAGCCTGGAAAAGGCAATTTTAACCTAAGTTTCTGACTTCTGGAAAAAGCCCAGAATTCATGTCAAGGAAGCCCACCCAGCCAGCCATAGTCATCAAGGAAAAAAGGAAGATAAATCTCAGAGGGGACAGCATGAGATATCTATTCATGTTGGATAATAGAGAAGGCTTTTTGAGAAAGCTGCCTCTAAGGTTGAGTGTTGAGGAAGGAATAGGATTTAGGCAGTGTGTGCAAAGGCCCTAACATAGGAATTTGAGAGTGACAGCAAACCAGAAACTAAAGAAGGAGCCCTTGGATGGGGAACATAATGCCAGGCCTGAGAGTACTTGGAGAGGTGAGAGGTTGATTGTGCAGGGGTTGGTGAACCAGAAAGAGGACATTGTACTTTATTCTATACAAAAGAGGAAGTCCTGAGAGACCTCTAAAAGGTGAGGTTTAATTATGCATTTCTTAACAAATATGTTGTAATTTTTGTTAACGCTCACTGCTGTAAGAAGCAAAATATTTGACTAAAAGGGACTTAGATAAGTTTATATTTTCACCTAACATGAAGTCTAGAGAGAAGATTGCAAGACTAGTGCAGTTGCTTGGTGATATCCAGGATCTGGATCAGCATCTTTAAGATCGTTGGGGCTGTTTCCACAGTTGCAAGGCAATAGCTGCAGTGCTAAGCATCATATGCTTCTTCCATAGAAGGAAGGAACAAGGAGAAATTAGGAAAAGACAGAAATTTTTCTGAAAGCCTCAAGTTTCTGTGGCCAAGATTGAGTGTCATTACTCTACTGAGCTGCAAAATACACCAAGAAAATGATTATATGACGTTTTCAGGGGAAGAAAGGGTAGGTTTTGATGGGAAGCTGTAGCAAATGCTGATTATATTTTATTACAAGAGTAATACTCCCCACATACTCATGTCATCCACAGCAAATGAGCATTTCACATTGAAGCTGATTAAGAGCAAGAGTGATGTTAGCCTAGACTTGCCTGGCTAGAGAATTTGGGAAACTCCCTAAGGCATAGAATGGGATGCTTAACATAAACCCTCACTCGCATAAGTCAACTATTTTCCCTGTGTAATTGTACTTCTTATAAACTTTGTCTGTAAATGTTGCTACAAGCATATTCATAGTGCAATGCATATCCATGGCAGTGTTTGTAACACACTCTGCCTGGGCATTAGACACATGACTGGGCAGAGTGACACTTAAATACAACCCTGTGTCTAGTTGGGGGCGTACACAAAATTTCCCTTAGTCTTCCTGGGTTACTGTTGTACCATTTGCATACATTTGTGTGTGCCAGACATCCTTTCCCCTCTCTGACAGGATGATATTGTGAGAAGATTCTACCTGGATGCAGTTAAGTGTGAATGAAGATGGATCTCTTTTCTCTTTTTTAGGCCCAAAAGAGCATTTTGACCTCTTCAATGAGCTCCATTATTTCACTGTCTCAGAACAGTTCCAAATTTCTCTTTCCCTCCTGGGTAGGGAACTAACTCATATTTTCCAGGTGTTGTTTGCCTAAGACAGAGGCAGGCAGACTCACTCCTAGATATTTTCTGCTTCTCTCTTGTGCTCATTGGAAATGTGCTAATGACTTGCCAGGCAAGGACAAATGGAGTGCTGCACTCTTGCCCATTAGGATGGAGAGGTAAATAGTCATCTGCTCCTTTTGTTCTTATCACAGACTTGCTTAATATATTCGCAACTCCCTCTACTAAAATCCCCACTCTGGCAGCTCTCCATCTGGGAGAGCAAGACTTACAGCTGTCCCTGTGTCTGACCGTGTAGTTCTGTGACTCCAACTGCAGAAGGGGCTTATTGTTAAGTGAAGCACTAGACTATCACTCCAGAGACTTGTTTGTGAAATGTCTAGCAGAATGAGAAAAGGAAGAAGACAGAGGAATAGATGAGCAGAGAGGCAAATTTTGTTAAAACCCTTCAGCTAAATTAAAAAGAAATTGTAGAGTCACATAAGCATAATGTGCCTTATTGTTGAAAAGTAAGTGTTAATTAAAAGTAAGTTTAGAGCTTCAGTGTTAAAAATCCAACTGAATGCCCTATTCCCTCTGTGATTCCAATGGTTGGCATGAATAATGGAATGGGGGTAGGAGGAAGGAGAGAGAAACTACAAGTGAGATGAAAAGAAAAGGAAAATGGATATAGAATGAGAGGGAGGGGAAAGGAGAAAAATAACAGGATCATGACTATAAGTGTAAGTGATGGGATGAAATTGCTGGGAGAAAAGGATTAGTTCAGACTGAAAAACCCCTTTGTATCCTGCACTTCGGTGCCTACTAAATAGTCACTCTGCTAGACACTGAACACTGTTTTTAAGTTTGGGATGATAACATATGCTAAAAAATTTGTTTTGAGATGTGAGAGAAAAAGAGGACTCAAGGATGACACCTATTTTGTGGCCTGGGAAACTGAGTGGAGGGTAATGCTATTTGTGGCTAAGGATAAGAATTAGGGAAGTGAGCTTGGGACAAGCATAATTCAGAATTCTGTTTTGTATTGATAAGCTTAGAGGTGCCTGATTAGTATCCCTGTGGAACTGTGGGACATATCTGTGCCACTTAAAGGGGATGGTATGTATACTCTTGGGAGTTACCAGCATCTCAATGGCATTCAAAGCCATGGGACAAATGAAGTCTTCTTGGAAGCTGACTATACACAGGGAAGAAGCAAGATCTGAACCCTGTGGTGCTTAAACCTTTAGAGGGCAGGAGGAAAAGAAGATCCAGAGATAGAGAAGAGGATCCAATGAAGGAGTGAGCAACAAAGAGAATGTCTGAAAAGCCAAGTGAAGAAAGTCAAGTAGAGCTACATATTCTAGACTAAGTTTGCAGACTGGATCTTAGACCTGGATTAGCAACTGAGCTCCTGCTTCTGCCAACATTAAGAGACTGATGATTCAATTGTTGCTGGAAGCTTGACAAGTACTGAGAGCGGACCATTAGATTTGTTACACAGAGATTATTGGTGGCTTGGCAAATTGTGGTTTCACTGAGTGGGTCAAAAGAGATAGTATGAAAAAGTGGTGATAATTTGTTTTAGATAACTCTTAAGAAGTTTGCTATAAAGCAAAGCAGATAACTGAGGACATGAAAGACAGGAACCTGAGAAATTTCCTTTTTATTTTAAGACTGAAAATATTATATCATGTCTGTGTGCTAATGAGAAAGATCTAACCAAGCAGGAAAGAGGGAAAATAATGATGTGGAAAGAATGGAGAACATTAGAGTAGAAAAACCTTTAGTTAGGTCAAAGAGAAGGGATACAGTGCCTCAGAAGACAGAGTGGCTTTAGATAGGACAATGGACAAGCCTCCTGTTTCGGCAGGTAGGCAGGCAGAGTGTAAGGATACAGGAGCAAGAAGGCTGATACTGGGAGCTGGAAAGATGTAAACAGTTCTCCTCTAATGGTTTCATATTGGGAAAGGAAAAATATAAAATTCATTGTTTGAGAGTGAAGAGTCAGAAGTGAAAGAAGGAGCAATAGGGTAGTCTGGGAGAGGGAACTGACCAGGGAAATGCCATGGATGGCCTGGTATAATGGAGGGTGCTAGAAAGTTGCCTAGTTGCACAGGTGAAGTGAGTCCTTCAGCAGAGATGTACTGTCTGCTAGGTTCAGCTCAGAGGGAACAGCAAAATAATAAGGATTTGATTAAGCCAAAGATGGGGTTTTGCTAGTGCGATTAAAGGAAAGGAAAAAAGTCAGGTTGGCCGTTCTATATGGAAAGGACTAATTTTGGATAAGGAAATCTGAACTGGGTAAGAAAAGAAAGAAAGATATTTAATGGGACATAAAAGGAACTTAAAAGTTTTCTTGAAAATAGTTTACAATGAATGTTTACTGAATTGAACTTCCCTAAATAAGTAAATTATTGAATTATTGATAATCCACTTTATTCCATGCCTAGAATTATTTTTTCCAGTATAAAATAACATTATTGGGCATTTTTCTGTTGGAGACACACACACACATACACACACACACACACACACACACACACACACACATCTATCTTGTACGGACCATTGGGTCCTTGGAAAATAACTCATAAGTAATTTTACTTCCACAAAGGAAACAGTTACTAGTACATATGTACATGATTTTATGGCTGACTGTCACCTTCATGTTCATGCCTACAATTTTGTGTTAAATGAAAGCATCTTGAACCAAGAGAGAGAACGAGTGTGACAAGTGACTCCTGGATCATTTGTGCTGACTACAGCATCCAGATTTGCAAAAAGGGGGTGAGAGGAACCACAAGGCATTGTGGGGTAGGGAAGGGGAGACCTTTTGTAAAACTACACTTTAAAAGGCACTTTATAGTAAAAGAAAATGTTCCAAAGAAATAAATATAATTTTTACTCAAAGTTGAGAACAAGTGATGATCAAATATTAAAATCTGAATATTATTTTATTGGGTAGTTTTGAGCCTGAAGAAGCGTTCCCTTCCTGGAGCTCTAGTCACTAGTCCAAGTCTCCTTGCTAAACCTGGAGACACACATTTTCACCCACCATGAAACCCAGCACCTGACACAGGTAAGCACCAGTTGATGAGCTTGTGAAGTCTTGGGGAAGGAGTACTTTCAAGATGTGAAAAGTTTCTTTGCTGACCACCAGCAGCTTCTCAGTCCTATTGCTCCAGGCAGCATACTACTTGTTGAGTTTAATCTATCTGTGATCACAGAAAGCACAATTCTAAACACCAGAGATGAATGAGGTGGGAAAAGTAGATATGCCAAAAGGCTAAGAAATTTCCAGGGGCTTGAAAAACTTAAAAGCTTTCTGAATTGATCTCTGTAGTTTTCAGTTACATTATCTATAAGATGAAAGAACTGATCTGTAAGCTTTAAAAAACATTAAATTCCACCTGGCCAGCATGCTCAGTGGTTAAGCGTCAATCTGTTAACCAGAAGGTCATGGTCCAATTCCCTGTAAGAGCACATGCCAGGTTTCCAGCTTGATCCCTAGTGTGGTTCATGCAGGAGGCAGGCAATCAATGATTATCTCTCATCATTGATGTTTCTATCTCTTTCCCTCTTCTTTACTCTCTGAAATCAATAAGGTATATTTTTTAAAATATATTAAATTCAAAAAATCTAAATGGAGACACCATTATTGAATAATGCAAGATATTAATATGTAGTATATTTGGCTACACAAACATACAAGTATAGCCTCATGATACAGGGTAGCATATGACTGCTAAATTAATTATATACTTACAAATAGCTGAGAATTTATGAGTCATGCTATTTGAATAAGTAGAAATTTTATGTAACAATTTTTTATAGAATTTATATTAGCTTTAAAGTTATAGTATTCAAAAGAGTATGGTACTAGCACAGACACATAGATCAGCGATTTTCCATCTTTATTTCATGGCACACATAAACTGATTACTAAAATTCTGCAGCATACCAAAAAAATATAGGAATAATTTTGATTCATTCACACTGGAGGCTATTTTTTTGTTGGCTATTGTCATGTTTTATTTGACAATCTAAGAGAAAAGAGGTCAGTGTTTCTGACTAAATAGTCTGGAATTGCATGTTGTAAAATTTTTTGTTGCACACTGGTTGAAAATTGCTGACAGATCAATAATACAGAATAGAGATCCCAAAATATTACACATATATGGCTATTTAAAATATGGCAAATGAGGCAAAAATATACAAGGTAAAAAATACAGTCTTTTCTAAAAATGATGTTAAAAAACTTGACAAAAACAAGCCAAACATGAAACTGGACCACTTTCTTACATCATATATAAAAAAAAAAAAAACTACAATTGGTTAAGGAGTTGACTATAAGACCAGAAATCAAAATTCTTAGAAAAAACAAACAAACAGGCAATGAACACTTTGACATCAGTCTTAGAAATATATTTTTGGATATGTCACCCCAGGCAAGGGCAACAAAGCAAAAATAAACAAATTGAATTACATCACACTAAAAGACTTTTGCACAGTGAAGAAAATAAATCAACAGAACAAAAAGACAACCTACTGAATCTGAGAATATATTTGCAAATGATATATCCTATAAGGAATTAATATCCAAAATATATATGGATTATACCATCAAAATAAAATGCACACAAATAATCCAATTAAAAAATGAGCAGAGATCTTCCACACCGAGAGAAAATCCAAGATGGCAACATAGGTAAATACCTACATTGCTGCCTCGCACAACAATTTCAAAACTACAACTAAAAGCCAGAATGGACATCATCCAGAACCACAGGAAAGCTGGCTGAGTGGAAATTCTACAACTAGAAGGAAAGAGAGGGGCTCACAGAGACCCAGAGGAGCTGCAAAAAGCTGAGGTACGGAGACGCACGTGTGGAGAGAGTGGGTGCTGGAGAACCTGGCTGGCTTTCTCTGGCTGGAGGGAGACGACTCTCAATGACATTGAACCCCTTATCCTAGGACACTAAACCCCAGATCCAGCCAAAACTCATATGGGGGTAGTTTGGACTGTGAAAAGGGAGAAGTGCACGGAAATTTAGGGGAGTCACAAAAGATCAGAAGTCTGGTGGTGCGCGTGGTGCTGTGCACAGAGGACTGACTGCTGATTGTGCTGCTGGCTTTCATGAGCGGGCAGGAGACAGAATCTCCCAACTGTACCACTTCTAACTCCACTAAACCCCAGTTTCGGGCAAAACCCTGAGGACCCAGACTCATATGGTCCCAGAGCGCAAGGGAGCCTGAGGGACAGCAGTCTAGAGGCACTGTGAGAGAGAGCGTGCGAGTACATAGGGATCACTCCAGCAATTACCCAGTCATGTGAGACTCAGGGTCCGTGGAGGACAGGGCCGACTGGAAGGCAAGATGGTACATTAAGCCCTGAGACTCCACCCATCTCAAGCTCAACAGAGGGGCTTTTGCACTTTTGCAACTCTTGTATCATAAGGCTGAATCCAACACAGAAGTTCTCCCTGCATAATGAAAATACCGAGACAAAGGAAGAGATTGCAAACAAAAGAAATGGAGGAAAACAAACCACTGGAAATAGAGTTCAAAACCACACTTATAAGGTTTTTCAAGAATATCCTAGAAAAGTTGGATAAAGTTAGCGAGACCCAAGAGGAGATGAAAAAGAACCAACTAGAGATGGAAAAGATCCAATTAGAGATGGAAAAGGACCAACTAGAGATGGAAAAGGACCAACTAGAAATTAAACATACACTGACTGAAATAAAAAAATATACAGAGACCTAACAGCAGACTAGAGGAAGGCAAGAATCAAGTCAAAAATTTGAAATATAAAGAATCAGAAAACACTCAACTGGAAAAGAAAAAAGAATAAAAAAAATGTGAAGATAATGTAAGGAGCCTCTGGGACAGTTTCAAGCATACCATCATCAGAATTGTGGGGGTGCCAAAAGAAGAGAGAGCAAGATACTGAAAACCTACTTAAAAAAATAATGACTGAAAACTTCCCACATCTGGTAAAAGAAATAGACTTACAAGTCCAGGAAGCACACACAACCCCATACAAAAGAAATCCAAAGAGAACTACACCAAGACATATCATAATTAAAATACCAAGAGGAAAAGACAAAGAGACAATATTAAAAGTAGCAAGAGAAAACCAGTTAATTACCTACAAGGGAGCACCCATATGACTGTCAGCTGATTTCTCAAGAGAAACGATGCAGGCCAGACGGGAGTGGCAAGAAATATTCAACGTGATGAATAGCAAGAACCTACAACCAAGAATAATCTATCCAGCAAAGCTATCATTCAGAATTGAAGGGCAGATAAAGAGCTTCACAGATAAGAAAAAGCTAAAGAATTTCATCAACTCCAAACCAGTATTATATGAAATGCTGAAAGGTACTCTTTTAGAAGAGAAAGAAGAAAAAGATTAAAGTCAAAAAATTATGACCAACAAATACATATCTATCAACAAATGAATCTAAAAATTAAGTGAATTAAAAATTTGATCAACAGAATAAACTGGTGAATATAATAGAATCAGGAGCACAGAAAGGAAGTGGACTGATAATTCTCAGGGGGAAAGGGGTGAGGGGTGTACAGGAAGAGACTGGACAAAAATCATACACCTATGGATGAGGTTAACAAGAGGGAGGTAAGGGTAGAGGGAAGGGTGGGAGCCGGGTGGAGGGGAGCTGTGGAGGGGAGAAAAGAGAAACAAATGTAATAATCTAAATAATGAAGATATAATTTAAAAAAATGAGTGGAGGACACAAATAGACATTTCCCCAAAGGTGAAACACAGATCGCCAACAGACACCTGAAAAGTTGCTCGACATCACTAATCATCAGGGAAATGCAAGTCAAAACCACAAATATCACCTTACACATGTTGGATTGGCTATTACCAAAAAGACAACAAATAACTTTTGGCAAAGGATGTGTAGAAAAGGGAGTTCTCATGCACTGTTGATGAGAAACAATATGGTGGTTTCTCAAAAATTTGATACTTCTGGGTATCAAAGAAAACAAAAACACTGATGGGAAAATATCAGTATAGCCCTATATTCATTGCAGCATTATTTACAACTAGAGACTCAATGCATGAAAATTCATGCAAGGGTAGGCCTTCCTTTCCCCAGCTGCTGGCACCAGCTTCCCTTTGGCATCCAGGATCCAGGCTTCCCTCCTCCAGCTGCCAGCAGGCATCTGAGACCCACGCTGCTTCCCTTCTCTGACTGCCAGCAGGCATCTGGGATCCTGGCTTCCCTCCAACCTCAGTTTCATCAGGAAGGACATCCAGAAGGAAGTCCTGAAGACGTCTGGTTTCATTAGCCTATTACCCTTTTATTATTATAGATAATCAAGATATGGAAACAATGTAAGTGGCCACTAATAATGAATGGATAAATAAGATGTGGTATATAGACACACTAGAGTATTACTCAACCATAAAAAGATGATATTCTTTATTTTAATATATTTTACTGATTTTTTACAGAGAGGAAGGAAGAGGGAGAGGGACAAAGAGTTAGAAACATTGATGAGAGAGAAACATCGATTCAGCATCCTCCTGCATCCTCCCTATGGGAGATGTGCCCACAACCAAGGTACATGTCCTTGACTGGAATTGAACCTGAGACCCTTCAGTCCGCAGGCTGATGCTCTATCCACTGATGCAAACCCATTAGGGCAAGAATGTATTCTTGCCATTTGAAAAACATGATGGAACTAGAGGGTATTATATAAGTAAAATAAGTCAGTCAAAGAAGGGCAATTATGATGTAATTTCATTTATGTGTGGGGTCTAGAGAACAAAACAAATGAACAAACAAGACAAAACAGAAACAGATTCATAGATGTGGAGAACAAATCAATGATTGTCGAAGGAAAGGAGGTGGGAGGAAAAGTGAAAAAGGTGAAGGGGAATAAGAGGTAAAAATTTCCAGTCATAAAATAAATGTCATGAGTATGTAATGTACAACATAGGGTATATAATAAAAAATATTTTAATCACTTATCATGATGTCAGATGGGTACTAGATTTATCATAGTGATTAATTTTTTAGGTATGTAAGTGTCAAATCACTATGTTGTACACTTGAAACTAATATATTATTATATGTTAACTATATTTTAATTTAAAATTTAGTTGAGAAGATTTTCAGATAAATATGGCAAAATGACATAGGGTTATAGAAATCTCTTTCTCTGATACCTTTTAAATATAAAAAGTTTTAGAAAGGCAAAAAAATTATTCAGCAGCAACCAAACAAGGACATAGCGTTATGCCAGGAACATTAAAAAATCATGGTCAGAAACAGAAGCAGATGGTTCTGAAGTGCCATGATTCTTAAGCACACTTCCATCCTCAGAAGAAGTACTCAGGAAAGAAGAGAATTATAATACTTTACAATTTTGAGAAAAGTGGGTTCAGGGGGATAAAGTCTTGAAATAAATCAAAGGGGAAAAAAACTACAATTAAAATCTTTCAAAAATAAGAAACCAATTCATCTCATCTAAAACTGAAACACATAGTTAAAAATACAGTCACAGTTATAAAGTATCCAATCTCTTAATGACATTTATTTCTTGAGTTTAGAAAAAAATTGTTGTTGGTGAAGAAATACTTAATGCAGGTCAGCAACTTTTTAATTTTAATATCAGTTTATTTTTCTTCTACCAAGTTTAAATAAAATTGTGATTTTAACAAAGAAGTAGCATCTATAGGATTATTTTATTTTGAAATAACTATATTTTTATTTTTTGACTAATCCTCACTTGAGGATATTTTTCCATTGATTTTTAAAGATAGTGAGAGAGAGAGAGAGAGAGAGAGAGAGAGAGAGAGAGAGAGAGAGAGAAACATTGATGTGAGAGATTGGTTACCTCCTGTACACACCCCGACCAAGGTCAGGGAACCTACAAACCGAGGTACATGCCCTTGACCAGAATCGAACCCAGGACTCTTCACTCCATGAGCCAAAGCTCTATCTATTGAGCCTAACTGGCTAGAGCTATGCTGATTACTTTTCTATAAGTCTATCTATTTATCCAACTCTCTATAACAAGTATCAGTCAGCAAGCTACATTTCATATTTTATTTAGTCTGCACAGTATTTTCAAGCCCTTATGATAAAATACTTCAAATTGAGGAAGCTTCAAGAACAAACACACATCTCACATGTTCTAATGAAGCAGAAGATCTGATAGCACTGGGGCCACATCCTACTTCTAACAATCTGGTCCCCTTAAGTGACATGTTCCTACCATCAGTCATTCCTCTCCAGTTGGCCACCACTTCCACCACTCCCTACTTTCTCCAGCAATGAGGAGAGTTTTGCTTCTATTCATCATTTTACTTTCATTTTGACTTTCATTAAAGTGGAGAAATAGTTCTTAACATTCAATTGGAAAATCCAAAGGAAGGCAGCGGTTGAGTGAGTTTTCTTAAACCTAGCCCATTTCAGTCATTGGAGCTTCATTTGATCTGGAAGACATTTCAGTCTGCAACAGTGGCTTACAAAGAGTTGTAGAATGATGTTCACCAAGTGCCAATACTGAGTTTTGTCACAAATTGGTGAGCCAGTAGCTCACTGCCGGTTGCCTCAGCTACCCCGCCCACCACACATAGCTTGCTGCCCCACCCACCTGCTGATCAATCGTTAGGTATCATGGCATAAGGACCATTTGCATGTTATTCCTTATTATGAAGGAAAATGATGCAAAGTATTCTTGTAAGAAAGAAGAGTGCAGGGGTAGGGAAACCAAGATGGCAGCATAGGTGAACACCTAAGCTGCTGCCTCGCACAATTTCAAAACTACAACTAAAAGACAGAATGTACACCATCCAAAACCACAGGAAGGCTGGTTGAGTGAAATTCTACAACTAGAAGGAAAGAGAGGGGCTCACGGAGACTCGGAAGAGCTGCAAAAAGCTGAGATACGGAGACGTGCGTGGAGAGAGGGGGCACCAGAGTGCCTGGCTGGCTTCCTCTAGTGGGAGGAAGAAGGAAAATTCCAAATGCACTGAACCCTAGCTCCAGAAAAGACTCAAAGGGGGAGTCTGGACTTTTGTAAAAAGGAAGGAGTGCATGGAAACTTAGGGGAGCTGCCAAAGACAGAGGTCTTGGGGCTCACGAAAATGCACACACAGAATGCTGACAGCTGATTGTGCCTGGCTTCCTCTAGCAGGGGGGGAAAACAGAACCTCACAACAGCACTGAAATCCAGGTCCAACTTCACTAAACCTCAGTTTCAGGTGAGATCCTGGGAACCCAGACTCATACGGGTTCCTTGAGCGCACAGAAACTCAGGGGAACTGAAAGGCAGAGTTCCAGAAGCTCACATGCAAGAAAGGCAGAAGTCTGGAGGCAAGTGTGCAAGCGTAGACACAGCTGATCCCCACAACCAATAGGCTTGGAGGTCAAACGACCCAATTGATACCAACAACAATCAAGAATTAACTATAACAGACTGTACTCACAGTTCACAAAGGGGTGCACCAAGCGTGTCCACCTCAGGTAACTGGGGAGGCAGAGCTACTGAGTCACATAAAACAACTAGCACACAAAGCTACTCTACCAACTCAGGGAAGCAGCGAAATATGTGGAAACTAAAGAACAGATCACAAACAAAAGAAACGGAGGAAAACAAATGACTGGATATAGAGTTCAAAACCACAGCTATAAGGTTTTTTAAGAATTTCCTAGAAAAAATGGATAAATTTAGTGAGACCCAAGAAGAGATGAAAAAGAACCAACTACAAATTAAACATACACTGACTGAAATAAAAAATATTTTACAGAAACCTAAAAGCAGACTAGAAGATCACAAGAATCAAGTCAAAGATTTGAAATACAAGAAGCAAAAAAAAAAAAAACACTCCACTGGAAAAGCAAAAAGCAAAAAGAATAAAAAAATGTGAAGATAGTCTAAGGAGCCTCTGGGACAACTTCAAGCATACCAACATCAGAATTGTGGGGGTGTCAGAAGAAGAGAGAGAGCAAGATACTGAAAACCTATTTGAAGAAATAATGACTGAAAACTTCCCACATCTGGTGAAAGAAATAGACTTACAAGTACAGGAGGCGTACAGAACCCCAAACAAAAGGAATCCAAAGAGGACCATACAAGACACAACATAATTAAAATACCAAGAGCAAAAGACAAAGAGAGAATATTAAAAGCAACAAGAGAAAAACAGTTAATTACCTACAGGGGAGCACCAATTAGACTGTCAGCTGATTTCTCAACAGAAAGGATGCAGGCCAGATGGGAGTGGCAAGAAATATTCAACGTGATGAATAGCAAGAACCTACAACCTAGATTACTCTACCCAGCAAAGCTTTCATTCAGAGTTGATGGGAAGATAAAGAGCTTCACAGATAAGAAAAAGCTAAAGGAGTTCATCAACTCCAAACCACTATTATATGAAATGCTGAAAGGTATTCTTTAAGAAGAAAATGGTAAAGGTAAAAATTATGAACAACAAATACATACCTATCAACAAGTAAATCTAAAATTCAAGTAAGTTGAAAATCTGATGAACAGAATAAATTGGTGAATATAATAGAATTAGGGGCATAGAAAGTGAGTGGACTTATAATTCTAAGGGGGAAAGAGGTAAGGGAGGGTGCAGGGAGAGACTGGACAAAAATCACACACCTATGGATGAGAACAATGAGGGGCGGTAAGGGCAGAGGGTGGGGTAGGAACCAGGTGGAGGGGAGATTTAGGGGAGAAAAGAGGAACAATTGTAATATGAACAATAAAGATTATTAAAATTAAAAAAAGAAAGAACAGTGCAGACCCTTGGAGACAGCTTAAATACTTTTCCCTGAGTGAAGCAGTTGGATTTTATTATAATCTTCAGACACCATGGAATCCTCTCTCCTAAACATAAAGGTAAATGGAACTTGTATATGAAGCATTTATATTTCAGGCATTAAGACTCTTCAGGATTTCTAAACAGCAGCAGAAAAATAATATTTTAATATAAAGGTAATTTCCAGTGGAAACCACCTAGAATTCAAATTAGAGAGATAATTTTTTCTTTCTCCTTTGAAATTTTAGTGTTGTGTTGCTGTTTTTTTTCAAAATGGTATTATTTTATTACTTTTTAAAATCTTTATTGTTGAGAATATTACAGATGTCCCCTTTATTCCCTGGATTACTCCCCTCCACCCAGTTCCCACCCTACCCCAGGCCTCACCACCTTACAGTCTGTATCTATAGGTCAGATCTTAGGTTAATCTCTTCCAGCTCTCTCTCCTGCCCCTTCCCTCTGAGATTCCTCCGTCTGTTCCATGCTTCCATGCCTCTAATTCTGTTTTATTCACCAGTTTATTCTGTTCATTAGATTTCTTATTTGTTTATTTTGATTTTTGGATTCAATTGTTGATAGATAGCTATTTACCATTTTATTATTTATATTTTTATCTCTTTTCCTTCTTTGTCTTCTCCCTCTCCCTCTCCTCCTCTTCCTCCTCCTCCTCCCCTTCCTCTGGAATAAGGTTATTTCCAGCTGCCTCTGTGTCTCTCAGCCACAATCCCTGCTGGTTTTTATAGCCCATAGTTACAGAGACTTCTCTTCACAGCTCTGGAATCCTAGGCTGTAAATCTGGTGTGGGGCTCAGACCCCTTGTCCTCACTCCCAATTAAAAAAAAAAAATGGCCCACTTTGGTGTCAGGTCAGCATGTCCTGGGCCTCCATCTCTTCTACCAGTCTCAGTGTGTTTTCTTCTTTACTTCTCTAGTTGTAGGACTTCCATTCAGCCAGATTTCATGGTTCTGAATGATGGTTGTTCTGTATTTAGTTGTAATGTTTATGTGGTTGTGGAAGGCAGTGAGTACAGGTGTTTACCTATGCTACCACCTTTGCATTTGAGTCTCTTTCATTTTTTTTTTTAAAGAGAAAGAATCCAAGATGGTGGCATAGGTAAACACCTACACTGCTGCCTCGCACAACAATTTCAAAACTACAACTAAAAGACAGAATGAACATCATCCAGAACCACAGGAAAGCTGGCTGAGTGGAAGTTCTACAACTAAAAGGAAAGAGAGGGGCTCACAGAAACCCAGAGGAGCTGCAAAAAGCTGAGGTACAGAGACGCGCGCGCTGAGAGAGCGGGTGCCAGAGTACATGGCTGGCTTTCTCTGGCAGGAGGGAAATGGAGACTCCCAACATCATTGAACCCCTTCTCTTACGACACTAAACCCCAGATCCAGCTGAAACTCACACAGGTGAGTTTGGACTGTGAAAAGGGAGAGGTGCACGGAAATTTAGGGGAGTCGCAAAAGATCAGAGGGCTGGTGGCGGCACGCATGGCACTGCGAGAAGGACAGATTGCTGATTGTGCCGCTGACTTTCTCGAGTGGGCGGGATACAGACCCTCCCAACTGTGCCAGTTCTGACTCCACTAAGCCCCTGTTTTGGGTGAAACCCTGGAGACCTAGACTCGTGTGGTCCTGGTGCGCAGGGGAGCTGGAAAGGCAGCGATCTAGAGGCACTGTGGGCGCTCCAGCACAAGAACCGCTCCAGCAATTACCCAGTCACTGAGACTCAGGGGCCATGGAGGGTGGGGCCGACTGGAAGGCAAGGCGGTCCCTTAAGCCCTGAGACTCCACCCCTCCCAAGCTCAACAGAGGCTTCTTCAGTTTTGCAAGTCTGGCATTATAAGGCTGAATTCAACACAGAAGTTTCCCTGGCATAGTGAAAATGCCGAGACAAGGGAAGGGATCACAAACAAAAGAAATGGAGGAAAAAAAAAGACTGGATATAGAGTTCAAAACCATGCTTACAAGGTTTTTCAAGAATATGTTGGAAAAGATGGATAAATTTATCAAGTCCCAAGAGGAGATGAAAAAGGACCAACTAGAGATGCAAAAGAGCCAACTAGAGATGGTAAAGGTCCAACTAAAGATGAAAAAGGACCAACTAGAAATTAAGCATTCACTGACTGAAATAAAAAAAATATTATACAGAGTCCTAACAGCAGACTAGAGAAAGGCAAGAATCAAGTCAAAAATTTGAAATATAAAGAAGCAGAAAACACTCAACTGGAAAAGCAAGAAGAGAAAAGAATCCAAAAATGTGAAGATAATGTAAGGAGACTCTGGGACAGCTTCAAACGGTACCAACATCAGAATTGTGGGAGTGCCAGAAGAGAGAGAGCAAGATACTGAAAACCTATTTGAAGAAATAATGACTGAAAACTTCCCACATCTGGTGAAAGAAATAGACTTACACATCCAGGAAGCACACACAACCCCATATAAAAGGAATCCAAAGAGGACCACACCAAGACACATCATAATTAAAATACCAAGAGCAAAAGACAAAGAGAGAATATTAAAAGCAACAAGAGAAAAACAGTTCATTACCTACAAGGGAGCACCCATACGACTGTCAGCTGATTTCTCAACAGAAATGATGCAGGCCAGAAGGGAGTGGCAAGAAATATTCAAGGTGATGAATAGCAAAAACCTATAACCAAGAATAATCTATCCAGCAAAGCTATCATTCAGAATTGAAGGGCAGATAAAGAGCTTCACAGAGAAGAAAAAGCTAAAGGAGTTCATCAACTCCAAATCAGTATTATATGAAATGCTGAAAGGTACTCTTTAAGAAGAGGAAGAAGAAAAACATTAAAGTCAAAAAATTATGAACAACAAATACGTATCTATCAACAAGTGAATCTAAAAATTAAGTGAATTAAAAATTTGGTCAACAGAATAAACTGGTGAATATACTAGAATCAGGAGCACAGAAAGGGAGTGAACTGATCATTCTCAGGGGGAAAGGGGTGAGGGGTGTACAGGGAGAGACTGGACAAAAATCATACACCTATGGATGAGATCAATGGGAGGGAGGGAAGGGTGAGAGCTGGGTGGAGAGGTGCTATGGAGGGGAAAAAAGAAAAACAAATGTAATAATCTGAATAATAAAGATTTAATTAAAAAAAAAAAGAAAGGCTCCCCATTTAGAGCTTCCATTCAGCCCCCTGGGGATGTAATTGAATTTGGGAAACCAGCTAGTATTGTAAGAAATGCTAATCATGCTCTGTTAACCAGGATTGTTTTATTCTACCCTGGCTGGAGCTGACCTGGAAATGCAGCCCTTTCTCCCCATTTAGAGCTGCCTGTTATCATGGAAAAATTAACAAACATTTGCTGCAGAAACCAGAATCACCAGCCTTTTGAATATCCCCTAGCCCTTTTTGCATACCTGCAGGCCTTTGCAAACCTCCATCCTGCTTACCCGTTAATTTTGGTATTCCCTTTAGTTATTTCTCCTGGTAACTCGTCCTTGTATATCACTAAACCCTCTAAAGACCCCTAGTTTTTTGCATATCTGTAAACTGCCCTTCTGCCTATTTTTCCTTTGTGCTTTTGCTATATAAACCGCTGGCTTATGGTGAGCTGCAGAGCAGATTTCAGTGGATGACCTGCTGCTCTCCCACACTGCTGGCAATATTGGAATAAATGCTTCAATATATGATTCAACCCTGTCTCTGCTTCATTCGGCTCAAATAATGAGAGCACAGACCCATTGTTTGTCCAATTACAATGTTATTTCCCCTTTTAAATTATTCAATTCTGTCTGCAGGAATTGTAACCAACATCTTATAGCAGAAGATGAGAACACCCATTAGGAGGAAAGGCAGCACTTTTCACACCTATTGTGCTTTAAAATTATATGTGTTTCTTTTTTAAAAAAAAATCTAACAGTGCTCTTGATGTGTTCTGCACTATAATTGACCTTAGCAACTGTAAACTACTCTAACTAGGCTGAAATAGGTAATAAATAAGAATCACAAAGAAAAAAAAACAGAAATTGAAATTTAGTGTTTCCAAGATATTTGCTTTAAAATTACATCAGTTAATCATAGGGCATTTCCTATTTTGGTAGGTATGGTAAGAAAGGTAAGGATTGTTTGGATTATGGCATAATTTTATACTTATTAATTCAGTCTTCATGTTTCTTCTCTGCATTTTCTCTTTTGCAGACTATGTTACCCCTTCTCTTCCTAGTCCCCAGGCTGGACTTCTTCCCACAGAGTAAGGGCTCAATCATTGGTGTCTGGTAGACACCAGGTCCCATTTCTCATAATCACCTTTTGAGAAGATAAATCTTTCCTTATCTTGGATCAAGGTTTTCCTATAAAGTTTCCCTTTATCACCAACTCTTCCACTTTGAATGAATACCTTAGCCTTTCTATTTCTTACACTCCCACAATATGCATTAAAGAGAAAAATGTCAATTTTTTTTACCACAGGAATATTTCGATTGTATACATATGTCATATGGTATGTAATATATTAAATGTATATGCATATTTAATAAATCATTACATGTAAAGGACTTGGTATTAGGCACACATTGCTTAATGCATGTTAACTGTTAATATTATTTATACATCTATTCCACAAATATTCATTGCATGTCTATTACATACTGAGCACTGCTATAGTACTGGGTATATATCAGTGAGTAAAATAGATTCTTTTGCTCCCTTAGGCTTACATTCTAATAGAAAAGTCAACCAATTAAATAAGAATATTATATTGGATAAGCACTGGAGAAAAAAACTGGAGCAATAAAGAAAAATAAAGAGTATTGAGGGAGAATAGAAGGTAGTTAATTTGTAATTTTGAATGAGGTGGCCAGAGAAGGCCTTGCTGAGAAGGTAAGATTAGAACAAAGATGTGAAGGAAGAGAAGGAGCAAGAAAGATATCTCGGAATGTATGTTCATGGGAATAGCATGTGCAAGGAACAGTGAGGAAGCCAACGTAGCTAAAGCAAAGGGAACATGGGAGCAAAAAGAAGGGTTTCATTTGTGAATGAAATGGTTATGTAAACCCAACACCACAAGATTAGATTGCTAGAGCTGCCATAACAAAGACCCACAGATTGGATGGTTCACAATAGAAATGTATTTCCTCACAATCCTGGAGGCTAGAAGTCTGAGATCAAGGTAATAGCAGGGTTGGTTTCATCTTGGCTTGCAGATGGCCATGTCCTCCAGTATCCTCAAATGGTCTTCCTCTATACATGTCTGTGTCCTAATCTCTTCTTATAAAGACACCAGTCCCATTGTATCAGCAGCGGCAAGTACTTCCCTTTGTATTTATTTATTGTATTTATTTATTGTAAAATATTTTTATTGGTTTTTAGAGAGAATGGGGGAGAAACAGGGAAACAGGATCATTGATTGCCTGCCTCTTGCACACCTCCTACAGGGAATAGATCCCACAACCAGGGCCTGTGTCCTGACTGGGAATCAATTTGGCAACCCTTTAGTGCATAGGACAATGTCCAAATAACTGAATCACACCAGCCAGGGCTTAATCACCTTTTTAAAGGCCTTATCTCCAAACTAGAGGCTCGGTGCATGAAATTCATGCATGGGTGGGATCTCTCAGGGTGGCCTGCCAAGATCGGGCCCTAACTCACTCCCCCAGCCTCGCAGCCCCACAGTCCCATCTGGCACCCTGCCTTGGCCTGGCAATGCCCACTTATCCTGTTGCTCCACTCCCCAACACCCCCCTGCCACCAATGCTGATCTCCATCTGTGGGACCATCAATCTGGGCCCCTACTTGCACCAACCTTGGCCTGGTGCTCTCTGCTCACTGTCCCACCCCTTGCCGCTGCTGATTGACATCTGCAGGGCAATCAATCGAAGCTGGGCCCCCCACCTGGCTTCCTCAGCACTGGTGGTGGCACAATCTATTGGGGCCCACACTTGCACCCGCCTTGGCCTGGTGTTATCTTCTCCACCATTTTGCCATGGTCCCGCTCTCACCAGGGCCCATTTGGGCCAGCAGTACCTCTATTACTGCTGCTGCCAGCATCAGGAGGTCATTACCAATACTCACCATGATCCATGCCACCCCTGGTGGTCAGTGCATGTCATAGTTAGCAGTTGAACTTCCAGTTGGTGGAACTCCCAGTCAAGGGAACTGTGGGAAACTTGTTGTGCTTGACAGCCATTTTGTAGTAAGCTTCAGCCACGTTAGCACTAACCTCGGGCTAGGTTTCAATTACCCCAAACCCTATCTCTTTCCCGTAAGCCAGGTGTTTGTCCTTAAGGGCTAGGACAGGTGTTTCACCTTAAGGGCTAGGCCTCATTCCTTCTCTCTATAAATACCCCGAACATCTGTTGAATAAATGAGACTTGATCAGAACTTTGTCTTGTCTCCATTCCTTGTGTCTCTTGTCCCTTTCATCCCCACTCCCCCTCTAGGGTCCTCGTTGACTTTACCCGCGGGTCGGGACAGGGAACAATTTGCGTGTTAGGCTTTTATTATATAGGATATATCACATTATGAAGTGCTGGGGGTTTAGACTTCAACATATAAATGTGAAGAGGGATATGCAATTTTCATTACAGTCCATAACACCCACAGTAATTTCCTTCATAATTACATATATTGTGGTGTAATGCCTTGCAAGGACAAGGTTTCCTTCCTACTTCCAAGTCTGGTTGTGGGATTCTAGTGTTAGATGATTCCATTGCCTCACTTTGCACTTATGGAATTGCTTGCAAGTTAGCAAATATTTTCTGACTGCTCTCACCAAGTTTAGGAATGTTCCCAAGGTTCACAGTAGGAAAAGTTGAGGATCATGAGTTGGCTATGTGAAATGAAGCCATATATAATCTCTGTAGAAAGGTAGGAAGGCACAAAGACAACTGCTGAGAGAAGAGAGAGAATGTAGTTGTAAGGGAAAACAGTTACTTGATAAGATCCTAATTTTTAAGAATGGTTCTAAAAAAAAGTTCTAATTTAACATCCATAAATTCAGCACATTCAAAGTGCTTGATAAGCTTTTCTCTTCAGAATATGTGACAAAAGTCAGCCTTCTCAAATTCCATGCCTTTCACTCTCTTCTGCTTTGTGGAGCCCCAAGAGTACTCATTGATCAGGAGCTCTACCTGAAGGATTGCTTTTCAACCTGTTAACGGAGCATGATCAAAATCACACCATTTTTGGAGATCTTCCCTTCAATTTGGGGTGACCCTTTGGCCCTACAAGTTCTGCTCTTACCCTCCACCCCTGGGTTTATAAAACTCTTGTTTGTCTTTTTCTTTTCTCTGTACTGATTCTTTAATTAGGAAAAAAAACCTCACTCCTACCTTCACTCCACACATTCAGTGTGTCAAAGCAGGTCCAACTAAAATATAATTAAAAAGTGCTAAGTTTATAAACCATTTCTCTGGGATTTTTGCCCAAATTTATTATATTCTAACCAGGTGATAAAAGGTGCACACAAGTTCCTCTGAGTTCTGTATGGTGTTTTGCCACTTACCAGCTGTTTGTGACCTTGAGCAGTTTACCTAAGCTCTTTGTGCCTTGGTTATCTGATCTGAAAAATGGGAACAAATGTGCCTACTTCTTAGGGTGATTTAGGAGGATTCAAAGAGTAAATATGCAAATTAGTGACTAGTCCTGGCAGAGTATAGAAATGTTAGTTGTTATCATTTTATTATCTTTTTCTGGGAAATTGTCAGAAGGCAGAAGAACATTGGGTACTGCAAAGTACACATCTGAGTTAATGGAATGTGTAAATCAAAGAATTGGCAAAATTAACTACTACTGTTAATTATTATGGGCTTTTCTTCTTTTGTAATTAACAAATGCTTCTTAAGAGGAAAATAAATATTTATTATTATTTTAAAATAAAATATATTAGTATTTTAAAATAAAATAATAAAATATTATTATTTATTTATTATTATTATTATTATTGGGGGAATAGCTTCAAAAAGTATTTCTAAAAATGTTAATCAGTTAATAACAGCTTATAGTGAATAATAGCTATACTAGCTACCATTAGAAGAATGATTGTTCAGTGTCAGGCACTTTATATATATATCATCTTTTTTAATCTTCAGAAAAGTTCCAACAGAAATATTATCATCCTTACTTTAGAGTTGAAGAAACAGAAGCCCAGGGAGATTGAATAACCTGACCAATAACTACTGAGTGACAGAGCTGATTTCAAATCAAGTCTGTAGCCTTCCACCCCCATGATCCTTGAATTTAGATTCTTGATTGCAAAGTAATGAAATTACTAGACAATGGCTCTGACCTTCCATTGGTTGTCCCTGTTGGCTTCAGAGGCTATTTCACAATAGTTTACAGGGCAATGTTTCAACTATTTCTAGAAGAGTGTGCAAACTATAGGAATGCAATGGAAATCCTTAATTCATTATTAACATAAAAATTTTAAATACCCCAGCTGGCCTATCTCAACGGTTGAGGGTTGTCCTATGAACCAGGAAGTTATAGTTCAATTTCTGTTCAGGGCACATGTTCGGGTTGCAGGCTTGATCTCCAGTAGGGAGCATGTAGGAGGCAGCCAACCAATGATTTCCATCATTGATATTTCTATCTCTTTCTCTCCCTCTCCATTCCTCTCTGAAATCAATAAATTTTTATTGATTTAAATATATTTAAAAAAAAATGTAAGTGACCGATGGGAAGAGATAAAGGTTGAGGAAAAATATTAAGTGTAATCATAAAAATTTTATTTATTAAGCACTGGTATGCCACTCTTGGGTACAAATGTTTAAAAAATAAAGATGCAGTCCCTGCAAGGTCTTTTTAACAGAGAGCTTAGTGAGGTAAACCATCCTCGGCTGGCACATTACCTATCACTGTGCATGCTGTAGGAATTATTTGAGAAAATTAAGCTTTCAGACTGAAAGGAAACCACAATGGGCAATTAAAACAAGTTGCCATCAGACTACTCAGGTGCCAGCAATTTTGACTCATCAGAGATGATATGTCTTACTTAAAAAGTCAGCAGAATAAGAAGAGATTGTTTTAAATGCTTCTGATACTTTAATGTGACATTTTTCCATGGGATCCAATTTCCTCACTTTTATTTGATCAATGTTGGCAACCCATTAGGTCTATTAACAGGAGGTGCTGACAGGTTAATTACAGGAGGAAATTAATACACATCAGAGGCCTAGGTCAGTGGTCGGCGAATTCATTAATCAACAGAGCGGCAAATCGAGGCTTACAAGCTGCAGTTTGCAGACCATGTCTTACATGATCACTCCTACTTGTAATCACTTTGCTTTATAGCTGATTTGCTACATCATCTACACCTTTTGGGCAGTGCTTGTAACACAATGAAGTTGCATAGACTCTGGATTCTTAGCTAAGACTATACCTTTACTAGAAACTTGGCAAGGACCCATGTGATTGTATAAGGCATTAACGATAACCTAAATACAGCATATTAGTTTCCTAGGGCTGCTATAACGAAGTATCACATGTTGAGTGCTTTAAAGCACAGACATGTATTGTCTCACAGCGCTGGAGGCTCCAAGTCTGAGATGAAGGTGTCTCCAGGGTCTTGCCCCCTCTAAAGGCCTACGGGAAGAATCTGGGCCAGGCCTCTCTCCTAGCTCTGGTATTCCTTGCCTGAGGCTTACAACTCCAACCTGTACATGGTGTTCTTCCTTTTTGTGTGCTCTATGTCCAAATTTCCCTCATTCTACGAACACCCTGATGACCTTATTTAACTTGATTACATATCTCTAAATACAGATACATTCTGAGGTGCTGAAGTTTAGGACTTCAACACAGGAATTTGGATGGGGGATTCAACCCATAACACACAGTGTTACTATCCCATTAATGATGTCTCTGAAGTTGCTGAGGGAAAGCGACAGGTATCATGTTGTGTAGTAAAAGATGGGCTTCAGAGTCACGAAACCTGGATATAAATCCTGACCTCATCATTTATGAGTTGTGGTCTTAGGGAAGTTACTTATATTAGTTGCTGAAAGGTGGGTAATATCTACCTTGCAATTATTTTTTAAAGTGATCCTTTAAAAATATATTTGTTTTATATACTTAACAAATGTGTAGTTTACAAATATTTATATCATCCTTATAACAGCTCTAGGAGGTAGTTACAGTGGTCACATAGAGTGTATGCAAAAGCCAAGTAATGTATCCTCAGTCATACAGCTAGCAAGAAGCAGAGGCACATTAGAAACTAGCTGCCTGGCCAAAGAACTAAGAACTTCACGAGCAGCGCCTGTTCTGCCTACAACGAATGGCCCATTGGGCTTTCACATTCCATGTAATGGATCATTAATGTTGATCTGACTCAGAAGGAAAGCCCAGGTCTTGATTATGGCCTGCAAGGTTCTAGGAGATCTCAACGTATGAGCTTTGTGACCTCATCTCCTGTTATCCCCTTCATTCCTTCTCCTCCACCTAAACTGCAGTTCCTTAGCATGCGGGCATTCTGACTCAGGGCCATTGCCTACACTGTTCCTTGCTTTGACTGTATGCTTTTCCCATTATATTTTCCACAGGATTTGCTCTAGTCCTTTGCTTAAAAGGCACCCATCTCTCCACCTAGCCATCTTCTATGCACCGTATGCTGTTTCGTTTTTCTTCATGTCACTCATACCACCTACTGTAATAAGGTTATTGTTTGTTTGCTTATTGTTTCTCTACTTTCATGAACATGGATAATCTTTGGTTGTTTACTCACTATTTACCAAGTTCTTAGTGGAAGTCAGATGCTCAATAAGTATTTGTGAATGTATAAATGAATCAATGAATTAGGTGACACTTGGAGGCCTGAGAGTCACCTGATTCATTGTAATTCTTAATTTAGAAACACAAATCTTTTGAATGTGGTAGATAATTGGGATGAGAATCAAATGAAATTGATCAGCCAGGTGTTTTTTTTAACATCTAAGAGGATGCATGTTGCTGAAACTCACCATGTTTCAGGCTCTCCACATTGTACCTGGGCACAGCTCCTGGAAAATAAGAGCACTCAGTCCCTGTGGGTTGAGGAAGAAGGATCATGATAAGAAGAGAAAGGAAAGAACAGAGGAGGAAGGGGTGGTGAATGACAGCAAAGGAGAAAGATAGGGAAGGGACGAAGTTTGAGCGCCCACCTGTGCTGAGCAATATGCTTTCTATGGTGCAGGTTTTGAAGATGAAAGACCAGGATGGGCCAGTGAGACGCTGTCTCTTAGTAGATGGTGCAGCGTGGCAAATCCATTCTACCTCTGTTGGCCTGGTTATCTGCAAGGAAGAGGACGCTAAATGCCTCCGTTCTTTGTTTCTCCTTTGTGAGAAGATAGTATTTTCTCAGAATCCCTGAACAGTACTTCCCTAAGTCTCAGCAGTACCAAGATTTGCAGTGAAACATTTAGACATACAGTCACCTCCAGGGGCATTTTCTGTCCTCAAGTGACAGGGCAAGTTGCTCAGCTTTTTGTCAGTGCACTTTCTTATTGGCTTAGATAAATTATTCTCTGAAAAGCTTTTCTGTCTCCAGCTGTTCTCAGAAAAAGAAACAATAGCTTACTAGTGACTCTGTGTGCCTGTGTCACCCCTATAATAATAACCTGCCACTTGGAAATGGTAGCAGAGGTAAGCTCACTCCATGGGAAGGGCATTTTGGTTTGCAACTCCAAATGTTATAAAGAAAAATAAGCCTGGCCCAGGTCACAGCGTCTATGACTAATGAAAACTACCAGCCACCACTCTCCACTGGACTGAAACAAGAGCCAGTGTTTATGGGTGACTGTGCCACACTGATTCTTCCTCAGCCGGACCCCAGCATTCTCCTGAGGAATGTCCCTATTGCCTTTTTAGTCGCCACATTCCATACTGATCTTCCTAGCCAAAGGGGTGTGAAGCAATGTTACTATAAGGTTGTTTTCTGTTGCCAAAGTGGTGCTTCATGACAAAGCTTCATGTGTCGGGCCATTCTCCCCCCAAATCAAGGGCAAGAGGAAGAGATCTCCTCCAAGAGAACCTTTGGGTGTGTGACCACGAAGTGTGCTGCCAGTAATGATGTCTGACTTCAATGTGTATTGGACATTCAAAATGCATGACTTTTTTGGAATCTAGAAATACAACTCTTTGGGGTCACAGATGCACATTCTGTACTTACATTCACTGTATAGATGTAAAAGGGAGCCCAGGATTACTTCATTTTTAGAAAATAGAGAGAGGACAGAGTTCTGATTTCCAGGTTAAGTTTTTAAATATATTTTTATTGATTTCAGAGAGGAATGGAGAAGGTGAGAGAAACAGAAACATCAATGATGAGAAAGAATTACCCATTGGCCTCCTGCACTCCCACTGGGGATGAAGCCCACAACCCTGGCATGTGCCCCTCCCTGACTGGAATCAAACCCAGGATCCTTCAGTCTGCAGGCCCATGCTCTATCCACTGAGCCAAACCAGCCAGGGCTCTAGGTAATTTTTTAGTAACTATCTTTTTTGACATTTAACTCAAGGTTCACACTGTGGAGGATGGATCATGGGAGGACACAGAGATCGTACATCTGTTGTATCTGATACAAGTTGTAGAGAGGAATGCATTTACCTTTCTTGGGGTAGATTTTTAATTTGACATTACAATGAATTCATCATCAACACATTCTGCTGGTGTGAAAGGTTTGAAGGAAAGAGAGAAGATGCAGGAAGGGGAGAGTGATCCAGAAATGCCCTAATTAAAATATGGGGAATAATTAATTCCAAAAAAGTCAATAACTTTTTATTACTGCAAACAGAGCATGAAAATAAAAAATCTATTTTAAATTGTAAAAAATAGAAAAAAAAATATTTCAAAGTAATAATAATTAAAAAAAACACCTCTATGATAGAAAATAGTAGAAAATAAAAAGTGTCCCTTGTAGTATTTAAAGTAGTTTGAATTTATTTTTACTCCTAGACAATACTATAAATTACTGGTTTAGATCAGAGTGTTTTTCCAAATCACTGAATTACAGAAAAATAATTCCTTAGGTGTAAAGGGAACCATTTTTGGTAGAAACACGTTTAGATTTCTTCCCCTTTCCTTTATGCTCCAAGCCAGCAAAAGCTTATGTTAGTATTATTCTCATGAGGCCCCCAGACATAGACATGAAACTAACCTATAAAAAGTTTACCAAAAGCATATTAGAAAGGAGCAATTAGGAAAAACTTCTTTAAAAAGTAATTTCTCTTACTGAATATATATGAGTTGTTTTTACTTCCACAAACTTAAGTTTCTTCAAGTTACCATAATGTTGGTCTGCCCCTTCCAATCAGTCTAAGGCCTTACCAAAAGGCTGACTTCTGAAGAACAACAGGCTGCCTCCAACCCAAATTCAACTCCTCCGTGGCTGCTGGCCAATCCTGAAGATTTTGGACTTGCCAACATCCACAATTGCACAATTGCATGGGCACACATGTGTGCGCACACACACACATGTGCACATGCAAGCAGACATACACATATACTTCTATTTCTCTTGAGAATCTTGACTAATATAGCCTCCAATAGTCTATCTTCAACTCAGTTATTAAACTGATCCTTAAAATCTTTCGGACCTTGTTCCTCCTTCCTTAGCCTCCCAATGGATCCCATCTCAGTCAGAGAAAAGGTTCTTTTACAAGGACCTACAACTCTCTACATGATCTCTGGACCTGTCCAGTGCATTTTGCCCTCCCCACACCCCATTCTGCTGTAGCCACACTCCTGACTGTTCCCTGCAGCTCAGATTATCTGCACTCACTATTCTTCTATCTAGAATATTTCCCCTAGATGTCTGCATTACTCTCTCCTTTATCTCCTTAAAAATTTTGTCAGTTCCTCAGGATTCCTCCTTAATCACTATTTAAATCATATACACAAACTCTTGCTACCACACCCTGACCTCCTTAAGCAGCCTTATTTTTCTGTGTAGCACTTGCCCCCTTCCAACATACTTGTTGCTGGCTCTCTCTTGTTAACACTAGAATGAAAGCTGCATGAGGGCAGGATATTTTATTCCTAGACTAGTGGCCCAATGCACGAAATTTGTGCAAGGGGATCGACCTTCATGGCCCCTCACAGCCCCTCAGCCAGCTCTCACAGCCCCAGCTTTGTCTGGACAGTCGTCAGGATGGTTGTGCGGAATGTCATCTGAACATGCCTTCTGCTGTTTGGTCTAATTAGCATATTAGCTCTTTAATATATAGGATTCCTAAAAGCCCATAATAAATGTTTGTGGAAATGAATGAATGCCTTCTGTCCTCTCAGAAAAATTTTTCTAGCACTTACCTGCTCTTTTGTATTTTTGAACTTTCTCCTTTGGCTATTTCCTGTCAGCACTAAAAAAAAAAAAAAAAAAAATCCTGCAAGAGCCTTCATATTAAAAAAACAAAACAGTAAAGACCAACCATGAACTTGCCCTCTGCTCCATTCTGTCCTCTGCTCTACACCACTCCCTGAGTTACTTCATCAAACCCAGAGTTTCAGCTATGATTAACAGGTTGATGATATTCATTTGTATCCACACTTCTAGCCCAGCCCACTCTCCTGAAGTAGCAAGTCCTTTGGGACAACTGCCTAAAACACATTCCTCCACCTGTGTTTCACAAACATCTCAACATTTCCAACACTGAGCCATTTCACTCTCCAAACTTACCTTTCTCATGTATCCCCTATACGTGTTATTCTTGTCCACCCAACTTGCCCAAGCCAGAAATTCAGGTTCCTTATACCTTCTCCCTGTTCCTCACCCCTAATTACACATTTTCATGAAGTTTTTTCCATTGACTTCCTAAATCACTCTAAAATCCATCACTTCTCTTCAAAGGCCTAGTTCAAAACCTCATCACTTTTTGTTTATATTACTAGCTAACCCCTCAATGGTTTTTCCTTCTTCTTGTCTTTTTCCTGTTATCTTAATCCTCCGTACTGCCAGAAGTAGTCCCTTAGAAAAGCAAGTAAGATCCTATCATAGCCCCGCTTAAAGCCCTTCCTTGGTTCCCCATAGCATTAAGAAGAAAAGTCTAAAATATTGCATGATCCATAGCCCACCTACCTCTCTCACTTTGTTCCTCAGCACTTCTGACCTATACTTTCCTATGGCAAATTGAATACAGTTTCCAAAATGTCTCCTTATCAAGCCTCTTGCCCTTATTCATGCTGACATTTCCTTCTGGAAACCCATCTCCTTTTTATTTACACAGTTGCCTTGTACTCATTCTTAAGTCTCACTTGTGCACCACCTTCAGCAGTCTGGTTTAGACACTCTTTCTTTGAGCTTACAGTACAGGATCACATCTGTACTTCTACTAGCAACTTCCATGTATTTGATTTAATTTACTTCCATCTTTCTAAACTTACCAATTTTTGAGGGCAAGAAATTTGTCTTCATTTTTTATTCTTCATTCTTAGCTCAGTTCCTGGCATAAATGAAATGACCAATTTTCTTGTCAATTCCTAGCTAAATAAATCTAATTAAATGAAATAAATGGACTGTAACATTCAGACAGCTGTGATTAACTAAAAGAGTGAGGCTACATTCGCCGGGGGCCTAGGAAGAGGATTCTACCATGGATGGAATGAGGGTTTCTCCTGGATCTCCACTAGTGCATGTGTCGGAAATGGAAAAGGCAATTGAGGTGGCTAGTGATGATGGCAGTAGTGGGAGAGAAAGAAATGATTTGCAGCCAGGAGTTGTGTCAATGTGACAGCAACTAAACCCAAAGTCACTGTAATGTCAACTCCCATTAGCAGGAAGAATAACAGGGCAGTGGAGATATTATAAAGTGGTCACATAGAAAGAACAGGACTCTGCAGCTGGAGAGGATAACTTGAATGATTAAGTGGTTTCACATACTACTAATTGGTCAGATTGTCACAATCCAGCCTTAGCTGTAAGACTTCTAAAAGCAAATTTATCACTTGACCTGCTGAAATCTGATTACACTTTTTTTATGGCAATGGAATATGATGTCTGGCAAAGGTGAATGGGTGACTATTTGGATAGGTCTCTGAACCTCTGTTTCATGCAGAATAACTAGAAAATTCTACTAGAAAATTTTTTTATATATTCAGATTTGGGATATTTTCCTGCTTTTTAAAAAATTGTATAAATTTATTATCAATGGTATCAACCATTTTGGCACCCTGATTTAAAAGGAAATTAGGAGAGTCCTAGCTAGTTTGGTTCAGTGGAGAGAGCATCAGCCTGCGAACTGAAATGTCCCAAGTTCGATTCCAGTCAAGGACACATGCCCAGCTCGATCTCCAGTAGGGGACATGCAGGAGGCAGCCAATCAATGATCCTCTCTCATCAATAATGTTTCTATCTCTCTCTCCCTCCCTCTCCTTCCTTCTCTGAAATCAATAAAAATATATTTTTTAAAGAGAAAATTAGGAGAGTTTAGCATTATCGTTCTTATTGTGAATATGCCAGTTCAAAGTAATAATTTTCCTTTCCAAGGACAACTAATAGCGTGAAAATAATGACTTTGGAGTGAGTAGGTGTGTTTTGTGTGAGAAATTTTCTGCTTACCAGCTAGATGAACTGTAGGCAAATTATTCAACTTCTTTGAGTCTCAGGTTTCTTATCTGCCAAATGTGTACTGTATAACACCAACTAATGGCTTTGTAGATTAAATCAGATGTACAATTCTAGAGGAAGACTGGCACATCATGAATATTTTTTAGTAAACCATGCTAAATTTCTTTTCACTATTGACCTCTTGTTTGTATAATCTATACAATCCAGAATTCTCATTACCCTCATTTTGAGGATCTGAATATGTTTCCAATTTTAATTATCTGTCAGTTCTGTTCTCTGCTCATTTATTTTGCATGTATTTACTAAGTAGTTAGTATATGCCAGTCAACGTTGGAGTGAATAAAAGAAATCAAGTCCATGATCATCTAGTAATTTGATGAATTCAAATTTGGAACTAGTCAATTACCAAAAACTACTGATGATTTCATTACCCAGAAATAAAATTTTCCTCAGTTAGAGACAAACACTTATTTTTTTAAATATATTTTATTGAATTTTTACAGAGAGGAAGGGAGAGAGATAGAAAGTCAGAAACATCGATGAGAGAGAGACATTGATCAGCCGCCTCCTGCACGCCCCACAGTGGAGATGTGCTAGCAAGCAAGGTACATGCCCCCAATCGGAATCGAACCTGGGACCTTTCAGTCCGCAAGCCGACACTCTATCCACTGAGCCAAACCGGTCTCGGCAAACACTTATTTTTAACATCTGGATGTTATCAAGTGTCTCCTTTTTTATCTTGAGTTCATTTTTCTCTTGATATTTTGTCTCTGGCTTCCAAATTGAAGATCATTCTTTTTTAGAAGAGATAAGCAAAATCAGGGTTGCATAATTCTATCTTCTCTCTCTCTCATCTAAATATATAAAAGGCTAATGTACTAAGTGTCCCTCTGACCATCTGCTATGATGCACACTGACCATCACAGAGCAGACGCTCAATGCAGGCTCTGATGTGATGCACACTGGCTGGCACCATGGAACTGGAACCGACAAACCAATCCTCGACTTCCTCCAAATGGGACACAAGCCCCATCATCACCCCAGAGTGATAGTCCACAAAATTGCATTCAACACTGCCAAGAGCCCATGGTGCAAAATGCAGTCCACAGCCCATCCCAGACCAGAAACAGTGGCTGTGGGTGCTGGGTAATGACATCACATAGCAACATCCAGCTTCCTCTCCTTAGTAACAGGCTATTTAACAATAACTGGTACTATAGAACCTGGTATCCACAAACCAACACTCAGCTTTCCCCAAATGGGATGCAGGTCCTGCCACCACCCCGGAGCAATACCCCGCCAAATTGCAGCCAATGCTGCCAAGACCCCATGTCACAAAATGTGGCCCACAGCCCAGCCCAGACCAGAAATGGTGGCTGTGGGCACAGGGTAATGATGTCATGTAGCAATACTGGCTTCCTCTCCCTAACAACTAGTATCCTTAGAGTTTCTTCAGCCTAGGAACCCTACTTGCTTTATAGCCAGGTGCAAGTATTTTACA
>JAAGEH010000392.1:13213285-13323816 GCA_011751065.1 Lasiurus cinereus
TTATATATATTATACAAATATAGATATTAAATATCTATATATATATATAAATATATAATATATATATTTAAATATATATAGATAGATATTTAATATATATATACACATAATATATATAGATATTTAATATCTATATATAGATATTTAATATCTATATATATATAGATATATATAGAGATATTTAATATATATATAGATATATATATATAGAGATATTTAATATATATATATATATATAGTGACCCAGTGCATGAAATTTGTGCACAGGGGTTGTCCCTCAGCCTGGTCTGCACCCTCTCCAATCTGAGACCTCTCAAAGGATGTCCTACAGCGTTTATAGAGATCAGGCCTAAACAGGCAGTCGAATATTCCTCTCTCAATCCAGAACTGCTGGCTCCTAACCACTCACCTGCCTGCCTGCCTGATTGCCCCTAACCACTCTGCCTGCCAGCCTGTTTGCCCCCAACTGCCCCTTGCCACCAGCCTGCTCTCTCCCAAATGCCTCCCTTACCAGCCTGATCACCCCCAACTGCCCCCCATGCCACTGTACTCACCCCCAACATCCCCCCTGCCAGACTGCTTGCCTCCAACTGGTCCACTTGCTGGTCTGCTCACCCCAACTGCCCCTCCCCACCAGCCTGATCATCCATAATGACACTCCAATGGCCTGAGTGAGTCGGAGGCTTGGATTGCTCTTGGTGATGGAGGAAGCTAAGCTTCCCACTCACCCTGGCCTCCACTCAAAGAGTCACTGCAGGCCTGGGTTGCCAGAAGAAACTCAGACTTCTAGCCTGCCCTGGCCTCTACTCAAGGAGTGACTGGGGACTTAGGTCTTCGGGGGGCATTGCCAGCCTAAAAATGGCCCTCAGCCCCTTACCCAGAATGGCCAGGCACCCCAGCGGGGTTCCCCATCTTGAAGGGGATGTGGCCATTCTGCAAATAGCTGTCAGCCTCTCACCCAGGCTGGCCACGCACCCCAGCAGGAACCCACACCCTGAATAAGGTGTGGCCTGCTTTGAAACAGCCTTCAGCCTCTCACCCAGACTGGCCATACACCCCCATCAGGGATTCTCACCCCATGACTGGCCTGCGAATCACCACAGATCCCTCACCCAGGCCACCTCATTCCCCAAGGGAACCCCTACCCTGATCTGGGACACCCTTCAAGGCAAACCAACTGGCTCCTACCCATGTACCAGGCCTCTATGTATACTAATAAAAGGGTAATATGCTAATTAGACCTTCCAGGAGACCTTCCGGCATTCTTCTGGACAAAGCCATTGTGGCGAGGCTAAGAGGGGAGGGCAGTTGTGGGTGATCAGGCCAGGATGGGATGGCAATTGTGAATGATCAGGATGGTGGGGGGCAGGGCAGTTGGGGGTAAGCAGACCAGCAGGGGGCCAGTTGGGGACAAGCAGGCCATCAGTGGGGGTCAGTTGGAGGAGATCAGGACAGTGGGGAGGGGCCACTGGGAGTGAGCACACTAACATAGGGGGCAGTTGGGGATGATCAGGCTGGCTGGGGGGAGCATTTGAGAGCAAGCTGGCCAGCAGTGGGGGGAAGCTGGGGGCAATCCGCCAGGCAGGTAGGCAGGTGAACAGTTAGGAGCCAGCAGTCTGGGATTGCGAGAGGGATGTCCAACTTGTGGTTTAGGCCCATTCTCGTAAACCAGCAGTAGGACATCCTTGGAGGGGTCCCATATTGGAGAGGGTACAGGCCGGGCTGAGGAACACTCCCTCTGCTGTGCACGAATTTCTAATATATGCTAGAGGCCTGGTCTAATCTGGGATCCCTCAAGGGATGTCCAGGTAGGATCGGGCCTAAACGGGCAGTTGGACATCCCTCTCACAATCCAGGACTGCTGGCTCCTAACTGCTTGACATGAAACTTGCCTACTTGCCTTCCTGATTGCCCCAAACACTTCTTCCTGCCAGCCTGATCACCCCCTAACCACTCCTCTGCCAGCCTGATTGATGCTTAATGCTCCCCTGCCAGCCTGTTTGCCCCTAACTGCCCTCCCCTGCAGGCCTGGTTAACCCTAACTGCCCTCTTTTATAGGCCTGGTCCCTCCCATTTCCCCTTCCCTGCTGGCCATCTTGTGGTTACCATCTGCTGTCCACATGAGGGCAGCCATTTTGTATGTTGGAGCGATGGTCAATTTGCATATTACTCTTTTATTACATTCTAGAGGCCCATTGCAGGAATATTGCTGCAAGAATAGGGCTTCCTGTGGCAGTCTCCACTGCCCTGACTACTACTCTTCTATCTCCTCAGCCCCACTTGCTTCCTGCCTCACCTGCTTCCTTTTCTTCACTGAGACTTGCCTGCTTCCCTCCCTTCTCTGCCATGCTTGCTTGCTTCTCCGCAGCTTCCCTCTCTTCTGCAGCACTTGGCTTCCTTCTACACTGTTTTCAGTCTTAGCTCTGCACCAGGATATGCAAAGTAACTGCATACTTGCTCCTGACTGGCTGGTGGTCATGGTTTGTGGGTGTAGCAGAGATACGGTCAATTTGCATGTCTCTCTTTTATTAAATAGGAGGATAGAGGCCTGGTGCACAGGTGGGGGCCTGCTGGTTTGTCCTGAAGGGTGTCCTGGTTCAGGGTAGAGGTTCCCTTAGGGTGTGGGATGGCCTGGGCAAGAGGCCTGTGGTGGTTTGCAGGTGGCCACGCCCTCTGGTGACCCATCAGAGGCCCTGGTATCTGGGATTTATTTATCTTCTATAATTGAAACTTTACAGCCTTGATTGGAGGCCTAGGCTGGCCAGAATGTGTGGAAAGTTTGGCTTCTTTCATTGACGTAGAAACACAAACCTTCTGCTCACTCCATGGCCACAGCCATCTTGGTTGGGTTAATTTGCATACTCACTCCTGATTGTCTGATGGGCGAGGTTTGTGGGTGTCACAGAGTGATGATTAATTTTCATATTACTATTTTATTAGATAGGATATAGCTAAGTTGACTCGCATATGCACAATACATATAAAGCTCCACTGGTGCCAATTGCACATGTGTGTTTCGATCTGTCATTGTTGATTGTGAATTTGGTTGACACTTCTATTATAGAGAAAGGGCAAATAGCGATATTAAAATATTTTTTAATTAATTTTCTTTTAGTGTGCATGAATACATGCACTGGGCTACTAGTATAATATTATTTTCCTAGCATTTCTAGGTAGTATCTGTCCTTCTTTGCTCTTCTTGTTTTTCTGGACATAGTTTTCAAAGCCCCTTTGGCTTGTTCTATGTAAGAGTCCTGAGAGTAGCTGGTTATGTTCTTCTATGTTTGTCTTTTGTATTAAGTTATTTAAAATCTGAACTTATGAACAAATATCTAAGCTCTCCAGAGCCCTCCTTGCTGGCCATATCGGTTGCTGAATGCCACACTCTTTACTTAATTTAATTACATGGTACATTCAGTTTCTCTCTCTTGAGTTCTATACACATTTAGGTCTCTGGCCAAAGTACTGAAATTTTGTAAAAGCTTTTCTAAAATCTGAGATTGTAATGATTCTTTAGACTTGGACTGGTCAACTTGCCACATATGCAATTATAAATTTCTAGCAGTCACATTTTAAAAGTAAAGTAAAATAAAACATGTAAAATTAATTTTAATAGTATGTTTTATTTAACATAATATATTTGAAATATTAGCACTTGAAGATGTAATCAATAAAAATTATTAATGAGATGTTTACATTACTTTTGCATTCAGTCCTCATAAGCAGGTGCGTATTTTGTACTTTCAGAGCATCTCATTTAAACCAGATCCCTTTCAAGCATTCAATGGGCCCCTGACCTACTGACTGCCTTATTACCTAGCACAGCTGTGAGCCCATCATGCAGAACTTATTCATGTATTCATTATTTTCTTTTAATATTAAGTAATTCCTTTACTTCATGCATTTTGTTTTTAAAAATTTTGACAAAGGATAAAAGTACCTTAAACTGAGCCAATTTTTGCTACCTCTTTCTCATAATTTGCATATTAATGTATCTGACAATATTATTTGAAATAATCAACAGCCTTGTAGGGGATCAGTAATCATTTCTGCCTCTGTTTTCTTCATCTCCACTCTCCATGGCTTTTCATCTTTAGTGTCTTAGTTTGTCATAAAAAAACAATAGTTTAATCTAATTGTAAAAGGTAACATGTAAACAAACAAATTGGAAAATGTTTGATCTCATTAATAAGAAAATAAATGCAAAATGAAAGGACATTTGGGAGTTATTTTGCCCATTAAAGAAGTGATTTACTTTTAATTGGTAACACCCAGTGAGAATAAAACCTTGTAAACTGTTTCTCACACACTATTAGTGATATTGACACATCCTTTGAGGTAAACCTTTTGACAATGTGAGTCAATGATGTTAAAAATATTCAGTCCATTTGATCTTCTAATCATCCTACAGGGAATACTAATCATAATACTCAGAATTATTCATAAAAGTGAAAACAATCTCAATGTCCAAAATGGGAATGAGATAAATTACACTATGTTCATTAGGCAGCATATTAAATATATATTAAAGTGAAGATTACATAAATATTTCAAGAATAAAAATATAAGAATTACATGTTAAGAATGAAATTACATATGTATAACTTCTATGCAACTTGCAAATCAAAAAAAGATACTAGAAGATAATATACAAAAAATGAAACAATTGTTCTATTTCTGTAGTGAGGCATAAATGATCTTTTTATTGCTTCATGGTCCATGTTTTCAGAAAAATATTGCAATTTATTTAAATAAAGTAGTGCATTTTAATAGTCATTAGTATGGTGTTAAAGTGTTGCAGAAGCATGTTCAGTCATTTTCCAGTTGCTCAAGAAAAGACCTGAATCCAGAGCCTATTGAGCTCTGAGACCTGAGCTCACCTTCATCATGATTCTTGGCCTCAGCTTTCTTCTCTATATAAGCAGCCACAGAATTAAATAACATTGTAGATTTTTCAGATCTACTAGTAAAATTCTATGACTTTCCAAAAGCATGGACCAAAATGATCTCTGCTGGTGTTTATAATGAGAATCAAATGAGATAATGTTTATGAAAGCAATTTAAACTATAAAAAGCATTATACTGTTTTACATTGGTACTAATCATTCAAATTTAGCTCTGTAACTGCACTGTGAGTTAGACTTTGGCAAAATAATCAAATATTGAGTGTCAATTTATGTACATATTTTATTGTTTCCTTTTTCTTTTTTAAATATGTTTTATTGATTTTTTACAGAGAATAAGGGAGAGGGAGAGAGAGTTAGAAACATTGATGAGAGGGAAACATCAATCAGCTGCCTCCTGCACACCCCCTACTGGGGATGTGCCTGCAACCAAGATACATGCCCTTGACCGGAATCAAACCTGGGACCTTGAGTCTGCAGGCTGGAACTCTATACACTGAACCAAACCAGTTAGGCCTATTGTTTCCTTTTTTGATTGAATGACAATAAAAGTTGCTTCAACAAATTGGTGGAGATGAAATAAGTGCCCTCCTATACAAGTATGGTTACTTCACAACCTACATATATCAGCAGGCCTCTTACTCCACTACCATATGGAAACCACATTTCTACACCAATGTACCAATTAGTAAGACATTTATTCTAACTTATAAAACTTTTCATACATAATTTGTTCAAGAAATGTATGGGTTACAACCAAGTTGGAATGTGTCAGGTACTATCATAGGTTTTGACCAGAAAATAAAATAGAAATGGTGCCTCGTGGAGTTGATAGTCCTGAGGAGCCATGTAGGAAGGGACTGAGCAAGCCAATCAACAGATTAAAAAATCATATATATATAGTTTATATACTACTCTATTATAAGTTTAATAGAAAAAAAAATAGTAGCCACAAAAACATTATTCATAGTGGATGGTTAAGAAATAATAAGTGACCTCCAGAGCTGAGAAAATGAGGAAAAAAGGCAGGCAGTCACATAGAGGTGGGGAAAGAAGTTGCAGGCAGAGAGCAAGCTCAGCCAGTCTGAAGGAGGATAACTGACTTAGTTCAAGGAGTTGAAAGTAGCTTAGCATAGCTGAAAACTTCAGTGTGAGGAGGACAAAGAAACAAGATGTGATTGAAGAAATGGGAAAAGCCAGGAGGTCTGCACTTCTGGTAAGAAGTCCGACTAGTACTCTGGGTGTGATGTAAGCCATTGAAATGAAACTGCGCTTTGTGTGGCTCCCGTTACACATATGTCTACCACTTGATGTGTTTCACAGGCCACTTAATTTTTAAGAAATATTTTTTTCTGTGTGTTTAAATACAAATTTTCTGAATTAAATTTATAGTTACTTCCTTCTATATTTTCCAATCTGCTGTTCATCCCATTTAGTGAAATTTTCATTTCTGATTTTTTTTCCATGTATTTAATTTTTATGATTTTGATTTCTCTGTTGAAATCCACCATCTTTTCATCTAAAATATGTGTGTGTTTTTTTATGCCTCAAAGATATTTATAATACTCTTTGAAAGGTTTTATTTCATAATTCTACCTTCTGGGTCATCTCAGGTCTGTTTCTATTGACTTTTTTTGCCTTCTGATTATGGCACACATTTTCCTGCTTCTTTGCATGCCTAGTAACTCTTTATTATATCTTAGGTATTACAGTTTCTATTTTGTTTGGAGTCTGAGTTTTGTTGCCTCCCAAATAATCTTGAGCCTGGCAGGCAATTAATTTACTGGTGGATCAGATTAACTTTAGGCTGTTTAGAATGGCTTAAGAGTGGCATTTATTCTTTGGTTAATAAAGACCTATTTTATTTAGCAAGTCAACAATTTTAATAAATTTACATAATTGTATCATTATCACCACAATCTAGTTTAAGAACTTTTCCATTATCCCCCAAAAGTCTTGTGCCATTTATAGTGAATTCTAGCTTCTACCTTTATTCTTATGAAGATACTGACCTGCTTTCTAAGTACAATTTTGTCTTTTTTAGATATTGAATATAAATTAGTCTTTTGCATCTAGCTTTAATTTAGTAAATTTTCAGCTTAACATATTTTATAGCATGTATCAGCAGTTCATTTTTTGAATTGCTGAATATAATTTCATTGTATGCATATACCTATTTTGTTTATCCCAATTACCAATTGATGGACATTTAGATTATTTATTGTTTTCTAGCTATTATTAATAACTAGAGGCCCTGTGCATAAAATTCATGTACAAGTAGGGTCCCTAGGCCTGACCAGCAATCAGGGCCGATTGGCTTGGGCTTCCTTTGTTCCATACCACCCCCTGTGGTTAGCACACATCATAGCAAGTGGTCAAACTCCTGGTTGGTCAAACTCCCAGTTGGACAATTTGCATATTAGCCTTTTATTATATAGGATACTGCTATAAACGTTCACATACATGTCTTTGTGTAGATTTATTTTTATTTTTCTTAGGTAGATTTCTAGAAGTAGATTTGCAAGGTTGAATGGTAAATTTATACTTAACACTTTCAGAAACTACAGAAATGCTATCTAAAGTAATTGTCATTCTCATTTTCACCAGAATACATGAACTTTCCTGTTTCTCCACATCCTTGCCAGCACTTGGTAATGTCATTCTTCTCATTATAGCTATTTTAGTGGATAAGTAGTGGGGTGCCTTTATTACTTATTACATTTGATTACTAAGAATGTTAAGCAAGTTCTTAGCCATTCATACTTTTTTAATGAAATATATATTCAGATCTTTTGTTAGCTTTTTGAGTTAGTGGATAGTGCTATTTTTAAGGTGTGGCTTTTCTATGATTTCAACAGAATGCCTAGGGTACTCAGTGATATGACTGCACCCTGACTGGTCAGAACTCCAGGGCCAACCTGCACTATGTAACCTCCAGTATCCTAGTGCTCACACTTTGGTAGCTCTTCTAGCTGGTAATCATGGAGTTTCATCCTGAGCAAACCCAGGTTGGTACTGGCAAAAGACTCAAAGGAACCTATATGCAGGTATCTAACACTACTTCCCTGGGTAACTGTTTCCTCTCTGGATACTCTTCTCCATGAATTACAGTTGCCTCAGTGCCCTTGAACTTTGATATCCATCTTCTCCACCTACCAAGACCACTGTTCTCAACCTTGTTTGGAAAAGTGCCCCAGGCAGAAAGCTGAAGAGAATGTAAGATATTATCTAAATTCACATATTTTCCTTTTCTTAAAAATGGCAGACCTATGTGGTATTTGGTCCAAAGTCTGAAAACAGTTACTTCATATATTTTGTTCAGTTTTATAGTTGATTACTTTGGGTAGTTAAATCCAGTGCTTATTAATTAATTTGCCCAACATTTTATTAAAATATTTTGAAAACTTCCACTGCTTTTTATTTTAAATAAATAATGCTTTCTTCTGGGAAGAGTTTGAATTTTGCAATAAAATAATAATGCCTATTACTTTTCAGCTGGACCTTTGCTCTAAGGGATAATTAAATAATCATTTACAAAAGTCTTGACTTAATTAATGGAATTTAAACTTATGATATGAAGTGACTTTATTTTAACTGCTTCATAGATATTGGAAATGCACGCCAAATAAAATGCATGATCTCACAAAATTTGTGAGATTAGATTGATGCATAAAAGGGCCACACTTCAAATTTAAGGAGCTACTAAAATGAAAAATGGAAGAAGCCATCAATAGCCTTATTATTTTAACACAATGAAATTCAAAATGTAAATATAGTCTGCCAAAGTGGAATTGTTTGTGAGTGCCACAATTATAGATGGCAATGAATGCAGATCAAAACATACTTTGTGGCCCTGGCTGGTGTGGCTCAGTTGGCTGAGCATTGTCCATGCAATGGAAGGTCCAAGATTCAATTCCCATCAATTCCCCATCAGGGCACATGCTCAGGTTTCAGGTTTGACCCCCAGTTGGGGTGCAAAAGAAGGCAACTGTTCGATGTTTCTTTCTCTCTCTCCCTTTTCCTTCCTCCATTTCCCTTTTACTCTAAAATCAATCAAAACATACTTTTTTAAAAAACATACTTCGTGTGAAGCTCTGGAATAGAGGAATGAAAAGACTTTTGTTTAAGGCTATATTTAGTCTGATGATACTATAAATGTAAATTGTGTTAAGAAAAAAATTGCATATTTATGCTAAATGTTATTTCAGGTATACGTATAAATATTGTAGGTAACATTCTAGAAAATTCTACATCAGCCCACAAAGTAGAAAAAAATATATCATCTGCATTTTCAGTACAAAGGATCTTTGCTGAAAACACTCTACCTATACTCGCCGGAAGCCAAAAAAGAAAGGTCATCCCATTATCACAGATAAGCATTCCCAGTGAAAGTTAACATGACAGGCTTCTCACTGCCCCCTGTTAAATTCTGACAAAGAGCTCACAGTTCTCCAAAAGATTATGACTGTCTGTTAATATTAGTAAGGGTGATTTAGTCTAGAATCCCTGCCACTATACTTTCTTAAAATAATGTTGATTTAATAATCTAAAATATTTTAATTTTTATTTTGTTAGCAATTTATATTTCAAACATTTTTCTCTGCACATGGAAAAATAGATTCTATCCTTTTTGTTTGTATCTCTAATCTCAAAGAATATACAAAATTATCAAGATATAATTAATTTTTATTCGTGTCCATATGTTGGAAGTATGTGCTGCAATATAATTTTTAGTAGTGATGGCTAGGTAGTATCCAAAAATGGATTTTAAAAACTGTCTAATAATTAAGTGATCATATCTCATAAATGTGAAAAATGATGAAAGGCAGCAAAAAGATTAGGAATCTGGAAATCTGCATTCTACTCCAAGCAAGACAAGATCAAATGGAATGATTAAAGCTTAGTTATCTCAGTTATCCTTCTCATCCAAAAAGTACAGGCTTTATCAGCAAGATCACTGTAGAGAACATAATGCAGCCTGCAGCTCAGACATCTGCATGGAATAGCTAATAAGCACAAGAGGGTGCTGAGGCCAGAATTTGCTCCACATAAGAGGCTTATCTTTTAATTCTCTCTCTCTCTCTCTCTCTCTCTCTCTCTCTCTCTCTCTCCTTTCCTCTCATCTCCTCTCCTCTCCCACCCCCCCTCTTTCTCTGGCTCTCTCTCAATTTGCCCTGAATGTTTAAAGTACCTGACTAATACTACAAAAAATATTAAGACCAGGAAAAACAACAGCTTTGTTTTAACATGTTTATGAATTCGTTTGTTCTCAGGGTTTCCTGTTTTTCAAACATTGGTATGCCCCTAATGTTTCTTTTGTTTTCCTTTGTCTTAAAATTTTCCTGGAGTTTTCAAAAAACTCCATCTCTCTTAGCTGTTCTACTTGCAAATAAATTTTATTTTTAATAAAATTTCTCCTCTTAAAAGTCCTGTGACATCGTCTCCTTCACAGGTAACATTACATTGCAGTTTGGTCTTTGGTACTGTTTTTGCATCTTCACTTGTAAAAAGTAGGTCTCCTTCTGTGTTAAGATGTCAAGCTCATTAGTAAAAAATCACAAGGGAATTCCGATATTAACAATGACGTTTTCTACTTGTACAGTAGTGAATTTTATTAGGTTATTCTAATATATCTCTTCACTGGATCTTTCTCACAAGGCTCTTTTGGGGCAGGCATGGCAGGCATTACCCTTTAAGAAGGAAGAAATGGAAGATGGAAGATAGGGAGTCACAAAGAAGGTAGGTGATAGACTTGGAGGGAGAACCCACATTCTCTGTGGCCCCTGGTCTGAGACTCAATCCACTACTCCAACTTGTCCCTCTAAAGAAACAGGCACTTCAGTTCCTTCAACCCTGAATTAAAGTGAAAACTACATTGGACACATCTATGAAATTCCTGTTTCATTTGGCTGTCGTTTTGATTGGAACTTTTGCTACTAGCTGGAAGAACAGCAGACCTCTACTAGTTGCCAATAATCTGCTCGTTTGATAATGGGCACACAGATTGCTCTTATCATTTGCTTCATACCCCTGAGACATGAGGAAGCAGTTTCTGAGTGTGGTATTTTATATACTTGTGTGTGTTTTCTTTGTTCTGGCTTTTTGTTTTCTTTAAATGAAATGGAACAAAATGAGGGGGGTGAGGGGATGGTACTGACATTTTATGTATGAATTGTTCTGACTTCTCTACATGACAAGTTCTAAAATAGATTTCTAAATATCTGACTTAATCAGCATCTTAAATTGCCTTCTCTCTTGTATGATAACTTTGTTCCCTGTTATTAATGTATAAAGTAGTGGAGCTTTGGGCCCCAGCTAAAAACAGTCTAATCCCCAAATTTTAGGAGCTGTAAATAAATGACAGCATGTTTGGATTTGGGTATTTGGGGAGTCAAGTTTTAGGAGAAGAACTTGAGGTAATTCAGAGTTTCTATATCTAGCTTTAATTATAATCCCAGTCTTCAGCAGATGAAAGAGTAGCTTCTTTTGTATGTACCTCAGAATATATTATAATTTTGTTTAAAGAGGGGGAAAAAGGGAATTTAAGATGAGTCATCAAGCTAGTAGCTTCCATATTTTATGATATAAGAAGAACCAAATCTGCGCTTGGACAAACATAAGCTTTGCACCCTTGCATTAGCACAGTGTCACCCAGGATGACATCCTCGTTTTCACGAAGAGACGTTAGCGTAGGACTCATGCTTCAGAGTTGGGTGTGTATAGCCGTTGGCTTGAGAATCTACTGGAAGTCCCCAAATACTTTTATTTCAGATTATCACAGTTCTTCTCTGGAAAAACAGATTAGGTAAAGTTCACAGCCAAGCTAAATAGATGAACAATAGGAATTATAAAGCAGTCTGCAGGTTCAGAGAACCAGCTCTTACCTGACCTGACAAACCTTTGTTGGCCGCTGCATCTGACCAGGCCGCCATCATTGCTATCCAATGATACATACCCTAATGAAGCACATTTTGTTTATGCCTATATTTTATATATTCTCTCAAGCTTAATAATGTTAAACAGCATTTACAATAAAACAATCCTTTGCAGCAAATAAAAGTATATGTTCATGTATTTGACTATTAATCTTTTGTGTATTAATCTTTTGACTATTAATCTTTCCACCATCACCATGTAAGGTCTGAGGAAATCCAGAAGCACAATATTGTGTGTTTGCTTCCAATACAGCCCTCAGCCCCATGTGGCCTAACACTGTTTTATATCCACAAATAGAAATTGTGGTGACTGGAAATTTACGATGTTTATGAAATACAGGAAACACTGAACATCTTTCTCATTTTTCATACCAAAACATCTACTTATAATGACTTCTTAAGAAATTTAGAAGATAATAGTTATTTTAGAGAAGCTGACAAAGCAGATCTGTAGGTGATTATTAAATACCCACCATAAACAGATACATTTTTCCTCTAAAAATATTGAAGGCTTCTAATTATAGTTTATAAAATAAAGGACTCTCTCTTCTCAGTAGATATTCAAGTTTGTGAATTACTACAAATGAATATGCCAAGAAAACATCTTAATTTATTTTAATTTAAAACGCTTATATTCACCTTACTCAATGATGGCCTGGACACTGGAAGAGAATGTGGGTGAAGAACAAGGGAGATAAATATGTAGTTGAAATGGGCTCAAATTTTCTGGGACCTTGAGCAAATATTTAACCATTCTAAGTCTTCATTGCTTTAACTGAAAAGAAGCGCTGACTCCATAGTGCAAATAAAAGAATTAAGTGGGAAAACATAAAAACATGTAAAATACATAACAGAGTACATGGCACACAGTGTTTATACATTTTAATAATTACTGTTTTATTATTTTTTAAATTATTTCACATATGCTTTTTAATACCTTGAATGTATATTGATATTGATGTAAAGCTTATAAATTCTGTTAAATTTCAGAGAAATTATTTCTAGTTTATTTATTTATTTTTTAAAAATATTTTTATTGAATTTAGAGAGGAAGGGAGAGAGAGATAGAAACATCAGTGATGAGAGAGAATCATTGATCGGCTGCCTCCTGCACAATCTGGGGGATTGAGCCTGCAACCAGGCAAATGAACTGTGACCTGCTGGTTTACAGGTCAGCACTCAACAACTGAGCCATGACAGATGGGCTATTTCTAGTTTTTTTTAAAGAAAATTCATGCTATAGCTATTTTACCTCCTTTTTTTTAATCTTAGCTTTTATTTTATTATGTAAATGTAATTGAATATATTTTCTACTTGGAAGCATTAAAACATTAGTTATATGTGACTGCTGTTTGGCAGCAAGTTTAACATCCAGTGTAGATTTCTATTTAATGATGGCTTTGTTTACTTGAGTTATAAGAATACATTTCCTTTTTTTTTATGCTTTAAAACATTGGTTGTTAGCAATACTGTTAGAGGAAACACATCACCCTCAAAGAATATTGTATGCTAACAGTAAAAGCAGCAATAACAAGAGCAGTCTTGCCTTGTGCCCTTCCATCCTCACTTCTCCTGAGGCTCAGGAGAGAGCTATGTTACCTAAGTGGTGGGTGACAGCCATTGGTTCTTATTTTTAAGTAAGGTGGAGCCAACCTAACGAAAGGTTATGAAATTGAAGAACCAGTCCCTTCATTCTCCTTTCTGCTCTGAACAATATGACAGTATGCACAACTAAGCTCCCCTGCAGTGAACCTTCCCAGGGCTTCGACTGGTGTAAAGAAGAGACCTGCAGGGGAGGTAAAAGTGCTGGGAGGTAGGGGAGCAAGACCTCAGCAAGCCCATTTGATTATGAACCTAAACCACCTAACATTTTTGTCCCCATCTATATATTAATTTGTTCTCAAATTAGGTAAAAAAAAAAAAAAGGTGTATTATTTTTTGGCTGTTAAAAACCAATCACTCCCTGAACACCTTTCCCACAATCCTTAGCTCCTCTTCAGTGATGTCCAGTGATATCCATTGTATTTATCATTCTATGCCTTTCCTAAGCTTTGACGTCAAGATAGATGACTCTAAAAATCTACACTCTGCCGTAACCAGTTTGGCTCAGTGGATACAGCACCGGCCTGCAGACTGAAAGGTCCCAGGTTTGATTCTGGTCAAGGGCATGTACCTTGATTGCAGGCACATCCCTAGTAAGAGGTGTGCAGGAGGCAGCTGAACAATGTTTTTCTCTCATTGATGCTTCTAACTCTCTATCCTTCTCCCTTCCTCTCTGTAAAAACATCAATAAAATATATATTTAAAAAAATCTACACTCTATTTGTTTACATCTATTTATATTTTAATATAGATTGTACCTATGTTTAATCATTTGAATTTTTAAATTTACAAACTATTCTAAAAGATTATTTATTTGTTTGTTTATTTACTTATAAACCTTTGATTCCCCTTCACTCATTTCTCCCACCTCCAAACTCCTACCTCTGACTACCACAAATCTGTTCTCTGGATGAGGTTTTTTGTTTGTTTTACTTCATTTTGTTTTGAATTCCACATATGAGAAAGAATATATGGTATTTGTCTTGTTCTATCTGACTTATTTTACTTAGCATAATGTCTTCGAGGCCCACTCATGCAAATAGTAAAATTTTATTCCTTTTTATAGATGAATAACATTCATATATATCACAATTTATTTATTCATATATTGACATACACTTACTTAAGTTTTTTTCCATGTTCTGGCTATTGTAAATGTGCTACAATGAACATGGGACTATATATATTTTTTTAAGTTAATATTTTTGTTTTCTTCAGATAAATACCCAGAAGTTAAATTGCAGGATCAAATGGTAATTCTATTTTTAATTTTTGAGGAACCTTTATAAAGCTTTTCATAGTGGCTTCACCAATTTGCATTTCCAGCAACAGTGCTCAAGGGTTCCCCGTTTTTTTCCACATTCTTGCCAACACTTGTTAATTCTTGTATTTTTGATAATAGCTATTATAATGGGTGAGGTGCTATCTCATTTTGTTTTGATTTGCATTTCCCTGGTGATCAGTTATGTTCAGTATCTTTTCATGTAACTGTTGGCCATCTATCTGCCTTCTGTGGAAAAATGTCTATTCAGATCTTCTGCCCAATTTTTAGTCAAACTGTTTGTAATCTTGCTACTGAATTATATAGGTTCTTTATATGTTTTGAATATTAACCCCTTATCTGTACATGATTTTCAAGTATTTTCTCCCATTCAGTAGGATGCCTTTTTATTTTGTTGCTTTATTTCACAGTGCAGAAGTTTGAAGGCTTCATGTACTCCCACTTATTTTTACTTTTGTTGCTTTGACTTTGAATGCCAGATTTAAAAAAAAAATCATAGCCAAGACCTATGTCAAGAAACTTGGTGCCAAGACCGGTTTGGCTCAGTGGATAGAGCGTCGTCGGCTTGCGCACTGAAAGGTCCCAGGTTTGATTCTGGCTGGGGGCATGTACCTTGCTTGTGGGTACATCTCCACTGTGGGCGTGCAGGAGGCGGCTGATCGATGTCTCTCTCTCAACGATATTTCTGACTTTCTATCTCTCTCCCTTCCTCTCTGTAAAAAAATCAATAAAATATATTTAAAAAAAAAACAAAAAGAAAGAAACTTGGTGCCCATTTTCTTCCAGAACTTTTATTGTTTCAGATCTATATTCAACTCTTTAATTCGTTTTGAGTTAATTTTTGTGTATGGTGTTAAGATGCACAACCAGTTTCATTCTCTTGTATGTGACTAGCCAGGTTTATCAACACCATTTATTAAAAAGACTATCCTTTCTCCTTTGTATGTTCCTGGCTTCTTTGTTGTAAATTAATTGGCCATATATGCATGTTTATTTCTGGGCTTTTACTCTGTTCCACTGACCTATGTTTTTATACCTGTACCACAACTATTTTGATGATTATAGCCTTGTAAGAGAGTTTGAAATTAGTGAGTGTGTGGGCTCCAGCTTTGTTCTTCTTTCTCAAAATTGTTTTGCCAATTCAGGGTCCTTAGTAGTTCCATAAAGATTTTAGGATTGTTTGTTCTGAAGTATATCTATCATATGAATTTTTCTATTTATCTCAAGATATGCGTTGGGGCTCCATTCATTTATCTAATGCTTTCCTTTTTATTCATGCTTAGAATTCCAGAGAAAGAATGTAAAATGGCTTATTCGAGCATTTCTCTACTGAAGGACTTCAGGTTGTTTAAGATTGTTCAGAAAAATATCACATAATTAATTTTTCAGCTTACGTATCCTTGCTACATGTTCTTCTATGCCTGATATGAAGAAATGAGGCACAGACCATGTTTTTAGTTCTAATGCATATTGCTAAATTGTCCTTTCTAATATCTCCATCAACTCAGATTCTGTAAACTGAATCTGAAAATTCTGTTTTCCATAGCCTTAATCATTCCAGATACAATGAGTAAAAAACCATATCTCATTTTTATTTTTTAACTTTATATCATATGTTAATTTCATAAAGCCAGGGTCAGTGTTCAGAGACTTTAGTAATCTGAGTTTTTAGTTTTCTTTACAACCAAGGAAAGCTTCTAAACTTTAAGTATTTGTATCTTAGAACAAACTCCTTTATGCTTTGAATTACAGTTTTATGCAAAATAGAGCTCATTATAATGCCATAAATGTTAACAGAATTCCCCTCAAATTATCTAGGAAGAAGCACTTAATTCCAGACTAATGAGATATAGTAAAGCATATTCTTATTTATAAATCATTATTTTTCTTATTTTTATATATTTTTATCTTTAATTTTAAGATAGAGTATTACAGATACCCCCCTTTCCCCCAGATGGCCCATTTCCACCCTATTGTCTGTATCCGTATCCATGGACAATGCATATCCTCCTATCTAATAAAAGAGTAATATGCAAATTGACCATCATTCCAACACAAAAATGGCTGCCCCCATATGATCAAAGATGGCTGCTTCCATGTAGACAAGATGGCCACCACAAGATGACCCGCAGGGGAGGGCAGTTGTGAGGACCAGGACTGCATTGGAGGGCAGTTGGGGGAAACCAGGCCTGCACAGGAGGACAATATTGGGCCGTCAGGTCAGCAGGGGAGGTCAGTTAGGGGTAATCAGGCTGGCAGGGGAATAGTTAGGCCTCGATCAGGCTGGCAGGGGAGTGGTTACAGGGTGATCAGGCTGGCAGGCAGAAGTGGTTAGGGGCAAACAGGAAGGCAGGCAGGCAAGCAGTTAGGAGCCAGCAGTCCTGGATTGTGAGAGGGATGTCCAACTGCCTGGTTAGGCCCAATCCCACCAATATCAGGCCTAAACAGGCAGTTAAACATCATCCAGGGGTTCCAGATTGGAGAGGGTGCAGGCTAGGCTGAGGGCACCCCTGCCCGTGCACAAATTTTGTGCACCAGGCCTCTAGTATGCATATAAATTCTTTGGTTAATCTCTTCCCACCAAAATAAACTGACACATAAAATAGAACCAGTGGCAAGGAAACATGGGACAGACTGATGAATTAATTTGCATTTTTAGATTTCTATTGAGAGTGTACATTTTAAAATATATTTTTGGTTATTTGGTTATTTTTACTATGAATTTCTTTACCTTTTGAACATTTTTCTACTGGATCTCTTGATTTGTTATTACTGACTTATAAAATATTCTAAATTTTTTTTTTGGATGAGAAGCTAGTTAGTTATATAAGATAAATCCCTTTTCACTATCTAAATTGTATATTCTTAAATATATTTTTATTGATTTCAGAGAGGAAGGAAGAGGGAGAAAGAGATAGAAACATCAATGGTGAGAGAGAATCATTGATTAGCTGCCTCCTGGATGCCCCACACTGGAGATTGAGCCCACAGTCAAGGCATGTGCTCTTGATCAAAATTGAATCTGGGACCCTTCCTTCCGCAGAATGATGCTCTATCCACTGAGAAAAACTGGCTAGGGCTGAGTTGTATTTTTAAACCTTTTAATGTTTCTGTGTTGAACCAAAGTTTTGCATTTTGATGAACTTGAATGTATAAGTCTTCATGATTTTTTTTTGTTTGTTCCTTGCCTAAGAGCCTTTTCCTACCTCAGTGTCATATAGTTTCATATTTTTCCTAGATTTATAACTTTGCTTTTTCAGTTACTTTGAAATATTATCTTAAGCATTTCATATTAAAGTCACAAAAAACATAAACCCAACAAATCCTTTCAAACAACAATTAAAGTTATTGTGAATACTTAATATTACAAGCATAACTTTTATGTACCTAATTCTGTCAAGTACGTCCAATACTGACCTGGGAGACATACAGATTAAAAACAAAAACAATCCTAAGCATAAAAATTCTTCTTATCATTAAGCTAACTTATTAGAGGTTTAGAATGACAGTTTCAGAGCATGAAAGGATGTTTGATTTACAGTCATTTTCTTCTGGTTTCTTTCTAACTGTGTCTTCCCCAAAATAATGCTAATAATTATAATTGTAGTAATAATAATAATAATAATAAAAGTAACTTTGAATGAGTTGCTTATTATAGCAAGGTAAGCCCTTTACTAAACATACTGCTTTGATTCCTTACACTGACTTCTGATATTGGTATTATTGTGTTAGCATAGGTAGCTAAGTATTAATAAAGGAAAGGAGCAAATGGAATCAGACATTATTAAGCACAATAAAGTAGGGAACATAAGCCTGCTTGCTTCACACATTCTTGCAGATTTCTGAGGGTAGAGATGGAACAGCAAAAGGGAAATCTCTCTCTGGATGCATGCTCAGTAGAAGCCAGGATGGCATAGATAGGGGTGCTTCTAGTATGAGGCATGTGCGGTAGGAACTAAGATGGCAAACATAGAGACCTGTCTGTCTAGTCTGGAAAAAGGATCAGATTGGAGAAGGGACACAGAATCCCAGAAGACCTAGAGAGTGGGTTGGTTAGGGGGAGGATCCAGCACAAGCCTGTGAAAGCTTAGGAAGTTGATTGGTTAGTTAAAGAAGAGACTGGTCCTTCCCAAGCCTGAGATGATATCACTCAAGGGTAACAAAGCTCTCTTGCTCCTGGGGTGCGCTGTTGGTGCACGCATTTTCTCTCTGTAATAGCACATGACCCCAGCAGCCACCTGGGGCCTGAGGCAGACAGCAAGATGCTGTGTACAGCAGCACCAGCCAGAGCACAGCTGGGAACAGACAATACAGCTGAATGGGGACAAAGACTGCACAGGACTAAGCTTTAACATGGACCGAGCCAATGGTGCAAAATATCTGGACACCAGCCATATTTCTGGGCTTTATAAAGACAAGATTGGATTTTTTTCTGTGGCTGGACAGAGAAAGATGAGACACTGAGAACTCAGCGGCAGTCCTTTGAATTTGCTTCTACAATGAATTTTATCATGAAACTGCAACCTCCTACATCTGAGTCTCCTGAAATGCTTATCTTGAGACTCTGTGGAAGGACCCCATTTCCACCAGCAGTGATTATACCATTTTATAGATCAAGAAATTGAGGTGCATAGAAGTTCAATGACCTTCCCAAGTTTAGAAAGCTTGTAAGAAGAAAGATGTAATATTAGACCAATGGTCAGCAATCTGCAGCTCGCAAGCCACATGCAGTTCTTTGACACCTTGAGTGTGGCTTGTCCATAAAATACCATGGCCTGGGCGAGTCTATTTTTAAGAAGTGGCTTTAGAAGAAGTTTTAAATTTAAAAAAATTTGGCTCTCAAAAGAAATTTCAATCGTACTGTTAATATTTGTCTCTGTTGACTAATGTGTTTGCTGACCACTGTCTTAGACATTCTCTTCAGAGCCTGAACTGGTGGCCATGCTGTGGTTTTCTTAAAGGATATATAGATAAGCCTCAGTTGTTGAAAAATCTCCTATTTTGAACAATTTGGTTCTCAACTAAGTTATTCTGGGGTGGGGTGGATGAGGGGAGTACCTTGGTTGTCAAACAAAGCTTGGGTTCTCTATCTGACAATCCTTTTACGCTGATACCTATATAATCAGTCATGTGTCTCTCAGGTGACAAACAAAGGAGATAATGCATGAGTATGAATCAGTTTACCACTTAGCTTCATGTTAATAGCTCAGGAAATTGTGCTGTGAATTTTTTCTTCTTCTTCTTTTTTTTTGCTTTTATTGCTACTTATTATTATTAAATATGTACAGTAAGTAACCAAGGGTCCTAAGAAGGCTAGTGATAGTAATAGAAGTAAAATGAAAAGGAAAGTTGTGAGATGAACAATAGAGCTTTAAAAAGAAATAGTTGCAAAGTATGACAGAGGTGTTTACATATCTGATCTGGTTACCAAGTTTGACATGGCTAAATCTATGATTAGCACAATTTTAAAACATAAAGAGGCTGCCAAGAGTGCTGATGTTGCCAAGAATGTGAGGTGCTCATAAAACAATGATCACAGGTTTAATTGAGAAAGGTTAAAACATGGAATCATTTGAGGGTCTGGAACAAATCAATGCAATTTATATTATTTCTAATGGGAAAAAATTATTCCATTTTTGAACAAATTGCTTCTCAAACAGCCTTTTGGAACAAATTAAGTTCAAGAACTGAGGTTCTACTGTATTTCCCTTCTTTATATATAATTTTCCTAACTTATTAAATGAGGAGATGGGAGGCGTTATCTAAAGTTGTTTCTGACATCAGAAATTTTATGGTTCTTAAAAACACACACAACTTTAAAAATAAAATTATCTAGATCTACCACATAGCTCTCTGACTAATCAAATGTTTCCAATCCTTGCATAACTATCTGCTTCCAGTATCCTCCTGCCCCAACTGAGAGTAACCTTGAAGTTGCCAGGTGATGAAAAGCAACCTCAATTTCAGCATAGCTAGAAATGCTGACAGGCACCACCCAAATTCTGCTGACATGGGTTCCCCATGATCCAAAAGACTTAATCATTATTGCATGCTGATGCTGTGGGCAGGCCTGGCATCCATGGAGGGCCCAGCTGTGAAGAAAACCCTCTGTGCCCATTCCTGCTAGACTCCACCAAGAGCAAGGGCAACCACAGGACAGCCTGGGAAAGGTGTATCTTCCCTTCAGCATCTGCATATATCACACACACTTTTTTGCCAGTTGACAGCCTATCTTCTTCGTGAGAAAGGACAGGAATACTTTTTCAAACTATTAGAAGAGTTCCTGTAAGCTGCTAGAGGCAAACTGCTTGGTTTACTCATTTTATTTCCATCTTGTTCAGTTTTCCTGCAAAGCAAAACAATAGAAAACATTTTAAACATATCCCAGCATTTAAAGGGGCGCAAATGATTTTCAACATAGTCTAAGACGAAGATCTGACCAATGTCTTGTATCATAAGTGTTTGTTGGATGACTTATCATCTGTCCTATTGCAAAACATCTAAAAGAAATCATTGGACAGCTCTAATAGTCACTGTTAACATTTATTCAGATATTACTATGCACCAGGAATTGTTAAATGCACATACTGTCCACTTTAATTTTCCCCCAAACCCTCTGCATTGGATACTTACCTCGACTGAGGCAAGGAAACAAAAAATGTGACAATTAGCTGATAAATTGTCGACCTGGGATTTGAATTTAGACAATCTGTCCTTAAGACACTTGTTTCCATATGCAATATGTTGTTTCCCTATGTAATGCTTAAAAATAAGCACCAAAAATTTTGATGCTTTGACAGATAAACTATAGAACACCAGCACTATCTATACTAATAATATTGTTGCAATGTGTAGATCACGAAGCTTGATATATTCTTTACAAATTCATTTTCTCTTGTCTATACCACATTGAGTCATCAATTTGTGAGATGATTGACAACAGTAGAAATAAGCTTTGTGCAGAGCTTAAACTAAAGGTTCAATCACACTCCAGCCAACAGGTCTATTGTCCCTTAAATCTAGACTGAATTAATGAGACATGCAGGTTTTACAAATCATTTATTTATAAATTATTTTCATTACATTACAAATCATTTACAAATAAATCTAGCTTGTATTTACATTCTGCAGACTTATTTAAATACCAGCAATAAAAACAATTGTACAAAGCTGTATTTCTAAGAAACAATAATGAAAGTTTGTCATGAAACATTTTGTCTATTCCAGCTGAAATTCTAAAGAATATGACTCTACCTATAACAACTATTTTAAATGTTTTGTGGCCTGAATCTATTTTGTCTTCTAAATCTCCCCTTTTTTGAAGGATTTAGAAAAATGACAACAAAGAGTTCACAGGAATTTGTTTAGTTACAGAAAAGAAAAACAAACAAAACATTTTCCGGGGTAGGCCCCTGGGGTCCTCCTGTCAGTTCAGATCTTTATCTCCATTTAAAGGGCCTTCAGCAGAACATTAACCTGCAGGCATGCAGGGTTGCTTTAGCATCAAAGAGCATTGACAGACTATGTACCAAATATTTTGCAACTATTTCCAACAGAGGTTGAGACAAAGAAAAGTGTCTCTTATTAAGGGTTTAACTTGGTGGAAATTTACAAAAAGAAGTTACTAATTTTTTGGTTCTGAAATTAATAAAAAAATAAGTTTTAAAAATTAGTTTTTCTCCTCATAGATTGGGTTCTGAAACTCAGTTTCTCATTATCAACATTATAAATTCAGAAGGTTGGAGCCCATTGTAGACTATAAAATGATGTAAGTTAAACTATCAGAATAGTTCATATACTTCTAATGAAATGATATTTTGATCTATAATTCTTATGCCTGCACAAGGTTAGTTATATATCAGCAGACTCTGAATGAAATTGTAAACTACTTCTAGGTATTAACTTTTAAAGAACTGAGTGCCAAAGTAATAAAACATCTCAATGTATAATGTATAAAGGTGTTTCAAAATAATAAATTAAAAAATATCAAAGGGTACAAATGCTGAATCTAAACCAGTCTTAACATTTGACCCTTCTGGACAAAAATAAGCCTTGCGATTAGCAAAGAAAACTAAGCATGCCTGGCTAATTGATTGATCCCAAAGCTGGCTTTTCTTCCCATGACTGACTTCCAGGAATGCAAAGTCCTGCCGTCTTTCACCTAACATGGTTTTTTAGACCCTATTTGGAAACATTCATAGGTAAATAACTAAATATATCATCTTTCAAGTCACTAAAAACAAATAAATAAAATATGTCTCAAGCAAAACCAACAACATAGCAAATGTCCTTTAGTTTTCATATCTTTTTAAAATCCACAAATATATGGACATCATAAAAGGTATCTAATTATTTACCTCTTTATTCCAGACACCAAAAGTAAGAATTAGAAGAAAAAAAAGAGCTGAAAAAAGAGGGATCTCTTACCCTTTGGGACAGCATGGATGGGCCTGGAAAATATTATGTTATGTGAAATAAGCCAAACTGAGAAAAACAAATAACACATGATCTCATTTATTTGTGGAATCTAGTGAAATGATCAACAAAATAAGAGCCAAAGTAGGGAAGCATGGAAGACTGATGTACTCGATGTGCAGTAGGGGGACAAGAAGAGATAACCCAAAAAACTTACACTGAGTGGCCAGATTATTAGGATCTCTGAAGGCATAATTATCTGGCCACTCAGTGTATATCCTATATAATAAAAGGCTAATATGCAAATTGTCCCCTTGACCAGGAGTTCTACCAGCAGGCAGGCTGGCCAACTACCCATGTCCTCTGCCCCTGGCCAGGCTGGCCAGACCCCACCCATGCACAAATTCTGGCACCAGGCCTCTGAAAAAAAAAATATATATATATATACACACAGATATATGTGTGTGTGTGTGTGTGTATGATATATATATGTACATATGTGTACATATATATACACATATGCACATATATATATCCTAGCTAATAAAAGAGAAACATGCAAATTGACCATACCTCTGCTATGCCCACAAGCCATGCACATAAACTAATCAGGAGTGAGTATGCAAATTAACCCAACCAAGATGGTGGTTGATTTGCATATCCTGGTGCAGAGCGAAGACTGAAGACAGTGTAGAAGAAAGCCAAGTGCTGCAGAAGGGAGGGAAGCTGAGGAAAAGCAAGCAAGTGGGGCGGCAAAGAAGGGGGGGGAAGCAGGTAGGGCAGCTGAGACTGCCACAGGAAGCCTTATTACAGGAATCTCCCTGCAATTGGTTTATAGTATACACACACAGACACACACACACACTAGAGGCTCAGTGCATGATATTAATGCACTGGGGATATGAGTCCCTCAGCCCAGCCTGCACCCTCTCCAATTGGGACAACCCTCTCACAATCCAGGACTGCTGGCTCCCAAACTGCTTGCCTTCCTGCCTTCCTGATTGCCTCTAACCACTCCCCTGCCAGCCTGATTGCTCCTAACTGTCCTCCCCTGCAGGATTGGTTCCCTCCAACTGCTCTCCCCTGCAGGCCTGGATTCTCCCCAACTGCCCTTCTCTGCAGGCCTGGTGGGCCCCAACTTCCCTCCTCTGCAGGCCTGGCTGGTCACCTCTAACTTCTCTCCCCTGCAGGCCTGGTCCCACCCAACTTTCCTCCCCTGCTGGCCATCTTGTCACAGCCATCTTGTGTCCACAGGGGGGCAGGATCTTTGACCACATGGGGGACGCCATCTTGTTTATTGGAGTGATGGTCAATTTGCATATCACTCTTTTATTCGATAGCATAGAAGTCTTGTCCATGGGTGGGGGCCAGCTGGTTTGCCCTGAAGAGTGTCCTGGATCAGGGTGGGGGTTTCCTTGAGGTGTAAGGCAGCCTGTGTGAGGGGACTGTGGTGGTTTTTAGGCTGGCCACAACCCCTAGCAACCCAAGTGGAGGCCCTGGTATCTGGGGTTTATTTATCTTCTACAATTGAAACTTTGTAACCTTGAACAGAGTCAAGCCCCTGCTCACTCCATGGCTGCAGCCATTTTTGTTGGAATTTATTTATCTTCTATAATTGAAACTTTGTAGCCTTGAATGGACACCTGGGCCAGCCAAGGCGGCAGGGAAGCTTGGTTTCTCCATTGCCGGGGAAACCCAAGTCTCCTGCTTGCTGCAGCTCTGGGGCCACAGGCATCTTGGTTGGATTAATTTGCATACTTGCTCCTGATTGGATGGTGGGCATGGCTTATGGGTGTAGTGGAGGTATGGTCAATTTGTATATCACTCTTTTATTTTATATATAGACACATATTCTATCTAATAAAAGAATAATATGAAAATCAACTATACCTCCACTACACCTATAACCTATACCCACAAGTCACACCCACCAGCCAATTAGGAGCAAGTATGCAAATTAACCCCAACCAAGATGGCTATGGCCACAGAAAGAGTAGGAGGGAGGCTTGGGTTTCCCCGGCAATGGAGGAAGCCAAGCTTTCCACACACCCTGCCCAGCCCAGGCCTCCACTCAATGCTACAAAGTTTCAATTATAGAAGTTAAATAAATCCCACCAAAAATGGCTGTGGCCACAGTGCAAACAGGAGGCTTGGCTTCGCTCTAGGCTACAAAGCTTCAATTGTAGAAGATAAAAAAATCCAGATAGCATAGCCCCCACTTGGGTTGCTGGGGGGTGTGGCCAGCCTGCAAACCACCACAGACCCCTTGCCCAGGCTGCCCTACACCCCAAGGGAACACCCAGCCTGATCAGGGACACCCTTGAGGGCAAACCAGCTGGCCCCTACCCATGCACCATGCCTCTATCCTAGCTAATAAAAGAGTAATATACAGATTGACCATCATTCCAATACACAAGATGGCTGCCTCCATGTAGTCAAAGATTCTTCCCCCCTGTGTACAGAAGATGGCTACCACAAGATGGCTTGCAAGAAAGGGCAGTTGTGGGTGATCAGGCCAGCATGGGAGAGTAGTTGGGAGGGACCAGGCCTGCAAGGGAAGGCAGTTGAGGGCAATCAAGTCTGCAGAAGAGAGCAGTTAGGGATGACCAAGCCAGCAGTGGAGGGAAGTTGGGGGCAACTGGGCCTGTAAGGAATGGCAGTTGAGGGGGACCCAGGCCTGCAGGGCAGGGCAGTTAGGGGCACACAGGCTGGCAGGGGAGCAGGAAGGCATCAATCTGTCTGGCAGGGGAATGGTGATGGGTGATCAGGCTGGCAGGCAAAAGCAGTTAGGGGTAATCAGGAAGGCAGGCAGGTGAGCAGTTGGGAGCCAGGAGTGCTGGATTGTGAGAGGGACGTCCAACTGCCCTTTTAGCCCCCAGCCTGGTAGGATCGGGTCGAAATGGGCAGTCGGACATCCCTCAAGTGGTCCCAGATTGGAGAGGGTGCAGGCTGGGCTGAGGGACACACCTCATTCCCCGTGCCAAACACACACACACACACACACTGAGTGACTAGATTATTATGCATTCAGAGATAATCATAATCTGGCCATTCAGTGTATATGCTTAGCCCATGTACATGGCAATAGGGTAGTGAAGACCTAGGGGTAGGTGGGTAGGAAATGAGAGGAGAAGGGAGGAGGGAGGAAGGAATGGGAGATTATCTGTAATACCATCAACAATCAAAAATATATTTTATAAAAGAAAAAAAGTTAATTCTATATAGTTACCGCTATTGGCTTATTCTGATATGGGGTCATTTGCTAAATAGGTCAATGATTTATTTTTCTCTCTTACTGCTTTCATAAAAGAGTTTATAAATGTCTTAATTTCCTATATTTGCTTTCTTTACATTATATTTAAATGTACACAGTAAAAAAATAGTATGATTTCAAGTCCCCTCTTATAGAAGAAATATGTTTAAATAATTTTATTTTCTATAAAAAATAATGGAAAATCGCTTTATTTGTTTTTGGAAATATTTTCAAAAAGATCAAATCCAGAGACTTTAGAGTATTATGGTATCTGTGCTCAAGCTTGTCTTTATCCAAAGCAATGCTCAACTTTCACCTTTTCAATCTAACTTTTACCAACAGAGGATGTGTAACAAAGAGATTTTTCTGAATAATGATTAATAATTGAAACATAATATACTTTGGAAATTTACATTTTATGCTTGATTAGGATTATCATCTTATATTGCCATTTTACCTCCTGCTATTTAAATTAAATATTTCCTCACTGAATCTTTACATGGCTCCTATTATATCAATTATGAGGAAGGTCATAGAAAAAAATGTTATAAAATCTATTATCTATATAAATGTGAATAGCACTGGACATTGTCAATTCAGTATGAATTTAAATGAGATATTTTATGAATAAGTAGACTTTCATTTAGAAATGAATACATCAAAATCCAGTTTCCATAAATCATCAGCTTGGCACATTAGGAAAAAAACAGACCACACTAGTTTTAAATTCCAGCCTTCCTATTTAATTTGCTTTGTAAACCAGAGACAGTTTTTCAACCAGAAAATGGGGATAACATCATCTAGTATTTGCTGTAATTGTTAAAATTAATATAGTATAATTTATGTCATGTGACTTGTTCATAAAATACTCTGTTATTGTATCAATATGCATGACCTGCCTATAATCTCAAAATTTAAATCTATGCAAATACCTTTATAGTTCAAGTACGAAAATTACCTAACTTAAAAAGCAAAGCATATACTTTTAAGCCAGAAAATTTTCACACTTCATATTTGAAGCTTTATTATAGTTTCCTAAGTCAGTTATATCTTTTCAGAATTTGATATATGACCTGGGTGGTAGGGAAATAAAATTGAAAACTTACCTAGATCCTTAACATTCACTTTTCCATTATTACCCCAACATGCGGTTCCCAATTCAACCAAAATCAGTGCCTCAGAAGAATAATTCTTCAATGTATTGACATAAATTCTTAATTTATAATGTAACCCTCAGGCATTATGGACTGAGATGGCCCTAAATTCTTAGGGAACAAAAGCAAAATAATAAGAAAACTTTTGTTACTTGTCACAGGCACTTAAAAAAAATTCTAACTTGAAGATATGTTTGTTTGTTTTTAATTTATTTTAGAGAGGGGGGGGAGAGAAGTATCTGATTGGTCGTCTTCCACTACCCTCTCCCCTTCCCCCTCCCAACCCTCACATATAACCTCATCCCAAAGGGTGATTGAACTTGAAACCCAGGTATGAGCTCTGACCAGGACTCAAACCGTCAACTCTTTGTAGAGTAGGCAAGATGTCCAAGTGACTGAACCATGTGATCAGGGCTGGTCTAGGGACATTTTATTTGATAAACGACCCAAACTGCAAAATAAGCCAAATAATTCTTGCCTTTGAGAGAAATATCTCCGTGGTCCTTCTGGATATCAGCACGCGGGTGGGCCACCGATAGGGCCTGGGGCTGGCGGCTGTCTCTGCTGTCCCAGAGCATCCTGGCCCTGGGCCAGGGAGAGAGAGTACTGCTCTTCAGAGTCAAGTAGAGGGAAGAGCAGGTAAGCATTCCCACCTCTGGCAGATCCCGATATCTTAAAGGATTGGTGTGAAAAATACTAGAAATCTCCCTTGCAGATAAATAGGTTTCTCCATATTTGTGTCTGATTATTATGCAAATATGAGTTTTAGTTTGTGAACCTTGAATTTCCATTAGTTCCTTGCTGAGAGGTTAATCCTGCTTTTATACAAAAATTAATAGAGACTTTCTGTTTTCCTAATCCCCAAACTCTCTGCACTACTGGAAAGATAACTTATTTATTATTCTTTATTATGATTATTCTTTCTGACCTCTGCTGCTGTGACTCCCCTGAAGTGCTTTTCGCTGTTTTCACAAATCATCCCAGACTGCCTCCCAGTCCCCTCCTGGGGACCATTCTCCAGGAGTGGCCTCCAGGGCCTGATGGCCTCAAAATGTCCTCATTTGTCTCTATTTTGTTCAAGCTTAGAGTCCTTTTATGAAAGATACTCCCATGATGCTCTGTTCATGAGGGAATAGAGCGTGGCTATCTTTTACCTGGGTCTAAATAATGTATTTCTAAAATCCCCAAGATGACAAGGTAATGCTTTGAGGAGGGAAGGAGGGTAAGGATGGCAAATATTGAACTGTGTGTAAATGAAACTGTTATATTTCTAATAAGATTAATTTTTTCAACACAGGTGCCAGAACATCTTGTTTCCCTGCTGAATTGTGTCTTATATCCGGCTCATCTCTCCAGTTGGTCAAATCTTCCTGGACGCTGATCCTCACCTATTCGGATCAACAACAAATGTCTCCTATAATTTTGTTGAGTCCAATTAAAAAGAAAAGATACTGTGGTCAGTTTGATAATGGATCATTTGTGTTTGCCTTCTATGTTCCTAGCATCATTTATCTCTCCTCCTCACTTTTGTTGTTCTTGTATTGCCTCCACCCCACACATCAAATTATTAGCACATTAAAAAAAATGACACTTCTTTTTCAGCATGACTATGACTCACTGGGTAAACTTGCACATGAAGAGCCCACATAGTTCTAATCAGCTTTCAATCTATCTCTTGTTGGCCATAATAGTATCATGGCTTTCTCAGATGCTTGCTAAATCTCCCAAATATTGTTTATTCCCTTCGTTGCAGTATTTCTTCATGCTTCCTGCACCTTCCTTATGTTTAATGCTGTTGCACCACATAATCCTGGGTTCAGATACCAGCGGCTGCATCAGCATGAGAAGGATCCAAATGGCTGACATGCAACCTCCTTGTCAGTAAAATCGGAGAATACTTGCTTAGAGGATTAGATGAGATTACAAATGACACGTAATAGGGATAAATATTGGTGTGCCCCCTCCCACAATCCTTGTGTCATCCCTTCCATCTGTCAACCTCAAGACCAAGCTTAGATGCCACCAACTCCACAAAGCATTCCCTGATCAACTCAGCCAGAGGAGCTCCCTTATTTGCACTATTACCACTCTTGGTTGAACTACTTTTATGTCACTTAACATACTTTGCATCTTGGTGTATTTACTCTTTTTTTCTAGACAATAAGCTCATAAATATTAGATATCTTTTAATTGGCATTAAATTACATCTAGGTATGTTCCCTGGAACAATCTTTATATATAAAACCCTAATATGTGAATAGACCGAACGGTGAAACAACTGAACAACTAGTCACTATGACATGCACTGACCACCAGGGCGGGTGTGTGAACCATGGCAGTCCTCAGCTGGGGCACGAGATGGTTGAGCAGGTGAGTGGGGGCGCCAGACCAAGGTGGGGCTCCAGTCACTGTCATCGGGGTGAGCCTCTGGTGTTTACTGATAATTCTTTGCTCCCACACACTGCAATCCCACCTGGTCCTCGCACCTGCTGCTGGTGCTGGCCCCAAATGCTTGGTGCCATCAGTGGGTACAATTGGCAGCTGCCAGCCCAATCACCCCTCGGGGTTTCTTTACCTCCCCCTGCTCCTGAGGGGCAATCAGGGACAGCAGCCATCACATGTATCCACTGCTGGTGCTAGCCCCACTCCCACCTGCTGCTGGTGCCAGTGCCAATCACTCCACACCAACAGCTTGTGCAAGTGGGGTCAGTGCCATCAGCATGTGGGAGTGTTGGTGGTGGGAATAGGGCTACGGGCAGAGAGGGGATCAGGGCCACAGGGGGAGGTTCTGGGTAGGGGAGCAGAGGATAGGCTGAGACCCACCCATGTACTCACCACAGCCTTGTGGCCCACAGTTCCTTTCAAGGTGCATGAATTTGTGCATTGGTCCTCTAGTTTTAAATAACATTTATCTCAAACTTCATTAGTCTATTTTTGTTCTGCTGCTTAGCATTATTTCTGTTATAAAGCCCAAACTCTATACTTCCTTCAAAATACAGCAAATTTTTAAATACTAAACAAATGTACAAACAAAACAAGCAGACTCAAAGATACAGAAAATAAACTGATAGTTGCCAGAGGGTTGGGGGTGGGAGGAGTGTTAGCAAAAAAACGTGAAAGGGAATAAGGTACAAATTCATAATTTTAAAATAAGTTAAGTCATGGGAATGTAAAGAATAGCATGGGGGTAGTCATCTTGTGTGTTGGAGTGATGATCAATCTGCATATTACTCTTTTATTAGATAGGATAGAGGCCTGGTGCATGGGTGGGGGCCAGCTGGTTTGCCCTGAAGGGTGTCCCAGATCAGTGTGGGAGTTCCCTTAGGGCATGGGGCAGCATGGGCGAGGGGCCTGTGGTGGTTTGCAGGCTAGCCACATTCCCTGGCAACCCAAGCGGAGGCTTTGGTAGCTGGCATTTATCTATTTCTACAATTGAAACTTTGTAGCCTAGAGTGGAGCCAAGCCTTTTGCTCGCTCTCAGGAAAGCTTGGAAAGCTTGGCTTCCTCCATTGCCAGGGCAACCAAAGCTTCCCTCTTGCTATCTCTGTGGCCGTAGCCATCTTGATTGAGTTAATTTGTATACTCGCTCCTGACTGGCTGGTGGGCGTGGCTGGTGGGTATAGCAGAGGTACAGTCAATTTGCATATTACTTTTATTAGATGGGATATATATATGTCAATTATTATGTTGTGCACCTGAAACTAATATTGTATGTCAACTATACTTCGATTAAAAAGATCTCTACCTTCCATAATGAAAACTTAAAAAATGCACCAATTCCCAACATATAAAAATTATCCTTAAGACAATAACTTCCTTAACTCTTGCAACATTTATAATCTAGTATGTAATATTATTACCTAGTTTTTATGGCATAAGTCTTAAGCAGGCATGCATGCTCCTTCAGGGTAGAATGTGTGCCTTCTAATTGTTTCTGTATCTTGCATAACAGTATTGGAGTTGGTTAGTATTTAAACTATTACTGGATTTTGGTTATCTATCTTCTTCAGGTCCACCCCTGATTCAGAGAACAGTTAACTCATAAGGGAAGATTATGATTCTGCTTTAATTTATTCCTGCAGTGCGCAGAACTTGCATGCGCAAGGTTCTCGCTGATTCCAATATATGCAATTAAGGGCCTCATGATTTTCAAATTATACAATTTGTAGAAAAAAAATACTTTGCTATTCTTGTTTTAAATTCTTTTGTTTTCTTTTGTAATGGTAGTAGGGAGTTACTGTCACTAAAACACTATATTTACTAAATATTAAATAGATAATTCTTCAAAGTCATGGGAAGTCAGTTTGGAAGAAAATTCTTATTATAGGGAGATTTAATATCCTATGTTTAGGATTATGGATTGTTTTCAAACAAAATTACTCTAAGGAAAGTGTTGCTTAAGCTTGATCTCAAAATGTAATGTTAAAAAGAGAAGTCAAGCCCTAACTTGTTTGCTCAGTGGATAGAGTGTCAGCCTGGGGACTGAAGGGTCTCAGGTTCGATTTCGGTTTGATCCCTAGTCAGGGCATGTGCGATTCCAAGGCAACTGATTGTTTCTTTCTCACATCAATGTTTCTTTCTTTTTCTCTCCCTTCCTCTCTAAAAAAATCTATGAAAACATATCCATAGGTGAGGAAAAAAAACAACTATATTGCCCTATTAACCAATTTCATCCTAATAAATTTAATAACATTTAAAAATATAAACTAGAAAATCCTCAGTGCTAAAATTGAGCTTTACTTTTGTTGTTGTTAATCCTCACCCGAGAATATTTTTCCATTAATTTTTAGAGAGAGTGGAAGAGGGAGAGACAGAGAGAAACATCAATGTGAAAGAGACGCATCAATTGGTTGCCTCCTGCATGCTGGGGAACCTGCAACCAAGGTATGTGCCCTTAACCAGAATTGAACCTAAGACCCCTCAGTCTGCAGGCCGACACTCTGTCCATTGAGCCAAACCAGGTAGGATGAGCATTTCTTTTGAATTAGAAGTCACATAGACTTAAACTAGGACTATGAAATAAGAATATGCTTATTATATGCCTTTAAAATTTTAGACCAGTTTCTACAACTATTTTGATAGAGCAATGTAATTTCTATAATAGACGTTTCCAGAATTATCTTCAAAATCTATCTTGAAATACAAAATGCAATGTTATTTTTTGTGGATAGTTTCCATTGAAATTTTTGTTGTATAATCTGTGGGAAAGTGTAAATGTAAATTAAAGTATGTATGGAGAGCATGGCAGATTCATCAGAGCCTGCTGGTGCTAGAGCACATCCTAGAGATTATAGTTAATGATTTCCAAACTCCTGCTCTTCTTTTTCCCATCTTTAAAACGATATATTATTTTTTTCAATTAGTTTACATTCAATATTATTTTGAATTAGTTTCAGATGTACAGCATAGTGATTAAACATACACTTTACAAAGTTGTTCACCTTAATATTTCCAGTACTCCCTTGGCTCCATACAGTTATTACATTATTGGCCATAGCCACTAAACTATTTTATATCCCAGTGACTATTTTGTATAAAATTTGTACCTCTCAATCCTTTCTTTTTTACCCAGTCCCCCAAGTCCCCTCCCCTCTAGCAACCACCAGTCTGTTCTCTGTGTCTACAAGTCTGTTCACTTTGGTTTATTATACCCTTTAGATTCCACATATAAGTGAAATCATATGGTATTTCTCTTCCTGTCTTATTTCAGTTAGCATAATACCATTCCACACATTGCATGCTATCACAAATGGTAAGATTTCATTCTTTTTTTATGGTCAAGTAATATTCCATTCCATTTTTTAACCACTTGTCTATTAATGGGCATTTGGGCTGCTTTCATATCTTCACTATTGCAAATAATGTTGCAATGAACATAGGGGTGCATATTATCTTTCCAATTAGTTTTTTGGATTTCCTTGGATATATACTCAGAAGTGAAATCAAGAGTCCCCATGCTCTTCAACTTCATATATCCCTAAAATTTTCATGAACCAGGCTTTTAAAAATATAAATACATTGTTTTAATGATGTGCTAAGTATTCAAATTCCAACATTAAAATATTTTCTGACAAACTTAGCATCTGTAATGCTTAGTTAATAATGCAAATCACTGCAGTGGTAATTGTAGGCTCCCTGCCCAATTTTTCTGAATGAGTAAGAATAGGTAAGCCTCCTAAGACAGGAAGAAATCATGTCTAAAGATAGTCATTAAAGTAATTTAAAAGTTTTGTAACTTATTTTATATTTACCATAATTCATCAACATTGAGGGACTTTGCCCACTTCAGACTATATGCTATAATACGTAAGTGTTCTTAAATACCAAGTCTTCTAGTAAGTTAATAGCTACAGGATTACTCATCAGAAATAAGAAAACAGGCCTCTCAAGCTGCCTGGATTGCGGTTTCACATGGTGGTAACACCACTGGCATCCTGGTTTCTCAAATAGTATGGAGGTTAAGTGTGGAAAGAATGTGACCTAAAGCTATTTTCTGACTACAGGTGGCTGGTCACTCACCAGATGATGGTAAGAAAGAACAACTAAAGCAATGTAAAGTCAGTAAACAATATTTTACTGAAACATTTCATAACACAGAAAATCTGTTTGAAGTGAAAGTTACTGTCTTACATAAGAAGGACAGACCCATTTCAAAGACTAATATGAATACAATAAATATGGAGTTTACATACTAATTTTACAGACACTCTGCCCCACAGCCATAAAAATTTATACTTAACAGTGCAACATATAATTTAATCAGTTGATTTATTTGACAGATTTCTTACTAAACACAAATACCTACTGGTTTTCATATTTATAATATATTTATATATAGATAGATATTCAACAATCTGTACAGTTTCTAAACATAAAACTCCTAAAAGGCACAATTGTCTATACAACATGTACAAAAATGGCTGGAGCTGACAGAAAACAACAATTATTGGTCAAAGTTCATGATTGCACAAAGATTAGTCATGAGTTTATGTCAGAAAAATGTGCTTTAGGGAAGAAGGGCTTTCAAAAAAACCTTTTAAGTGTTATATATATATATATATAAAAAAAAAAAAGCCCCAAAGAAACAAGCACTAGGTTGCTATCACAAGCCGGTCCTCATCATCATCACTACTCACGTCGCTGAACTGGGCAGTGGCCTGCCTGCGGGGTAGGGCTGCGGGCCTGGACACCGGCCTGTCTGGAGCGAGGGTGCGCTGGCCTGACCGCTCCGGGAAACCTTCAGGATGTGCCTTCAGCAGAGGCTCTGCCGTGGCTGCTGGTTTGCCCTGAATGGGAGGGAGTTCATGGGTGGGCTTCACCTGACTGACCAAGGCAGCCTTCCCTGTGTCCATTTTACTAGCGCCATCAAGTCTTGCACGGTCTCTTGCAGGGGCAGGTGGATCGAGCACTTTTTTTGCATTTTCCCGCTGGACTTGAGGTGACCCCTGAGGAGACACGATCCCACTGCCCTGGTTCCCACTGGCTATAGAAGTTGGCTTGGGATGCACCTCACGTGGCCTGTTTTGGGAAGCTGGTGTTTCGGGGGCTCCCTGTGCATCCATGGTTACTTGACTAACAGAGGGAATTAAAGTAGGCAATGCTATGTTCAAGATCTGAAGGCCGGGTATGGGTGCCTGAGGGGTGGTGCTGCCCTGGGATGAAGGGTTTGAGGTCAAAACCTGCAGTCCAACAGCATTGAGAGCCAGCCCTGGTGGGTGCCTCTGTGGGGCCATGTTGGCATTGGCGAGGCCTAAGATGTTGACAGTTTCCATGCTCAGGGACGGAAGTGACTGCAAGCCCGGGGTGCTGAGGTTCTGAAGGCTTGGCACACGGATTTGGCCAAAGGGAATACATGGCACGACACTGCTTAATTCAGCCACTCCAGTGGGATTTGTACTGCCAGAAACTTCTGTGATGGGATCCCCAGGAGTACCCACAGTTCTGTGAATTACATTGACAGCAGGAATTGTAAGCTGCATTGGCCCAGCTTGAATGGGTACAAAGGTAGAATATGTGAGGCTGGCAGGTACCACATGGATTCCCCCGACTGGAACCATATTATAAGGTGTCCTTGACTGCTGCTGCGAGTGCAGAGGAAGGTGGCTAAACAAATGAGTCTGGGGAGAAGGCAGGTCTGGAGTCGGTGGGAGAGTTATTTGCTGCTTCTGTTCTTGAATGTCAGGATGAGGTGAGGCTCCTGGAGGACTCCCCGTGGCCATCTGGAGGCTGAGTTTGGCTGCAGGAGGAAGGCTCACAGAGGATGTGTTCTAAAAGACAAAAGAGAAGAATCCTTCAGGATACAGCTTTCTTAGTCACTGTTAAAATGCTATTCTTCCTAATGAATTAAAGGAATGCACATTTGTATTTTATAAAATTATGAGTTTGCTAAAAATTCTATTTTGGTTAAAAATATAAATTTCAAATAGAAAAAAAAAGTTGCCCTTTTAATCTCTTATTTTCTAGTACAAATAGCAGCAGCATATTTTTGTATAGTACTTTGCATTTTTCACATTTCCTGGATATTACCTCTTATACTGTAATTGATCCTGTGATATGGCCATAATTATATTCAGCTTTTGTTGTTTTTATTGCTGGCACCACCTACTCCACCCTATTTTAGAGATGAGGAGTCATTGAGAAATTGAGATATTAGTTGGCAATAAGTATAAACTCAGGTAAAAATTAACTGGAGAATCATAGGCATATATATATATATATATATATATATATATATATATGCACCTAAGTGACCATCGCAACCAAATGGATGACCAAATAGGCTGCATGGGGCAACCAGGCTGGCAGGGAGGTTAGTGAAGGGCAACTGAACGACCAAACAGCAGGCTGCATGGGGCAACCAGGCCGTCATGGGGGAAGGGGGGACAGGGGAAGGGGGGTGGGCAGTGAGAGGCGACCAGGCCAGCAGAGGAGGGCAATGAGGGGTAACCAGGCTGGCAGGGGCAGTTGGGGGCAACCAGACTGGCAAGGGGGACAGTTTGGGCTGACCAGGCCGGCGGGGTGGGGGTGGGGGGTCAATTGGAGCAACTAGGCCTGCAGAGGAGGCAGTTGGGGGTGACAAGGCTAGCAGAGGGGGCAGTTAGGAGCAATCAGACAGGCAGGCAGGTGAGCAGTTAGGATCCAATGGTCCCAGATTGTGAGATTGGACCTAAACCAGCAGTTGGACATTTCCTGAGGGGTCCCGGATTGGAAAGGGTGCAGGCGGGGCTGAGGGGACCGCCCTTTTGGATGAATTTCGTGCACCGGGCCTCTAGTTCATTTATAAAATAAAGAGTACCCCATGGATAAAAAGTTCTGTTGTTGGTTTATCCATTCACAAGTCTATGAAGTGTCTACTGAAAAGCAGGTTTCCAGGTACTAGCAGGCTGTGAAAGACTCTGGGACAGAGAAACTTAAACCCATATGAAAGTAATGAATGTTAGGAGGAGGAAATCTTGCCTATCCTCTCATCCATCCAAGATTATAATTTAAATATTAACTTTTTCTAGATATGTATATTACAAAGCTGCATTAACCTACATAATAACTTACTCTAAATATTTAATATTTAAATGTTAATTTTATTAATTTTGGGTATTCTACAGAAATGCATGCTTTCAGTTTTCATTTTTCTCAGTGTTACCTAGTAAACCAACATCTGCCACATGAAGAAACAAATCTTAGTGCAATTGTCAGTATACACTAGAGAACAGAGACCTGTGGATGGCAGGAGAATGCCTTCCTCACAGAATTAGACAGGGAACCATCACAGTGCCTGCATGACTTTCTTGAAGCCTGTGTTTGGCCCCGAGATGGTTCTTGGGCAGAAAGTTGATCATTCAAGCAAAGTGAAATTCTTGATATGTTTGTTTGGGTCACATTAGAAACTGCCATAGAAACTGGTAGCTATTTTGCCAACAGGGAAAAGTATAAAACATTTGGATAATCTATTGCAAATACATCAGATCAATGCCATTGGAAAAACAACTCAGAACAGCTACAGATAAATATGTCCAAGACTCACATTCTCAATAGGCACATACATGTTTTTATTCCAAGATGTTAAAAAAAAGCAAATAAAAATAAATGATTGTATTTTAAAAGATCCATTTGGTTTTTTCACAGATTTATAATATACTATGTGAACTCTGACTAAAACACCTAACCAGAATCGGAAGGAAATAAATACCCTTTGCCCTTAAATAAAACAAAGTAACAAAAAAGCTTAAACAAACTGATTTGGCCATAAGTAAATAATTTGAGTACATTATTTTCTTAAGCTATTAGGCTCCCCATATTAAATGAGTTAAGTTAAAGGAAAACAACAAACCATTTACCTGTGTTAAAGCAACAGCCTTTCCGGCCACAGAACTTCTCAGAATTTCGTCTGATTCCAGGTAGTCCACAGACATTTGATGACATGGAGACCTGGGTGCAGCTTCGGGTGACTGAGAAGAGTCTACAGGATTAGGTGTCCCATCCTCCTCATTCGCATGCTGCCTGGTCCTCAGGGGGGACTCTGCCTGCCTGCTGTGGTCTGACTGCACTGTGCTAAGTATGGTCATCTTAGTGGGTAACGCTCTGGGCAGAATGTCCATTGGGTCCATCTGGACTCCAGAAAAGCAATCGGTGATTCTGATGTCCTCGTCAGCACCCACAGAGTCCTGAAGGCTACTTCTAGATGGAAGATGCTGTGGGCTGGCCGTAACGGAGGGAGCTGCCGAAAGAACAGATTCTGCCTGGCTGTCTTCATCATCATCTTCATTTTCATTATCATCCTCGTCTGGACCATCAGACTCCTCAAGATCATATCCAGACCGCTCGTAACCGAATCTTTGTCTATCGTCTAATAAAAACAACCAAGAGGGTATGTTACAGAATGTTTTGCAACTGGACAAATGTAATCTTTTATTTATTTCATAAGCTTGGCAATACTGTGAGGAATATAAAAGCCTAGGTCTCTATCCACAAAAAGCCTGCAATTTAGTCGAGGAGAATGACATGGGGCAAAATGAATGAGTCAATAAGTGCAGCAGGAATCAGAGAAGTGAGGCACTAATAGAGAGTGGCATGGCCAGGGCAGGCTTTTGTGGATGCAGAACATGAAAGGAACTTTGAAAAAGTAGACAGGCAGAGGGTTATATATAAAAAACATCAGCAATAAAGATATCAAATATTTTATTTATAAAATCCCCCCCCAAAAGACTGAACTGTATTAAAAAATTTTAACCGATTTCAAAACAATTCTTTTCCTGAGTTATTTTTTTATATATAGTTTTTATGTATTTCCCTTTTATGAACAAATTAAAAATAAACTAAAAACTAAGCATTTCATACTTATAAGCAAAGTAAATTTCCTTAATACTTGAATAGTATTCTTGACATGTTTGCATTGTTCTCTGATTAGTAATACTCTCTCATATTTAAGTCTCCTTTTACTTTCTTTTACTTACATAAAATTTTCCTATCATTTTTGTTCTATGATGATTCAACCCACCCCTTCCAGGACGTGGAATCTTTTAATTTTTTTCTGCAAGTAGACATTAAGATATTTGGTTTTTATTTTTTTTAGGCAGACATTAAGACATTTGGATTATTTATCTATATGTCTGACTCAATTTAGTCATTTTTCAAATAACTGCTCCTTAGAATTAAATTCTTCCTTCATTTAAAAAAAAACTGGTAAAAAAGACAAAATTTTAGTACAAAGCACAACATTAACTATAAGATCTCCTTTCTTTTTTTATTATTTCTTTTTATTGTCTAAAGTTTTATATATGTCTCTTCTCCCAATTGACTCCCTCCCCCCGCCCCCATTCCCAACCCAGGCAAGCCCCACTGCCCCAAGTGTCTGTGTCTATTGGTTATGCCAATATGCATGCACACAAGTTCTTTGGTTGCTCTCCAACACCTCCCCGGCCCTCCCCCCTTCCCCCTACACCATTTGTCTCTGAATCTATTCTTTTTTTTTTTTGAAGCTTTGCACATTTTAATGTAGTAAAATCATTCATGTTAACAACAAAATTGTGAGGGCCAACTATAAAAGCTGTATTTGTGGCACTGAGGCTGTGGTGCATTCGTGGAACAGGAAGCAGACCAGGTGCCTAGACTCCACGGGGTCTGCCAGTCTCCTAAGTGCCCCTGTCCACTACCTGCACAGGGATCATACAGGCTCCAGCCACAGTAACCTGTCAGGCCAGGGCTCACTCGGGCCTTTGTTCTAATGTCACCATCAGCCCCTGAATCTAGCTTGCTCTTGGCTTTTCAGTTACACAGAAATAAAGTCAGAGGCTTGGGTGACACTGGGTGTAGCATCTGTAGACAGCAGGGTGGAGCCACCTCAGGACTGGAGGTTGCAAGTTGTTTTCAGACTATGGCTCAGGACCTTGGGCTTACATCCTCAGCCTCAGGAGTGCTCCCCAGGTGCTAGGCCTGCCCCTCGGCTCCACACACTTAGGTGCTGCAGGCATCAGGCTGGCCACTGTACCCTGTGGTCCTGGGGGAGGCAAAGGAAGGGTTGGTCTCTGGGCTTCTCATAAAGTTGTTTTTACTTAGATTCCAAACAAACCAATGCCGAGAGAAGAAGTGTCGACAAGTTGATCTGTCCAAGTCTCTGGCTCCAGCCAGTGGGGCAGTAGACAGGGCTGGAGTCCGGGCCCCTCAGGCCACCTTTGCCCTGAGGCCCACCAGGTGCCCAGCACTAATGGGGCCCCTCCTCTCTGAAGAAGAGGAAAACCCAGAACATGGGGAAAGGAAAGAGACCAAGGAGACAAGGCAAATGCGGAGCCACCTCCCTGAGGTAGTCTCTGCATCAGGAGGTGCCCGAGAGCCCACAGAGTCTGGACCTGGTGAGGTAAAATCTATAAGTTTATTTGGCACAGGACATGGTGTCAGGATTCTTCATTGCCAGAGTCATCCTCATCATCCCCAAAGCAGCTGTCAGCTTCGGCCGTGGCATCCTCATAATAGTCATCATAGAAGAGGTCCGAGCCTTCATCGGGCGCCGGGGCCTTGGTCTTCACGCAGAACTCGTGTGGGGGGGCACCTTTATACCATCCCGCTCCGCGTCTACCTTGGCCCCCAAGACCTGCTTCCGGATGATGTCTGTGTACCCCCGGTTCTCGCCTTTACTCTCTTTCCACTTTCTGTACATCACAGAGGCGTCCACGTTAGCTGGGGAAAAGGTGTTGGGTTCGTTGAGGAGGGAGGTAACACTCAGGAGGATGATCCTGACATTTTGGGTGGGGTTTCACCACTCCGAGGGCAGCTCACCGCTCTGGGGGTCATCGACTGGAGAATGGAAATGCACACGTCCCCTGTCTCATAGATATTGGGGTGCCACATCTTGATCAGGATCCGAAAGGCTGGCGGAGAATAAGGGTGGTGGATGGGAAACTTGAGGCGTGACTTAAAGTAGCTGCCCTCCTAGTAGGTGTTGGGGGGGCCGAAAATGGCCACCTCCCAGTTGAACAGGTCGCCCTCATCCACTGGGGTCACCCTCCACCGGCTCCTCCTGCAGCCCCTTGAGCTCGAGCAACAGTGCCTTCTGTGAGCTGGGTACCAGCGGCCAGGCCAAGGCGGCGGTGGAAGCCCAGGAGTGGGGTGCGATGGGTGGCGGGGCACCTGGGGATCGCTTCCACCTTCCTCCTCTATCCCGCCCGGGCCCTGAGCGCTCCACTCGCTCTGACACTGCTGCCTGCCTGGCGCTCCCCTCGGCTCGGCCCGCGCGCCTCTGGATCTATTCTTGTTCATCAAACTATGTTGATCATTATATCACACATATGAGTGAGATCATGTGACATTTATCTTTCTCCAACTGGTTTATTTCGCTTAGTATAATGTTCTCCAGGTCCATCCATGCTGTTGCAAATAGTAAATGTGCCTTCTTTTTTATAGCGGCATAGTATTCCATTGTGTAGATGTACACCACAGTTTTTTAATCTACAGGAAGGAGAATCTTTAACTAAAATTCATTTACAACAGCTTCAGAAGGTCATGTGAGACTGTGTCCAACAAGGAATTTTTAAGATGGTCCAATAAAGTCTCAACATTTTCATTAGATCATAAACTTTATCTAGTTAACATTTTGCGAAGTTAGAGCCTCTTTCCCTTAGAAAATGAATTTTAAAAGTTAAATAGGAAAAGAATGCAAAACACCTATGGTCATTTCTTCCTCATTGAGCTGAATTGAGAAGATACCAGACCATGTGCAGCTTAAATGTGACACATTGTGCACGTATATGTACATTTTTAAAAAGAAGAAAATATAAATAAAGAAATACGCAATTGGCATATCTTGCGGCTTCCCCCAAAGGTCTGTGTATTAATTTATTTTACCTTTTTTTTTCTATAATTATAAAGATAAGTTCCTTAAGAAAAGTTTCAAAGGTTCGGCACCAACATTTGCAGATAATAATTTTTAAGGTGGAGCAGACAGCAGCTTTAAAGTTGTTAATTTCAAGCATGTGTTACTTTTATAATTAAAATGATCAGAGATAAAATATATGCCTATACGTTCCTGTAACATGTGATTTCATAAGCTTTTTTGTTTAAAGGGTTCTACATTTTGTTGTAAAGTAATAAATAAATAATACTAACTTACTGAGTCCTAGGTGCCAATGCTGGAAATGGAATGGGTGATTTGGGGCTAAACATCTTGATCTCTGCTTTAATAATCCCTCCCCTATACTGTCTGATATTTGAAATTCTAAAATTAGAGTCATTCCCAATTTGTTTTAAATTTGCCATAGTAGTGCCAAACCAGATATATATTTTAGAGAGACCTTTTCTTTTAAAGGGGAAAGTAGAAAATAAAAAAAAGAAGCTGGATGACTAGGAAGACAGGGAAATAAGAGGGGGCTGATTTCATTACAGACCAAACTGCTGCAAAATCTAAGTAGGCAGTTACTTTACCTTAAAAACTACTACTTTTTTCTTTTTTAGAAAGTGGGCTTAACTTTAAACTTAGGACTTTTCTAAAACTCATCATAAAGCTCAGGTTCCAGGCAATCAAAAGCTCAAACTCTAAGCAGAGTCAGTGTCTGTAGGAAGACTGAAGACACAATCTTCTGTCATTGGAGATAGACACAACAGGATAGTGGGCAACGGAAGTCTGCTCAATAGCTGAAAGATTGGTCAGAGTCAAGTATGGGCTGGCAGGATTGTGTACATCCTGGGGCTACAGTCTCTTGCAGGCTCAATGCCATGAACCCCACGGAAGCGTTCACAAAAAAGAGCAAGTGTTCACTGTGATCCAGAGCGAGGAGAAAAGGAGCAGCAGCCACACAGGAAGGCAAGGAATTCATCTGGATCCATCTCCTCTCTCTCCACTAGAGGAGAAAAACCTTACTCTGTATTGGGAAAGGCAATACACATGGTTGCCCTTAGCGCATCAGTGAAAACTCACTGTAATGAGGAAGGGAAATGAATAGGAGAGAAGATACAACTCTATTCCTTGAAGAGGAATAGATTACCCGCTGAAGGGGGAATAGGAAGGAGAACAAGAGGGCCAAGCCCAGAAATTTAAGAACACAGTACCTGTAGAAGAGTGAAGTTAGATCAACACAGTGATGGCATATAATCTCCTCATCACCCCTTAATGCCAAACGAAAGAACTTTATGTGATTAGTGACCACAAAATACTGCTAGGAGAACGGCAGCAGAACAACAATGTGTACAGCAACCCTCTGTGTGGCACTATACAAAGAGAAGACTTAAAACTGGAATTAAATAGGCATTGCTTTTGTAATCCATCTTCCAATACACACACAAAGCGTCTCTACAGGAATTTGATGCCTCTGGTGCACTAAGGGTAGCCACATCAAAAAAGAAATCTCTCAAACCCAGTCCAAATAGAAAAATTCACACACTAGGCCTAGCAGAAGGAGTGGCATGTCTATTACCAAGCAAAAATACTATTTACATTAGTCTATACCACCTTGTACAAAATGTCAAACTTTCAACAAAATTACTAGGCACACGAAAGGCAAGAAAAAAACATTGTGTAAAAGAGAAAAAGCAGTCAAAATCAGTCAATATGACACAAATGCTACAATTGTCTGATAATTTAAAACACTAGTAATTCTAATTAATATGTTAAAAACTTTAGTGGAAAAGGTGGACAACATACAATATCAAATAGGAATGTCAGATGAGAGATGGAAACTACAAAAAAGAACGAACGAAATGCTACAAATGAAAAACACAGTAACAAAAAAGTCTCATATCCAGAATTCTATCCCCATTGAAAATAATTTTCAAAGATGAAAGGAATTCAGATTTTCTTAGAAAAATAAAAGCAAGGGATTCACTGCCAGCAGCCCATAATAAATGTTAAATAAATTCTTCAGGTAGCAAATGGAAACTTTGATCTACACAAAAAAATAAAGAGCATCAGAAATAGAATAAATTACGGTAAAATAAAATTTTATAAATTTAAATTGCTCTTAAGTTAACTGAATATTTACAGCAAACCAGTAACAATGTACTATATGTTTATAGCATTACATGCAAATGTAAAAGACAACAATAACACAAAAGATGGAAAGGAACTGTGAATATACTGTTATAAAGTTTTTACACTACATGTAAAACAATGTAATATCACTTAAAGGTAGACAACTAAAATTTTTAAAAGGTATAAATAACAAGTCAATAAAGAAGATAAAATAGAATCATAAAAATGCTCAATTAAGGTATAAAAAGAAAATGAATAAAAAATAGCTGGCAAGATGGTAGGTTCTAATCCAAATGCATGAAGATTAAAAGGAATGGTCTAACACATGAATTAAAAGAGAGAGCTTGCCAGATTGGATAAAAGTTAAATTCCAGATGTACACATGATGTACAAAAACTCCATTTTAAATATACATATATGAACAGATTAAAAGTAAAGTTTTGAAAAATATACACTTTAAATCAGCAGTCACCAGCTTTTTGGATCTCACAGACCATCAGTGTTTCACGGACTACCAGTTGGTGAAAATCATTAACTAAATGGGGAGATATCCAAACAATCCCAGAGGAAAGAAAAATAGGAATCTCCAATAAAGAAAATAAGTGAAACTGAGGCATGCAATATGTCAGAAAAATAATTCAGACTAAGGGTCATATAATTCATAGACTGGATGGGTGAGAAAATCAACAACCTATGCAAAAATCAAGATGATATCAAAAGTGATATATAGTTCCAATAAAAAAAAACATGATGGAAGATTTCAAAAGTAGAGCTAGGAAAAGCAGAGGACCAAATTAGTGAGTAAGAAGATAAGGAGAACAAGCCCCATCTGAACAACAAACCAAGAAAAATATTAAAAGCAGGAGGAGAGTCTAAGAGAATGTTGGGATAACATGAAATGAAATAACATATGTATAATAAGGGTGCCAGAAGGACAAGAAGAGCAACAAGAATTAGAGAACCTATTTGAAGAAATAATAACAGAAAACTTCCCTAATATGGGAAAGAAAAAGTCACACAAGTACAGAGAATCCCAAAAAGATGAACCCAAGAAGACCCACACGAAAACACATTGCAATTACAATGGCAAACGTTAAAGACAAAGAGAGAATCTTAAAGGCTGCAAGACAGAAATAGAGAGTTAGCTACAAAGGATCTCCCATCAGGTTATCAAATGATGTCTCCACAGAAAAAAATCAGGCCAGAAGCGAATGGAATGAAGTATACAAAATGATGCAAAGGAAAGGACTGAATCCAAGAATACTCTATCCAGAGAGGCTATCAAACAAAATTGAAGGGGAAATCAGGAGCTTTGCAGACAAAAAAAGGCTAAAGAAGTCTATCACGACCAAGTCAGCAATGCAAGAAATGCTAAAGGGAATGGTGTAAAAAGAAGAAATAGAAAGAGAAGAAGGCATAAAGAATAGAAAGGGCTACAAACAAGTACCTATCAATAAAAATATTAAACATAAATGGTGTAATGCTCCAATCAAGACAAAGAGTGGATGGATGGATAAGAAAACATGACCCATATATATGCTGTCTACAAGAGACCCACCTCAGAACAAGGGACACACACAGACTTAAAGTGAAGGGATGGAAAAATATCTTTCAGGCAAATGGAAATATTTAAAAAAAAGCTGGGGTAGCAACACTTATATCTGAAAAAATAGACCTCCAAGGGAAGGCCGTAATAAGAGACAAGGAAGACCATTTCACAAATCTAAAGGGATGGATAAAACAACACGATATAACTCTAGTAAACATATATGTACCCAAGTGCAGGAGCACCCAAATACATTAAAAAAAAAAAAAACTTCTGGAAGATATCAAGGGAGAGACTGACAGCAATACCATTATAGTAAGAGACTTTAATACCCCATTGACATCAATGGATAAATCCTCTAGACAAAAAAAATCAGCAAAGAAACAGCAATTCTAAATGATTCACTAGATCACATGGACTAAATTGATATCTTTAGAACATTTCACCCCAAAGCTACAGAATATACATTCTGCTCAAGCACACATGGGACATTTTCAAAAATAGACCTCATAAGGGGACACAGGCAAAGTCTCTTTGAATTCACGAATACTGAAATTACACCAAGCATCTTCTCAGATCACAGTGGCATAATATTAGAAATAAAATACAATAAAAACAATCACAAAAATTCAAACACTTGGAGGTGAATAGCATGCTATTAAACACTGATTGTGGTACCAAAGGATCAAAGAAGAAATAAAAAGCATCAAGGCAAAAAAAGACAATGAAAACATAACAATCCAAAATCTATGGGACACAATGAAAGCAGTCCTCAGAGGAAAGTTCATAGCATTATTGGCCTACCTCAAAAAAACAAGAAAAACTGGTAATAAACCATCTAACTGTGGAACTTAAAAGAATTAGAAAGAGAGCAACAAGAAAAGCCCAGACTGAGCAGAAGGAAGAAAATAATAATGATCATAGCAGAAATAAATGACAGAGACAAAAAAAAAAACTCCAACAAAACCAAAAGCTGATTCTTTGAAAAGATAAATAAGATTGATGAACCTCTAGCCAGACTCACCAAGAAGCAGAGAGAGGACCCATATAAACAAAATCAGAAGTGAATGAGGCAAAATAACAGATCGCACAGAAATATGAAGAATCATAAAAAAATACTATGACCAACTCTATTCCAACAAACTGGTCAATCTATAAAAAATGGACATATTCTCATAATAATATTATCTTCTAAAACTCAATCAGAAAATTAAAAAAATCTGAATAGGCTGATAACTATGGAGGAAATTGAAGCAATAATCAAAAAACTTTCAACAAACAAAAGATTTGGACCAGAGAGTTTCACAGGGGAGTTTTAGCAAACATTCAAAGAAGAAGTAAAACCTATTTTCCTCAGACTATTCCAAAAAAATTCAAGAGGAAGGCACACTTCCAAACTCTTCCTATGAAGCCAGCATTACCCTAATCCTAAAACCAGATAAAAACAATACAAAGAAAGAGAATTCAGGCCAATATCCCTCATGAACATAGATGTCAAAATTCTCAACAAAATTCTAGCAAATTGAATCTAGCATTACATTAGAAAGATCATACACCATGACCAAGTGGGATTTATTCCAGGGATGCAAGGATGGTATAATATCTACAAATCAATAATTGTGACACACCACATAAACAAACTGAGATACAAAAATAGTAGAATCATATCAAGTGATGCAGAAAAGGCATTTGACAATATCCAACACCCTTTTTTGATAAAATCTCTCAGCAAGGTAGGAATAAAAGGATCATACCTCAACACAATAAAAGCCTTATATGACAAACCTACAACAAATATACTCAATGGGCAAAAACTAAAACTATTTTTCCTAAGAACAGGAACAAGGTAGGGATGTCAACTCTTACCACTCCTATTCGACAAAGTACTGGAAGTACTAGCCATGGTGATCAGAAAAGAAGAAGAAATAAAAGGTATTCAAATTGGAAAGGAAGAAGTAAAATTGTTCTTATTCGCAGCTGACATGATATTGTACATAGAAAACTCTAAAAACTCCATTAAAAAACTACTAGACTTAATGAATGAATTCGGCAATGAAGCAGGATACAAATTTAATACCTAAAAGTCAGTGGCCTTTGTATATACCAATAATGAACTCACAGAAATAGAAACTAAAAAAGCAATCCCATTTAGTATTGCAACAAAAAAATTAAGATATTTAGGAATAAATTTAACCAAGGAGGTAAAGAACCTATATTCAGAAAATTACAGGATGCTGTAAAAAGAGACAGAGGAAGACATAAACAAATGGAAGAATATATCATGTTCATGCCCTGGTAGAATCAACATCATTAAATGTCCATACTACCCAAAGCAAGGTATAAATTCAATTCAATACCAATTAAAATACCAATGGCATACTTTAAAGACATAAAACTCTCTAAAAATTCATCTGGAATATAAGAAGACCCCAAACAGCTGCCGCAATCTTGAGAAAGAAGAAGAAAGTTGTTGGGAATCACAATATCAGATATCAAGCTATACTACAAAGCCATTGTTCTCAAAACTGCCTGGTACAGGCATAAGAATAGACATACAGACCAGTGGAACAAAACAGAAAACCCAGAACGTGACACAAGCCATTGTGCTCAATTAATATTTGATAAAGGAGGTAAGAGCATAGAGTGGAGTCAAGACAGTCTCTGTAATAAATGGTGTTAGGAAAATTGTACAGATACTTGCAAAAAAATGAAACTGGACCACCAACTTATACCATCTACAAAAATAAACACAAAATGGACTTAAATGTAAGATGGGAAACAATAAAAATCTTAAAAGAATCCACAGGCAGCAAAATGTCAGGCATATGTTGTAGCAATATCTTTACCCATACAGTTCCTAGGGCAATGATAACTAAGGAGAAAATAAACAAATGGTACTATATCAAAATAAAAAGCTTCTGAATAGCATAAAAAAACACCAACAAAACAACAAGAAAGCCCACTGCATGGGAGAATATATTTGCCAATGTTATCTCTGATAAGAGTTTAATCTTCAAAATGTAAGGGAACTCATACAACTTAGCAAAAGGAAAATAATCCAATAAAAAAAAATGGGTAAAGGATCTAAATAGACACTTTTCGAAAGAGGACATACAGAAAGCCAAGAGACATGTGAAAACATGCACAAAGTCACTAATCATCCAAGAGCTGCAAATCAAAACAACAATGAGGTACCATCCCACACCTGTCAGAATAGCTATCATCAACAAATCAACAACGCACAAGTGCTGGTGAGGATGCAGAGAAAAAGGAACCCTCTTGCACAGCTGGTGGGAATGCAGACTGGTGTAGCCACTGTGGAAAGCAGTATGGAGTTTCCTCAAAAAATTAAAAATAGGACTGCCATCTGACCCAATAATCCCACTTCTAGGAATATATCCCAAGAAATCAGAAACACCAATCAGAGGATGCACCTCTATGTTCATAGCAGAAGAACTTACAATAGCTAATATTCTAGCAGTTCAACTTACAATAGCTAAGTGCCCATCAGCAGATGTGTGGATTCCAAACTGTGGTACATCTACACAATGGTATACTATGCTGTTTTAAAAAAGAATGAATTCTTACCATTTGCAACAGCATGTATAGAACTGAAAAGCATTATGCTAAGCAAAATAAACCAGGCTGAGAAATATAAATATCACATGATCTCACTCATTTGTGGAATATAAAGAACATTATAAACTGATGAACAAAAATAGAGAGACAAAGAAGCATCAAACAGACTACCAAATTTCAGTGGGAAGGCAGGAGTGTGTTGGAGAGGGGTAAGAGATCAACCAAAAAACTTGTATGCATGCATATCAGCCTAACCAATGGACACAGATACTGGGGGTGGTGAGGGCATATTCCGGGGGTTGGGGGTGCCAGGGGAGGTCAAAGGGGAAAAAAGAGACATATGTACTACTATTGTAATACTTTAAACAATACTAAATAAATAAATAAATAAAACTATAGCCAATAAGCTAGCTTATAACTATACATGAGTTGAATTAGGTTCAGACATTAAAAACTTCATATAATTATTTGACTATGAATAGCAGAACATATGTAATGCAGTCTCTGGACACACGTGGCTCTCTGAATGTAGTTGTAGATAGTTTTACTAGGACAGCCAGGCTTGTTAGTTTACATGTAGTCTGTGGCAGGTTTTGCAGTATAACCACAGAGTATAATGGTTACAACAGGCTTTAGGAACTTTTGTTTGGCCCCAAAAGCCTAAAATAGGTGCAATTAGGCCCTCTACAGTGGAAGTTTGCCAACATCTATATTCTATTTCATGATTAAACCTTACAACCACCCTGTGTCGGAGCTGAAATCAAACTTACACAAGGAAGGGAAGGAATTTATATAGGACTAGAAGACATGGGAGCCAGAATTTAGAACCAGATTTTTATACATTTAGGAATCCCATCATTAATACAATTAGATATGCTGACTTTTCAGCAATATATTACAACTGTTCTTTCTTGGCTTATACAACAGACTGTAAAATTGCAAGAGGATAAGCTGGTTTAGCCCCATGCATCCCCCAGGTACACGGGAGCAAAAGGAACCCACACACTTGCTTAACACATTCATAAATACATGGCCCTTTAAAGTTCTATTAATTTACAACCTTCAAATACATTCCCCTCGTTATAAATAAATCCTTCCAAAATGCAGTACAATTTTACATAAGTTTAATTCCTTTATTTCTTTGTGAATTAAATTCATTGCAATGCAGCAATACTGTTTCAAAAGCAAATACTGTTTCAAACTTATGTCAAACATCTTCCTAAAGATGTATTTCAAAAGTATCTTTTGAAGGTCAGTTGGATGAACTGCACCTTGCCCTCCCAGCACTGCTGGACAGTGTCACCTGCTGGAAGACTCTGATCCAGAGGCAGCAAGGGAAGCCTTTCAGGACAGGCTGAACAGGGCCCTCAACATTGCCCCCAGCCCCAGTCCCTACCCCACCCCTAACCCCTACCTCAGCCCTTGCTCCCAGCTTCCAGCCCCAACCTCAGCCCCTAACCTCAGCTCCCAGCCCTTGCCTCTAGTTCCCAGCCCCGGCCCTAGTCCTAGTCCTAGCCTCTACCCTAGCTCCCAGCCCCATACTCCAGCTCCCAGTTCCTAACCTATCTCCTACCCCAGCCTCTGCCCCAGCCCTAGCCCCTAACCCAACTCCAAGTCCCTGCCCCAGTCCCTACTCCAGCCCTTGCCCCTATCTCAGCCCCTGCTCTGAGCCCCAATCCGCAAGCCCCTGCCACCAGCTCCAGCCCCAGCCCCTACCCTCAGCTCCCAGCCTCAGGCCCAGTCCTGGCATTCTTTGTTGTAATTTGCTTGTTTTTGTTTTTCTCATCTGTCTAGAAATATTACTTTGAAATCCAGATAAAACAAAAGCAACCTGAGAAAAATAACTTTTGAAAAGCACATAACTGCTGGAATAATGCTTTATTTTTAAAGATGAGGACGTCATTAAGAATAATGGGCCAGAGTTTAATGTTTTTCACTAGGAAGTAAACCATAAGACTACCACATATGTACCATTCATTAATGATATAATACTTTACTTTAACTACAACTCTTCAGGCCTATCTATTACTGTTTCATATTGTGCATGAAAATTTTTCTTAAAAGGAATAGTTTTCCATAAAAATCCATTCTACATAAAAATAAATTCTACAGCTTTTATTTAGATGATTTAGAAACATCACTTAGATTATTTTTAGGGGCCAGTGTGATGGAGGCTTTAAATCCTGTGACTTAAGATCATCATCTTACACACATTATCAAGAATGATGTTTCTAATTATTCTGCCGTATTTAATGGCTCTCTCAATTTGACAGTTGAAGGCACATTATTAACATTCCTTGTTTTGAAGTCTACATTCTGTTGACAAAAACAGTCTCTGGATGAAGGCATAAAAAGTAAATAGCTGGCAGTATGATTTTTGACAACAAAAAGGAAAAAGGAAAAAGTTTTCCTAATTCCCCAAGAACATGGAAAAAAAATCCCCAGACTATATAATTTTTTCATGGCAAGAATACAGGGCATGTGCAACTGGGCTGAAAGGATTTCATAAGCATATACTATAATTACAGCTTGAGTTGCCAATTTTAAACTAAATGGAAACTTTTTTAAAATGCCAAAATGTACAGACTTCAATGGCTGGCTTAGAAAACTGTCTAATTCCCTCCAATTAATTCAAAATAAACATTTCCTAATGTCTCTAAATTTAGTCCATTTAAAAATTAGAACAGGAATTCATCTATTAAAGGAAAAGATAGCCATATAGCCTGCTATTGCCAAAGGTAAGGAAGCAGTAAAAAGACCAAGGGTCTTCTGAGTCTTCTGGCCTTTCATCACACAACTTACACATTGACCTCTAATAAGCATTCTTTATCACCAGGGAACTTGCACATTATGCTGATGAATGACATTCTGGGTATTGTGCGGTTGGTACAGTGAAGAATGAGTTTAGAATCCTTTAAAAAAAGAAAGACTGTAGATAATGCCAGGAAAAGAAGTCTTTACGTTATCTTATCTAATAAATGAGTAATATGCAAATTAACCATCACTCTACTACACCCACAAACCAAAGGAGTATGCAAATTAACCTCAACCAAGTGGCTGCAGCCGCAAAGAGAGTAGGAGGGAGGCTTGGGTTTCCTCAGCGATGGAGGAAGCCAAGCTTTCCACAGACCCTGCCCAGGCCAGGCCTCCATTCAATGCTACTAAGTTTCAATTATAGAATATAAATAAATCCCAACAGAAATAACATCAGCCACGGAGCTAGAGAGAGCAGGAGATTAGGGTTGCCACCGGTGATGGAGAAAGCCAACCTTTCCACAGCACTGGCCTGCTTTGGCCTCTACTTAAGGCTACAAAGTTTCAATTATAGAAGTTAAATAAATTCCACCAAAAATGGCTGTGGCCACAGAGCGAAAAGGAGGCTTGGCTCCACTCCAGGCTACAAAGTTACAATTGTAGAAGATAAATACATCCCAACAAAAATGGCGGCAGTCATAGAGCTGTAGAGAGCAGGAGGCTACAGTTGCCCCAGGTGATGAGGAAGCCAAGCTTCTGCAGCCCTGGCCTGTCTTGGCCTCTGCTTAAGGCTACAAAGTTTCAATTATAGAAGATAAATAAATCCCAACAGAAATGGCTGCCACCATGGAGCGAGCGGAAGGCGTGGTTCCACTCCAGGCTACAAAGTTACAATTGTAGAAGATAAATAAATCCCAGATACCAGGGCCTCCTCTTGGGTCGCCAGGGGGCATAGTCAGCTTGCAAACCACCACAAGCCCCTCACCCAAGCTGTCCCACTCCCCAAGGGAACCCCCACCCTGATCTGGGACACCCTTCAGAGCAAACTGGCTGGCCCCCACCCATGTACCAGGCCTCTATCCTATCTAATAAAAGAGTAATATGAAGATTGACAATCACTCCAACACACAAGATGGCTTCTCCCATGTGGTCAAAGATCCTGCTCCCATGCGGACACAAGATGGCCACCACAAGATGGCCAGTAGGAAGGGGCACTTGGGAGGGACCAGGCCTGCAGGGAATGGCAGTTGGGGGGGGACCCAGGCCTGAAGGGGCAGGCAGTTAGGAGTGAGTAGGGCTGCAGGGGAGGGCAGTTATGGGCAAACAGGCTGGCAGTAGAGCAGTTAGGCATCAATCAGGCTGGCAGAAGCGTAGTTAGGGAGTGATCAGGCTGGCAAGCAGAAGGGTTAGGGGCAATCAGGAAGGCAGGCAGGAGAGCAGGTTAGGGGCAATTAGGAAGGCAGGAGCCAGCAGTCCTGGATTGTGAGAGTGATGTCCGACTGTCCGTTTAGGCCTGATCCCACTAGCATCGGGCCTAAACAGACAGTCAAACATCCTTAAGGGGTCCCAGATTGGAGAGGGTATAGGCCGGGCTGAGGGACACACACCCCCGTGCATGAATTTCATGCAACGGGCCTCCAGTATAAAAATAAAATCTGTAGTAAATCTTCAATGAAAATAAAACAAGGCAGATATAAAGTAATAACTAAATACATATGCAGCATAAAAAGACTTAAAACATAAGGTGACCAAGACATTACCAAATGGTAATGATGTTTACAAAATAACTACACAGTATCCCATCATAGCATTTAAAGAACTTTGTTGAATGACTGAAAGCTCAGAGATGAAATTTCTTGGTGATGATTATATGTGCGCTACAGAATAGATTAAATGACCAAGCCCCCAAATTTATCCTTTAAGCCTAAAAACATTGACCTTAGGTTTCTGGGTGCTGTTTTACGAAGTCTGGCAGGGACTAGATTAAGAATCCTGTCTCCCAGATAATACCTTGCTGGTGGTGTTTTTGTTGTTGTTATTGTTGTTTTGTTTTCTTTGAAAACAAAATGGTGAATATAATAGAATTACGGCCCTAGAAAGGAAATGGACTAACAATTCTCAGGGGAAAGGGGGTTTAAGGGGTATAGGAAGAGATTTGTTCAAAAATCTTATACCTATGGATGAGGACAGTGGTGGGGGGTGAGGAGTGGGGAATCAGGTGGAGGGGAGCTATGGGTGGAAAAAAAAGAGGAACATCTGTAATAAACTGAACAATAAAGATTTATTTAAAAAATAATAAAAAAAATACTCATTCCCCGGATGTCTGAGATAATCAAAATTTAAATACATGTAGCAAATTCCTGTAGATCTCGTTAGTTGACTGGTTGTGTAACTGTCACACAAATGTGTCAAATCCACCAGTTCTTCAGAAGGTGCTGCAGGACTCCCCTGCTGAAACTTCCACCACGTTTTAAATGTGGAATGGGAAGTCTGGCTAGCAAAGCTAATGTAGGAATTTTATTCAGTGTTCAGCTATGACAGTGTCACAAGTTTTCATGCACTTCAAGACTTCATGTTTTACAGCACTGGTTTCCTAAAAGACATGTGGCCCCTGGATTTGATATCTGTAACCTACTGGTATAATTAAAGGACAAATTTCAACTGTCTAAAAATAACTCAGTGGTAAAAGATATTCTGTCCAAAGTTTTTTTCTTAATTATTTTAGACTCTCACTTTTCACGTGGCTAGACCACATCCCTTATGAAATTAAGTGAAGTTGTGGAGGCATAACAAAGGCATCCAAAAAGCTGCTATAATCACTACCCTTTTGGGATGCAGGCTTGAAAGTAAACTGTGATAACTGCTGTGGCACCTTAGCATGTTCCTAAATTTTTACTAGACCTGCACCAAATGGAATCTTAGTGTGACTTCCAGGAATGTATACAGGTCAGGTTTGTATAATCTAACACAAAATATGAGAAATGACCTCATGACCCCAAAATGCCTCCAAAGCATTTGAGAAAACTGTTCACCATATAGCAACTTACGTGTCAAAAGATCCTCCATCTCCCAATGCAATTTTACTACTTATTTTTTCTTACTGGGCTAAGAAAATAGAGAATACATTGTCAGGCAGGAACTTCAGTATGAAGAGGATCCCATGTGGCAGTTGAAGTCTCAGAGGAGATGCTGCCATGCACCTAAGTATAAATGGTGAGTGCAACTCATGAGCAGGGAGTCAGAAACTCAAATGGGAAAGGAGCACGCAGGGAGGAAAACCAGCATACAAGGTCACCTGAAAATGACCAGCCTCGGAACTCCAAAGCTTTGTCCTCCTAGCAGACACATATTTCAAAACTTAAAACTGTAAACTTAAAAAGTTTCTCCCTTTTAATTTTTTAAAAGCCAGCCACTTCATCTAGTACTATATCTTCTTACAAAAAAAACACACCAGTAGCCCAGTGCATAAAATTCGTTCACGGGTTGGGGAAGTGGGGGCGAGGTGTCCCTCAGCCCGGCCTGCACCCTCTCCAATCCGGGACTTCTCGGGGGATGTCAGACTGCCAGTGTAGGCCTAATTGCTGTGGGAACAGGACTACACTGGCAGTCAGACATCCCTCTTGCAACCCGGAACCACTGGCTCCTAAATGGCTCACATGTATGCCTGCCTCATCACCCCTAACCACTCTGCCTGCAGGCCTGATTGCCCCCAACTTCCCCCACAGCTGGCATGCTCACACCCAACTGACATTCCCTGCCCCATCAGCCTGCTCATCCCCAACTATCTCCCCACCCCCACTGGCCTGATCACCCCCAACTGCTCTCCCCTCCTGCCTAATCGCCCCTAACTGCCTCTGTCCCACCACCATGGTTTTGTCCGGAAGGTTTCCTGGTCTAATTAGCACATTACCCTTTTATTAGTATAGATGTGTATTTTTTTCTTAGAAAATGAAATTGATATTAAAATTGAACACTTCATAACATGTTGCTAATCCTTTAGTGTCTTTATGGAGTTAATAAGGGCAATGTTTTAAGACATATGGAAATATTGAAGTAGAAATAAATCAAATCCTTATCTTTCATGATAGTTTATTCTATGAAGAAAACTATACCACAGTGATGCTGGGCCAGAGTAGAAATTAATTCCAAGGGCAGTAATGCTTCCTAATTTAATAAATGAAGAATGAGGTTTCTGAAAGTCGCACCAAACTTTCCACCCAAACTTGTAAATTCTATCTGGGGGAGAATGAGGAATGGACTTTATTTATAAAAATACCCTTCCAGACAAAGATTTTTTTCCTCTATGGTATTATTTATTTTTGTTGGTGGTGAATATAACATAATGAAATAATGTTTCTTTTAGTTATTATTGCCTAATTTCCATCACAAAATAAAACAGAAGTGGTAGGGAAAAAATGTAAAAATCATAGAAATGAAAATTTCAGGGTCATAGATTATCATTTATTTCCTTGTTTCAAAAAACATTTGAGAAAATAACCAGAATTAAAAATCAGAAATATATGGGCCTAAAAAAATGGCTGTAAATAATACACATGAAAAGCTCAGGCTTTCTTAAAGGAACCCTATATATCCCTAAATGTTTACAAGAATACAAATACCAGAAAACTCATACCTAAGAAATAATGACTTTCAAGTGTCCAAACATTGATATAAACCGCCATGGCAGAGACTGGCTTATCTAAAAAGATGTGAGTATAGCTGAAACCTAGAATGATCATTTCCCATGCATAGGATGACCTATTCACTAACCAATGTGCCAGGGTGTGCCCTGTCCAACTTTCTCAGCCTGTGCCATTTACACTTTTAATGTCCTATTCTTGTCCAACCTTTGGACAAGAATGCCTGCCTTCCTTTATCTTATCCCCTCATTGATACCTTTTGAAATAAAACAATGTATATATAAGTAACTTCCTTCCCTTTCCTCTGGGACACACTTAGTCACCCCTCTGCAACCAACCCTGCCAAGTCAGAGCAAGCTCCAACCTCATGGCCCCACCTATTAAGCAGTGCTGGAGTGCTAAATAGATAGAGGAAGGAATCTGAAAGGGAATAAATTTTTCTTCTCTGGAACTACTGAAAAAAAAAAGAAAGGAACAAATTTTATCAATCTGGAGGGATCATTATTGAGGATGCAAAAATGGAATAAACAGATAAATTATCTTTTAGTCTTCTAAACCTATGACCAAAAAGTAAGAAATTGCCGAGCAAATGCCTGCACCACTTGAACAATACCTATATTGACTTTGGCCATATCATGTAAACAGTATGTGTAAGTGAAGGCATTAAATATTGTATTACAGCCTCCATTTGATTTTAGTAAAGGGAGTTAATGGATAATATATCACATTCTAAATATAATCTTGAATTATTTCCTAACAGACGGTAGGTCATTTGTTCCCAGTCATACATTCAATCAATAATTATTTACTGTTATTACTCTAGTTGCTAGGCACAATCCTAAGGTGCTGGATACAGAGCAATAAACACAATGATATCCCTGTCCTCCCCTCTGGTAGCACTCAGGGGGTGGTGTGAAACAAAGGAAGGCCCCAGCCAGCACCTGGGGAAGGTAGGCAGCCAGAAGGCCCCGATTGGCCCTCATTGCCAGCCAGGCCTAGGGACCCTACCCATGTATGAATTTCATGCACTGGGCCTCTCGTCCTATCTATCATGGATTGGGCCTCTAGTCCTATATGCAAATTGACTGTACCTCCACTACACTCACAAGCCATGCCCACCAGCCACTCAGAGCGAGTATGCAAATTAACCCAACTAAGATGGCTACGGTCATAGAGAGAGGAGGAGAGAGGCTTGGGTTGCCCCTGGCGATGGAGGAAGCCAAGCTTTCCGCACACCTTGGACGGCCCAGGCCTCCACTTAAGGCAATGAAGTTTCAATGGCTATATAAGCAGAAAGGTTGGCTCCACTGCAGGCTACAAAATTTCAATTGTAGAAGATAAATAATCCCAGATACCAGGTCTTGGGTTGCTGGGGGGCATGGCCGACCTGCAAACCACCACAGGCCCCTTGCCCAGGCCACCCCATGTACCAAAGAAACACCCCCCTGATCCAGGACACCCTTCAGGGCAAACCAGCTGGTCCCCACCCATGCACCAGGCTTCTATACTATCTAATAAAAGAGTAATATACAGATTGAGCATCACTCCAACACACAAGATGACTGCTCCCATGTAGTCAAAAGATCCTGTCCCCATGTGGACACAAGATGGTCACCACAAGATGGCCAGCAGGGGAGGGCAGTTGGCAGGGACCAGGCCTGCAAGGGAAGGCAGTTGTGAGTAATCGGGCCAACAGGAGAGGGAAGTTAGGGATGACCAAGCCAGCAGAGGAGGGAAGTTGGGGGGGACCCAGCCCTACAGGGGAGGGCAGTTAGGGGCTAACAGGCTGGCAGGAGGCAGTTAGGCATCAATCAAGTTGGCAGGAGAGTGGTTAGGGGGTGATCAGACTGGTAGACAGAAGCAGTTAGGGGCTATCAGGAAAGCAGCAGGTGAGCATTTGGAAGCCAGCAGTCCTGTATTGTGAGAGGGATGTCCAACTGCCCGTTCCTACCCGGTCTGGGCCAAAATGGGCAGTCGGACATCCCTAAAGAGGTCCCAGATTGGAGAGGGAGCAGGCAGGGCTGAAGGACACCCCCCCCCATGCACAAATTTCATGCAATGGGCCTCTAGTATATATAAAAGTCTAAGCGACCATCCAACCAGTAGCTATGACACACACTGACCACCAGGGGACAAACACTCAACACACAGGCATAGAAACATGGAACTGACTGATGAAATCTCGGAGGGAAGTGGGTAGGGCAGGAAGAGATTAACAAAGATCTTATATGCATACTAGAGGCCCGATGCACCAGTGGAGTCCTTCAGTCTGGCCTGTGGGGATCAGGTTGAAACCAGCAGTCTGACATCCCCCTAGGAGTCCTGGATTGTGAGAGGGCTTAAATCCGTGCACCAGGGCCTCTAGTTTTATATAAGATCCCTCTTCTTGAAGAAGTAGAACATATAAGAATATATATAATAATAATAATACCTTTCACATTTACTATGTTCAGGCATCAGTATTTCATATTGCAACCTCTATGCCTTTTCTCTTCTGTGGGTAATAAACATTCTTGCGATACTGTTACTCATTTTTCCTAGCTTTTTACTTATAAATGCTCAGCTTTATAGAGACACTGATACAAAATTAAACAAAGACATTGACACACAGTTAAATTCCTAGCAATTAAAAAATTAGCTTTTATATATGAAATTAAAAATACCAAAAAGCCCCCAAATAAAAAAACAAACCCATAGAAAAAGAGATTAGGTTTGTGATTACCAGAGGCAAGAGATGAGGGAAGAAGGAATTAGAGAAAGGTGGTCAAAGCATACAAAGTTCCAATTATAAGAGAAGTACTACAAGTACAACATGATAACTATAGTTAATAGTGCTACATGGTATGTATGAAAGTTGTTAAGAGAGCTATTTGCTTTCTCTTTTTGTTATATCTATAAGAGATGTTGAATTATAGTACACTTGATCTTAGCCAAAAGGCTGAGAAATGATATGAATTATAAATAAACATACTGTGGTGACCATTTCACAATATGTATTTAAATAAATATGTTCCTTGGACAAAAAAAGTTACACATATTAATTGGTTATGTATTTTTAAATCCTAACTTTGCCATCCTCAATATGTATCAAAGCATCAAATTGTACATAAATCCTAAAAAGTTCTATATTGTCCTAAATAGAATAATTCTATTATAATTATCTTTTTCTTCTTTTAAAAATACATAGTTTATTCTCTAAAAAAGAGTTAAAGGCAATCCTTTCCCATGCTTACATATTACATAATTTTAATTGCACCACTTACGATGTGAGTCCCTTTTCTAGTATATTTGAAAATAAATTCAGACTGATTTATTCAGTGTGTTACTGACTGTTGAGTGGAATTAGATGCATTTGGTTTGTTACCTATATTTTCAATGATGTCCTCTCACCTTTTTTTTCTTTGGAAAATTTATGTATATCAAGTTAATGTTCATTAAATAAAACAAGCAAGCAGGTAAATGTTCAGGACATTTTTTTAAAAAAAGCAGTAGGACAACTTTTTTCTTTTGTTAGTTTCTTGGGTTTAAAAATGTCTTAGGAAAGAATAATTCTATTCTGTGATTGGTCAGAACAGATAACCAGGTTTACTGTGCTTCAAAGTTGATTAAAGATAAATACTTTCATTTGTTGAGTTAACATTGTTAAGAAAACAACTGGTTAACTTTTCCAAAATAGGAAACACTTTGGGAAGCAAGCAAATGTTTTATTCCACAAATATTTCTGGAGCATCTACTAGGAATCAGGCACTCTGCTAATGGCTATAGGTGAAGCAAAGATTATTTTGTCATTGATTCTGCTCATGGACGCTCAACAGTTTCGGGGGACGGGGGGTTAAGGTAAGCATGTCAATCATCACAAAATAAGGCAGAAAGGGATTTAGTACTTTCAGGAGGAAAACTAAAATATTTTAGGAGTTGAAAGAAGGGAAATATTGCTTCCCCCAAAAGTAGTGTGGGAAGGGAAAATCAGAGAAGGCTTTGTGACAGCAGTGGTATGAGCAGATCCTGAAAGAATGGAAGACTTCGACCAATGCAGACTGGAGCCAGGTTTGTGTGGGGAGTGAGGGCAGGGTGCAGGGAGGGCTGAATTAATGACAGGTAAGCAGGAAATCCAAGCATTAGGGTAGGTAAAAGAAAGAAAGGAGAAAGAAGGGTGAAGAAGGACTTAGAGGCTATAAAGTCAAGTGGCTCATATTTTATCTGGTAGGCAAATAAAAACTAATAAAGACTTGAGGCAGAGTAGTAATATGATCAGATACATGCTTCAGGAAGATTAATTGGACCTCGGTGGGGTAGATGGAGAAGAAGGAAGACACATTAGAGATGAGCCAACTGAGGAGTCTATCACATAATATAATGAAAACAGAAACTAAGCAGTATCAGTGGGAATGGAAAGAAGAATATGGATGCAAAAAATAGTACATTATAAATAGCATTTATGAAAAATATGGAATAAAGCCTTACCTGATTCTTCTGTATCTTGTTCATCTATTAAACCTATTGAGACGCCTAAATCCACACATTTCTTGCTATGTGTCTTGGACTTCATGTGTTTTGTCAGATTTCCTTAAGGGAAAAGAATGTTTACTAAGCTTACATAGTATTATTTTGCTATTGCATTTGTCAACACTGGCAAATTCCATTCCTATTTCAAGTGAAAGTACAGGTTGTAGTCATACAATTCCAATGATTAAGTTTGGAAAAAGAAAATATTGGTATCTATATGTTGTAGAAAACTTGTTATTTATTAGTAATAGTTTCTCTTTTTCAAACTGACTCTTTTACTTTGAATAATGTCTTCTTGGGTTAATTTTTCAATCGCTCCTGCCTGGGACTTAAACCATTTCATATCACTGATTCTGGACCTTATTTTGTTTTGCTTGGCATAGGTATTGGGTTTTGCTTTTCAGCAGGTAGCTTTCCCTGACATGGTCCACAGTCATTGGACAGGGGACTCAGGCTTATTTCAGAGGCCTTGAATGCCACTTCAGCACCAGCACTAAAACTCCAAGTCTGTAGGCATGTATCTGGCTTTGATGTCCCTATGGTCTTTTTTTTTTTTTTTTTTTAAGCATCTGTTCAACATGCTATCTTGGAATTTCTTTTTTATTTTTGGTACCTAGGAATGAGCCTTTTTCAATTTCAAGCTTGACTATTAGAAACTATATCTGGTTGTTATTACATTATAAACAGTAATTCTGAGTGTTTAGAACCTAAGAAAAAATTCCTTGTATTAAGTTCATTTCACCATATTGACTACAAGTCTTACAGTAGTATCTCTAAAGATGTGTTTCCACTGGCAGCCGGTGTATGGACAAGTGTTACCAGGGTAAGTGGGAACCACTGGGCATCTTGCCCAAAGCAATCTTTAGTTCAGGGGAAGAGCTCAAATTCCTCTGGGGATACGAAGCAGAAGACCACACACACACACACACACACACACACACACACACACAAAACTGCCATAATGAGAAAATCATCTCCTTTGAGAAAATACATATCTACATACTGAGTTTGGTAAGCAGGGAAATTAGCATTTAAGAATAAGTTTTTAGAAGAGCTAAAAATGTCTGAATCATTGGTCTAGGTGTTGGGTTTGCAATAGTTGAAGGACCTGCAAAATTGCTATATTTACAGAGCCTTGATTCCACTAAAACTGCACTAAGCCTATGGAACTCATCACACTTCTTCAAGCCAATTGTTGCACTAGATAGTATGCACCACATATCATAGCTTAGTGCAGTGGTCGGCAAACTCCTAAGTCAACAGAGCCAAATATCAACAGTACAATGATTGAAATTTCTTTTGAGAGCCAAATTTTTTAAACTTAAACTTCTTCTAATTTCACTTCTTCAAAATAGACTTATCCAGACCGTGCTATTTTTGTGGAAGAGCCACACTCAAGGGGCCAAAGAACCACATGTGACCCGCCAGCCGCAGTTTGCCAACCACTGTCTTAGTGCATCAGGGGTTCAAATATAAGAGGATGCCCAAGCCAGATAATGTCTAGGATTCATCAAGCTCTTCATAGCTCTATGATTCCAGAGATAACACCTGGCTTACATTCCAGAGATAACACCTTGGTCACATCTGACATTTACTTTAAATAAATTTAAAAATAAAATGTAAAGCAAATATGACAAAGTGTCAATAATTATTATAAATGATGGGCATATCAGTGTTTATTATACAAATCTCTACTTTTTTGTATGCGTTAGAATTTTCACATTAAAAGTTATAAAAACAGTTTGGCCTTGTTAACTGGCTGAAATTTCCATTTATAAATCAAAATACTTTCTAGTGCAATAGAAATATTACCCAGATACAACGTCCACTAATAATTTTTTTTCAAATGTTTTTAATCTTTAAATAGATAGCCAAAGAAGGGTATTTCTTTTCTAAAAAGTTAATGTATAATTGTAACTAGGCATATTTAGAAATATGTTTTTAATAAGCCATTTTTCTCATGGCTTGAGCTATTACTATTAATCAATTTCTTAAATAATTTTAAATAAACAATTTGCATTTAAATGTGCATATTAAAATGCAAATATCCCCTAGAAATGCTATAAACTTTGTGCATTAATTTAATAGATATAATTATCAACAAGTTTAATAAACATTCATCTAAATCCTCTGGAAAGTATGAGAGATTTAGTTTCTGGGTTCCTACAGCTACAAATGGAGTCTAGCTTTCTATCATATACATGGAGCTAGCTCCTACAGAGATGCAAGCTCACTGTATAGTTCCTGCTGACTGACCTTTAAAGTAGAATAGTGAAAGCAAATAGATTATTTTGAGAATGTACTCATAAATAAACTATGAGCACAAATGATGGAGGATAGATCTCTAAGTGTTACCAACAGAAGCACCAATTTCTAACACTGCAGATCATTCCCTTGGTAGTATTTTCTCTCTTTGTCTATACATGTATAGTCATGTTATTTCATCACTATTACTTTTGCTTAATAACCAGCCACATTCAATAAGTAGAGCGGAACTGGCTAAGAAATAAAAACAAATTAGAGTAGGGCAAGAGCTACTGCCTAATAAAAAATAAGTCTATTATTATTTAGATACCTTTAAAAAGTTACTGTGGAATCTTTTTTACATGTACGTATTTATAAAATCCAGATTGCTACCAAGGAAACTAATCATCATGGCAAGAACAGGGAAATACTGAATTTCTAATATTTTCTTTACCAGTCACAGTAGCTTTCTTCAAATAAATATTTAGCACATGATTCCTATGAATTATCTGACAAAACAAAAAATTTAATGTGAATTCAGACATGCGGCATATTAGAGAAATGAGAGACATGAAACACTGCTAACATACAATGATCACTTTTCAGGGTCATTACACTCTGTCTACCATTTAATAAACATGTATCTAAAATTGCACATTATGTTGTTCTGAGTTATTTCACTAAGATTAATACTTGGTGATTCATAATCTTCTTCTTTGCCAAGAAATCTCTATAGTCTCATTTGCTTTTCCACAACTAAGTTTTCCTTCTTTCTTAACTTTATTTTATGAATATACTTTTTTTTTAAATATCCTAACTTCTTTCCCTCCTATTGAGAAAACCCATTTCATATTAGACTTTGATTTTCTGTATTGGTAACATCATTCTGTACTTGGTAATTTTTTATTAGTTATATTGTTCCATTACTAGTGTTCTGATCTCAAATTAGAAATTAATGGGTGTTTCTTAATCACAAAATTAAAACCAGTGAAAAAAAGCAATACATTGGGTTAAAGATCAAAGTACTTTATCCTATAAAAACCTTCATACAGGACCAGAAAAATCATCCTGAAACCTATCCTCCACTTCCAGAAGGATCTACCTCATAACCAAAGGATTATAGAATTACTGTTTCCCCCAACTCCTTATGATTTCGTGAAACGTTTTAGAAATATTTAAGGCTATTTGATATTTTTATTTTATCATTCTTATTTCAGATACTATTGGCATTTAAGAACTACTTTGAAACTACTAGATGCTACATATTATAACTCTCTTTAAATATGTAGCAAATATGTATCTAGTCAAGCAATGTAGTAAATTTTGCTAACGAGGTAATCAATCTTTAAGACAAAAGCTGCAAAGACAACCAATAAAAAAGCAAAGCAAATGCCAACTCCAAAAAGATAAAAATTGATTCTATAAAAAATTATCAATTAAATATTTTTATAGATATAGTCCTTTCAGACAGATTATTTTATAATTGCATTGTTTTAGAAAGATTCTTGCTTTTTAAAGGGTATTACATGAAATTACAATTTTAAGTAATAAATTTTCACATAATGATTCATGAACAAGAGGCCTAATGGAGAAAGTAAACATTTTACAGTAGTATATTCATTATATGCACCAGAAAATTTGTAGAAGGTAAAATTACCTTATTTATAACTTAAGTAACATACAAAGTGGAGCAAAAGTAGGTTTATAATTTGTGAGTACACAAAACTATTTGTGTATTACTTATTATTTTCCATGAGAACAACTATGAACCTACATTTGCCCCACCCTGTATAAAGAATACAGAAAGAGTACTTTTAATGACTAGTTATGAGTTCTATAAATATGGAAGAGTACAAAAGTTAGAAAATTTTTGAATTTGGGTTAAAAAAAAATCATGAAAAAGAAATGGCTGCATGCCTAAAATCAGATAATAAAACATGAATGTAATCAAAACTTTAATGCAACTATTATTTAAAATGTTTCCAATCTCCTAACACCTAACTAATCAAGAAAATTGTAATCGTGAAAATTTAGTTTTCTTCTTTAGCCCCAAGTTAAGTATTTTTGAAAATGCTTTAGTCATTATACTATTCAATTGTAATTTGGGAAGTAAAATAAAAGAAGGCCGTTGCTCCTTTTAAAATGTTATTTTTATTACATATATATTCTAAAAGCATGTAATTAAAACTTTTTTTCCTCCAAGAGGTCCAAAAACAAAGAAAAAAAGCTACAATGTTGACAGGATATAATTAATATTAGTCCCATTTAAGCTATTGCATCCTTCCTCAAAGAATATATAAAGTTGCTTCTTAGTGCAACTAGCTCAATGCATATAAAAAAGAACCATAAAGGAATTTCATCTCATACCTTTTGTCTTAAAGGAGAAGTTACAGTAAGTGCAGTGGTAGGGGCGGACATCTGTGTGGGTTCGTATATGTTTCTTTAACATACTAGGTTTCTTACAACGTATTCCACATTCTTCACAAATGTACTTTCCTCTTCCCCTGCCTCGGACATATACATACTCTTCATTTGATTTATATCTAATTTAAAGAAAGAAAAAAGAATAGGGAAATTGGATTCTATATCTCTGAGAAAATATTGATAATTAAAATTTAACCTAAAACATAAAACAAGGTACAATTTTTAGACTCAAGCAATATAAATTTTATGCATGTACAGTAACACGATATTCCAGCTTTTCACATCAACACTCGATATTCTAATAGCTAATTCTAACCAAACAACCTTATTCATCAACAGTAGACTTAATTTAAAAATATTTCCTCTTTTAAGTCACTGGGTTTAAAAGTATTATTTTAAACTTTTAAATTCCCAGTCACGACAAGTATAAATATACTGAAGTTTTTCTGAGCTGCACAATAACTACAATCGACGTTTACCTTTTGAGTTTCTCAAAACCAAATACACAAAAACATCAAAAAGGCAATAACTTCATCTCTCTTAAGAGCAGGTATTCCAAGTCATTCTTTATTATAAATCAATGTGAACCTCAAGGTTCACTCTGAAAAGTTTGTTCTTAGCTGCCTCCTAGGATCTACAATGTTTCCTAAATAGTTCTTACTTCCTTGAACAAAAATTGAATTATTTTACATATATTAAATATATATTTGCCATGAAAATTCTATTTATAAACTGAGATACCTTACAATCTTTATGTAAAATTGGCACTGCTAATTCTTTATTTACATGAAAGAAAATGTACATTTAAAAAGTAAGTTTAAATGTACATTTAAGAAGTAAAATTTGTACTTGCCCTCCATCAAATATTTTAATTCTTCTTGGTTCACTTTTGATTAAGGAATTTTCTTTATCTTGCTCACTGTTAATTTCAGAGGCATCTTTATTGCTGAATTCAACTACTGTGGACTTTTGATTACCTAATGCTCTCTGGAAGGAAAAAAAAAGGAGAAACTAATTTAATAAAACTGAAAACACAAACACGCTAATGTTCACTTGGAAAATAAACAGTACACACAGTTAACTACAGGAAACCCATTCCAAGGAAGTAAGAGGTTAAAGGTTATCTGCTTTATCTCCTCCCTTATCTTTAACATATCTGTGGTGAATCATAGCAAACTGTTAAATCTTATACTATTTTAAATCCCTATCACAGTCCACTGACATCCCAAAATGAAGGCTTTATAACCATCCACTCTGGCACAACATGAGTTTAACAGGAACCTTTTAAATAAACTAAATATTTCTTCTTCTTTTTAAAAAAAAATATTTTATTGATTTTTTTACAGAGAGGAAGGGAAAGCAAAGCGATAGAGAGTTAGAAACATCCATGAAAGAGAAACATCAATCAGCAGCCTGCTGCACACCCCTTACTGGGAATATGCCTGCAACCAAGGTACATGCCTTTGACCAGAATTGAACCTAGGACCCTTGAGTCCACAGGCCAACGCTCTGTCCACTGAGCCAAATCAGTTAAGGCTAAATATTTATTTTTTATATCTAACTAACCACTCTGCAATTTAATTGTATTTCTCATAGTTTATTCTCTGGAGATGGCAAAGAGCTAGTCACCCCTTTTGGTATAATAATGTCTTATACTATCAAAAAATATACTTAAATCCCCTTCAAATTCAATGAACTGCTAATTTAAAGCAGTTAAGCCCCACTTCCCAATATTTTATTCTTTTCCTCTTAATTTAAACCAAAATCATGTTTCCTCTCTGTATCTTCTCCAAAATTCCTGAGTACTAAGAACTATGAGACACAGAAACGGGTTAGGTTTTGGCTTGATAATAATGAAATCTCTAGAGAAAGGTAATGAACTCAAAATGATCACACTGTGCACTCTTCTACAGAAACATTATGGTAACACCACTTTAATTATAACTCTATACAACCTCACACCATTCACACGTTTCTCAGTCCTCACCCCATTCCATTCTCATATGTCTGCGAGGCAGGCAGCGCAAGATTACATAGTCATTGTCCAAGGTCAAGTGTTAACAGTAAAGGCTTAAACTCCAACCCGCTGGCCAATTCCAAGGCACAACGTTTCTAATGAAGGGACTCTTTGTTACAAACCTACTTTAAAAATTACATCACCATTTGGACAGCTATCTATGCTATCAAAATGACTCAGTAGTAAGTGATCATGGACAGAGGGGCTCTGTGGCCTCAGAAAGAGGACCCTGTAAAGCCCCTGCTATTATAAAACCAGAAATAAAGTAAAGCTGCTGGATTGAGTTTCTCAAAAAGGCTATAAAAAGAGGTAATGCCACACACCTGACAGGTAAAAATCAACCATCTCCTTTTCTTTTCCTGGTAAACATGTTTCCCCACCACTTGCAATATACATACATACCTTGCCTTGACTTTATACCTTTAACAGACATCCTAATTCCCATCTATCTTTTGCTCATTTTCTTACTATCAAAATCTGGTTACTATTTATTTACCAGTTACCAATGAGCTAAATGCTGAAGTGCTTACCATTTCCTTTTTCTTTATATCCTTGACCACCCCATGATATTAGATGTTGCTGACACCTTGCTTCTCTTAGTAATCCTTTCACTTTAGCATTTATCTGTTCTTTTCCATTTTGAATTATAAGCACATTATTATCATTTGGGTTGTGAATTAACAGTCAACCCAAGAGCTAACTAATCCACCATAGCCACTTTCCCATATGACTCAAGTCTCCAGTGGTATTAGAATTGCTCAGTCCAAATACCATGTTAGTCTTCACATTAATCTGACCTCTCAGCTTAAACAGCTTTCCTTGAAATACCATCTTCCTTGATCTCCATACCACTTTCTCATAGCTCTCCTCCTTCCTCTATTAACAATGTCTTTCAGTTTCTTATGTGGACTTGCTTCATCCATTCAAACCGTTCACATAGTAGTGATTCTCTAATCCATTCGAGGCCCTTTGTCTTTACTTGTTCCCTGAGCAATCTCATTAATTACACCTACACACTGAAAAATCTCCAGACCTTCTACCTGAGCTCTCTGCTAGTTTCAAATCTGGATATGTGCATTTCCAGAGGCATTTCTACCAAAGCACTCAGTACTGAAGAAAAGCCACTGTTCAAAGGCACTTTAGGAATATACATGAAGCTCTGTTTAAAGTCTCATGATCAGGTCTCATCTTCCAAGATTCTTATTTAGTATATCTAGAGTAGAGTTTGAGCATTTAAAAATTAAATTCTGAATGGGTTGGATGCACCCTCCTTCACTGAGAAAGTATCAATAGCTCTCCACCACCATTGATATTCTTTGGTTTTTACCTACACTTCCAACTTTGAAGTTTATCTCCGTTTCAAACTTACAACACCTTCTAGTCACAGTTCTTTAAATGAACCCAGTTCTTTCTTACTTCCATGTCATTCATCAGACTATCAAAATTTCTCATTTTTATTTGCCTAAAAAAAAACCCAAAAAACAAAAAAAAACCTCCCCCCCGCCCAACCTTTTTTGTAAAGACTTAGCTAAAGTCTTTTGGAATACTCCTCAACCTAGTGGTAGTGTCAGAGACTTCTTTTAGAGTTGTGCATACTTCTATTATAATACTGAACTATGGCATTTTCCTATTGAGCACATTTCCCTAATTTATGAATCTGTATTAGATGCTTGTGAACCTGCAGAGGTCAAGGAGTTAAAGTACAATTGTGAATGTTCAGAGTCCAACACAATTCTCTATCTACCCATTTATCTATTTATCCATCCTTAATCACTTATTTTTCTTATTTTATAAAGCCAACAACTCTAGTAAGACTGATTCCAACTTCCTCTGTAAGTCTTGAACAAATCAAGTAATTATCAAGTGTCTGAGTTAGTTATGTTGGGAATCCTCTCTAGCACTAAGATGATTCTGAGAACTGAAGAATGGCTGTTGGCTTATATTTCAAAATTATATATAACAATTTTCAATTACACATCTATTCCCCTGCATTAGTAAGGGTAAAGCATAAACATAATCTCCTCCTACTTTAATAAAAATAAAATCTTCATGTAGGAGGAAGATGACCATGATTACTGTACTATTAAGTAAAGATTTAAATATTCATTTGAGAGAAAAAAAAAGTACTCAGGGCAAGTAATTTTCAAAATGTCTCAATGTAGAAAGGACTCCAGACAACCCTTATCAGTATAACTCCTGGAGCATATTCATCATCCTTTCTTTCAAATAACTACACACTCATGAAGCTCAATGTGTCATTCACAACTTCTAATTAAAGAATTTAAAGGCATCAAGACATGTTAAAACTCATTTGCACAAACTATTTTTAAAGATAATTAACATTTTGAGTACCTTGCTTAAGTTGCTTTTCCACTTGCTTGAATAGACCAATAAATCTGATTTGGAACGGGTGGTTATTGCTTGACAATACAGTGATTTTCCAATCTTCTGTTTTGAATTAAGGAGGGAAAGAGCAACTTTTGTAGGCAAACCAAGTGGATTTGGATTACTGTCGCTCACTGTCCAGTCAGTATAGGCTGAAGTTTTCTGATCAGTCTGAGGCAGATGCAATGTTTTTTGTCTCAGCAGATAACACCATGTAAAGCTGGTTGTGGTCTTCAGGCTGGGAAAAGACAGCTGCTGCGTGTCTCTGGCTTCTAACCCTGAAAGAGTGGTGATTGTAGGTTGATTTTGTTCTTGGATGATCAATTTGTCACCTTGACTTTTAACCTCTGAAGACTTCCTTTCTTGGTTATTGTCTATATTTTCCAAAGGAGAAATGTGGGTATTTTCTGAAGAAACAGGTGAATTTCTAGCTGTAAGAGTTAATGATGTGGATGACTTGATGTTTTCAAATTCTTGCAGCTCTTTTATAGGTTCTGTAACTACAGACTTAGAATACCCTGATGACAAATTATCTGCTGGTAAAACATCTGTCAAATTAATAGCCTCACTACTAATTTCAGGTTGAGAAGTATCCTGTTCCAATGTCACACCATCAAGGGGCTCTGTAGTACAAACCTGCCTCACTAATACAGGTTTCTTCTGCTTATTAACTTCATTAGCTCTTGAACTCAACAGTTCGAATCGTCTAATATCTGTTCCACAAATAGCTCCATATTCATCTTTAGCTCGTTTTTGGTGCTTTTCCATAGCAATGTCCAGACTATTTGCTGGGGAAAGCATCCTTTTACTAGAAGCTGAAGGTTCTTGTTGGGGGGAAAGTCTACCAATAGACATTTTCTTAGCCTGAGGCAAGGATTCTGGTAGAAAAGTATTTTGGCCCATCTCTGAAAAAACATTTTCACAAACAAGTTCTTCCTCCGGGTTTGGCAAAGCATTCTGGTTAACTTTTTCCAATTTTGGCTGGGAATTTTGTTCTTCACTGACTGGCACCACACTACAATTAGCCTGGCAAACGGGCTGACTAGACAGATCCTGGGTCACAAGGATTTGTGGCAGAGGTGTGACTGTGGCAAAGCAATACGCTGGAACACTACTCTGCAGATGCACAGGCAGCGCAAATGAAGTCGGCACCTCCTGCATCTGACCACCAAGAGGCCCGGGCTTCAGTGGCAGTGGAAGACATGAAGCAGCCATGGCATCTACTCGTTCAGTTGATAATGCTAATGAATTCATTCGATGATCAGCCCCAACTGGATTTGAAAAAACTTGCTTTGGCAGAGAATGGACAGGATTAGAAGAGCAAGACAGGCTTGAATTGAAAGTCTGACACTGCAGTTGGTACTTGGGAGCAAAGCAATCCTCACTTTTGGAAGATACACCCACACTGGGATTTGCATCTGGTTTGACACTCTGTGCAGACATTTGCAGAGACAGCTTTGTATTTTGGTGGCTAAGGGGTGCATGGATTTGATTTAATAATTTAAGACCAAAAAGCTGTTGAACAGGAAATATGCCAGTAGAGTTGGAATTTGAAGATTGTATTTGCAGATCCTTAACTTGAGTCTGGGTGTGCATAGTATTTGTGGGAAACTCGGCTAAGGATGTATTAGTGAGCTGAGACCCCTGAAGTGGCACTGCATTCACACCAGAAATAGCAATGGTTTGGAAAGATGATGGGTTCCCAGGAGACAGGTGACTTTCTGGAGCAATGTTTAAAGATATCTGCCGTATCAGTGGGCCCCTCCTTCTTTCTAAAAGGGGCACATGTCCGCTCACCCCCGTGCCAGAAGGAGATGCTGAAGGCTGCAAGTCAACAAGTGGCATTGCCTGAGGTGGAGTTATGCTTCCGCAGTCGAATGACTTACTTCTGAAGTCAGAGACCTCCATGGATGTTGGCATGCAACTAATCTGTTCTGAGGCAGCTCGCCTCATTTCCCGATGAGCCCCAGGAATGCTCAGTGTATGAGAGCCAGCTGGGATCATGAGGAACTCTGTTTTATTGAGGAAAGAGAATTGGGGGGAGGCCTCAGTTTTAGAAATGTCCTCTACATCTAACGAAGCTGAGAAACTTGAGGTGTGAGATAAACTACTCTCCTTACTCAGACTCCTAGAAAGAGTGGAATCAAAGCTGGACTCAGTTGAGGAATGTTCTATCTCAGCAAGACGGAGCCTCTTCTTTTTGGGTGGCAGTTTCTCTGTCGGCAGCTTTGACAATGTTTCACTACGCTGAGGCCAACTGAACTTCTCTGATTTTTCCTGATCAGGACCTTGGGTTCCAAGGTCCCGATCTGGCTCTTCTGTGACCAGAATTTCTGGGACTTGAATGCTAAGCTGCCGAACAAGTCTTGAGGGCTGTCCTAACACATGCCGTTCACTGGAAATCTTTCTTGAACCTTCCTGAAATTCTGCTCGAAGAATATCTAATAGTGCAGGCTGTTGAGGATGAGATGTGCTCTGAGAAGGGTGACCTTCCTCTTGGGAAATTCCTATCACTTTCAGGGACCCAACCTTCACTGTTCTACTGAGGTCCTGGAAAGAAGTTGGAGACTCAGGCTTGTCAAGCGAACTGGGTCTGCTCAGTGAGTTGGTGTGCTGGATGACTGAGATCCCAGCTCCGTGTCTCTTCAACTCTGCCTTGTCCTGGGTCGCTGAACCTACCTGTTGTTCCATGATGGTAGACAGCTTTGGATCCATGATCTGGTCAGGGCCCCTGCCAATGAGCTGTATTTGGGGACTTTGCAATTGAATATTTCGATGCTGCTGCTCACTTGTTAAGACAACAGTATGCTTAGGCAAACTGGAAGCAGAGCCCAGAGTATTGTGAAACTGAAGGCCTTCAGAGCTTTTTGGAGAAACTCCACTTTCATTTTGCTGAACTTCATCATCATCTCCAACACTTTTCATTTTCCTCCTTTTCCTGATCTGGGGCGTCTGTTCCCAGGCCCCTGTGGAACCAGCCACTCTGTAGTGCAGAATCTGGGGTTGTGTGCTGTTGGGCACAGGGCTGTGTTCAGGTTCTCTCACAGCTACCTTCGTTTTTGGTCCGTGTAATTCTGAACAGTAAAATTTCTTATGATTTTCAAAATTTTCCAGTTTTCTATACCTGTTTCTACAAGTTTCACACTCAAACATTGTCCCTCGCCCTTGATGAGACTTCTTCTTCTCTACATGTGAGCCGGGAGCCAGGGATTTGTTCCTTGCTGCTCCAGTTTCGTTTGTGGCACTGCATCCCTGATAGCTCTCCTCCAAGGACTGCCCAGTACCCAGCACCTGGTTTTCACTTGCTGAAGAGTCTTCTACTGCTGCCTGTCTGACAAGGGTTCGGGGATGTCCACTCTGGGGCACAGAAGTGCTAGGTCCTGATACAAAAACATCATCACAGAGAATGCCAATTTTGTCATCAAATGACTGACTTCCTCTTAGTGGGTGAGGGGGAGGTATTATGTTTGTAGGTACTGCTGAAAAACCTGTGGTAGGCACAGAATTACTTCTCGTAATAGGTAAACAGTCAAGGGAAGGTACAGACAGAAGAAACACTTGCTTTGATTTCTCAGTAGGGGTGAAAGGGGACTTTGGTATATCAGAGCTTGAACTTGTTCTCCGTCCCATTGGTTTTAAATCAAACTGGAAAGAATCCTTAAATATGTATGATTTGGGGGAATCGATACTTCCTCGTCGTGAAAGAGAGGTTCTCCGTGGCTTCACACTATCCAACTGCTTATCATCCACCAAGGCTTCATTGTCTGAGATAAGCTTTGATATTCGTTCTTCAAGTGTTTTTGTTGCCAAAGGTGGGCGCATCTGACCCGGTAAAATCAGTGCTTTTTCACCTGTTGGCCCTGTAGAAAGTGCTGGTGGACTAGCACGAGGTGCAGAGAGCCCATTATTCTTACTAGAGTCTTGTTCCGTAGAAGGTAATGTTCTGGTGAAGGGGGCCGGTGGACTTGCTGTCTGATCAGCACTTTCAGATCGTGAAAAGTAACCAGAATCTGTACTTCCTAAACTCCGAGGACTCAGAAGTTTGCCTTGTTGCTCTTGGGAATAATCGGTAGCCTGCTGCCTTTGTAGTTGGGCATGTACTGTTCCTACATGGGATTCTTGCTTTGCCTCTGACTGACTCATGTCCCCTTTCTGACGGGACTTTTCATCAGTCTCCACAGACGATGTCCAGGATGAATGTGACCGTACATTAGTAACCTGAAGGTCCTTCTGTTTCTGTGCACTAGGAAGTTCAGGCTTACAATCCGTAAACTTCAGGCTGTCAACTCTCAAGGGGGTCACATTGACAGGGTGGACCACAACTTTTGGTAACTCTGTCACAGTTTGTGGTTCTGAGGCTTTGTTGTGCAGTAAAACATCACCTACCACATGATCTAGATTGCTTGGAATGGAACTTGATTTTGGTAAAACTTCAGAATTTGGTATCATTTTCATTAACTGCCCAGGCTGCAGGTCCACAGAGCCTGGCTCATTCTGTCTTTCATCAGCAGTGCTCTCATCATCACTGTCCCCACTATCTTCTGCATCTGAATGAATACTAAGTGCTTTGGGGGACTCGTGTGAAGAGAACAAACCACCAGCATCTGGCTGCAAGACAAGACCCAGTTTGATAGTATGTGCATGGGATTTTTTGTGCTTGTATAGATTACTTTTAGTCTTAAATGAAAATCCACAGGTCACACAGGGATAAGGCCGCTCTCCAGTGTGGGAGCGGATGTGCTTTAGAAGCACACTCGGCTTTGCACAAGCTCTGTTGCAATACTCGCAAATATATTTTCCTTGTTTTTTTGGCTTCTGATCTTTCAGAAGTAGATTGCACATTTGCTCTACGCTGTGATTCACAACAGAAGCGACAGGAGTTGAATTATACACTGATGTCGGGGGTGACTGTGTAGAGTGGGCTGGACTTATTGACATGGGCAAAGCAGAATCCTTGTGCTGGTTTTGAGGAGTAACCTGAGTTCTACTGGAAGGTGAAGTTAGACCTACAGATGTCACTGCTATATGATACACCTGTTCATGCCTGGGGTTCTCTTTACTGTGCAGGTTTGTCAGTGGTTTTGTGAAACCTGCAGAAGCTGGAAGCTGTTGATTTTGTTGATTAGATTTAGAAACAAAGTGTTCATGTGGATTATATGAATGAGAAACTGACTGAACTGATGCTTGCCCATTCTTTTGAGCAGCAGACACATGTACTGTGTATGAGGTACAAGAAGACACTGATTCAGAAACAAATTCTTTCGAAGTCTCATGTGGGGCATCTACTGAGCTGTTTTGTAATTGAGAGGGGATTTGTACAGTTTTATTTGGTCTTAGTTTTTCTATTTTAACTGCACAAGATGAGCTCTTTTGTGACAAGGTACTGAGTTCTGGCTCCATTGCTTTCAGTAAGACATCGAATGCGGTGTTTGCATATGAGGAGGAAGTAGGACTACAATTAGAGGAGATACATTCACTATGGTCAGTCCTGGTTTTACTTGACAAAACACCAGAGTCACATTTTCCATGGAGGAAATCTGACTTGGGGTCAGAGCCTTCCGAGCTCCACCTACGCAGTTCAGATGGATGCTGCAGAAACAAGGGCTTCTTTAGGGAGACAGTGTCTTCGGACTTGGTGGCCTCATCAATCATCCCAAGTGTTTCTCCATTTTGTTTAGTAAACTCCTTTCCATTTTTTACAGGACTGTGATTCTGTTTTTTGCGAGACTCTGAAGTACTCTGAAGAACAGTGAGAGGTGGCTCTTCTCTATTTTGTTTATGTTTTGCCTGAAGAGGATTTCTCAGGGGAGATTTTGGTATTTTTTTCAGGTGATTCTCAGCTACAATCTTTTTTCGTTTCACACCTTTAAGTGATTCGGAAGTTCCTTTAATACCAGCCTCCAAGATTTCTGTTAAAAAAGAAAAAATAATTGGTAAAAGGGTACATAAACCAGCTATATATATGTTTTTAAATTAAAGTTACATCAAGAGAGTGTTATGACAATTGAACAAGGTAGTTTAAGGAAAGCCTATTTTGGATAAAACTTCATTCTAACGTTTTTAAGAATGTTGTCAATCAAAACCCATTAAATCCACTGCATAAAGACCTTAGTATTTCTAGAATGCTGTACCACTCTCTTGACCACCTCCCTCCACACCAAGCCTTGGAACCAGATATTTGTAAAACTAAATTATGCTCCCCCTTTACCTTCAGTGCAGAGAACTCTGTCTACATAGAGTGAGCTGGCTACAAATAAGAAACCTTTTTAACGCAGCGTATCTGACCATATTATCATAGTTTCTTTTAAAGCAAACTCCTTAGCACATTTTAAAAATAACATTATTATTTAAACTATACAATACTGATATTCTTATAAAAAAGAGGACTACTAATACATAATAATTTTTAGAGCAAGCATACCAAATTATATCTCAAGATAATCATGAGATTATCTGAGAAAACCATGATATACTGCTTTATTAGCAATGATATCAAGAATAGAAATATAGGAAAGTAAAATAGGCCATTTATTTGTGGCTCTTCACCAACAAATTAAAAAGTCATAATGTTGTAATGTCCCTCAGTTTAAAAAAAGTCACCAATTTAACTGAACAAAATATTCAATGACTATGTTTCTTTGTCATTAACAACAGGTAAGTAGGAGAAGGTACATAGGTAGAGCTTATTGTAGAAAACGTAAAACCACCTCCATTTCTGGCTGTAGTGGAAATAAATCATTATTTAAACAGTATCAACAACCCATAATTTCTGCCAACTATTATATTTTTGAGCAATAATTACTTGCCATAATTTAGTTTGCTTCCATTTGATGACTCCTTAGGCACATAAGCAAAAATTATTCAAGTTCATATTACTTATTTGTGGAAAAGCCAAATACTCTAATTTCTCATTATTTTCAAATAGCAGTTACAATGTACTTAATTGAAATTCATATTAAAGCAAAATTTATACACTATAATAACCACTTTGCATTTACTAAAGATATAATTTAAATAAAATTAAAAATATTTCGGTCATCTTGTGACAATTTATGTGCTATCATGCATTTGGTTAATGAAAAAAATACTATTAATCCAATAAAATTACCTCTTAGCAAACTCTAAATCATAATCTGATTATGCCCACCAAAAGCAGGAAAAAAAGGCGGCAGAAATGGCGTTTCATAACTAAAATATATGAGCTAAAGAATAGAAAATAGTATCAGTATTGTTGCTATCTCTACAAATTGATGTTGAGTTAATTTTTTTCAATCCACTCATTTATGAACTGCTGTTTTTCCACTGATTTTCTCTGTTCTAGATGAATGTAGCAAAGTCATCATGTATTTCAGACCTCTCATTAACTATATCAGGAAAATAGGCAAAAGGAAAAATGATGATCATCCAGGGTGAGTAGTTTTGCCCCTCACTTCCAAAAAGCTTGAAGTGGGTGATAATGAAAATGAAAGCCACTAGGCTGTTAAAATAAATATAAAAACAGAGAAACCACTTGATCAAGAGCAACAGCTCCCAGCCTGAGCGACTATCCAATTGGGTATAACAGTGCCCATGCCACGACCCATCCCTGGTTGGGGTTAATGTTTATTTGTTATGTTTTACAGACTTTTTAAAATTAGCTTTTATTTTTAAATAAACATCTCTTTTATTAAACATAGCAAAAATTCAACCCACATGCAGAACACCTAGAAATATCACATTAAGTTTTAAAGAAATTATACTAGTACATGTTTTAAACAAAAACAATAAATTATAAATTACATCTTTGTACTTAAATGTAAATCAAGCTGAAATGAAAATAAAGGAAATATTAAACTGAAGATCCATATTTCTTTAGAGATAGTATTTCCTAAAATTTCCTCTGGAGTTAAGAATTTGAAAAACTCTATCTTAAATATATTTTTTAACAACATGTATCAGTTTTAGATGAAGACTGATTCATCTTTCTTTTGTCAAAGTTTATGACATTTACATTCTATTTGTCTAATTATTTATTCTTAGTTCTCTGTTTGTATTTTAACATTTACCTGGTGTTGATACACTATTTCTGTCCTTCGAAATTTTGTACACACACTCCTGTGCCTTCTGGCAATGATGCTCATGAGAAGCCTGGTGCCAGCCTGACTGATAGTTTCCCCTCTTTGAGGTGATTTGCCTTTTTCTCTGTATAACTACAAATTTTTTTTTTATTTTGAAGTATTTATAAATACAAGTAGGAGCCAGCTCAGAGTTAGTCAATGTACAACTTTTAATTTCTGCCCCTAGAAAACATAGTCTTCTAAGATTAGTTTAGTATACGTTAGAAAATTTTTCTTTTATTATATCTGCAAAAATATTTTCTGATCAACATTTTTTTAAGAATGAGCTTCCTTACTTTATGAACATCAATTATCTTTATGCTGTATCCCGATTATGATGATTTATATTGTTTGCATCTATTTCTTTTTTGCTTTTGCTTCTAGAATTACCTAAAGCTTTTCCCTTATGACAATTTAATTTCCAGGCCATTAAGTTCCTTACTGTTTCAAATTTATTTTAGTTTTGGACTGATGTTGCTTATTCTCATTTTATTCCCTTAGTTCCATATTTCCCACCTCATCTCATTTTATTGCCTCACATTATGTTTGAGTTCTTGCTTTAATAAATGTATGATATTATTAAAAGTTCTTTGCTTAAAAACTTGTTTTGAGGTAATGTTTTCTTTAAGGCTGAGCTTTTCATTTATCTTTTCATGTTCCCTCTGCTTTCAATTGCCCAAGATAATGGGAAACAGTAAGGGGGTGCCATTCAACTGAGAGTATGTTCCTAACAGTCTTTTTCTGAGTTTTATTTATTCCTTCTCCTAAGATTCTGTTGGATCTCTTTTAGCAGGGTTCACTCTCCTTGAACAAGGGATAAAGCATTTGGGTGGGAATGACCAGGAAGTTAAACTGGTATGTAAATTCCTACTGTTACATGGCCAAAGGTTGATGGAGGGAATGAGAGATAGATGTAAAAACAGGGAGGGTGCCAGGCACATAGATGAGTAACACACTATCATTCTAGATGTTGACTTGAAGGAAGTTGTGTGCCTCACTACTGTCAGACTTCTTCCTTAATTCTCTAGATTTGAGACCGGAGTGTACGAAGTGGGTAGTTAAAGCATCTAAGAGCAGTGTCCTCTTGGAAACTAGTGCTCTAGACTATGAGGTGGTTGAGCCATGGGTCTTCAAAGAATGATATACCTGGAGTAGTATTTTAAACTCACCTTACTCTTGATTAATTTCATTCTATTAGAGAATGACTGATGTTATTTTCTCCTGCCCACTTCCCCTTATCTACAGAAAACAGCACAATCATCAAACATTGTAGCTCTATCTACAATGAGTTACCATAGGCCATAGAGTTTAGAAGATGTATGGACCAGAATGCCTCAAAGCAAAAATATAGTTATATAGTTGGGGTAGAGGAAGGTGGGAGATCAGTAGCTATTTACCATGATCACTTGAGTTTTTCAATAATTTTCAAGACACCTTATTGTTATGATAAACTAAAATAAAAATAAATTAGAATAAGCAGAGAGAAACACAAATCATGTAACAAGTGATAGAAGACAGCCCAAGAAAGTGCCTCTTTAATATGCTCACTCCCTCCTCAACCAGTACACACATAGGCCCAAATTTTGCCTTACAGAATGGACATTGCTTTATATTTGTCATCTTATGATTACACAGTGCTTAAAGAAGGAAAAGAAAAAGAAAAACAATACTGCCCTGGTTGGGTGGCTCAGATTACTGGAGTGTCATTCTGTACACCAAAAGGTTGTGGATTTGATTTCCAGACAGGGCATATACCTAGGTTGCGGGTTTGATCCCCAGTCAGGGCATATATGAACCAATCAATGTTTCTCTCTCTCTCTAACCATCCCCCCCTCCCTCTCTTTCTCTCTTCCCTCCCCCCCTTGCTCTCTCTCTCAAATCAATAAAAACATACCCTCAGGTAAGGATTTAGAAAAACAACAATACTAGGTTGGACATGCTTGGTGAACATAACCCTCTGTGTAAAAGAAGAAACACAACCCTCTTTCCTTATGCAGCAAGAACATATAGTCAGATTGGAAAGCAGGTGGGTAAGGCTCAAAAAAGTAATCAACAACTGCTGAAAATTATATTCTGGTCAATGCACTACGGGAAATGGCTGACAAGCAGGCAGAAACTCTGAGACATCAAACTGTCAGAAATTCAAATAGGATTTCACGTAACACACACAAATCACACTCAGAAAAGGAACCAAAGCTGGCAGTTTTGTCACCTTCAGAATATTCTGACTCATTGGACTTTGGAAAAAAAAAAAAAAACACACACACACACACACACACCAAGAGTTCTCCACAGGTTGGCAATAGATGATAGCTTGGAAAAATCTGAGAGGCCACTTGACTGGAGCAAGGTGAATGGTTAGGAAACTATGAGCTAACATTCCTCTGTGTCCAAGGCACTGACACTTCATTTTCTCAGGCACAAGCCTAATCATTATTAGGGCCCCTGTATTTTTTAGAGAAGAACCCCAAGGAGTTTAAAAAAGCACCCCCAGCTGGTTCCCAAATTACTTCTACAGAATAAAAAATGAAAAAAACAAGCAAGAGAGTATTTGAGTTAAGTGTGACAAAGAATATTGTCAAGGTTGGTAGTAGGCAGATAAACTACAACCTAATATTGTGTTTAAAATCCTGCTTTGACTGAAGGTGAGTCTCTTGTTTAGCTTTACTCAGAGACACATTAGTGTGAAAGACTTTAGATCTCTTTTGGGTCTTGGGGACATAAGGATGACATGTTTTCTAACAATTGAGAGCATGATATGTCAGAGAGTCAAGAGGTCAGAGAGGAACCATTTAGAAGGCTTTTCAGCAGCTACCTGAAGTCAGTGTTAGTTGATTCAAAGCAAGGAAACCTGGAAAAGGATTTGCCAAAAATTTCCCATCTTTATCAGAGCTAGTTTGGGAGAGAGGGAGGGAAATCAATTCAGAACATAGGTTGTTTGGAGAGAGAAAAACAATAAATTCACTTTCCATTCCACCAAATCTCAAACTCAGTGTACATGTATAGACTTATAAATTATAGCTGCAAGTCCAGGACTACAAATTTTCAACAGGGAAATCATTAGGCTAATTATGACATAGCCACTTAACATGACATTATACAACCATTTAAAATAATTATGAAAAGTACAAAGCTATATGAATATTATAACTTATTAAATACACTTGCATTTTATTTTCTTCCCTAGAGAGAAGTATGGGCTCCAGGCATAGATCTGAGAGTACATAGTGATAACTATTCGTGTAAAAGTTCATAAATGACAAGCCAGAAAGAACATACAGTAGAGAGAGAAATCAGCCCTCAGAAACTTGGGTAATCCCTATATTTAGGAGTGAGCTAAAAATGAAAGAAACAAGGGATAATGAGAAAGATAAGACAGAACATGTGAGAATGAAGTACCCAGGAAGTCAGGGTTTATGGACTTATAAGACAGAAGATATGGCTAAGAGTGTTAAAGCTTACATTCAGATAAACAGGACTAAACAAGAGGGTACTAGATTTGATGGTCACTGGGACTAGGAGGACATCTCAGAAAGCAGCTTGTCAGATATGGGGGTAAAGGCTATATTACAGAAGTGTACAGAGTGATGGAGGGCATGGTGACACACAAGAGTCAGCAAATACAGACCACTCTCTAAGAATCTGGCTGTGAAAAGAGAAAGGCAAGAGGTCAGTCTCAGAGGAAAAGATTGAAGGAAGGTTTCTTTATGAAAAGGGGCACTGACTGTGCTTAAAACAGGAAGTAAAAGTCAACAGTGAAAAAGAGATTGAAAATGAAACACAGATAATAAGTTTATGTGCAATAAAGAATTATTCCAGATGTATAATCAAGAAACTACCACATGGATGTGAGAACAACGAATTTAATTTAGCAAACAAGTACCAAGCAATTCATCCCAAATTCTTCCCATTCCCCATGGAATGTAATTCAAATAATTAACTTGGGCCAAAGATGGCATAGTCATCTGGCTCTGAGCACCTTTCCAAACGCCCCCAGACCATTTCTCTCTTAGTCACTGAGTTTCAGCCACACAGGTAAACTTTCTGATTCTCCAACAGGCTATCTCCTACCTGCCCCTCGGAATTTGTACTTGTGATGTCTTAAAAAGCCCTCCCTACTCTCAACTCTTTAAATTGATTCAATCATTTCCCACCTTTAATTCTAACACACACTTTACTACTAGGCTATTCCTGTTCACCCTACTGCCCACCCACCTTGTTGATTTCATTCTTAATTTTGATAATAATTTAAAATATTCTTTTTATCTATTTACATATTTTTGTCTACCTTTTGATTAGAAATATCTATAAGACCTTGTCTTTATTATTCACTCGTAGACATTCAGCCTTTCTTTGCTAATGAAAGAAGTTTTCAAGTAAGAGAAACTAAGGAATGATATTAGGCAACCTAATGATATATATTCATATTAGGAAATATTAATTAGAAATTCATATGACCATTTTAAATAAGGATGAATAATATTTAATAAAATTCAACAATCATTTCTTATTTTAAAGTGAATGAAAACAACTCAATCTGCTTCCAGATGAAGAAAGTTAGAAATAGCATTATTGCTCCTACCCTAACAAAAAAGCCAGAAACATTACAAAAATCAAACTTATCTTGAGCCTGTCAGAAAGCCAAGGCCACAGAACAACCACACAGCCTGAATTCCATGGAGACATATGTGGACTGGGTCACTGGGACTGAGCAGGCAGAGAATGTGGAGGAAAGCAGGGCAGCCATGCAAATGAATGAGAAAATATGCACTAAAATTGTAACAAATATTGGAGACTTGGCTTGCCTGGACTCAGAATGATAAAGTTCACAATCACTCCCAGGCTCTATTCTGTGGGCCCGCAGCAGGTGCTCACACAGGAAAAGGGCAGAAGACCAGGGAAAAAAGTCCTCCACATGCAGACATGCAGGAGGGGTCAGCTGCCATTGTAGAAAAGGCACAGAGCCTAGGGCCTGCTTGAGCAATTCTCTCATAAGGAGCAAAAGCCTTAACCTTTAAACTGCTGTAGAAAAGGAGTTACAGATATGCCACCCCACAAGGCACGGGTAAAACTCACTGTGGCTTGGGAAAGGGTAAGCACTCTATAGCCCAGGGGAGGTAGGAAACTGTCCTAGTACCACAATCTCATCCCAAGAACAGAAGTGTGCTAACAGTGGGTGAGGGGCAGGAAATACTAGAACTGCCGAAGACAGGCCAGACCAGGATAACAGAAATCCACACCTCTCTCTCCTACCAGCCTAGCACTGAGGAAGAAGCTAGGCTGTTAAGAGAGGGATAGAAGGATGGAGACTCTCATTGCCAGCAGTGGCACAGGCAGCTGAAAGCTAAACAAGAAGCACTAACACAGAAAAATCCTCCAGGTGCCCAGCCCCACTATAAGCACAAGGAAATGGCAGGTTATCACTATGAGAATCAGAGGCCAGTGTGATATACTGAAGATGAACATAGCAATAACCTAGCCCAGTGGTCAGCAAACCACGGCTCACGAGCCACATGTGGCTCTTTGGCCCTTTAAGTGTGGCTCTTCCACAAAATACCATGGCCTGGTCGAGTCTATTTTGAAGAAGTGGCATTAGAAGAAGTTTAAGTTTTAAAAAATTGGCTCTCAAAAGAAATTTCAATTGTTGTACTATTGATAATTGGCTCTGTTGACTAACGAGTTTACCGACCACTCACCTAGCCCAACTCCTGAAGAGACTCTCTTCCTGGTGACCTGACAGAAGAACGGTGCCCATATGCAGTCATTAAAAACTACTGACCTCAGTATCTACTGTTACACACACATCCAAAATTCAATTAAAGTTTAAGACACACACATGCATGCATTTAAAAGCAAACCACTGTCAAGAGATAAAGTAATCCAAAGAACCATATTTCCAAGATGACTGAGAAGCTGGAACTCTCAAGGAATCTACACTAATAAAAGAGAAATGTACAAAATGACTGTCACTTCGTGACACCCACCAGGCAATCAGGACTATGCAAATTAACCCAACAAAAATTGTGGCGGTCTTATCCCCCAGCTGCTCTGGGCCTCTGAGAAGCACGCACTTAGGTATAGAGCGGCCAGGTGGGGCAGGCCCCCTGCTATGAGGGAGAGGGTGGGAGTTGAGGGAGCTACAGGAGCTGTGCTTTGGCTGGAGCAAAGACTGAAGGTTCAGGCCAGAGCAAAGACTCCAGCCATAGTGAAGATGGAAGGCAGTGGCCAGAGCAAAGGCCTAGGTCCTCGGTGCCGAAGGAAAACTGGTGCCAGCAGCCAGGGGAATGAAGGCCTATTGCACAAATCTTTGTGCAACGGGCCTCTGGTTTAAAATAACTGTTATTAATATGTTAAAAACTCCAGAAGAAAGGATTGACAACATCCATTCAGAAAAGGGAATTAAAGCAAAAAGGGAGGGAAAATGAAAATGACAGAAGTAAAAGATAAAGCCTTTGATAACTCATTAGCAGACTCAACAAAACTAAGGACTCTGAATTTATTAACCAAACAAAAACATAAGAAAAACAATATAAAAAGAAAAGTGCATCCAAAAGCCACAGGACAATATCAGATGGTCTAATGTGTACCATGGCACTGCAGAAGAAGAAAGAACATAGTAGTAGGAATACGTGAAGAAATAATGGCCAAGAATGTTCCACACTAAACACATAAGCAATAGATCCAAAATGCTTATACAACCTCAAATGGATAAATAAAAATAAGAAAGAATAAGGATAAAAAAGAAAAAGAAAAATTAAGTTAAAAAAAAAACACACCTAGAAACATCATATTCAAACTGCCAAAAAAACAAAGATAAAGACAGAACCTTAAAGAAACCCTTAGGGTCAAAAAACGTGTTACTTACAGAGAACCAAAGATAAAAATTAAAGCAGGCTTCTCAATGGAAAATATGAAGTAAAAACTATTGTGAAAGAAAAAGTAAATTGCTAATCCAGTATTCTTTTTTCTTTTCTTTTCCTTTTTTTTTTTTTTTGACATTTGGAAAATTGATTTGTTTTAATTAAAAAAAAAAAAACACACACAACACAACATACAATTATGTTTTACCATCTACAATTCAGTTATATACAAATAGTCTAAGACCAAACCAAGTTCCCTGCCCAGAGCAGGGAATCAGAATGAGACACACAAAGGTGAACGCTGAAGATCAAAGTTCCAGCCGAGGTCACAAGTCTTCTATTCCAACACACTCCAAAGCTTTTCGCTTCCGTCTGATAGAGTGTTTTACAGGAAATTCTTTAAAATAATTTCATCCCGACACCACGTTTCTTCAATAAAACATAGGTTCACATCTGTTTCCATCCAAAAGGAATAGAAAGTAATTTTTGTCTCTTTTGGTAGCATAGAGAAGTAAAACTATCAGCCAGATTCCTTTAGTAACCAATGAGGGAAGGAGAGGTTTAGAAGAGACCTGTGCAGAACTGCCTGCTGGATTCCACTTGTTTTTCTGAGGGTGACTTCAGAAGTGTTAAATCACACTTATGCCACTACAATGATTAGTACTAATAATCTTTTTTTTAATGATAAAAACGAAAATACCTAATGGACATAAAAATGGTCAAAAGATTCTTTCCGCAGGTTAATGCTCCCCCTTCCAAAAAATAATACAAAATGAACATATAATTGGGATGGTAACTCCAATTCATCCCATTGCTTGCTCCCCATAGAAGGGGAACCAGGCATTAAGTTTTATTAGTAACGTTACAGTAGTAACCAGATGTGTCAATGGCAGCTTAAGGTCCATCAATCAAAGTATGGCTACTGTTTTCTGACTGCCTACATCTGAACACATTCAACTACTATGGAAACTACAAAGGAAGAAAAAATATATTTATTCCAAGATTCGTTTACTGGGATTTTTAAGCGCCCAATCTTCTGGAGAGCCCAGAATGGTGATAATGTGCTAAGCAGTGATTATCAACATTTCTAATGCTGCGACCCTTTAATACAGCTTCTCATGCAGTGGTGACCCCCAATCATAAAATTATTTTCATTGCTACTTCATAACTGTAACTTCGCTGCTGTTAGTGAATCATAAAGTAAATATCCGTGTTTTCCGATAGTCTTAGACTCTACATCGACCCACAGGTTGAGAACTGCTAGCAGGGTTCGCCTAAGATGTCGGAAAACACAGATATTTACACTGTAATTCACTAACAGTAGCAAAATTAGTTATGAAGTAGCAACAAAAATAATTTTATGTTTGGGGGTCACCACTACATGAGGAACTGTATTAAAGTGTCACGGCACTAGAAAGGTTGAGAACCACTGTGCTAGGGGCTGCTGTGTTTCCCAGCATGAGCTCCCATTCTCTGAGGGTCCTAAGAAGGATAGTGGATTGGTCCTGGAGCCCTCATAAATGGAGGAGGTGGTCCCATTGGGTGGAACATATGTGGCCGAAAGCCTGGGGGTGGGGTTAGGGGTCGGGCAATTCCAGGGGGTGGTGGCAGGGGGATGTTCACCAAAGCTGGAGGGCCACTAGGGGGCAGGTTGAAGCAGTTGGCAGAGGCTTCTTCCTCTGCTGTAGGAGGAGGAAGAGGAAGAGCTCCTGGCAGGCTTCGAACAGCTTGATGCCAGTCTGTAGTTCCATCTTTCTATTTTTCTTTTCCTCGGGCTGCTTGGGACTTTCCCAATTTCACATTAAGTCGAAGGCCATTGACAATTAAAGAACTTCTCTGAAGCCACTTCAGCAGCCTGCCTTGTGGCAAACTGGATGAAAGCACATTGCTGTCTCTGCACCACGGTGACGGGCCAAATCTCTCCAAATTGGTAGAAATTATTTCTTAGATCTGTCTCAGTAATGATATCGCCCAGACCACCAACATATAGTGTGGTGATAGTCTTGTCCTCTGGTGGGTCCAAACGAGGCATTGTTGAAGCCTGCTCTACAAGCTTATCTGCCATAGGGTCATTGATTCCATAATATCAGTCTTCAGTGTTCTGATCAGCAAGGGGGTCATCTGGCTCTGTAGGCTTCTCATCTCTGTATGGACATTCCTCTCCTCTCTTACATCCTCTCACCCAGGAGCATATGTGAGGTCGATTCCTTCTGTAGTAGGGTGTAGTCCAGGCCAATTTGAGCAGCACGCCACTAGTGGATGTGGCTTTCCCCCAGCTTGCCAACTGGCCATCTTCCCTCAGAGTTAGAAATCTCCCTCTCCATATTCTGTGTGTAGTACTCTTTGCTGACATCTGATTTTGGCATGCCATCCTTAAAAGACAACCCTGCATCACGAACCTGGATGGGCAGGCCATACTCTAGATCCAAGAGGCAAGTCTGACAGACATTCTTCAATTTACTACAGGTTTGGTACACTTCAGTCTTCTTGAAATGCATGTGGACTCCAGGCCACCAGCAAAACACTGTGAATGACCTGGCACAGATTTTGCATTCCTTCCCGTACTTTTCCTTGGTTATTCGAATTATATGGGTTTTCTCCAAGACACATCTGACACAGAATGGGAAAGTCCACATCCTCCCAGTTCTGCCTGTTATAGGTATTGGGACCCAGAGAAGTCGCCACCTTAAGAGCCTAACCCAGTATTCTTTATCAAGAAATAATAGCTTTCAAAAATGGCCAGTGTTACTCAATGGTTAGAGCATCAGCCCACACCTCAAAGGGTCTCACGTTCGATTCCCATTTAAAGGTACATGCCTGGGTTTCAGGTTAAATACCAGCCCTGGTTGGGGTGTGTGCACGAAGCAACCAATCACATTGATCTCTAGCTTGCTCTTTCTCTTTCTCTTCCTTCCCCCCTCTGTCTTTCCTTCCCTTCCACTCTGTTTAAAAATCAATAGGAGGCAAGACTGGTTTGGCTCAGTGGATAGAGCGTCGGCTTGCGGACTGAAAGGTCCCAGGTTCGATTCCAGTTGGGGGCATGTACCTTGCTTGCGGGCACATCTCCACTGTGGGGCATGCAGGAGGCGGCTGATCGATGTCTCTCTCTCATCGATGTTTCTGACTTTCTATTTCTCTCCCTTCCTCTCTATAAAAAATCAATAAAATATATTTTAAAAAATCAATGGGAAAAATATCCTTAGGTGAGGATTAACAAAACAAAAAAATATATATTTTTAATAAAGGCAACTTAGGCTTTTTTAGAAAAACAAAAGCTGAGAAAATTCATTCCAGTAGACCTGCACTGAAATGTTAAAATTTTAATTTAGAACAACACATCCTATATAATAGAAGCCTAATATGCAAATTGACCAAACTGTAGAACAACTGGTTATGACATGCACTGACCACCAGGGAGCTGCCTCCTGGTGGTCAGTGGGCTTCCCCAGGGGGAGTGCCACTCAGCCAAAAGCCAGGCTCACAGCTGGCGAGCACGGCAGCAGTGGCGGGAGCCTTTCCTGCCTCTGCTGCAGGTGGGCAGTAAGGAATGAGGGGTCCTAGACTGTGAGAGTCCTGGACTGCGAGAGCGATGTCTGACTGCTGACTTAGGCCCAATCTCCAGGGTTGGGCCTCTAGTATAAATGAAGAGCTCTGAAAAGTAATAACAAAGGGACATTTAAAAAATACTTTTAAAAAATGTCACCACTTTAAAGTACAGGCAGTCCTCGGGTTATGTCAGACTTGACATACATCATTTCGTGGTTAAGTCACCATCTCCCATTTATTTATTAAAAAAAAAAAAAGTTGCGTCATTTCAATATATGTGCTTTATGTTTTTTTATTATTTATTTACCTTAAGTAAAGGTCAGGAATTATCTTTATTTCAATTTTCTTTTTACTGTTTCACTTCATTACTGCTGTATATGTGCTCTAAGTGAGTGTATAGGTGCTGATGTAGGTGCTTATGAAGGTGGGTTCTGACTTATGGAGAAAATCACGTTACATTGCACCATAGGAATGGATCTCATAGGATCAGATCTCCGACGTAACCTGAGGACCTACTGTACTAGTATAATGCAGTATAAAGCTGTTTTGTCCTGAATGGCAGAATGAGAGGCAAAATAATGGCCCTGCAAAATGTCCACACTTTATTCCCCAGAACCTGCAAACATCACCTCATGTGGCAAGGGAGATTTTACAGATCTGACAGGATTATGGGCATTAAAATGGGGAGACTATCATAAATTACCATTCAGATTTTTTTAATGTATATTTTTATTGATTTCAGAGGGAGAGAGAGAAACATCAACAATGAGAGAGAATTATTGATCAGCTGCCTCTGCACAATCCCTGCTGGGGATTGAGCCCACAACCCAGGCATGTGCCTTTGACTAGAATCGAACCAGGAACCCTTCAGTACACAAGCTGACACACTACCCATTGAAACAAACCAGCTAGGGCTAGATTTAATCAATCAATAAAAGAGGCAATACAGAGTTTTGAAGTGTGAGACCTGATCTGCCATTGGTGGCTTTGAAGATGAAGAAAGGGGGCCATAATCCAAGGAATGCAGGTAAACTCTAAAAGCTAAGAATGTCCTTCAAGGACCAGCCTGCCAGAAACTCGGGCCTATAGCTACAGAAATTCAACTCTACTTAGTACCTGAGTGAGCCACAAAACAGATTCTCCCCTACTGCCTCTGAAAGACATGACCTGCTAACATGTTGATAGCTAGTGAGACTGAGTTAGGTTTCTAACTTACACAACTATTAGCTAACAAACATTTTTTTAAACTAAGTCTACAGTAATTGTTATACAGCAATAGGAATCAAATGCATACAGACACTGGGCACATGTGAGTATTTAAATTTAAAAACAAAGTCTGCTGCTCAAAAGAGTTAAAAGAACACACAAAATTTCCGAGGACAACAGAATGAAACAAGAAATAAACAGCAGAAAGATGTCTGGAAAACCCAAATATACGGAAATTAAACAACATATTTCTAAATTGTGTAGAGGACAAAAAGGAAGACACAGAGAAATTAGAAAAATCAAAACAAAACTTTACAAACTAGGAAAACATGATAAAAATATTTACCATGCCAATAACTCAGAATCAAACACTCAAAATTAAACACTAGAGAAATCTCCTCTGAAGTCTGAGACAATGAAAGGATTCTTTCAATAATCACTATTTTTAGGCTTCAAACTATTTTGATAATTTTTTTCAAATAGAACATTTAAACCATATTCAAAGATAATCAGAAAAAAATTCAGCATGAAAGAACCAACATTACAAGTAGATGGATGGGTTCAATATATTAGAATTAATATGCATTTTAAATTAATACTTTAAAATGCTTACAGTATTTTATTCAAAGACAAACATATTGAAAAGCCCAGAGAATTGGAAAGTATAAAAGAGATAGCATATTTGAAAAGCCAAATATAAATTACAGAATTGAAAAAATTTAAAACTCTCTGGATGGATTTAATTTCTGATTAGAACAATTGAAAACAATAGTGAACTAGGAGATAAGAAAAAATAGAAAAAAAACAGAATAAAGTAGGAGAAAACGAGACACAAACTCAAGAAATGATGTTCAGAAATAAAGAGGGTAAATTGCAACTGGAAGCTTAAAAGATAGGGTGGTAATGAGTTGTGTATAACGTCTAAAAATTTCAAAAATAATAAAACACATGAATCTATATATCAAGAGTGCTACCAACCATAAGGTATAGAGAAGTTACATCTATATGCATCACTGTCAAACTGCTAAAGTCAGAAACAAGACCATAAATCATAAAAGTACCAGAAAAATATATTCATAATAAAAAGAAAGATTACCTTTAAACAATCAATTAGACTTAAATTTCTATCTCAACAGCACTAATGTGCTCAAGAAAATAATATGCCAAACTAGAATACTATGCTTCTATATTCAGCAAAACATTTTTTCAAGAATAAAAAGAAATATTATTTTAAATAAATGATACTTGAAATTTGTCACAACAGACCTGCTCTAACGGAAAAATAAGTACTATTTTTCAAGTAAAATAAAATTATCTCAAATAAGAAATTAGAGAAGACAAAATGATGAGCAAAATAAGTGTTTAATATGTGGATAAATCAAAATGAGTAGGAACTCTATAAAAAATAACAAAGTGAATAGAATTCAAATACATGACAATAAGTGCATAAAAGCCCAAGCAGAGTAAATGGAGAAGCCCATAAAAGACGAAAAGAACTAATGTATGAAGAGTCTTGAGAGCTGGAGTCAGTATAGTGTACAACAGCAACCTCTGAGGACATCCCATGCCTCATTAAAGGTTCATTAAAATTAAGATCAGAGCAGTTCTTAGTTTTAAAAAGGCAAGATGCAATATTAAATTTTACAACATAATAGGTAACAAAATACATTAAAAAAACTGTTCAAAAGAAATAGAAAAATAATAATGGGGCAGGGGGGATTGGAATTCATGATTAACAGGCTAAAGTTAACAAACAAAAAAGAAATGTAGTAGAATAAACATATATTAAATTCCTCATCTTACAAACCTTTATCACAAATATAGCTTCCAAAAAATTTTTAAACGCTCTGGGATTAGAGTATGGGATCGCATGTGAGGCCTTTACTACAACTCATCTAAATTCATTGTGCACACAGAATCCAAGATGGCGGCATAGGTAAACACCTACACTGCTGCCTCCCACAACAATTTCAAAACTATAACTAAAAGATAGAATGGACATCATCCAGAACCACAGGAAAGCTGGCTGAGTGAAAATTCTACAACTAGAGAGAAAGAGAGGGGCTCACAGAGACCCAGAGGAGCTGCAAAAAGCTGAGGTACAGAGACGCGCGCGCTGAGAGAGCGGGTGCCAGAGTACCTGGCTGGCTTTCTCTGGCGGGAGGGAAACGCAGACTCTCAAAGGCATTGAACCCCTTATCTTATGACACTAAACCCCAGATCCAGCCGAAACTCATACGGGGTGAGTTTGGACTGTGAAAAGGGAGAGGTGCACGGAAATTTAGGGAAGTCGCAAAAGATCAGAGGCCTGGTGGCGCGCACGGCACTGCGCAGAGGACAGACTGCTAATTGTGCCGCTGGCTTTCGTGAGTGGGCGGGAGATAGACCCTCCCAACTGTGCCACTTCTGACTCCACTAAGCCCGTTTCGGGCGAAACCCTGGAGACCTAGACTCGTGTGGTCCTGGTGCGCAGGGGAGCTGGAAAGTCAGCAGTCTAGAGGCACTGCGGGCGCTGCGGGCGCACAAGGACCACTCCAGCAATTACCCAGTCACGTGAGACTCAGGGGCTGTGGAGGGTGGGACCGACTGGAAGGCAAGACGGTCCCTTAAGCCCTGAGACTCCACCCATCCCAAGCTCAACAGAGGCTTCTGCAGTTTTGCAAGTCTGGTATCATAAGGCTGAATTCAACAGAGAAGTTTCCCCGGCATAGTGAAAATGCCGAGACAGGGAAGAGATCAAAAACAAAAGAAATGGAGGAAAACAAACGACTGGATATAGAGTTCAAAACCACGCTTATAAGGTTTTTCAAGAATATGCTAGAAAAGTTGGATAAACTTAGCGAGAGCCAAGAGGAGATGAAAAAGGACCAACTAGAGATGCAAAAGAGCCAACTAGAGATGGAAAAGGTCCAACTAAAGATGAAAAAGGACCAACTAGAAATTAAATATATGACTGAAATAAAAAATATTATACAGAGTCCTAACAGCAGACTAGAGAAAGGCAAGAATCAAGTCAAAAATTTGAAATATAAAGAAGCAGAAAACACTCAACTGGAAAAGCAAGAAGAGAAAAGAATCCAAAAATGTGAAGATAATGTAAGGAGACTCTGGGACAGCTCCAAGCGTACCAACATCAGAATTGTGTGAGTGCCAGAAGAGAGAGAGCAAGATACTGAAAACCTATTTAAAGAAATAATGACTGAAAACTTCCCACATCTGGTGAAAGAAATAGACTTACAAGTCCAGGAAGCACACAGAACCCCATATAAAAGGAATCCAAAGAGGACCACACCAAGACACATCATAATTAAAATACCAAGAGCAAAAGACAAAGAGAGAATATTAAAAGAAGCAAGAGAAAAACAGTTCATTACCTACAAGGGAGCACCCATACGACTGTCAGCTGATTTCTCAACAGAAAGGATGCAGGCCAGACGGGAGTGGCAAGAAATATTCAACGTGATGAAGAGCCAAGAACCTACAACCAAGAATAATCTACCCAGCAAAGCTATCATTCAGAATTGAAGGGCAGATAAAGAGCTTCACAGAGAAGAAAAAGCTAAAGGAGTTCATCAACTCCAAACCAGTATTATATGAAATGCTGAAAGGTACTCTTTTAGAAAGAAAAAGGTAAAAGCCAAAAAATTATGAACAAGAAATACATATCTATCAACAAGTGAATCTAAAAATTAAGTGAGTTAAAAATTTGATCAACAGAATAAACTGGTGAATATACTAGAATCAGGAGCACAGAAAGGGAGTGGACTGATAATTCTCAGGGGGAAAGGGGAGAAGGGTGTACAGGGAGAGACTGGACAAAAATCATACACCTATGGATGAGATCAATGGGAGGAAGGGAAGGATGGAAGCTGGGTGGAGGGGTGCTATGGAGAGGAAAAAAAGAGAAACAAATGTAATAATCTGAATAATAAAGATTTAATTAAAAAAATAAATTCATTGTGCACAGATATAATTGTGTAATGAAGTACTTGACACTAAAGCCGATCAAGATCAAGTAGCAAAGTAAAAAACCAACAAATAACTGCTTACTCAATAATTGAAAATAGCACATCAAAATCTAGTAGATGTAATAAAATAGATACTAAAATATTTGTATAATAAATCATTCAAAGGCAAATAATACTCTGGAACATTTTATATGTAAAAATATATGCTAAGCAGTCAATATTCTGATTTCTATAAAATAATTATTCTGTAGGAATATAGAAAAATAAAATAAAATAATTAAATAAATGAAATTAAAAAAATTTTTAAGTAAAATAAGTAACACTTACCTTTGAAAAACATTTTTTTTCTCCAGTATTTTTATTGATTTTTAAAGAGAGGAGAGGAAAAGGAGAGGGAGAGAGATAAAGAAACATCAAAGTGAGAGTGGAACATATATAGACTGCCTCCTGCATATACTCCACAGGGGATGGACCCCGAAACCCAGGCATGTGCCCTGCATGGGTATCAAACCAGCAATATTTCAGTGCATGGGTCAATGACCAACAACTTAGCCAGGGCAATCTTTGAAAATTTTAATTAAATATAATTGCAACACTAGAACAAAATGGCTACATGTATTTCAGCATTTATTTTCTATAATACTAAAAACTGAATAAATTGCATTCAAGCTTTAAATAAAATTTTTAATACTCTTCTAATAAAAACAAATCATAAACATATTTTATTTGATATCTTATACCATAATAAGTTTAAAAGAGCTAACATTATTCTGATATATTGTATATATAACAATATTAAGAATTACTTAAAAGAAACTGAGCACTATTAAAACAAAGAATATTAAATTAACATAAAAAACAAATTAATACTCAATTCTTTTAGAAGTATATCCTTAGGAGATACAAAGTAACGACATTGAGTCACAAGTATATTTTCATGCTGAAAGTTCAAATTGCTAAAATGTTCTGAATCTCAAAAGAAAGTGTAGAAAAGGTGAAGGAAATAAAAACAAAAATAAAAACTGACAACAGAATGGTGGATTACATGAGGAAAGGGGCATGGTGGTTGGCAGAAGGGGGATAAATGGTGAATCAAAGGAGACATCATTTTGAGTGGGAAACACACAATACAATATAGAGATGATGTGTTATAGAACAGTACACCTGAAACCTATATAATTTTATTAACCAATGTTACCCAAATAAATTTAATTAAAAAAATTTTAGAAGGAGACAAGACAGCTATTCCAAATATATTTTTCTATCTTCAAATCCCTTTCTCTCGATTACTTAAGGAAATGATTCTGAACAACTTCTTGTTCTTTTATAGAAATTGTAGTCTTAAAAAAATTCTCCTTTTGTTTCAAAGAAAGGATTTTCATTGGGCCTTATCTTATTTCCTCATGTATAGAGAATATAATGTAGAATTCCTTTTATCAATTTCATAGCAATGGTCACAATCTACTTGTTTTGAAAATCTGAATCGTTTGCACATAAAAATACTATCCTTAAGTTTCCTCCTACTCTGGAGGATTACACAGAAAAACCTCCTCACTAAGTACAATTTTTGTTACTGATTTCTAACTTTGTTACATAGTAGTCAGAGAACTTTTTGTTGTTTTAGTCCTCTTGAATTTATTGAAAATCATTTTATGGACTAAGTTATGGCTTATCCTGGAGAATGGTCTATCTTCACTGGAGAAGACTGTGTATTCTGCTATTGCCGGTGGGATGTTCCATAGATGTCTGTTTGGTCTAGTTGGCTTATTTTGTTAAGTCTTTTATTTCTTTTTTGATCTTCTGCCTATTCCACCCATTATTGAAAGTAGGGTACTGAAATCTCCAATTGCACTGCTGAATTGTCTATTTCTAACTTCACTTCTAACAGTTTTGCTTCATATATTTTGGAGCTCTGTTGTTAAGGGGATATATGTTTATAACTGTTATATCTTCTTGAGAAATTGACTCCTTTGATATCTCTGGTATCATTTTTATTTTAAAGTGTCTTTTGTCTAATATTAGCATAGCTACTCCAGCTTTCTTATGCTTGTTTGCATGATATCTTTTTCCTTCTTTTTACTGATTTGAAAGTAAAGTGTGTCTCAGTGTAGACAGCATATAGTTAGATGTTGTTGTTTTTAATACAGTCTGATAAGCTCTGCCTTTTAATTGAATTTAATCCATTCACATGTAATACTATTAGACATAGCTGAATTTATCTGTTATTACTTTTTGTTTTCAATACATCTTATGTCCTTTTGTTCCTATATTTCTCCTTTACTGCTTTATTTTACATGAAGTGAATATCTTCTAATATAAAATTTTAATTTCTTTAATGGTTTATTCACTAATTTTTTTAGTTATTTCCTCTTTGGCTTACATTTTAACTTATCATAATCTATATCACATTTATACTAACTTAATGCCAGTGAGACGTAAAAATAGTACACCTACAAAGCTCAATTCTCTTTTCCCTTTTGTGTGGTATTATACATACCATATTGAAAAATATCACACTCCAACCATAAACTGTTATAATTACTACTTTACATAACATCTCTTTTAAATATGCCACTAAGAGAAGAGCAAGTAAATGCATTTATATTAACCTTCTTATCTACCCTGTAGACAAACACTTTTGCCTGACTCTAAGAAGCACCTCAAAGAAAGTGGTTAAGAACCTTGTATGTACTTCAAGTCACTTATTTATATAGAAAATACCTAGGCCAGTGGTCGGCAAACTGCGGCTTGCAAGCCACATGCAACTCCTAAGCCACGGTTTGCCACTCTGTTGACTAATGAGTTTGCAAACCACTGCATAAGGCATTATCCTTACCCAGAAGGTTTGACTTCAGGTTAAAGACATTAGTACATTATTAAAATATTTTTAAGTGTTTTTTTTCTAAGGCAATGGTCAGCAAACTCATTCATCAACAGAGCGGCAAACCAAGGCTCGCCAGCCATATGTGGCTCACAAGCCGCAGTTTGCCTACCACTGGCCTAGGCATATGCATGAGGTCAGTTACCTCAGAAGTGAAGAGAATAAATTGTACATAACCTATTTTCTTTACAAGAACATTCTTCTATGAATCCCCAAAATGCATTCCTTTGTTTTTCAGTCCTCAGGGACACTGTCCTCAAAGCAGATCAAATCCACAATAATTACCTGAAAACCATTTCATCTTTCTTGTCAAAAAATGAAACATTAGATATAAATACATACTTTATACAATCTCAAAAAATGTGTTTTGAACATGTTATTCTCCCTGAAATCATGATGCCTCATCTAATCAATTTTGAGAGCACTGTGTCATGACAACTGGCAGTGGCTTTCTCCCTTTCTAAATGGTGCATGAAATCATTGCGCATCTTCCAATCAATTGCATTTTTAAGTCAATAGAATGTGCTATAAAAACAAAGGACGAGAGCCTTTCTATAAATCCTATAAAAATAAAACCTTGGTAGCTATTTAAGTCTCTGACTCAAAACTTATTATTAAATGGATAGTAATCACTAACACTATTAAAAAATATTGAGAATTTGAACTTCTCATATTTTGTAGCAAGCAAAGTTTTATTGTTTTGCATTTAAATACGAGGACAGAATACTTAAAGATACATATTTTACATTAATGCACTGAAGATGCTTTATTTATAATTATGCCAATAAACTTCCATGAAGCTTGCACAGTCTATCTGAAAGGCAATGGTATCTTGGGATTTTTAAATCTTAAAATATTGACAAGATTGACATATGATACCTTTAACGCATACACATAGTACAAATAATTAAAACAATACTATTTCCTGTAATTCAAACAACTAGCATTGTCTATCATGCTAACAGAACACTTCATAAGACCAGACTATTTAAATTTGAAATTCCAAGTAATATTATATGGAGATGGATTTCTTTAGTGAAAAAATAGAAAATCTGTTGCTGTTTTCCCCAGGGAAATTTGCTAGGCACTACTGCTGATCTCTATAAAACCTCATGAATTTTGATTCTACCAATTCAGATTTTATGATAATTTGGGCAGAAACTGAGCTAAAGCTTATAGGTTCCTTTAGGATTTAGATTTTTGCTTCCTATATACTTGCCAGGGCTAAAAAAAAAAATGGCTGATGCATAATAAAAACTTACTGAGTACAAGACTGAAGTAACAACTTTACAAGAAAAACATGACAAATTTTCTGGAACACTTAAAATTAAGAACGTATAAACATATTATTTAAAATAAATACCCATTAACATGCTTATTTTAATACACTGTTCCCCAGTAATTAACTTATAAGCTCGGGAATAATGACTTGTCAAAAATATACATTTAACTAGTTAGCATTCCAATAATCTATCTATATAAACTCTAATATGCAAATAGACCGAACAGAGGAATGACTGGTCACTAAGATACACACTAACCACTAGGGGGAAGACATTCAATGCAGGAGCTGCCCCCAGCCCATAGGCCCTAACCAGCAGCAGCAGCAGGGGCGGGGTCGTCAAGCGGGTGGTGCTAGACCAACACAGGTGTGAGCAGTGACCCCAATCACCCCGCTGGTCACCCCACAGATTGGCCCTAATTGCTGGCCATGCCTAGACACCCTACCAGCGCACTAAATTCATGCACCGGGCCTGTAGTATATATTATATATATATCAGAGGCCTACTGTGTGAAATTTGAGCAAGAGTGTGCCTTCCTTCCCCCGGCTGCTGGCTCTGGCTATCCTCTGGTACCTGGGACCTGGGATTCCCTCCAGCTACTGGCAGGCACAGGGGATCTGGGCTTCCCTCGCAGCCCTGGATTCATCAGGAAGGTCATCCAGTCTAATTAGCATATTATGCTTTTATTATTATAATGTTAGTATGTACTTAGTCCCAGGCTGTTTGTTATTTGTTTTCTTATTGTTTCAAATGTATGTTTTGTTCTTGCTTAAACCCATGTTAAACTTAGTCTTTTATTTCTCAATACATATAATCAGTATAAGAAAAGAAAAATAATAAAAATTATAAAGTTGGCTTCAATTTTATACATTTACAATGGGCCAGGTGTTCTCATTATATTTCCAGTTATACCAGATATGTACTCTATGAACTTAAAAAAGTTATATTATCTACGATGGCATAAAAAATGGCCATTGAAAAACTTAAGGTTCAGAGTTTTTTATTGAATTTATTTTTTAGAGAGAGAGAGAAAGAGGGAGACAGAAAGAGAGAGGGGGGGTGGGGATTTGGTGTTCAACTTATTTATGCATTCACTGGTTGATTCTTGTATGTGCCCCGTGTGGGGATCAAACCCACAACTTTGGCATATTGAGATGATGCTCTAACCCAGTGGTCAGCAAACTGCAGCTCATGAGCCGCATGCGGCTCTTTGGCCCCTTGATAGTGGTTCTTCCACAAAATAGCATGGCCTGGGTGAGTCTATTTGGAAGAAGTGGCGTTAGAAGAAGTTAAAGTTTAAAAAATTTGGCTCTCAAAAGAAATTTCAATCATTGTACTATTGATATTTGGCTCTCTTGACTAATGAGTTTGCTGACCACACTGCTCTAACCAAATGAGCCCAGCCAGGGCTCAGAAATTTTTTTAATTCAACAAATATTTCCAGTTGAATTCAATCTATGATAAATTGGTTAAATAGCGTAATTAAACAGAACTTTAAGATGGAGTAGAGTTATGGAGAAACACTCTTTATGTAGCATAAAAAATTAGACATTCAGAAAGAAGGTTGTCTGGATAAGTTATCCAGAAAATGGCCTTTATTAGCTGCAAGACCTTTGCCTGCAAAGGATTTTGTGGGTAAATAAAATTGACTCAAATTGTTTGGGTCTGATAGAACCATCTAGATTTGGTTACTAAAATGAATTCACCAACAGATTTCCAGAAAATAGGATCACTAGAAACATCAAATACAAAATAATCTATTCCCATAGAACAGTATTAAAATAGTTCTCAGGTTAGTTAAACCACTGAAACCAAAGTTCCAAAATTCAACAGTTCAAGACTGATAAAGTTCAAGTTGGTTCCAGTTCACCAGGGGTGCTCTGTGCTTGGTCCCATGTACCTTTGCAAGAACCTGGGCTGATGGCAGCTTTGACATCTTCAACATGTGGCTTTTGGGGGTAGTTTGGTATCACCCTCCTCCTTTTCATCAGTAAATTGAAAGAGTATGAAGGAACAGCTGGGTGAGGGTGGTTATACATCAGACTTGGAAGCGGTACACAGCACATATGGCCAGTCCATGGCCATACCTAACTACAGAGGAAGCTGGGAAATGTATCTAGTTGGATGCCCAGGAGGAAGAGAAGAAGAAATTCAGGTGAAGAACTAATGTCTCTGTCACAAAAGTCATTCAACAAGCTGGTCTTCTATAGCCTTGTAATTTTGAGCCTCAAAAGAAAACAAAAGGGCAGTTTGGAGGAGTAGCAGTTCAGTTTTGGGGATCAGAGGGCATTAGGCTAAGTGACCTTGGCAGGATCTGTCCCATCCTTTTGGGACCACAGTTCTTTCAACCAGAGAAGAATTCTCTGAGAGTTTTAGCCTCCTGTTGTTCCCTGTAGACTCTCATTGCAGCTGCCTCAGCTATAACACATTAGGCACTGGGACTGAGTACAATGAAAAAAACCCACACAAAATAATTTTTCCCCACTCTCTCTGGTTGTTGGGAGACCTTTTTCCTTCTCTTCAAGCCCAAACAAGAGGACTTCTTCTGGAGCTCACTGTTGGCACCTATGTCCATGTCCATGGTCTCCATTGCCCAGTCCAGACACAGAGAAAAAGGCATGGGACACTAACGGCCTGTTTGACGGTACTTCCAATTCTCATCTTCCTCCCCAACTGACCAGCTCCTCTTTCCTCTCCAAATTCCTTCCTGAATGCTAAGTTCAGTAGCATGTGCCATAGGCAACACTGGATGAAGGATGTTCACTCCATCTTGCCCTAAACTGGACCCTGCATTATTAATTTTGTACTTGCTTAAATTCTCATCTATAATAATAAAGTGTAATATGCTAATTAGACCAGAAGTCCTTCTGGACGACCTTCAAATGAAGCCGGGGCTTCGAGGGAAGCCTGGGTCCCGGGTGCCAGCAGCCACAGGGAAGTCCAGGTCCGGGTGCCAGAGGGAAGCCAGTGCCAGCAGCTGGGGGAAAAAAGGCCTACTCTTTCATAAACTTTGTGCATCAGCCTCTAATTTAAGTATAAAACAAAAGCAACAACAAAAACTTTAGGAAATATACTGTAGTTTCCTTAAGTATTCTCAATGTTAAGATGAAATAATATTGTGTAACTGCAGCAGTTGGGAGGGATAGAGGGAAGGGGAGGAAGTTTAAATGTGCTGATTTTCTCCTTTTTCATAGTTACAAATACATCTAAAGTAGCTAAAATTCGGGAATAATCCACAAAGCAGCTAATAATGATGGTTGCCTGATCTCACTCAAGCTTGTGTTAGACTGTATTATTTTTTCAAATTATTTGTTACTTCCACCTATTCTCCTTTGCCATTCTTCCCAGTAGACCAAATATATTTCTTTATTTTATTCAGTTTGGGTTTGACCTTTCTGCTTTGACCAAATAAATGTGAGTATACATGACATGGACCATATTGAGGCATAAACTTAAAATGCACCTGCATGATTTGGCCCGGCTGCTCTTGTTCCTGCCAGGACTGAGTTCTAGGTGGGTCATAATGTATTCATTTTTAGACTGGGGGTAAAAAAACAGGAGCTGCACTGTAAGGGGGAGAATTTGGTAGGTAGGTCATATGAATACATAGATGGAGGGAAAGCACAAGAATGAAATAGAAAATGGAGCCAGAGGCTCATGTTCTAACTCTGGATGACTGTAGATAGAGGCCCTATCCTACTGCTATTAAAAAGCAGCTCTCCTTCCTTTTCTGGGCAGGGCTGGATTCCTCCGAAGCCTCATATCATTAGCTTGGTACCCTAGGTGTATCATATGTTACTGAGGAGAAAAAACAGGACATCCTATATAATAAAAGCCTAATATGCTAACTATCTGGTTGGCCATTCAACCAATCAAAGTATAATATGCTAATAATATGCCAAGGATGTTTTGCTCACTATCAGGTGCACTGACCACCAGAGGGCAGACAGTTGACTGGTAAACCAGTTGCTATAACGTTCACTGACCACCAGTGATTTCAATAGAAAAGAATAAAGGCTTAAAAATGAGTAAGCCCAGTTTTCAACTTAAGAAATTTGACAGGGAGAAAAAAAATGGTGGCAGAATAGACAGATGTGTCTGGACCCTTGTCGCTGGGCAGACGGAGAGAGAGCAGCTGAGAGTCGCACTGGGATGTTTGTTGGCAAGATAAGAGTCAGTTACCATCCAGGAGAAGGTGGGGGACTGCTGGACGGGGCTCTCCTGACCAGGCAGCCCCACTGCCACGGGGTTTTTGTCTGCCGGAGCCACCAGCACGAACACGGAGACCGCGCCATCTTGCAGAGGGAGGCGGATGTCTGCGGCTGTCTGAAAGCTGCAGCTGCAGCACCCACCGAACAGCCGGGGGACCCAGAACACCACTCTCCAATCGACGCAGACACAGGGGCTCAGAGGAGCTCCACATGGCACATGGAAAGGTCAGATTTCGCCTGGGATAAGGCGAGGTCTCCTGTACCAACAAATAGAGACATGCACACTGTGGGAACCGGGTGGTAGGAAAGCTGCTTCTCGAGAGGTCCGCAGATGTGGGGCAGGGTGTGATCCCTAAGTGTGGAAGGGGAGCTGTGAACAGAGGGGAACTCTAGAAAACAACTCATTTTGATCTGAGGCAAAAGGACAGCCTGGGAGTTATTACAGTGTCCTGGCTGCTCAAATCCCCACAAACTGGTATTGAGAACCACAGAGTAGCAGGATCTAAGCAGAGCCTAAAGAGGTCCTGTGCTTAGTCTGAGGTCAATTCTGAAACACTGCCACCCAGTGGATGACCCACAAATTAACTCTCGCATACCCACAAAAGAATTAAGAATAAAGACACACCTCAGCAGTGGAACACAGGGAACTGTAATACCCTCCCGACTGGAAAACTTGAGTGGCAATCAGAACAATAGTGGAAGTGAATAACCTCCACTACTGCCCATTCTGTTTTTTTTCTTTTCTCCTCAATTGACTTTACCTTTTAATTATTATATTTTTGTTTTCAACTAGTATTATTACTACTACTATTTTATCTTTTTTGGGGGGAAAGGAGCGAGTGTGTTTTGTTTTCTCTTTATTTTACTTTGAGATTAGAATTCTACACTCTATTTTCATCTTTCCTTTACCATAATTTCATTCCAACTCAATTCTACCTTTATGCCAACATTCTCCTCCTAACTTTCCCCATTTTGTTGTCTTGTTTCTCTTTCCCTTTTCCAACTTTAGAGTCTTCCTATTCTTTCTCTTTACCTGGTTAAAATTTCACACCACTTCTATATCGAATTTCAAATCCCCTACTCCAAGTCCATACAAACTTCTCTCTTCTTGTCTTCACTATCCAAAATGTTGTTTTTCTCTATGTCCTTTTGTTGCTGTTTGCCTATACGATTATATCGATTTTTTGTACTTTTTGTGAAATTATTTTAGCTTATTCTATTTGTTTATTTTGCTTTTTGTTTGCTTTGTTTTGGTTTGTTTTTTATCTCCCCTTTTCCTCGTCTCCCTTAATATTACTTGTTATTTGTAGTTTGTATTAATCTCCAGATACTTATTGCTGGCATTTGTTGGGATTAGTGGCTATTCTATTGGAGTTTTCTCCTCACATCTATAATTTGTTCCCCTCTTCTCTCTTATTCTCTTTCTTTTCTCTCTGACTTTTTTTCTTTCTTTCCATCTTCTTCTTCTCTTTTTTATTTTTTTATTTTATTTTATTTTTTCCTTATTTATTTTTTTCTCCCTTCTCCTAATATGATAATGTCAATCCTTGCTTTTCTTTTTTTCCTCATTTTCCTCTTCTTCTTTCTCTATTTACACCTAATTTGTCTTTCAATGGTGGTCACCTTATTTGTGGTTATTAATATCATGAATACATTTCTGTTCAGTGCCTTGTGTGTTGTACCTGGTCATGTTGTAGTTTGTGCTTTTGAATCAATGTAGGAGAGAGATCTATATAACCAGACACCGGGAGAAGAAAGATCATGGGGAGACGAAAAAACAGCCCGCATGACAGAAAGGAGGTATCATCAGAAAAGGAAATAAACAAAATAGAAGCAGAAATAAGCCTGCCAGAGAAAGAGTTCAGAAAATGATCATAAGGTGGATGAAAAAAATGGAAGACAAAATCAACAATGTGAGTAAGAGCCAAGAGGAAATGAAGAAGAAGAAGAAATGCAGAATAAACAAGAAGAAATGAAAAATGAAATCACTGCTATAAAGAACTCAATAGAAAGCATTAAAAGTAGACTAGAAGAAGCAGAGGACCGCAGCAGTGAGCTAGAGGAGAAGTTAGGAAAAAATACTTAAGTACAGCAGCTTCTAGAAAAAAAATTAAAAAGCAAGAGGAGAGCCTAAGGGAACTTTTGAAAAACACAAAACAAAAAAACATCTGCATAATTGGGGTTCCAGAAAGAGCAGAAACTGAGCAAGGAATAGAAAACCTGTTTGAAGAAATAATGACAGAAAACTTCCCCAATATAGGAAAGAAAAAACCCACACATATCCAAGAAACTCACAGAGTCCCAAGCAAAATGAACCCCAATAAACCTACAACAAGGCACATTATACTTAAATTGGCAAACACCGACGACAAAGAATCTTAAAAGCAGCCAGAGAGAAACAGAAAGTTATCTACAAATGAACCCCCATAAGACTAGCAACTGATTCCTCAACAGAGACTCATCAGTCCAGAAGGGAATGGAATGAAATATACAAAGTCATGCAAAGGAAGGGTGTGAATCCAAGAATAGAGTACCCTGCAAGGCTTTCAATCAAAATTGAAGGTGAAATCAGAAGCTTCAAAAAAGGACTATGGGAATATATTACCACCAAACCAGCAGTGCAAGAAATGTTAAAGGGTCTGCTGTAATAAAAAGAAATAGGAAGCGAAGAAGGAACTCTGGGGTAAAGACTAAAAATGGTGACAGATAAGTACCTGTCAATAATAACCTTAAATGTAAATAGATTAAATGCTCCAATCAAAACACATAGGGTAATCGATTGGATAAAAAAACATGATCCATATATCTGCTGTCTACAAGAAACCCACCTCAGGGAAAGAGATGCACAAGATTGAGGGTGAAGGGATGGAAGATGGTATTTGAGGCAAATGGAAATGAAAAAAAAATCTGGGGTTGCAATACTTATATCGACAAATTAGATCTCAAAGTGAAGGACATAAGAAGAGATAAAGAAGGCCACTTCATAATACTAAAGGGAACAATCCAACAAGAAGAAATAACTCTGGTAAACATATATACACCCAATATAGGAGCACGTAAATACATACAAAAAACTCCTGGAGGATATTAAGGGATTGTATTGACAGCAATACAATCATAGTAGGAGACTTTAATATCCCACTGTCACCAATGGACAAATTCTCTAAACAAAAAATTGGGAAAGAAACATCAAGGCTAAATGACTCACTAGACCAGATGGAATTAATTGACATCTTCAGAACATTTCACTCCAAAGCCACAGAATATATATGCTTCTCCAGTACACATGGGTCATTTTCAAAGATATATCATATGTTGGGTCATAAAAATAGTATCTTCAAATTCAAGAAGATAGAAATCATATCAAGCATTTTCTCAGACCACAGTGGCATAAAACTGGAAATCAACTATAATAAAAACAATAGAAAGAAATCAAACACATTGAGACTAAACAGCATGCTATTAAACAACGACTGGGTAACCAGAAAGATCAAGGTAGAAATAAAAAAACATCATGGCAACAAATGACAATGCCAACACAAAAATACAAAATTTATGGGCCACAGTGAAAACAGTCTTGAGAGGGAAGTTCATAGCCCTACAAGCATACTACAAAAAACAGGAAACAATGGTAATGAATTCCGTAACCCTACAACTCAAAGAACTAGAAAGAGAGCAACAAGAAGAGCCCAGTGTAAGCAGAAGGAAGGAAATAGTAAAGATCAGAGTGGAGATAAACAACATGGAGACCAAAGAAACAATTCAAAAGATCAACAAAACCAAGAGCTGGTTCTTTGAAAGGGTAAACAAGATTCATGGACCTGTAGCCAGGCTAACCAAGAAGCAAAGAGAGAAGACTCAAATAAACAAAATTGAAAATGAAAGAGAAGAAATAACAGACCCCACCGAAATACAAAGGATTGTTAAAAAATACTATGAACAACTCTATTCCAACAAATTGTACAAACTGCAGGAAATGGACATATTCCTACAAAAATATAACCTTCCAAAACTGAATCAGGAAGAATCTAAACAGCTCAATAGTCCAATAGCTATGAAAGAAATTGAAGCAGTCATCAAAAAGCATCCAGCAAATAAAAGTCCGGGACCAGATGGCTACACAAGAGAGTTTTACCAAACTTTCAAGGAATAATTTAAACCTATCCTCCTCAGACTACTCAAAAACATTCAAGAATAGGAACACTTCCAAACACCTTCTATTAAGCCAACATCACCCTAATACCAAAACCAGATAAAGACAACACAATGAAAGAGAATTATAGGCCAATATCTCTCATGAACATACATGCAAAATCCTCAACAAAATTCTAGCAAATCGGATGCAGCAGTACATCAGAAAGATCATACACCATGACCAAGTAGGATTCATCCCGGAAATGCAAGGATGGTACAATATCCGCAAATCAATAAATGTGATACATCACATAAACAAATTGAGAGATAAAAATCAATTGTCCTATCAACTGATACAGAAAGAGTATTTGACAAAATCCAAGACCCTATCTTGATAAAAACTCTCAGCAAAGTGGGAATAGAAGGATCATACCTCAACATCATAAAAGCCATATATGATAAACCCACAGCTAACATCATACTCAATGAGCAAAAACTAAAACCATTTCCCCTAAGAACAGGAACAAGACAGGGATGCCCACTCTCACCTCTCCTGTTTGTCATAGTACTGGAAGTATTAGCCATTGCAATTAGACAAGAAGAAGAAATAAAAGGCAGCCAAATTGGAAAAGTAGAAGTAAAGCTGTCCTTATTTGCCAATGACATGATACTGTACATAAAAAACCAGGACTTCATCCCAAAACTAATTGACTTAATAAATGAATTCGGCAATGTAACAGGATATAAAATTAATGTCAAGAAATCTGTGGCATTTCTATACACTAATAGTGAAATTACAGAAAGAGAGACTAAAAAAGCAATCCCATTTACCATCCCACCCAAAAAATTAAGATAACTAGGAATAAACCTAACTAAGGAGGTAAAAGACCTATATGTAGAAAACTACAGGACATTGAAAAAAGAGATAGAGGAAGATGTAAATAGATGGAAGAGCATACAATCCTCATGGATTTGGAGAATCAACATCATTAAAAAGTCCATACTACCCAAAGCAATCTATAGATTGAATGCACTACCCATTAAAATACCAACAACGTATTTCACAGACTTAGAAAGAATTCTTCAAAGATTCATCTGGAACAAAAAAAGACCACGAATAGCCACAGCAATCCTGAGAAAGGAGAATAAAGTAGGTGGGATCTCAATACCAGATTTCAAGCTATACTACAAAGCAACTGTTCTCAAAACAGCCTGGTACTGGCATAAGAACAGACATATAGACCAATGGAAGAGAATAGAGAATCCAGATATCCACCAAACCACTATGCTCAATTAATATTTGACAAAGGAGGCATGAACATACAATGGAGTAAGATAGCCTCTTCAATAAATGGTGTTGGGAAAATTGGACAGATACATGCAAAAAAATGAAACTGGAACACCAACTTACACCAAATACAAAAATAAACTCAAAATAGATACAGGACTTAAACCTTAGAAGGGAAACCATAAATATAGTAGAGGAATCCACAGGCAGCACAATCTCAGACATATGCTGAAAGAACTTCTTTACTGATATTGCGCCATTGCCATGGAAGCTAAAGAAAAAATAAACTAAAGGGACTACATCAAAATACAAAGCTTTTGCACAGCAAAAGAAACCATCAACAAAACAACAAGAAAGTATGGGAGAGCATATTTGCAAATGTTATCACTGATAAAGGTTTAATCTCCAACATCTACAGACAACTTATACAACTTAATAAAAGATAAATGATCCAATAAAAAATGGGCAAAGGACCTAAATAGAACCTTTTCGAAAGACTACAGAAGCAAGGCCAAGAGACACATGAAAACATGTTCAAAGTCACTAATTATCCTAGAGATGCAAATCAAAACGACAATGTGATACCATCTTACACCTGTCAGAATGGCAATCATCAACAAATGAACAAACGACAAGTGTTGGTGAGGATGCGGAGAAAAAGGAACCCTTGTGCACTACTGGTGGGAATGCAGACTGCTGCATCCACTGTGGAGAACAGTATGAAGTTTCATCAGAAAACTAAAAATGGATCCCCATTTGACCCAGCAATCCCACTCTTAGGAATTTATCCTAAGAAATCGCGAACACCAATCAGAAAGGATTTATGCACCCCTATGTTCATAGCAACACAATTTACAATAGCTACAATTTGGAAACAGTCTAGGTGCCCTTCAGCAGATGAATGGATCAGAAAACTATGGTGCATCTACACAATGGAATTCTATGCTGCCATAAAAAAGAAGGCATTATTCCCATTTGCAGCAACCTGGATGGAACTGGAGAGCCTTATGCTAAGTGAAATAAGCCAGTCAATGAAAGAGAAACACCACATGATCTCACTCATTTATGGATAATAAAGAACATTATACACTGATGAGCAAAAGGATAGACACAGAAGCAGTAAAGCATCAAACACATCAAATAACAGCAGGAAGGTTAAGGAGAGGTGGCGTAGATAAGAGATCAACCAAAGGACTAGTATGCATGCATATAAGCATAACCAATGAACACAAGACACTGGGGGTTTGGTGTATGCCTGGGAGGTAGGGGGGGCAATGGAGAGTTATGTATACATGTAACACAATTTAAAAAAAAAGAAATTTGATAATAGAATAAAACCAAAGAGAAACAGGGGAAAAGATAATAAAGGCCAAAAAAAATTGTAATCCTCACCTAAGAATATGCTTTAAAAAAATGATTTTAGAGAGGATGAAGAGAGACAAAGAATAGAGAGAGAAACATCGATCTGAGAGGAAAATATGATTGGTGTCTGCCCACTGGAGCCCGACAGGGGATCAAACTCAAAACCTGGGCATATGCTCTTATCAGTATTCAAACCTGAGACCTTTTAGTGCAGGGGTCAATGTTCCAACCAAATGAGTGCCACATCAGCCTCAGCAATAGAAATTTTGATAAAAGTGAAAAGGATGATACAAGAGAGTATCAAGGAAGTCTGAAGTTGATATAAAAAAAGGGCGTGAATCAGACAAACCCCTGGCAAAACTAATCAAGGGAGAAAAGGCATGAATGAACAATACTAACAAAGAAAAAATGGAGACATAACTAGAGATCCATCAGAAATAAATGAGAGTAGAATGCCCTGAGTGATTTACTGTCACTAAATAGAATATTTAATATTATAAAAAATATATAATTAATTGTCTGATTGGAGAGAAAAAAAGGAAAGCTTGAATAGTTCTGTATCATTAAATACACTGACATTGTACTTAAAAATCTATCCTCAACCCCTCTGAAAAGTCAAAATATATTCTAAAACATGCCTATAAAGCTACCATTGCAATATTAAACAAACACCTCCTTGGGAAGCAGGCAGATACAGTTCTCAGATAACCTTAACACAAACCAGACAAGGACACTTATAAGAAATTAAAGAGACTCATGTTCAATATCTCTTGAACATGAATACAGAATTCAACAAATCTAGCAGTATGTTTAAAAAGATTAAACATAAAGACCAAATTGGTTTCATTTTATTTAAAAAACACAAGGTTTAAACATTAGAATATGAGAATAAAAACCATAAGATTATTTCTACATATGAAAAAGCACTTAAGAGCTCCATAAGATGTTTTGCTTTTGTTTTTTTTAATTTTAATTAAATCTTTATTATTCAGATTATTACATTTGTTTTTCATTTTTCCCCTCCATAGCACCCCTCCACCCAGCTCCCACCCTTCCCTCCCTCCCATTGACCTCATCCATAGGTGTATGATTTTTGTCCAGTCTCTCCCTGTATACCCCTCACCCGTTTCCCCTGAGAATTATCAGTCCACTCCCTTTCAATGCTCCTGATTCTAGTATATTCACCAGTTTATTCTGTTGATCAAATTTTTAATTCATTTACTTTTTAGATTCACTTGTTGATAGATACATATTCGTTGTTCATAATTTTTTTACTTTAATCTTTTTCTTCTTCCTCTTCTTAAAGAGTACCTTTCAGCATTTCATATAATACTGGTTTGGAGTTGATGAACTCCTTTAGCTTTTTCTTCTCTGTGAAGCTCTTTATCTGCCCTTCAATTCTGAATGATAGCTTTGCTGGATAGATTATTCTTGGTTGTAGGTTCTTGCTATTCATCACGTTGAATATTTCTTGCCACTCCCGTCTGGCCTGCATCGTTTCTGTTGAGAAATCAGCTGACAGTCGTATGGGTGCTCCCTTGTAGGTAATGAACTGTTTTTCTCTTGCTGCTTTTAATATTCTCTCTTTGTCTTTTGCTCTTGC
>JAAGEH010000392.1:13324216-13385444 GCA_011751065.1 Lasiurus cinereus
ACCAGATGTGGGAAGTTTTCAGTCATTATTTCTTTAAATAGGTTTTCAGTATCTTGCTCTCTCTCTTCTGGCACTCACACAATTCTGATGTTGGTACGTTTGAAGCTGTCCCAGAGTCTCCTTACATTATCTTCACATTTTTGGATTCTTTTCTCTTCTTGCTTTTCCAGTTGAGTGTTTTCTGCTTCTTTATATTTCAAATTTTTTACTTGATTCTTGCCTTTCTCTAGTCTGCTGTTAGGACTCTGTATAATATTTTTTTTATTTCAGTCAGTGAATGCTTAATTTCTAGTTGGTCCTTTTTCATCTTTAGTTGGACCTTTACCATCTCTAGTTGGCTCTTTTGCATCTCTAGTTGGTCCTTTTTCATCTCCTCTTGGGACTTGATAAATTTATCCATCTTTTCTAGCATATTCTTGAAAAACCTTATAAGCGTGGTTTTGAACTCTATATCCAGTCATTTTTTGCCCTCCATTTCTTTTGTTTGTGATCCCTTCCCTTGTTTCACTATGTCAGAGAAACTTCGGTGTTGAGTTCAGCCTTATAATGCCAGACTTGCAAAACCGAAGAAGCCTCTGTTGAGCTTGGGATGGGTGGAGTCTCAGGGCTTAAGGGACCGCCTTGCCTTCCAGTCGATCCCGCCCTCCATGGCCCCTGAGTCTCACGTGACTGGGTAATGGCTGGAGCGGTCCTTGTGCCAGAGCGCCCGCAGTGCTTCTAGACCGCTTCCTCTCCTGCTCCCCTGCGCACCAGGACCACACGAGTCTAGGTCTCCGGGGTTTCGCCCGAAACAGGGGCTTAGTGGAGTCAGAAGTGGCACAGTTGGGAGGGTCTGTCTCCCGCCCACTCGCAAAAAGCCAGCAGCACAATCAGCAATCTGTCCTTTGCGCAGTGCCGTGCGCGCCGCCACCAGCCCTCTGATCTTTTGCGACTCCCCTAAATTTCCGTGCACTTCTCCCTTTTCACAGTCCAAACTCACCCCGTATGAGTTTCGGCTGGATTTGGGGTTTAGTGTCATAAAAGAAGGGGTTCAATGCCGTTGGGAGTCTCCGTTTCCCTCCTGCCAGAGAAAGCTAGCCAGGTACTCTGGCACCCGCTCTCTCCGCATGCACGTCTCTGTACCTCAGCTTTTTGCAGCTCCTCTGGGTCTCCGTGAGCCCCTCTCTTTCCTTCTAGCTATAGAACTTCCACTCGGCCAGCTTTCCTGTGGTTCTGGATGATGTCTATTCTGTCTTTTAGTTGTAGTTTTGAAATTGTTGTGCGAGGCAGCAGTGTAGGTGCTTACCTGTGCCGCCATCTTGGATTCTCCTCAGATGTTTTAAATCTCATAAAAAATAGATAACCTCTTTAAACTATTAAAACAAACAAAAATACTGAATCCACCTCCCATAAAAAGACACCAAATATTTTAATGGTGAAAATTAGAAGAATTCCCTGTAACATTAAGAACAAGTCAAGAATGCCTACCACTATTCTTTTGGTACTTTACAGGAAACAACTGGGTAAAACAAGAAAAATAAAAGAAACAAAAAATAATTATTATTTTAAAAAAGAAGAAACAAAGCTTTCATTACTCCTAGCTGATATGACTGTTTTTAAGAAATTCTAAAACATCTGTGAACAAATTTTCAGAATGAATGAGGTTAGGCAGGGGACTTGACTTAAGATGAAGATACAAAAATATGTTGCATTTCTGTTTGCCAACAAGAGCTAGAAAATGATTTCTCCCCCCCCCACACACCCACACACATAATTAATAAAACCAGCAAATAAATAAATAAAATCCTAAGAAATATGAGGAATAATCATAAGACATTAAAAAATACAAATATTAAAAATATACTACCTACTACCTTTATGGCTAGGAAGGCTGAAAATTGTGACTATAGTCAGTCTGCCCCAAATTCAATGCAATCTCAAAGTTCCAATAAGTTTTTTAAAAGCTGAATCTAAAATTTAAACAGGTAAGCAAAAAACTAGATATTGCAATCCTAACTCATACCATACTTTTAAAAATTCAACTCCAGATGAATTTTTAATCTGAATGTGAAAATATTTTTAAATAAAACAGAAAAATATATGTAAGACCTTGTGGTAATAAAGAATTTATTAAGATAAGCACACAAAAATTCCCCCAACTTCCCCCCCGCAAAAAAAAAAAACTAATGGTAAAAGAAAAAAAGATTGATAGGTTGATAATATTAAAAACCAAGAACTTTTGTTTATTAACAGGAATTCTAAAGAAAGAGAAAAATCAAGCAAAAATCTACAGCACATAAAATGGATAAAGGGTTATCTAAAATATATTAAGATTTTTTAAATGCATAAAAGATACCAGTAAGCATTTGAAGAAGTGCAACTAAAGCAAGTTTGAAATTACAACATTAGTAGTCAGGGAAAAATAAATCAAGAGCAGAACAAAATAATATTTTATATTCACTTAACTAGAAAAAAAAAGAAAAAGACAGACAATTCGAAATACTGACTAGTACAAAATGAATTCTTACACTCAACTTTTTGTAAAACAATTTAGCATCACCTTATGAAGCTGATTACCGACATTCCCTAAATAGTCCACACATGTGCACTCAGATATGAGAATATTCATAGCTGTGACAGCAAAAAGGCAGAAGTAACTTGAATCCATTAACAACAGAATGGAGGAACAAATCACTTTACTCAATGAAGTATTATTCAGCAGTGAAAAGAAACAGCTACATCCAACAAAATGTATGAGTCTTAGTTCTTCAAGCTCAAACTCAACTTAAACTAAAAAGTAAACTCTTCAACAATATATAATTAATTCTAAGAACCACTAAAATGATGAACACTAAATTGAGGATAGTAAATACCACTACAGAGCAGACGGCGGGCTTCAATAAAGACTAGCATGTGGGTTTATGCAACAGTATTAGCAATATGCCGGTTCTTAAATTGAGTATTAGCATCAAAGACTACCATGTTATTTTTATGTTTTATAATTTCAGATCTTACAAATATTAATTTTTATGTAAAATACTGTGTGATAAACTTTAAACCAGTTTTGAAACTTGATTCAAGAGACAGCACATAAACATTCTCCTAATAAACTGATCTATATTTCTTCCCAGTTTATCTTACACATATTTCTCCAGTACCACAACAGTGACATTCACTATATTATTTACTTATTAATTTATTATTTTTATTTACTGATTTGAGAGAGGAAAGGAGAAAGAGAAACATCAATTTGTTATTCCACTTATTTATGCTTTCATTGGTTGACCTGGGATTGAACACCCAACTTGGGTATATCTGGATAATGTTTTAACCAACCAAGCTACCTGGCCAGGGCCTCCCTATGTTATTGAACTGATGCACAATAATTTTATAAAGAGTGTCAAACACACTGGATATTAAGAACAAGTAAATAGCACTGTAAGAAATAACATAAATGACAATTTGGAGAACTGTGTGAATGTTGCATGCTATATTTCCCCAAAATTGATTAAAATCAAAATAAATTAATCTGATTTTCATTCATAAATACAAAGAAAGAATAAAATACATTAGCACAATTTAGTGCACTGCTATATTCTATTGGTGTGCAATAGTTTTGTAAAAGTAAGTTTCTTTGACAGTACATTACACAGATTAATCTTTCTTTAAAACTTTAGAAAACAGGAAAGAGAGCCAATATAATCTACCAATAAGCAAGTTTTTTTGTGATTTCTTTTCAAAGCCTGCCATTATGTTAACTGCTTCTGAAGATAAATTAGCTATTTATCCTAATGGTTAAAAAAAAAAAAAGTGGAGAAAGAACCTTAAAATAAGTTAAAGACCATAGAATCTACAACGCTCATTTCTGTGAGCATTGTAGAAAAAAAGCCAGATGTAGAAAAAAGTCAAACTTGCAGAGGAAATAAAAGTACTGAAGAAACAGGGAAAAAGTGATCTACCTTAAATGAGTCATTTTAATCAATAACAATAAATAATTTGATTTTTAAATATATTCTTCAAAGGAAGTAATAAACTTCTTTTAATAAAATAGCTCAGCAAGCAAAGATTTGAGAAATCTCAACACCTATGTTACAAAAAGATTTTTATCCTGTGGTGTTAAAGACAACACCTTAATACCAACTCCTTAATTATTTGAGAGAAAAACTATTTTATTTTTAATATGCCCAGAATGTGTATGTAAAAATGAAAGCCAAATAGTAATTCTAAGCAGTGAATTGCACAGAACAATGCTCATTTGTATTCATCCTAGGTCTTTAAGTAAGTATAGCCTGCCAAATGTAGCTTACTAGATTATTCTAAACCTCATTATCTGCTTTCTTTTTCTAGAACCTTTGTTCCATTTCCTCCTTCCCACAAGGCATTTAGTTCAGTGTTCTTCAAACTGTCACAGGAATAAGAAAAGAAGAAAAAAGACAAGCACACATTTATTTTGCTACTTGAAGCAGCTCTAAGTCATTACTAAATGTGAAAAAGGTTAACTATGTAAAGGGAAGTTTAAGATCTATCATAGCCTAAATATCTTACATGCTTTCTGCCTACAGCAAAGTGGGGAAGGGATCTATAGTCAGCTTTTCAAGGGACAGTATGGCTATGGTGACTTCTCTGCTCTTTCTAGACTTCCTTTTCCTCAAGAATGTCATCAAATATCCCATTTGACATGGTCCTTCCATAGATTCCATGGAAGGAGGAGGCGGGGGCAGAGGAAAAAGGAGGAGGAGCACATTTCTTTAAGGTTGCTGTACAACACAGCATAACTATTCATACCAACACCAAATAATCGTGGGGATTTCACAGCCTGGTCCAAGGGATGGAGAACCTGCGCAGGCAGAGATTATTCCCACTAAAAATACCTAGTTAGGAACCTAACCAGATTTTAAGATATTTTCTTTAAAAAAAGGCTTTCAACTGAAATCCTACATGGCTAATCCATTCACTCTGTCAAAATATACAACTCTAATTAGAAGATCTAACAGGGACAAAGTAATAATAAATCATGAAATATAAATACCATAAAGAAAACTTTCTATCCTTTTAATCAATTTTATTCATTAACAGATAGTGTTGGAACTACTCACCTTATTGTCTTCCCTCCCACAAAGTGTTGTACATTAAATTTTTTTCATATTACTTGGACAAATAATATACTTTCTATGAGGAAAACCAATTTTTGCCTTTAAATTTATTTTTATACAAAATTATATCCACTGTGATTAGCAAAGGGACACCATTGTACAGATATATCTGCATATAAATCTTTTCAAACTTGATCAAAGCCTATATATGGATGTGTATGTGCATGTATGTGCACGCACACATGCATGTGCATGTGCTTTTGTATGCTTTGGATCCAACAAAAAATTGTATCGCATTTTACATACTATATTACAACTTCTTTCTCATTTAGCAAAAAATTCTCACAGTCAACTGAAATAATTAACATTTTTTAAAAAGCTGTATAACATCCAAATATAATTTACTACAATGTATTCAATTACTCCTACACTGGCTAGCACTTAGGTTATTATAGTTGTCTTAGGTCTTGGTCGTTTCAAAAAATATTGCATTATATGAGCGTACAGTATACACACACATACACACACACACACACACACACACACACACACACGAACACAGTAATCAGCATCCATTATACTGGCTTTATTACTGCTATGGGACAATCTCACAGACTCTCAAAAGAACTGCAACAATCCTCACTCCTACCAGCACTTACACTCCTGCAACAATTGTACTCCTATCAGCAATACATTATGTAGGAAACTATTGTAGAATATGCTATGTGGCTAAAACATCTGATAAAGCAAAGTCACATACTTTTAGATATCAATTTTTTAAATATATTTTTATTGATTTCAGAGAGGAAAGAGGAGAGAGAAAGAGAAACATCAATGATGAGAGAGAATCATCGATTGGCTGCCTCCTGCATGCCCCACACTGGGAATGGAGCCAGCGACCTGGGCATGTGCCCTGACCGGGAATTGAACCATGACCTTCTGGCTCATAGATCAATGCTCAACAACTGAGCCACAGTGGATGGGCTAGGTATCAATTCTTTTAAAGTGATTTTTAATTGTGTGATATGCTTACACCAGTTGATTTAGCAAAGCTGCAGTTATAAGGTGTCTATATAAGAATCTCTGCAAGAATAAAGTTTATACTGGAGTTTATTTTAATTTACCTTTTTTTGATACTTCTACCCCATTAAGTTCTTTTTGTGCTTCTTCAATTTTGTCTAAGAAAAACAAAGAAAATTTTATATAAATAAATTTATCATATATAAATAAGAAGTCAGTAAAATAAACATACTTCCTATAAACAGTTCCTAACACACAGGAGTAACTATTTGTTAAATAGATTATTTATGAAACATATATGCATAAACTGGGAAAGTAATGACATATTTTCTTTTAAAATTATACTTACAATTTAATCTTCTTAGTCACAAAGACCGTTTCCAATTAATTGTTTCCATGATATAAATAATTAGTGCATTTAAAATACTGAACTACAGTTAAAAATATGTAGTTGCTTAATAAAAATAACAAAATAATACTTTCCTGTTGAAGATATGTAAATACCCAAAGGGATTTTTAGCAGATATAACAAATGCCTATTAGCTTAGAAAAGTCCAAGCAAAATCCACAGATGGCCTAAGACCTAAGTCAAACATGGAAGAAAGAAAAATAAAGGAAATGAGCTAAAACGTGCACAACACCCATCACTTTTGCCAACTCCTGATAACAGGACAGATTTATCTATGAATGATGTGGTTAGAATAGTGCATTTAAAAGATACTATAAAAGAACTAATGACTAAAATTATAAGAAATTCCAAGCCAAAACTTCCTGTCTATGCCACTTCTGAAGTGCTGTTCTATAGAAAGAGAAAATAATTGTTTACTGGTGTTTTAAAAAACAGTAACTAATGACTAAAGAACAGTTATATGTGTACAAAGTCTGAAAGATTAGGTATAACCCAGGAGCAATAACTAACAAAGACTTGGGAGGACAGCTTAAGGAAGGAACAGGAGAGGGCGGCAACTGAGAGCCTACAGTTCTTCCATCTAAGGCTTGGCAAACTGGATTTTGTAGATTAGTGCATGTTCTATTTGGGTAACAATTTTAATTTTATAGAGATACATATATTTGATTACTATGACAGTAACCAACACCAAGTTTTCAATACAGGGGTCTATGTACTAATTATAATTGCAAAAGTTATAAAATTCCCAAGATACTATTTTGTACTGAAATAAATACAATACCAATAATTATATAGTATTTTAGATAGTCCATGGAAGTATAAATGCTTTCAAAATACTGATACTTCAGCCATTTATGTCTTCTGGCATATACAATCAGCCCTCAAATGATTTCTAATGATAAACCTATCACTACCAGCCATAGTAGATGTTACCTCCAAAATGACATCCTTCCAAATAAAGAAAAGACACAGATCCCACCACAGGCCCTTTCAACTTTGGACCATCTGCCTCTTCCCCCATCAATCTTGCTAAAAAGGCCAGAAATTCAGAAAACCTTTGATATACTGATCAAACTTCTTTCAGTTGCATATTTCTCCATCCTTTGTGCCACATCAAGGCAGAGGTGGAACAGCAGAATAAAGGAAACAAGTTAGTTTGAAATTAGACACTACATATCAGCAATGATCAAAAGCAACTACATTTTTAATCCTGACAAATGCATTCCCCACAGCAGTGTCTACTTGCTTCCTGCTAATTATCAGATCAAGAATAAGATTAATAGAGACAACCTTGTGAAATAATATAATTTTTCTTATTTATACACTTTATTTATTTCTCATGAAATGAGTGAAATTGAAAACAGCACTAAAAGAACTTATTAAATGTAGAAAGTGGATCATACATTCAATAGCAATGTTGCTTCAATGAGAATAATACCAAATACATGGATGAAATCTATCCTATATAATCCTATGTAATAAGAGAGGAATATGCTAATTATCTGTTACTCCATGATATCAGGACCAATCTACAAGTGGGGGAGAGCTATAGGAGGGTGGGGCAGAGAGCTATAGGAGGGTGGGGCAGCGAGCTACAAGCTACAGTGGGGCAGGATTGTGAGCTAGGAGCTGGGCCAGTAGACAGAGAGCTACAGGAGTTCAGGGCAGCAAGCAGTGGAGAGCTGCCAGTGGCAGTGAGCGGGTGGCCAGCTGAGGCAAGTGGCAGCAAGATACTCTCCCACTGATTTGTGCGCAGAGCTATTAGTATTAATATAAGTAACAAAAGAACAAGGCCCAGTTTTTAAAAATACAATACACTAAGTACATTGTAGACTTTCAATAGGTAAATATAAAGAGATCACAAAACTTAAAATACATAGCACTTGAAAAACAGTTATTTCTATGACAGCAATTTGTCCAAACTTAGGAACCATAAATAATATGTATGTATATATTACATATAGTCATAGTAGTAATATTGTGTTTAAGAATTTATACAAACATAAATTGGCATTATATAATAAAACATTTTATTAACAGAATCAATTATGGCTCAAAGCAACAAAAATCTACAATAACATGTATTAAAACAATAGCTGCTATTTGTTTAGTATATTGAGGTTTGGCCACCTTCCATTTGTATTTTAATATAACAAATTTTACAAAAATGACTTCAACTTACATTAGACCACTAAATTCTAGTCTTTGTTTTTAAATTTTTCAATTAAGTTGCCTTTTTCTCTTTATAATAGTAGCGTATACTACTAAATCAGTAGATTCGGGTTAACTATTCTGTTAGCTATAAGCATCCACTTCAACGCTCTCACCCAGAGTGCCAGTTCAATAGGTAACACAATCTTCAATTAGCAAGCTTGCAAACAGCTATTACTAAAAAGCTTTTGCTTCAATTTTTATAAAAGTCCTGTTTATACTTAACCTTTATTTTATGATTCTCCTGGTAAAATATAATGTTTTGAAGACCTACTCAAAACTACAGGGAAAGTAAGCATTTATTATATGCTCCTAATTGGTTTACACAGGCAATTTACTCATATTTAAAAGCAGTATTTATCATTTTTTCACTATCACACAGAACAAGAAATATATTTTACATTTCAGCCAATTACACATGTATATATATGTCTACACATAAATCAAAACAAACTCACCTATACTCTATTTTCTGTCCTTATCTATTAAAAACGAAAAATGCCGTCCTTCCCACTACACTGATTCACAACCCACTGCTGGATAGTAAACCTGCAGCTTGAAATTCACTGATGTAAGAAACAGTTATCAACATTTCTTTTTAACCCTGATCCCTTTACCAAACCAAGGATAACACTTCTCAGCAATAATATATCTCATTACAAGCCTTGATTGTGGAGTTGGGGGTGGCATGTTGTTTGGGATGATGAGATCTCAGGTTCCGAAACATCTTCCATCACGACCTCCCTAATGGCACTGTTTTCTCAGGAGGTAACAATTTCACAGAGAACTATACATTTACAAATAAATAGTTTCTCTGTTGCTGCTGCTTATAAATACATATGCATGCAAAATGGACACTCACACCTAGTAAAGTAAGCAAGCATTCTTACTGTAATGAACTCTTAAGAAACAACCTGTCTATTAGGGTTCAGGGAAGATGACCAAATACTCTATAAAAAATTATTTCATAAAGCAATCTTCAAATGGGCAGTAAGCATATACTCTCCAAGCACTTTCATCCTATGGTGAAATGCCTCTCTCACCATCTCAGATGCCTAAACACCACTTTGTGAGAGACTTGGGATCCAGGACATTACAGCTTTGGGGACCAACCCATTAACAAAAGCTGTGTGTTTTTATTGTATTAAGTGCCTACCCTGTGTTGGGTACAATAGAAAGAACTAGTAAGAAAACAAAATGGCTCTCCTGGAGAGGCTTACAGATTATTATATCCTATAGTCATTTGAATATCAATTTGATCATAAATATAGAGACTGAATTCCCATGTGGCATCAAAGTTCTTTGTGATCCTACTACTGCCCTGCTCTTCTATCCCGACTTCCATCTTCAAGATGTCGCTCCTTTAGGACATCTTCTCTAACACCCTCATTGAGAGCTTGTCCTTTCCTTCTCTGTCACCACCAAATCTTGCATCCAGAACTCCATTCCTCTATAGTTGCATATCTCAGTGATCACCAGTAATAATGACATAAGATGGACCTGAATAATTTACTAATGGTATAAATGCTGACAATACCTGCCAAGTGACAGAGAGAAACACTGATACTTTCTGAAAAAAGACAAAAAGAAATACCTGTACACAGTCTTGAAAACTGGCATTGGCTGGTTTCACTTAAGAGCCTAGCAATGCATCTTCTTCAACATTATAAATAATTTTTATGTTTGGGAAACACTGAAAGCACCTGAATAGATATTAGTTCACTCAATCTATCAACTTACGTTATTGAAAGTGATTCAGAAGTACGTACACACTAAAAGTTATAAAAATAGCCCCAAGGATGTAAATTAAAGCATAGGGAATATAGTCAATAATATTGTAATTACTTTGTATGACGTCAGATGGGTTACTAGATTTATCGAGTTGATTACTTCCTAAAATATTTAAATTTCTAATCACTATGTTGTACACATGAAACTAATATAATATTGAATTTCAATTGTAATTGGAAAATAAATTTTTTAAAAAAATGAAATAATTTCTACCTTGATTCTATCAGCTTAACCTTTTTGCTTGCTATTCTGATAGACATCCATCACCTCTGTTCTAACAATGCCTCTCATCACAGTCCTGAAAACACAAAGTGGAAATGCTAACCAGAAATTCTATGAAGTAGATCCTAATAAACTGTAAAAGGCCTTTTATTTACTGAAAGAGCTACGATCTGAATGAAAAAAATCACCATATGTGACTGTACTATTTTTACTACTGAATAAGCCTAACTCCTACGTCTCCTCATTACACATTGGTACAAGCTCCTTACTCACTGTTAACTGTGGGAGCTATTTTACTAAGGCTAAATATATCGCAATGGCGTAATGTTATAAAGGCATCCAATACCCATAACCCTTTATAGACACTCTTCTAAATGAAGATTATGCTAGTGTTCATTACTAAATCAGCTAAATAAATCTACCAATATAAGAAACACATTTGAACTTAAAAATTACACATCTTACACATCCCTCTAGACCTACATCACTGAAAAAGATGATACTTTACAATAATGTCAAATATGATGTGATCATCTAGCCTAGTAATATTTCAAATTGAAAAAATTGCCTCAAGTAAGTGAAAAAATCAGATTCAACACTAAGCTAATGAATTTGAAAACTGTGACTAACTAGTAAAAATTCTAGAAAAACATAAAATTACTCAACTTGATCCAGGAAAAAAAGAAGACAACTAGGATAAGAACAATGGATGAAACTGAGAAATTTACCAAAGAGTAACAAAGATTGACCTTTTGTAAGGGTATTAGGCTAGAAGGTTTTATTATTAAATTCTTTCCAACTCTGAAGACTAAAGCATTTCTTAAATTGAACACAAGATAACAATAAAGGAGTTCTAAATAATTTCATAATGTTGGGATAACCTGATACCAAAATGTGAACAAAGAGGCAGAAAAACCAACACTATAGACAAATCTCATGCATGAATAAGGATGTAACAATCTTTATCAAGAACTATATTCATGGCCAAGTAGGGTGTAAATTAAATATGCAAAGTTATTTCAACAGCAGGAAGCATGTCATTATCAGCTGTAACAGCAAATAAGACAGGGGAGAGAAGGTAATCTAAATGTACAAAATGTACTTCAATAAATCATATCTATTTCTAATGCAAAAAAAAACCTTCAACAATGAATATAGAGGTATATATTTCATCATATCTCTCTATATAAAAAGCCAGTGGCCTTAATGCCATAATGACTGGAACGACCGGTTGCTGTGACAGCCACTGCAGCCAGAGAACTGGCCTGATCTGATCCAGACAGCCAACCTCCCGCTGTGTCCTCCTCCCAACAGGCCTGGCCCTGATCCACCGATTGGGGCCAAGCCTGCCAGACCCAACCAGTGCACGAATTCGTGCACTGGGCCTCTCATTAATCTAATAAAAATCCCCAAACAAAAAAAAATGAAGAGAATGAACTGGGGGATCAGAGAGAAATATGGTCCACGGAAGGTTGTTTGGTTGGTGTGCTTTCAAAGGTGTTTATAGACCCAAAGGGAGGAACCAATAATACGAGAGAAAAGCTTCCCTATCCAGTTTGGCTTAATGGATAGAGTGCTGACCTGTGTGTGGACTGAAGGGTCCTGGGTTTGAGTCCAGTTAGGAGCACATGCCTGGGTTTTGGGCTCGATCCCCAATAGGAAATGCAGGAGGCAGACAATCAATGATTCTCTCTCATCATTGGTGTTTCAATCTCTCTCTCTCTCCCCTATCTCTTCCTCTCTCTGAAATCAATAAAAGTATATTTTAAAATATTTTCAAAATGAAATAAAAGAAAAGATATAAGAAAGAGTAGAGGATAAAAGGGGCAAGTTCTGGAGACAGGGGAAGACAACAGCCAAAGTCTACAGCAGTGGTTCTCAACCTTTCTAGTGCCGTGACACTTTAATACAATTCCTCATGTTGTGGTGACCCCCAACCATAAAATTATTTTTGTTGCTACTTCATAACTGTAATTTTGCTACTGTTATGAATCATAATGTAAATATCTGTGTTTTCCTATGGTCTTAGGCAACCCTGCTAGAGGTTCTCAACCTGTGGGGTACCAGACCAAGGTGGGATGCCAGTTGCTGTCATCGGGGTGAGCCTCTAGTGGTTACTGAAAATTCTTTGCTCCCGCACACCACCTGGCGCTTGCACCCACTGCCGGTGCCCACAGCCAGCCCGGATCACTCAGCACCATCAGTGGGTGTGAGCAGCAGCTGCCAGCCCCAATCACCCTTCAGAGTTTCTCCACTTCCCCCTGCTTCTGAGGGACAATTGGGGCCAGCAGCCGCAACTGCCACTCACACCCACTGCCGATACCGCTCCCACTTGAACCCACAGCCAGCGCCACCACTTGCACCTGCTACTGGTGCCAGCCCCAATCACTCCGCGCTGTCAGTGGGTGCGAGTGGGGCCTGCACTGTCAGCATGTGAAAGGGGTGTGGCTGCTGGCAGACAGGAGACCAGGGGCTGTGGTGGGAGGGGCCAGGCAGGGGGCCCAGATGATGGGCCAAGACCTGCCCTGTGCCCACTGCAGCCTCGTGGCCCATAGTTCCTTTGAAGGTGAATAAATTCATGCACTGGGCCCCTAGTATTATGATAATGAGTTAAGGAATAGCAAAGAAGATTAGGAACAAAATATGCCATAACATGTAAAGTGCCTACTCTTGTTTGTCCTTTTATGTTTGTCCTTTGAAAAATTGTTCATTTATTTTTTTTCAGAAAGCATGTACCCATTGTGATACTGAACAAATTTAATAATTCAAAGAGAAAAGTAGACATAACCTCCAACATGCTTTTAAAATTATTAATCAACTAAGTACAATGTTTCTTTCATAAGAAAATCATATTGATATCAAAACTGACCATGAAAATAACAAAATGTACACAGAGATCAAATAAATGTGTGATACTGAACCATCTAAGGCTTTTAAATTATTTTTTTGCCCCTGTAATATATCTGGTTTCACTTTACAGGCAATTACTTAGTTGTGATCATAGGGCTGAGAACTGTGTCTTGTCAGGCCATTGCTCAAATGCTGAACTTTTAAAAGTGGGGTAATTATACCTTTTTATCCCTAGAGGGTGCTAAAGCACACATTTCCTAAGAAGTAAAAAACAAAGCAAACTCCCAGGCTCCTTCCCAGAGGTTGGGAGGGGGTAAAATGGGAGCTGAAAAGTTGGCCATGTTATAACACCCCAAAACTCAAACTCTGCTGCATATGAAAAGTCGCATAATATTAGAGGTACTTAAACATCCTAACACTGAGGCTGACCCCACACCAATTAAATCAGCATTAAAAAAGTTTCCCAGGTGATTTCAACATATAGCCAAACTTGAAAACCAATAAATTACAGATATTATCAGATCTTTAAAATTATATAAAATACAACTAGGGGAAAAGTCTCATCAGCCATCCCTTGGCAGCAACTTTTTATCCAGTAGTAGGGGCAGCAGCAGGGACATTATCTGTCCTATCAAAGGAGCTGCTGAGTTAGTAGATAACAAGGAGGATAAGGAAGGGAGATCTCCCTCTACACTTTGGGGCTAAGGATATACAATTAAACTTTACTTCTGAAAAACAAAGCCAAAGCATAGATTATTCATAAGTATAATACCCAAAAGAGACTGAATGTTTATTATTAGTGTAAGCCCTAAACTAGAAAATCAATTTCAACCTAAAAATTCAATTTTTGAAAAATTTAAAACTATTTAAAAATAAACTATTAACATAATAAACTATTGTGAAAGATACTGAAAATTGACATAGATTAATACAGTTTTCTAATAATCACATTAAAATATTTCGTCCATTGTGATTTAGGTGTTATTATTAAAGTATGACAGTACTGGTTTCCTCTTCCCATTTGAAATTTTTACTAACTGGAAGGAGGTAGTCATAGTAACTATGGTGGGAAGAGAAAGGAATATGAATAGTGTTCTTATACTGAGAGGCTAAATGCCAGATTTATTTGGGTAACCCAGTAACAGATTAACACAGGTACACATTCATATGTGTACACCCATGTGTGCATGCACACACACATGTGCGTGCACACACACACACCACAAACACACACATCCTAAACTCAGGGCTAAAGATGTAGATATAGAAATGATTGAAGGAGACCCAGGAAGATTAAAAATAACTTTCTGGCTCTTCAGTCTGGCTATGTCCCCCACCCCCAGTCAGCAAAGAGCATATCCATTTTCCCTACAAAACATTTCTTAAAGGCCCTCATTTGAAAAATGAAGGAAAGGAGGGAGGAAAGGAGGGAAACAGGTAGGGCAGGTTTTAAATAAAGGAGGGCAAAAATATAGAAATGAAGCATAGTGAACTGTAGATAGCTGACTAACTGCATGCTGCCACCCTGTGTGTGCCTGGGGGCTCTTCTTGGCACAGCTTCAGCTCCTGAAAGCCCACTCATCATTCATTCATCATCAGGAAACAAAGGTGAGTGTGCCAGGAATTGTGACAACTGTACTATGGATTGGGGTAAATAATATCTTGGTATTTCAGATTTCAGATTTCAGTGGTTACATGTTGTTATCTCAAACTACTATAGATACAAATAAATTTATATCCTTCAAGAAGTGAAAAAAAAGAAAGAGAGATGACAAAGATGAGAAATGTGGGGGAAGAAGAAGGGAAATGGTAGAGATTAACTCTACAAACCCCTTTGAGTAAGAAGAATATTTAGAGGCACAGAAGACTGGAAGGGAAAACAGCAACAAAACTGTTTTAGATCTAAGTAAATAATATTTCAATATTTCAGTTTTCTACTACAGATCCCGCAAACAACTGTGACTTGTGATCTTCCCAGCTACCGGCCCCTAATTTTATCTGATTTTTATCATTTTTTTTATTTCAAAGAGCATGCCATATTTCAAATCTACACACATATATATAACTGGTAACTCATATAAAACCAAGCCATAAATAGCTGTATTAGACCAGTGGTCGGCAAACTCATTAATCAACAGAGCAGCAAACCGCAGCTCGAGAGCTGCATGTGGCTTGCGAGCCGCAGTTTGCCAACCACTGTGTTAGACAAAAAAACAAAATGTTCAAATATAATCTAATAATATCTAAAGAATATTGGAAATTTAAAAGCAATCAGTTAAAATAATCTTTAAAGAAAACTACATTTATATATTTGACCATCTAAAAACAGACCAATGGTCCACCTGGCGTGGCTCAATGGCTCAATGGTTGAGCTTTTCGACCTGTGAACCAGGAGGTTATGGTCTGATTCCTGGTCAGGGCACATTCAGGGGTTGCAGGCTTGATCCCCAGTGTGCAGTATGCAGGAGACAGCCCAACAATGATTCTCTCTCATCTTTTCTCTCTTTTTCTCTCTCTCTCCTCTCTCCTCCCTCCTTTCCTCTCTGAAGTCCATAAAAATGGATTAAAAATAAAAAAAAAGAAAACCAGACTAATGGTAGAAAATTCTGTAGAACAACAACAACAAAAGTTTATTTGACAAGTAATTTGCAAAGAAAAAAGGAGACTTGGAAATATCTATAGATCAGAAGAACATAAAAGACACGAACCTATAAAATATGTAAAACTTACTTTGTCCTGAGTTTAAAATATTTAAAAATCATCAGACTGCAGAAAACTGGAAATTTAAACACAGGATATTTGATCACTTAAGAAATTGCTTTTTTTTTCATTTCCTAAAACTACTGTGATTAAATAAATTTTTACATTCCTTATCTTTTGAAGTATATAGAATAAAAACATATTAATGAAATAATATATATGAAGTCTCCTTTGGAATAGTATGGAGGGGGAAGTGCTTAGGATGGTAAATGAAAAAATACTAGCTATTGCTGTTAATTACTAAGCTGAATGACAGGCAAATTGAGATTTATTACACTATTTTATTTTGTAGTCATTTTGAAACTTCCAAATAAAAGTTCTTGATTTTGTTCCTTAAAAAAAGAACAAAAGAAGCCCAGTTTTTTTTTTAAATAAATTAAGTTTACAAAAGTATTGTTAATGTATTGTTACAGTGTCATAGTTCAAATAGTAATATTAAGCAAAAATTGGTATCTAAGAATGTTTAAGTAAAGAAAGCGAAATATCTAAAGAAAAAGCACATAGTAGGCATTTAATAAAGGTCACTGCCCCCCAAAATAATCACAGCCAAGAGGAAATTAAATAATTTCTGAATTACCACTAGGAGTCAGGTTTATACATACCAAAGCTGAAAAGAGTAACAATAAGAATAGAAAATTATTTATAGAAATATGATAGCCAGTGTTGTTGTTTTTTGTTTGTTTTTTTGTTTGTTTTTTCTTGATAGTCAATGCTCTTAATTCCTTTTGGTAAAGCAAGGGAAGGATGCAAATTTGAAGACTGAAAAACTTTACAAGATACCAAGTTTTTTAAATAATCAAAATTCAAAATCCCAGGAGAACCATGTATATCATTTACTTCCATTTATGTCAAAATATAAAAAATAAATGTGGTTATGAAAGGATACATGAGTCACTGCTGCTGGTGTGTACAGTCACCACTGGAGAAGAAAGATGTCTATTTCACTGTACTTTTTATCTGTCTTTCCTGTTTGAATCACTTAATATAACAAAAAATACAATATATTAAATAAAAATTCTCTGGATGGTATTAACAGCATAAGAAACACTGGGGAAGAAAAGCTTAGTGAACTTGAATACAAGTTAAAACAAATTATCCAAACAGAAGCACAAAGAAAAAAGATTGAAAAATAACACAGTTTCAATGACCTGTAGAGCACTGTGAAATAATCTAACATATATGTAATTAAAGTCCTAGCAGGAAAAGAGAGAGAAAACTGCAAAGAAAGAATAGCTGAAGAAATAATGGTGAATTTTTACCCAAATTTGACTAAAAACATTAACCTACAGATCTAAGAAGCTCATTGAACTCCAAGAAGAATGAATATAAATGAAACAACACATAGGCATGTCACAGTGCAAGTGCAAAATATTGGGATGTGGGGATTGTGACATCAGACTTTTAGAGTGCTGGAGAGAGAAAAAATGCCAAACTAGATTTTTCTATTTTGCAAATGTATCCTTCAAAAATGAAAGTAATAAAGATATTTTCAAGTAAACAAAAGTTGAGAAAATTTGTTACCAATACTATGAGCAATGCTAAAAGTACTGAGTTAGAATGATGGAAATGAAAGCAGATTAAAGTATGTATCTTTATTTAATACTAGTGGACCAGTGCAAGAAATTCAAGCACATTAAAAGGGAATTAACTATAAAAAATACTTTAATATTGCAGGTAACTGGCTCCCTCCTCCCTCCTGTCAGAGTCTAGGCCGACACCCAGGAAAACACAGCATCAAGTCCCTGCCAGCACCCGCAGGGACCCAGAGTCAAGTCCCACTGGCACCACAAGATCCAGAGTCTTCCTGGTATCCAACTCCCTCCTCCCTCCTGTCAGAGTCTGGGCCCGGGCCCAGGGGGACACAGCATCAAGTCCCACCAGCGCTGCGAGACCCAGATTCAAGTCTCTGCCAACAAATGCGCACCTCACCATGCATGCCCTTGCCCATCCTTGTGCGCCTTGCTGCACACGCAGCCCTGCCCACCCAGTCATACCTCAAAATCATATGAGATCCAGATTCGCCGGCACCCACGGGGATACAGCATCAAGTCTCCGTCTACTTGCATGAGCCTCACCGCACATGCAATCCCACCCACCTGTACAAACAGGCGGCCTGGGGTGGCCAGGCTGGCGGGAGTGTTAGTGAGGGACAACCAAACACCTGAACAGCAGGCTGCATCATGGGGTGACCAGGCCAGCAGGGGGGGGCAGTTAGGGGCAACTAGCCTGGCAGCTGGGGAGGGGGGAGGGTGTCAGTAAGAGGTGACCAGGCCAGCAGAGGGTACAATTGGGGGCAAGCAGTCCAGCAGGGAGGCTGCTGGGGGTGATTAGGCTAGCAGGGGGGACAATGAGGGATGACTAGGCCGGTGGGGGAGGGGGTAGATGGGAGTGACCACGCTAGAAGGGGGGAAGTTAGGGGTGACCAGGCCAGCAGAGGGGAGCAGTTGGGGGTGACCAGGCCGAGGAGGGGGGGGCAGTTAGGAGCAACCAGGCAGGCTGGGAGATGGCAGTTGTGGGCAACCTAGATGGCATTGAGGGGCAGTTAGGGGTGACCAACGAGGAGGGGCAGTTATGGGCAACCAGCTGTTAGGGAGGCAGGAAGGGGTGACCAGGCAGGCAGGCAGGTGAGTGATTAGGAGCCAGCAGTCCAGGATTGGGAGAGGGATGTCTGACTGCCGGTTATACCCCCAGGGGTCCTGGATTGGAGAGAGTGCAGGCTGGGTTGAGGGAACCCCCCTCCCATGCACAAATTTCATGTACTGGGCCTCTAGTAGAAGATCATGATAGATAGCATTGGGCCTTTTGCATATTAACTAGTTATGAACAAATATTTATTTGTGATAAATTTTACAGAGCATAAAATTCCAATCTAAATCTTTATAATCCAATCACTTAAAAATCACATGCTTTAAGCAACCATAACAAAAACAAATGTCTTTTTTTTTTTTCACAAAGGAAGTAGTTAGTTAGCCAACTCCCACACTTGCAAGAACTCTCACCAAAAATAACATTAATTAGACTTATAACTTCAAGTATATGGATGTGATCTATTCAAGCTAAAAATAGCTTTCTGGTCATTTATCAGCTATTGTCATTCTCTAATTTAAAAGCTAAATGCATCATACAGACCACGTTAGGCAAATCCTGATGGAAAACATACTAAAATATAACTGAACTTAAGAAAAATTAAAGTTATTTCCAGTTATAATATGGAACTCAAAGAGATAACCATGACACAATTATTTGGGAATGCTAATAAGATTATTTCTTAAATCTCTAAAATGTATGTTTTAAATAAACTAGTAAATCACAATTAACAGATATATACATTTTTAAAACTGATGCAAACATCACAAGTCATCCATTCCAACCCATTACTAGATTTTCTCCTTTTGAAGGTTTCCTCTGGAATTCGGCAACACACAGCTTGCATTCCTCCCACCACAGCTTCAAATTCAGTGTTCCTTTTTCTGAGAACTGCCTTCCAGTGCTCCCCTTCCATTTGTCCTCATATTCCTTCAGACCTTTTTAGGAAAAAATCTATCAATAATAGCTATACTGTAAGTACTTACTACGTCCTGGCACTGTTCTAAGGACTTTATGTGTACTAACTCATTGCATTTGCACAAAAAACCCTACCTGGGAGGAAGGAACTGCCCTTGATCTCCATTTTACAAAGGAGCATACTGTGGCACACAGGAGCAAACATCTCAGGGCTTATAAGAAATGCCAGGTTTGAGCCCAGGCAGACAATTTCCAAAATGTGAACTTTTTAACACTATGCTACACTATTTCTCTGTATTATTTCCACACACCAAAGGAAGGTCCTGTCTGAACTAGCAGTCCTCATCTTTCAGGTCTGAACTAGAATATCACATGCTCTTGAAGCCCTTTCTGGATCCCCAAACAGGACTATGATTATGTGAGTCAACATTACCCAAGCTCCTCTTGGCATTAGATGCATGCATGTGTTCGAGTCACTGATTTCATGCGCATATCACCTGCTAAACTCCCTGATCAAGATTTATCACAGTCACTTTATAACTGAATGGCCAGATTATTATGATCTCTGAATGCATAATAATCTGGCCACTCAGTGTATGTCCTATATAATAAAAGGCTAATATACAAATTATCCCCTCGACCAAGAGTTCGACCAGCAGGCAGGCTGGCCAACCACCCATATCCTCCCTTCCCCCTGACCCCACGGCCAGGCTAGCTGGACCCTACCCATGCACGAATTCATGCACCAGGCGCGCGCGCATGCGCGCGCGCGCACACACCCACACACATACACACACACACTTAGTAGCCAGGATTATTATGTGTTCAGAGATCATAATAATCTAGCTTCTCAGTATATATAAAAGGCTAAGTATCCATCTGGCTGATCGGTAGCTATGATGCACACTGACCATCAGGAGGCAGACAGTCAACATAGGAGCTGCCCTGATGCACACTGGCTATCTAATAAAAGGATAATATGTTAATTAGACTGGAAACAGCCAAACGACCTTCCAGAGGACCTTTCCAGACAAAGCCAGGACTGTGAGGGCCAAAACAGCCATCGTGGCTGCGAGGGCCGAGCCCCTTGCACAATTTTCATGCATCGGGCCTCTAGTTTAAAAATAAAAGGCACCATGGATCTGGTGCCGACAAACCAAAACTTCACTTCCCCCAAGTGGGACACAGGCCCAGACACCACCCCAGAGCGATACCCCACCAAATCGCAGCCAATGCTGCCATGACTCCACAGTGGAAAATGCAGCCCACAGCCCAGCCCAGCCCGGAAATGGATACCGGGTAATGATGTCACGTGGCAACACATGGTTTCCTCTCCCTACCGACTGGCCTCCTTGGAGTTTCTTCAGTCCAGGAACCTGACTTGCTTTATAGCCAGGTGCAAACACTTTATAATTTAACCAAATATTTGTGGAGCATTTTCCTGTGCCTTATCTCATTTCATCCTCACAGAAGTCCTGGTGTAGGTAGTTCGGAGACTCGGTAGAATCTTATTTTCTTTTCACTAACAAGAAGTGAATAGCGGTATTAAAATATTTCTTCTATTTAATTTCTTTTCAATGTGCACGAATCCATGCACTAGGACACTAGTTTAACTATATCTCACCATTTTTCATGATCTAGTTTAAATCCCAACTCTTAGAAATTTCTAATAAATCCAGAAAAGCAATAGTTTCTTATCTTTCTATACAACCCACATAACTTTATGCCATTCTATTATAATAATAAAGTATCTTAATTGTGTCTCATTGCATCCCATTTGTCATTATTATTTGTGCTCTCATTTATTCCTTATGTAAATCTCTTTTCCATCTCTGAGATTTCTAAGCTACCTGATGATAGGAAAACCAATCCCCAGAGCGCATGCACAACCCTAGAAGCACATTGTGTGCTCATATATAGTTGAATTCGTACGTGTCAAAGTGAATAAAAAGACTAAACATGTCTCCAATGCTTCAGAGAAGACGACTCACAATGGATAATTGAGGTGAACAGTCCTTTTCCCAGAGGAAAATAAAGCAATCAATAACTGATCAATAGAACTGGAGTGAGATGTGGAGAGGAAGTAGGACAAAAAAAGGAAAACCCCTTGGAGCTGTCAGGAAAGGTGGCTTCTCTCTCCTTTTCTGTCTTCCTCTAGGTGAGACCTAAGCATCCACAGCCTTAGTTTGGCTCAGAAATGAATATCCATTTTATTATAATAGAAATCACTGATAGACATACTCAGATACACACAATTTCCACAACTTAATTTTGAGAGGGGAAAAGTTATCATCACTGCTGAGGTAACTGGCATTACAATCTTACAAACCAGCATTTAAGTTTCAATTACAACTATATGATTTTACCCACTGTTATTAAAAAAAGATCATTAAGTTATACTATGATGATCTTGCTAAAGTACCCCAGAAAACAGAATGTTGAGGTTACCTGCTGCAGAAAGAAATTCCACCAGGTATCCGTGAATGCCATATCACAGAATGGGTGGGAATGCAGAGTCCTTACCATTTGTAATATTTATGCATCTACTCTATCTACTACAGGAATGTGCTGCTTTAGAAATATGTAAACTTCATACTGGAACTCGAAAAGCATGATGTTATTTTATAGCCAAAGAATCATTTACTTTACCAGTGGAGGCACTGGAGGAAAAAGCACTGGAGGAGAAAGCTGGGTAGACAGGAAACCAGAAAGAAGCAGTGGTATGCATCAAGGAGTGCCACTTGCAAAAATGTGAGAACTCTCATCTCTCAAGATTGCATCTAGTCTATAAAGCAAGGCAAAACATTCAAGTTTTGGCAGTCACAATCTTAAGACTTATGGTTTCCAAAATTCACCAAGGTATAGCACATTTGGTATTGTCTAACTTTTCTGAGAACACATGTAAATCCCGTGCACAGCCAAGCTGGAACAGAGGGTTCACTCAGTTGGTGAGACAGCCCTGCAGTCTGCCAAGTGCCCACCTCGCAAAACTTCATTGTTCTTTATTCTTTGTTGTCAAGAGTGTAACACTCTAGCAAACCCCAAGCTGTCTGATTCTCCATCTGAAAACCTCTCCCCACTGTCCACATCTACCTCCTGGTCCAACCTATCACATCTCACCAAGACTTCTGCCACAGTTTCTGCACTGGCCTCCATGTCATTTCATGCACTTCCCTGCTGTCTAAACCACACCTACCACAAAGCCAGGCCTGCTTCCTTGCATTATTCTCACTTAGTCTTTTCCAACAGTGTCATCAGCAAGGTCTATAACTACATTACGCGTACTTCATTATATGTCGAGAGAGAGAGGGAGAGAGAACCATACACACACACACACACACACACACACACACACACACACACACACACACTATTGACCTGGTTCACAAAATTCATGCACATTAAAGGGGACTTAATTAAAGAAAATATTTTAATATTGCTAGTTGCTCTTTCTCTATAATAGAAGTATCAGAGATGAAAGGAAATTAGTAAAATGTATAAGAAAATCTCCCTCCTGTCAGAGTCTGGGGGGCACCACAGATCTAGAATCAAGTCCCTGCCCACCACCAACACATGCTTCGAAAACACAGGAGACCCAGACACGGCTGGGCCCACCCCCATCAAGCCCCTCGGACAGGGGGCACAGCCTCAGGTGTGCCAGCCCAGTGCGGGGCGGGGGGCGCAATCTCAGGTCCCTGGCCTGGCACTGGGTGGGAGGTGCAGTCTCAGGTCCCCAGACAAGCCCTGCCAGGCGAGAGGCACAGCCTCAGTTCCCCCGGCCTATCACTGGGGTGGTGGGGGAATGGCAGGAGGTCTCAGGTCCCTACTGTTTGGTCATGATGTTATGGCATCCCAGCTAATTTGCATAATCCTCTATTACATAGATAGATAGATAGATAGATAGATAGATAGATAGATAGACAGACAGATAGATAGATAGGCACATACTAGAGACTGGGTGCACAAAATTTGTGAGGAGCGGGCCTAAGCCAGCTGTCGGATATCCTTAGCTCCTGCCACCACTGCTGTGCTCACCAGCCATGAGCATGGCTTCTGGATGATCAGTGCAACCCCTGTGGGACACACTGACCACTAGGGGACAGCTTTTGCGTTGAGGGTCTGCCACCTGATGACCAGTGCACATCATAGCAACCTGTCATTCTGCCATTCAGTCAAAATGCATATTAGCCTCTTATTATATAGGACTAGAGGCAAAGTGCACGAAATTCATGCACAGGGAGGAAGGTGTCCTTCAGCCGAGCCTGCTCCCTCTCCAATCTGTGACCCCTCAGGTAGGATAGGGCCTAAACAGGCAGTCGGACATCCCTCTCACAATCCAGGATTTCTGGCTCCCAACTGCTCACCTGCCTGCCTTCCTGATTGCCCCTAACCATTCGGCTGGCCAACCTGATCATCCACTAATGACTCCGCTGCCAGCCTGACTGTTGCCTAACTGCTCCCCTGCCAGCCTGTTTGCCCCTAAATGCCCTACCCTGTGGGCCTGCTCACCCCTAACTGCCCTCCTCTGCAGGCCTGGTCATCCCAACTGCCCTCGCTTGCAGGCTTGGCCCCTCCCAACTGCCTTCTTCTGCTGGCCTGACAGCCCACAACTGCCCCTCTCAACTGCCCTGCCCTGCCTTGCTGGCCATCTTGTGGTGACCATCTTGTGTCCAAATGGGGGCAGTAATCTTGTGTTTTGGTGTGATGATCAATCTGCATATTAATCTTTTATTAAATAGGATAGAGGCCTGATGCACAGGTGGGGGTCAGCTGGTTTGCCCTGAAGGGTGTCCCAGATCAGGGTAGGGCTTCCCTTAGGATGTGGGGTGGCTTAGGAGAAGGGCCTATGGTGGTTCGCAGGCTGGCCATGCCTCCCGACAACCCAAGCAGAGGCCCTGGTATCTGGGATTTATTTATCTTCTACAATTGAAACTTGGTAGTCTGGAGTGGAGCCAAGCCTTCTGCTCGCACAGTCATTGAAACTTTGTTGCCTTAAACAGAGGCCTGAGCAGCCAGGATTTGCAGAAAGTTTGGCTTCCTCCAACACCAGGGACAACCCAAGCCTCCCTCCTGCTCTCTTTGTGGCTGTAGCCATCTTGGTTGGGTTAATTTGCATACTCACTCTGATTGGCTGGTGGGTATGGCTTGTAGGTATAGCAGAAGTAAGGTCACTTTGCATATTACTCTTTTATTAGATAGAATGGTTTTTAATCAGGGGTGATTTTGCCTTTTGAAGGACATCTGGCAATATTTGAAGACATTTTTGAAGACAGTTGTGGGTAGAGGCCAGGAATGCTACTAGGACATACAGGACAGCCCCTAGAACAAGAAATTACATAGCCCCAAACATCATTAGTGCTGAGTTTGAGAAACCCTGCTGTAAATTACCAGACATTTGAGTGAATATCTAAAAAGGGTTCAATAATTCTTTAGTCATATCTTTTACTTCTTTTCTATTCTATTAACTAGAGGCCTGGTACATGAAATCTACTTAGTGGAGGGGGTCACTCAGCCCAGCCTGTGTCCTCTTGCAGTCCAGGAGCCCTGGGAGGATGTCCAATTGACAGCTTAGGCCTGTTCCCCAGGTGGAGCCTTAGCACTGCTGCTGAGGTGGGAGAGTCTCCCACCACTTCCACTACGCTCACCAGCTGTAAGTCCAGCTTCTGGCTGAGCAGCACTCCCGCTGTGGGAGAACACTGACTATTATGGAGCAGCTCTTGCTTTGAGTGTCTATCTCCTGGTGGTCAATGCACATCATAGCGACCAGTCATTCCACCATCAGGCCAAAACTGGCCCTCCAACATCCCCTGAGGGTTCCTGGATTGTCAGAGAGTGCAAGCCAGGCCAAAGGACCCCACAGGTGCATGATCAGAGCCAGCCAGGGACGTGGGAGGTTGGCCAGCCAGGGAAAAACCACTGGAGGGCTCCAGACCGTGTCTGGCCCATCTTGCTCATTCCCAATCAGCCGGACCCCAAGCAGCAAACTAATTTACTGGTCGGAGCATCACCTCCTGATGGTCAGTGTATGTCATAGTGACTAGTCGACTGTCTGCCCCCCTGATGGTCAGTGCACATCATAGCATCTGGTTGACTGGACAACTGTTTGCTGCCTGGTGGTCAGTGCACAATATAGTAGGCAGCCTTAGTATATCATTAGCATACTAGAGGCATGAAATTTGTGCATGAGGGAGAGGAGGTCCCTCAGCCCAACTTGCACTTTCTCCAATCCAGGACCCCTTCGGAGATATTCAACTACCGGTTTAGGCCCAATCCCTGAACTAACGGCTCACCTGCCTGATCACCCCTAACCACTCTGCCTGCCTGCCTATTGCCCCTAACTGCTCCTGTACCTGCCTGATTGCCCCTAACTGCCTCTGCCTGCCTGCCTGCCTAATCATCTATTTGCTCCCCTGCCTGCCTGATCGCCTCTAACTGCCTCTGCTTGCCTGCCTGCCTGATAGCACCTAACCATCTCTATCTGCTGGGCTGATCACACCTATCCACCTCTGCCTGCCAGCCTGGCTGCCCCTAACTGCCCTCCCCTGACTGCCTTCCCCTGCCAGCCAGGTCACCCCTAACTGCCTTCTCCTACTGGCCTGGCTGACCCTAACTTCCTTCCCCTGCCAGCCTGGTCACCCCTAACTGCCCTCCCCTGCTGGCCTGATTGCTTCTAATGTCGCTGACACGGCCTCCACCACCATGGCTTTGTCCGGAAGGATGTCTGAAAGATGTTCGGTTTAAATAGCACATTACCCTTTTATTAGTATATATTATGCTTTGATTGATTGACCGAATAATGGACATTTAGCATATTAGCCTTTTATTATATAGGGCCACTTCCAAACAGAGCAATAAAACACAATTGAATTACTATCTCATGTTTTAACATTATGAATAATACATTTTAGCAATAACTACTACCAGTGGGTGAGGGGGTGGGGAGCAGACATAACATTAGCACTGAAATTAAAGTATATGATTTGAGAGAACCGAGATGGCAGATTAGGTAAATGCTGGTACTCGCCACCTCCCATAATCACATCAAAATTGCAACTAAAATACAAAACCACCATCATTCCAAACCACTTGAAAGTTGGCTGAATGGAAGTCATACATTTAAAGAAGTAAAAAAGAAAACATATTGAGACTGATAGGAGAGCTGGAGGCATGGAACAGGCTGATCTGACATCCATGTATGGCGTAATTTTAATTGGGAGCGGTATCTCCAAGGCCTTCTGTGAGAAGCAGTGTGTCCCAGGTTCAAACAAGACACCTAGCCCAGGATTCCAGAACTGGGAAAAATGAGCCAGGGTTGTGGCTGAGTGACACAGAGGTGCTGGAGTCCTTGGTGTTCCTCTTAAAAGGGCACACGCACAAACTTACCAGGTCTCACTTCCTCTAAGTGTCAGCACCAGGTGGTAGCATTGGGGAAATCAAGAATCATATGAGGAGGAACTGCATTGTCTTGCATAGGGGCAGGAACTTGGGGACAGGTTTCTTCCAGACAGGGATGCTCGCAGCAGTCATTGTTCCTGTACTGGGGCCTCCCTCAGAGCTGACTTGCAACTATATCTGAGTTTCCATCAACATGGTCCACATAGTGCGCTCCACCATGGGGATTCCCTGAGATCTCACCCCATCCAATTTGCAGCCCCACCCAAGCTGTTTGCAGTAGCCTTTTCCTTATGAATGGCCTCTCCTGGCTCCACCTTCTGACTTTACTAAAATCTCTAAAAGAAGTTGCAGGTGGAATCAGTGTGCCCTAAATCTATCAATAAAAGGCCCAATACCCAGCACTTGCAGCAGCCTACCTTGCTTCACATCTGGGTCTTGCCTGGGTACTTCCTAGCTCAATATAAGTAGTGACCATTTGCAGATCACTCTGTAGATCCTGCTGGGAAGCCATAGGCAGTGGCTGACTTTGTACCTCCCAGGAGGCACCAAAGCTAGTACAACTGGTGGACACCTTCAGACTATATCAGATTACAACTCTACACATCCACAAGAGACACACTCAAGAGGCAGATTCAGCACCAGTACCAAAGCCCCACTGAAGCAAGTCCTGCTCCATAGAGGTGTCTCCTACACAGCAGCTCTTCTATTTTAGACACAACTAGTCCTCACAGCCAATAGCCTGCAGTCAATTCCTCCCAGTGAGGCCAACAGCAATCAAGGCTCAACTACAACAAGACTATACACACAGCCCACACAGGGGAATACCTAGAGCACCTAGCTCAGGTGACTGGGGAGACCCACTTTACCAATTCCAGGAGACATAACAGCTCTACTTAATACACTGAAACAAACACAGCCAAAATGCATAGAAAAGAAAGCATGTCAAAAATGAAAAAAATGGAAGCAAGCAAACTATTGGATACAAAGTTCAAAACAATAGTTATAAGGTTATTCAAGGTTCTTAATGAGAGCTTCAAGGGACTTAATGAGAACTTCAAGGAACTTAGTGAGAACGTAAAAACATAAAAAAGGACCAGTCATAAATTAGCATACACTAACTGAAATAAAGAATAATGTACAGAGTTTCAACAGTAAAGTAGAGGATTCCAAGAATCAAACCCATGATTAGGAATATGAGGAAGCAAAAAAACAATCAGAAAAGATAAAAGAATTTTTAAAAATGTCGATAATGTAAGGAGCTCTGGCTCACCTTTCAGGGTAGCAACATTCACATTATGGGGGTGCCAGAAGGAGAAGAGAGAAATATTGAAAACCTATTTGAAGAAATAATGACAGAAAACTTCCCCTGGTGGTGAAAGAAATAAACTTACCAGTCCAGGAAGCACAGAGAATCTCAAACAAGAGGTACTCAAAGAGGTCTACACTAAGACACATCATATTAAAATGCAAGAGCAAAAGCCAAAGAGGGAAATCTTAAAATCAGCAAGAAAAAAGCAGTTAGTTACCTACAAGGAAGCATCCATATGACTGTCAGCTAGTTCTCAACAGAAACTTTGCAGACAAGAAGGGAGTGGCAAGAAATATACAAAGTGATAAACAGCAAGAACCTACAACCAAGATTACTCTCCCCAGCAAAACTATCATTTAGAACTGAAGATAAGATAAAGAGCTTTACAGATAAGAAAAAGCTAAAGTAGTTCATCACCACCAAACCAGCATTATATGAAATGCTGAAGGGTATTCTTTAAGAAAAGGAAGAAGAAGAAAAAAGATTAAAAAAGGAACAATAAAATGGCAATAAATACTTATCTATCAACTACTGAATCTAAAAATCAATATAAACAAACAAGTAATCTAATATACAAAATAAACTGGAGAATAAAAGAGAATCAGAGGCATGGGAACATGGAACAGAATGACAAATCTCAGAGGGAAAGAGAAGAGGGAGATGGCAAGAGATTAACCAAAGAACTTATCTATACTAATAATAGAGGAATATGCAAATTGTCCAGGACATTGTCACAGTAACAGTAACGACTGGCAGGCTGCCTGGGGCGGCAAGGATGGCAGGGAGGTTAGTGAGGGATGACCAAACAACTGAACAGTAGGCTGTATGAAGTGAGGGATGACCACATGACTAAATAGCAGGCTGCGTGGGATGACCAGGCTGGCAGAGGGGAAGGCAGTTGGGGGTGGCTAAGCCAGCAGGGATGGCATAAGGGGAAACCAGGCCAACAGGGGGGCAGTTTGGGGCAACCAGGTCAGCAGAGGGGAGCAGTTGGGGGCAACCAGGCCAGCATGGGGAGGGGGGCAATAAGGAGTGACCAGGCCAGTGGGCAGGACAGTCAGGGGCAACCAGGTTGGCAGAGGGTTAGTTGGGGGTGATCAGGCTGGTGGGACGGGGGGAGGGGAGGAGTTAGGGATGATCATACAGGCAGGGTTTCTGGATTGGAGAAAGTGCAGGCTGGGCTGAGGGGACTGCTCTCCCCCGCCCCTCATACACGAATTTCATGCATTGGGCCTCAACTATGTATATAAGCCTTACCTGTGGACACAGACAATAGAGTAGTGAAGGCCTGGGATGGGCAGGAATGGGTGGAGGAGGGCACTGGGGGGAAAAAATGGGTCATCTGTAATATTCTCAACAATATATATTTTTTTTAATAATGAGAAAAATAAAATATATGATTAATTACCTATGGAAAAACAGGCATGAAGAGGTAATAACTGCTTCTATGTCACTCAACTAAGATAAGGAAAGCTGGGATTTCATCCCAGGATATCTGAAAAGAAAGCTTTTCCCTCTATGCCAAGTTGTAGTGTTTACACTTGATCTTAGCCTAAAAGGCCGAGAAGCAATCAAGTTGTAGTTTTTACATGCAATAAATAGTTTTAACCACCAAGAAAGTGTGGTGGTTAAAACATCTATGGCTTCAAGTCCTAGTGACCCTTTATCTCTATGACACTGGACAAGTTACTTTACCTTCTAAAATTCAGTTCTTTCATTTGTAATATGGGTAAAAAAACAAATAAAACAAAAAAAAACAAAAAAAACAACCCATCTCTCAAAGTTATAAGAGATTCAGAAAAGGCAAAAGTATAAATGTTTAGAAAAGTAGTTAGCTTGGAGTGAACACTCATTAAAAATTACCTATTATTATCTAACAAATACACATATACTTTACACCTTAACTTGCATGATTACAGGAGAAAAGTAAATTTGTTTTCCTTGTTGAGCAGGTGTACCATAGAATTAATTCAAAAATAAAAATTTCAATTTCATTAATATCTGTACCTAATAATTTGTAAACTTTTATGCCTTTAAATATATTTAAAAAGTAAAAAAAATTAATATTACAAACGTAGTAAAACTAAGGTTATCATCTACAGAATACTTCCACATATAAGTTCCAATAAATATTTACTGAACAATTTCTGAAATACCTTAAAGCAATGCTTTTCAAATAAATTCTGTGACAAATTTGTACATTTTATAAAGCTTTTCAATAGTACTGTGTACCACTAAAAGCATCTTTATTTAAGAAACACTTGGGCCCTAACTGGTTTGGCTCAGTGGATAAAGCGTCAGCCTGGGAATCAAGGGTCCCAGGTTCGATTCAGGTAAAGGGCATGTACCTTGGTTGCAGGCACATCCCTAGTGAGAGGTGTGCAGGAGGCACCTGATTGATGTTTCTCTCTTATCCCTGTTTCTAACTCTCTATCCCTCTCCCTTCCTCTCTGTAAAAAAATCAATAAAATATATATATTTTTTAAAAAGAAACACTCGGTTGGGCATTTTTTTCATGAATTAAATTAAGCAACTATTTATCTTTTTTATTATACTATGCATTAAGTAATCAAGGACTGTAATAACCTTACAATGTATTCTCTACCTAAACTATTTCTTACTCAAACACTATGAAACAATATTATAAACAATATAAATAAAAGAGTTCTCATGCAGGTATCATCAGAAAAAACTGAGAGGTCAAGTAAGTTTCTTTATATTTATTTGGTAAATTGAACACATTATATGATTTCCTCAAGAGAAACAAAGCATTACTTAAGAAATATTCTAAACAGTAGTTCAGAGTTTTAAGTTAAAATTACCAATCACATTTGTTTTTAAACAAAGGCATTATCCATCCACAATGATATCCATGAGAAAACAAGACTAATATAATAATATTCAATTTACCATTTATGTTAAGGAAAGGAAACAAAAAAACATAAAATATTTCAAACTCATTAACAATGTTATATTTGATATAAAACTATTCCTTTAAATATATATTAGCAACAATGACAAAATTCCTAAAATTCAGCTCTTAAGCTACAAGCATATATATCAACAAAATACACAACTGATTTTCTTCTACCTATTGTGCAGAAAAATTCTTACAACTTCCATTATTTCATTTTTCTTGTATTATATTGCGACATCACTCTATAACATGCATATATTAATGATGCCAGGTTAGTAACCCATTCATGTCTGGTTACAGTTTAACCTACCATTATTAGCTTTCTCTGAGTGCATTATTCCCACCATAATTTATTTGACTTGCTATTTATGTCATTTATTTGTATACAAACATGCAGATTGAAGTTAGTTTCTTGTTACAAGGGTATACATTTTGTGTAACATGTTTAGGCTCTTTTAATCAAATCTCAAGTGTAAGAAATCATATGAAGGGTGGAAATACATACAACATTACAATCCTTTCATTTCACATAGAGAATCCACAGGCACTTCCACAAACATGTCTGTCACACCCAGGGGTATCTGCACAGTCACGTTACCAGCCATGACAGGTCAGTCAGCCCCCATAAGCTGTGCTGCCGTGGCACACCTGAGCTCCCTGCCCCTTCCCGTCATATTCAGGAGCAGCTCTAAGACAGAATCGCTCTCACAGGCTGCGGTCCTACAAGTCCTCCCCCACTACCTCTCCATGGCAACCGCAGCTACAGAAAAGCCAGTCCATCTCTTACGCAAATGAAAAGAGACCACAAATGTCAGCAGTCACAACATCACCGCTTCCCTCCCTATTTCATTTTCTTCTTAAAGTAACAGTAGTACATTCTTCTCATTTTGCATTTTAGAACACCTTCCACCATTTAATGGATAGGAAAGCAACTTAGAAAAATTAGAGTTAAAAATTCATCTGTACAACCACTTACATAATATGACTGAGAATCCAAAAACGATTATGATTTGCTGAGTAGCATTTACCAAGCCAGTATCTCAGCAAGTCTCCTTTGTATCTGAGCATCCTAGTATTTGAGATAAGAATCCTTTAAGAATATTAACTATCCTGTAATTCTGACAAAGAGAGAGACAGTAAGAGAGAGGCCATCCATTATAATTACCAAAACACATTCAGTACTCCATATGCATGGTTTCTTTTGCAAGTTGATATCCTATATAGTAAAAGGCTAATATGAAAATTGTTCCCATGGGTGGGAGTTCAACTGACTGGGAGTTAGACATGTGTTGGCCACCAGGGGGCTGCATAGAACATGGCAGGCGTGGGCAATGCAGTGCTGGCAGCAGGCAACAGCGGAGGTGCTGCTGATTCTGACCACCCCGCCGGATGCCCCACAGATCAGCCCTAATCGCCAGCCAGGAAAGCAACCCTACCTGTGCATGAATTTCATGCAGCGGGTCTCTAGTTTATTTAGAAAAGATCTTTTTTATTTTTTACTTTTTAAACCAAATAGTCAATGCTCTATTAATAATCCTAAAGGAAGGAAAAACTGAAAATTATTCTTTAACTGTAATCAGATTTAGCTTGTATTATGATTACTTGAACAGTCTTCTTTCCTAAATTAAAAAATAGCCTGGTTAGGGTGATTCAGTAGTTGAGCATCAATCCAGGAACTAAGAGGTCACCAATTCAATTCCCAGTCAAGATATATGACCTGGTTGTGGGCTCAATACCCAGTAGGGGCCTGCAGAAGGCAGCCAATCAATGATATTTCTCTTTCTCATTGATGTTTCTATCTCTCTATTCCTCGCCCTTTTTCTCTCGCTAAAAATCAATAGAAACATGTTTTTAAAAAATAAAAAATAAACATAATGTCCAGTTTATACTTTTTATGACTACAGAGAGTAGAGAGCAGAAGTAAGCTCCATCCTAAGGATCATGACTAACAAGAAGACCACTCACGCATAGTGGGAGCTGTCTCTCAATCAGCCCAGCCCAGATGTGAAGCTAAGGAGGTGGCATGGGTCCACAGCAGAAGTATAGTCAAGAGATTCCAGTTAAAGTATGAATACTATTAGCAATTCAGCAAATAAGGCCAACCACAGGCAGGTATGCAGCCTTTATGAAGTTTAAATGTAAAACGGGGAGAAAGAGAGGTGAGATTATCAAGGACTTAGCACCATGAAAATCATCTAAGTCTTCATCCTGAGGAGTACAATTAGAGTATAGGATTGTAGGTAACACAATGAGATACTTAGATTAAAAAATTATTGTCCAACTGGTATGCTCAGTGGTTGAGCATCCATCCAAGAACCAGGGATCATGATTCTATTCCTAGTGAGGGCACATGCCCACATTGTGGGCTCTATATCTACAATAGATGATGTTTCTTTCCCATGGATGTTTCTCTCTATCCCTCTTCCTTTTCTCTATCTCTTAAAAAAAAAAGTTACTCAAATTATCTATTGCTTGCATTCTAAATGTTTAAAGGGATCTTCTCACCCAACAAAAAGTGTGGGATAAGAAAGTAGGAATATCTATGTATCTCATATAAAACAGCTATTAACTGCACCATAGCAAGCTACTTTTTAAAAAGGTGCTAAGTGAAATTTTCTTTTTCTTGTTCACAGGAACATGTATCAAGAGTCCAAGAAACTAGTCTCAGCAATACCACCTTCATTGGGGAGCTATATGTACCTGGGCTGCCTTCCCAACTGTGGGAGTCACACCTACAAAATGGGAAAATCCACCTATTGCCTAAAAGTTCCATTTCAGAACTCACTACACCAAAGTAAGTTCTTGGTTCAGGTTATGTCTTACAGGCTAAAAATTAATGGACAAGGGCCTTGTTTTATTTATATTTATATCTCTAATATCTAACACAGTATTTGTCCCATCAGAAATGGCCAAAAATATTATGTCCAAATGCTTTCCAGGTACCTCTCAGCTAATAAGAGCAATAATTCTAGAATTTTCTTTAGGAACTGACTTCCAAAAGAGTTAACCAACTTGGGTGTGAGCTTAAAATGTAATGTAAATCATCCATTGCTTTCTTTAACCTTCATTGATTATTTCCAGTTCTCTAAGGATAGGACTTTACGCAGTTTATAAATGCAGTATATGTAAATTATATACAACATTTTCCAAATCACTGCAACACTGAGAACTGGCAAATGCTCTCAGATCAAAGTCCCTTACATTACTGCAGCATTCTGATTTTAAAATAATCTTCTTTTTAAGAGTCGATACATACAGCTTACGGATAATGTAAAAGGAGAAAGGAATACATCTACACCTACCAAAGATATTGAGGAATTTTAAAAATAGATATAATAGCTAGGATAATAAATCTAGTTATCTATATTACTTTCTTCCCACACTAACGAGACATGACAGTTCAATATGCTGGCTTCAAGGGTTTATTAACTCTAAACCTAATATTCTTTATATTTTATAATTACTGTATAATGATAATTGATTATTAGGAGGGATTCTAAAGAAAGACCAACTCTCCTCCCACCCTCCAAATATTACTTAATTTTATATTCACCATTCTGATCTATTTAAGACTAGGCCAGGAGGATACATTGATTAACATCAAGATCATTTCCAGACAACACATTCCTGAGAAACTACCCCAATGAAGGCAAAGATGAGCATGAAATTCACTTTTAAATATCTAATTTACTGATTCTTATCATTTCAAGTGTTATGATGTCTTTTTTTAAATATAATTATGTATTCTTCCCAGTGATTAGTTATACTTTTACTCTATGCTGAACTAGGAAGCATATAAAGGATAAAATATATATAAAAGAAACACTTTAAAATAAATATTTTGTTAGTCACAATAGCATCTACATCCATTGTTCTATTTAAAATATAGTAGCACCAAAATATGTTAAATTAAAAGATCATTACCAAGTCAGCTCTCATGAACTCTAAGGACAGCTTGATGTCAGAAAAATCTATTCCAAAAATTCATTACATAGATAATATTAAAGAAAAATATAACATAGAAGCCAAAATAGAGTAATAAAAATACCATACCTATTCCTAAAAAAATATCCAAAAAGTTATGATTAGAAAATTTCTGAAACTATGGAAAGAATATTTCTGAGAAGCAAACTGCAATCATTGAATTTAATTGTGCACTATAAGAAGTATTCCTATTGAAGTCAGAATTTTATCAGTGATACTATTCAATACTTCACTAGAGGTCCTGGACAATTTACTAAAATAAGAAAAGAAATTTTAAGAGATATGAAAATTTTAAAGGAATAAACAAAATAATTTATTTGTAGCTATGTGATAATCTAATTAGAAAACCCAAGAAAATCAGCTGAATTGGTAACAATTAATAAAAATTCAGCCACGTGGCCATATACAGAATCCCATATAATAAAAGCATAATATGCAAATCGACCTAACGGTGAAACAACCAGTCGCAGGGCCAACAAGCAGGTGGTGCCAGGCCAGCCAAGGCGTGTGCCAGCAAGCAAAGGAAGGGGACAGTGATTAGGGGGAAGCAGTGATTGGGGGACCCTAGCAACCATGGGCAGTGGAAGGGCTACTGTTGGGTGGAGCCAGCCACTCACCGGCTGGCACTATCCCCTGATTGGCCCATCTGGTCGCCTCCTGCAGAGGGAGGCCAGACTGCGGCTTGGGCCCAATCCCTGTCAGTCAGACATTCCCTGAGGGCTCCCCCAGATTGCAAGAGGATACAAGCTGGGGTGAGGGATCCCCCTAACAAAATTTTGTGCACCAGGCCTCTAGTCAACTTATAAAAAAACAACAATTTTAATGTACTTTCAAATGTATTAAAACAAAACCAAAAAATAGTACATATAGAGAAAGGCAAATGTGACAAGATATTAACAGCTGTGAATTTAAGTGAAGGAAACATGGGTATTAGTAATACCAATCCTATTACTTTTAAGAATATCACACTCCCTCAGTTTAAGGCTCCATACAACATGGCAAGTAAACTCAAGACACTCCTTTCTTCAAATTCTCTTACCCTATTGCCCAGTTACACTACTGGCAGTTTACCCTATTTTACCTTCAAATTTCTGCTCTTTATCCTTCATGTTTGGTTCTTCATTAATTAATCATTTTGTATCTCAACTTTTCTTCTGACTTTTACACCAGATCAAGGTTAAATCTAATCTACACCCCTAAAACTCTTCCAATCCAATATATGACTCAGATTCTAACTAAAATGTTGAGCAATAAAATCTATAATAATAAAAGCATAATATGCTAAATAGACTGGATGGCATTCCAGACTACCTTCCAGACAAAGCTGGGGCTTCGAGGAAAGCTGGGGTCCCAGGTGCCTGTGGATGGCCAGAGGGAAGTCTGGGTTCTGGGTGCCAGAGAGAAGCCAGTGCCAGCAGCCGGGGAGAAGGAAAGCCTACTCTTGTATGAATTTCGTGCATTGGGCCTCCAGTATATAATAAAAGAACCAAATATTAACTCATCCTTTCCATGAATATTCCACAAAGTACAATTCTTCTAAATGATATATAATATCCTTCCATGTCTCACTTGTATTAACTTTATAAACAGCATTGACCTAATAAGACCCTTGTCCTGGGCACATTTTTATCTACATCATTTTGCTTTTGTGTGTGTGTGTGTGCTTGTTTTTTGAGCAGGTCAATGATTTTTAATTATGGTTATGAACTCTCATGCTTCAAAACCATAATGCAGGCTGAGAGAATTCAACTTACACCCTAAAATTTGCTGGCTTGGGAAAAATTCTAGCTCAGAAGTCAAATACTCAACCAAAAGGATTAATGATTTCTTTTCCTCTAGACTGGGTATTTGGTAAGAGGAAACATATATTCTGTATTGTATTCTTTGGTTTGTGGCAGCTCCTCAGATCAAGCATAGAGAAAGTTTTCTATTTTAAATAAAAACCACAAAAGATAATAAAATTAATGGGGATGGTTTTAATTGAATTCTCCTTTCTTCCCAGTTCAGATTCCTCAAGTATATGTCCTTATGGCACAAAGCAACCTTCAGTTTATAACATAGGTTGCAAGTGTAATCCTATAATAATTTATTTAACATTATACTCTTGCACCAGGCAGTAAGCTCTACAAGAACAGGACCCGTGTCCTTCTTGTTTTACACTGTAGTCTTAGCATTCAATGTAAGTCTCATGAAAAAGCGAATGAGCAGATAAAATTGAAACAAACAAAGATAACTTTCTAAAGTAAGTATTTAAAATAATAAGAATTTTTTTCTAAAAGTAAGAATTTTTTACTGAAGGAAAAATATGTAAGTGAAATATTACAATCCTGAATTAGGTTCTCAATGCTCAGACTTTAATGAACAAAAAAGACACTTCCTAAAGTAAAAAAGCAGAGAAGTTCTGTGATAATCATCAGATAAAATAGAAACAAACTAATTACACCACAAGAAGAGAATGTTAATTATGTAATACGATGCAATATCAAGTACTCATTTGAAACTGTTGTCCATAGGGGATTTTAATAACACTGAGAAACACTAGTAACAGGTTCTATTAAAGGGGACACCACAAAATATATACCATCTGATCCCAATTGCATTTTTAAATTCATACACATATACTTATATGCTTATATGTATATTTGTGTAAATGTGTATGTATTGTCTAGAAACACATACAATGCATATATGAAACATACAAATTATTAGTAGTATTTCTGGATGGATAATTGAGTGACTACACTTTTGGCCAATATGTGGATCTTTTCAACTTTCTGCAACAAACATACATTAACAAACAATATTATTTGTGTAAATATATCTATGGAGGGGGAGAAAGAGTTGGCTATATTCTTTTCTGCACATCTTATTTTCACAGCATAAATGTTGGTATCAATCCAATTGTTTACACAGTAATTTGTCAAATAAGTGAACAAATATAATACTCCAAAATACCTCACAGTGGCATCACAACTGACAAGTTAAAGCAACAATACAGAACAGACATTTTTTGTAGTTACTGAGAGCTATGACCTATGAGAGCTTGAAAGCCATTTGCTTTCAAGTACAGTAGACTCTACCTGAAATGCAGAAAGAAAAGATAAGTCATATTTTCTGATACTAACAACTTGTAGCTCCCATTTCTCCATGGAGAATGATAAAAAAGGTACATTCTCTTTCTGTTTATCCTACTTGTGATTCTTTTGCAGGGGGTGTGGGGGGAGGGAAGCCCTAAATATGGAACAAGCACTACACACTAAGATATTCATCATAATAGTATTTATGATAGTATTTATTCTAGAGGAGAATTGGAAGCCACCACACAACAGAGCTTTGTGTGGTTATCTCTAATATTTTTATGTCACGTCTGTTTTGTCTTGGATTTGATAAGGTTGGTGAAGGAAAACTGTCACTTTCTTTTCTCTCCAAACTTATCCTGGAATATATAAGCTCCACACACAACATCCCCTATCATTAACACTTTGGTTTCGGTCAAGACATGGAGTCAACTAGACTACAGAGTTTTGATAACTCTCTCCTTAGAATATTTCTATTGGTTTCTGGATCCTAAGACTTGTAGGTATCTATTTATGGTTTTTGTTATATCCATATATTTGGGTCAATTTCTCATTGAGAATGTTTTCTTATAACTTTTCTTTCCAGAGCGTGTAACACATTTATATGCTGTTTCCTTAATTTTTACCTTTGGTAAACTTTATCTTCCAACTTGACTAAGAAAAACCCCTTTCTTCTTTTAAACAAACCATAAATTGACATCAGCACATTTCCATGTCTAAAGACAAGAGAGTAAAATCTGCTTAGACATGCCACAGAACATACCAACACATAAAAGAACTAGCACATGAGAAATATTTATAATAATTTTATAGCTTATCTTCTGCAAAGCTGCATTCTGCAACACCATATAATCTGGACACATATCCCTTTAGATTTTCTCTAAAAAGGGTATGTGATTTAAAGTAACTGCACAGAAAGTCTTCTGATCTAGGGAAAAACTATAGGTGCAATAGGCACATAGTCCAATTACAAGAATTATACAGTCAAAATCGGTTTGGCTCAGTGGAGAGAGAGAGCATTGGCCTGCGGATTGAAAGGTCCCGGGTTTGATTCCAGTCAAGGGCATGTATCCTGGTTGCGGGCACATGCCCTGTAGGGGACATGCAAGAGGTGGCTGATCGATATGTCTCTCTCTCATCGATGTTTCTAGCTCTCTATCCCTCTCCCTTCCTCTCTATAAAAAATCAGTAAAATATACATATTTTTTAAAAAAGAATTATACAGTTTTTCCAATAATGAAAATCAAATTATTTCAAAAGCTGTGGTGATCAGAATCCACCCCCTCACTCCAAGATATTACGTCTGAACATCTGTTATAAGTCTTCAAAAGGTACTTTTTCTAACCATTTCGGCATCCATTTTTAAATAATGCAAACAACTGTTATATCAATAGGTAGCCCTTTAAATAAATATTTACCTACTTTGGGTGTTCCTGGTAAAATATATTTCATTATTTATATGTGTCCTTTTAGGTAAAACATAATCTAAAGGAAAATAATAAATACATTCGCAATCTGAATAGATATACCATGGTTTTGTTACCATCCGAAAACATTTCTATATTCATCTAAAGCTGTGTGCAATTGGAAACTAGAGTTTCCAAATACTGTACCTCTTTTAACCCAAACACATCTCACATGTTTGCAACATCTGTTGCAGTCTTTTGGATTTTTACTGGCTAATCACACACCATGGCATGCTTTACTCACTTGGAAAGTCCCCCTACGCGGTGTTTGAACTAATTTTGAAACCACAGAGGACAGTTCCTCCTATAACTCATCTGGGCGACTTCACATAAAGGAACAATTTTTCAGAAAGCCACAGAGGTTCTCTTCTAAGACTGTTGAAGCATAATTATGAGCAAGTGTAATTATGGACTGAGAAGGTAATCAAAAGCAAAGAAAGAACACACTGAGGAGACATGAAGAATGAAAAATAACAGAAAATAAAAACTTCAATCCTCCAGTAAGACAAATTTAGAATATCCACTCATGCACAGTCCATACAACAGGGAAAAGGGGGGCAGGGAAAGGATATAGTCTGTATACAAATGTGTAAAGTGTAATTAAACTAGTTTCCTCTTCTCTGGAAATATACAACATAAGAGAGTGTACATCTACATATACCTACATTTTTATATTTTACTTATAAATTATGTAATACATATGTTTACACATATGCACACATACACAGTAAGACAAAAATGGAAGAATAAAGCATGCATGGTATTTTTAAACTAGAGGCATGGTGCACAGATTCATGCATCAGTGGGGTTCCTTGGCCTGCCTTGCACCCTCTTGCAATCTAGGACCCCCTTGGGGAATGTCAGACTGTTGGTTTCAGCCCAATCCCCACAGGCCAGGCCAAGGGACCCCACTGGTGCACAGATACATGTATAGGGTCTCTAGTATGAATATAATATCTTTGGTTAATCTCTTCCCGCCTTTGCCATCTCCCCCCTCCCCCTTTCCTCTGAGATTAATCAGTATGTTCCATGTTTCTATGCCTGTATGCTGAGTTTCTGCCCCCTCCCCTGGTGGTGAGTATGTGTCATAGCCAGTTGGACAGTCAAACAGCCACTTAGGCTTTTATATATATAGATGGTTACTTACTAAAGAGCGGTGACAGAGACAGAAGCTGAACTTCTTTGACAATATCTTGTTTTCTAGATTATACTTTGGAACCATGTAAATACCTTAAATACCATAATTACAAATAAAAATTTAACCAAAATCATACCTAAAAACAAAAATATGTGGCAAATGGATTACAATATATACTGAGTGTTGGCATAACTATGTAAGAAAAGTGACACTAAAACACAATACTTTAACTACCTATCCCTAGTATAAAGACAAATGAAAATACACACAAATGCTGATGGTGATAATGGTATTATTATTCTGAAACTGTTGAATATCAGGGGATAAAGCAAGTAAGTGATTTCATCATACCAGGAATCACTGAGAATAAGGTTTCTCTCATTTGAGAGAGAAGGAGGTGTAAGATCAAAGAGATTCAGTAAAAACCCTGTAGTCCTGACTTTTGTCTTAAAATATACATGTGTATTTCTGGATATATGTACATGCACAGAGAGCTTACTGAATAGGCTTAGAAACAATGGCCAACCCAATAGCAATGACCACACCTGGCACCTAGATTGTGGTTTCCAGAGACTTTACCCAAAAGCGCATCTGGGCTCCATTAAAAGAGCCTTTTGACTAGTGGCAACCAAAAGCAAGAGCACAGATGACTATGGAGTAGGATGAACAAAGAATTGAAAAAATGAAGGAACACAGTCTGAAGTACATAGCTCCACCTATCCACAGAGGAAGTGGGAAAAACAAGAATATAAACCCAATAGTGGTTCCCTAAACATAGGGTTGCTCCCCAAGTCTGGTGGAGTATGTGCCCTTGTGTTCAGGGCACAAAACAGTATCAGTATAAGGACAGGTTACAAGTGACAGGCTCAGGCCAAGCTGATCAGATAGATAGGAGGCTTCAATTTTTTCAGGAGCAACAGGGACAGACACTGAACGTATACTGACTTAGACCCTACATGAGAGCCTATGACGCCCATCAATACCTAACATTCTCCCAAGGAATACCTGACTGTCATCCTCAATTTAATGTTACAAACTAATTCATAAAATTCCACCTGTCTTTCTCATTATAATAGTTACATCTAAAAAGAAAGCAAAATTTCACCAATGAAATGTTCCCTCATCTATAGTAATAAAAGCATAATAGGCTAATCAGACCAGAGAGCCAGACGACCTTCTGGACAAAGCCAGGCTGCGAGGGCTGAGGTAAGCCACCTCAGCTGTGAGAGCCAAGGCAAGCCTCCACGCTGTGAGGGCCAAGCCACGTGCACGAATTTCATGCATCGGGCCTCTAGTCCTATCTAATAAAAGAGCAATATGCAAATTGACTGTACCTCCACAACACCCACAAGCCATGCCCACCAGCCAATCAGAGTGAGTATGCAAAATAACCTAACCAAGATGGCTACAGCCACAGAGGGAGCAGGAGGGAGGCTTGGGTTGCCCCTGGCAACAGAGAAAGCCAAGTTTTCTGCACACCCCAGGCCTCTGCTTAAGGCAACAAAGTTTCAATGGCTGAGCAAGCAGAAGGCTTGGCTCCACTCCAGGATACAAAGTTTCAATTGTAGAAGATAAATAAATCCCAGACACCAGGGCCTCTGTTTGGGTGGCTGTGGGGTGTGGCTGTCCTGCAAACCACCACAGAACCCTCACCCAGGCCACCCCACACCCCAAGGGAACACCCACCCTGATCCAGGACACCATTCAGGGCAAACCAGCTGGCCCCTACCCGTGCACCAGGCCTCTATCCTATCTAATAAATGAATAATATGCAAATTGACCATCACTGCAACACACAAGATGGCTGCCCCCATGTGGTCAAAAGATTCGACCCCCATGTGGACACAAGATGGCCACCAGGCAAGGGCAGTTGGGAGGGACCAGGCCTGCAGGGAAGGGCAGTTAGGGGTGACCAGGCTGGCAGAGGAGGGAAGTTGGGGGTGACCGGGCCTGCAGGGAAAGGCAGTAGGGGGGACCTAGGCCTGCAGGGGAGGGTAGTTGGGGGGGACCATGCTTGCAGGAGAGGACAGTTATGGGTAACCAGGCCCTCAGGGGAGGGCAGTTAAAGGCAAAACAGGCTGGCAGGGGAGCAGTTAGGCATCAATCAAGCTGTCAGGGAGTGGTTAAGGGTGATCAGGCTGGCAGGCAGAAGCAGTTAGAGGCAATCAGGAAAACAAACAGGTGAGCAGTTGGGAGCTAGAAGTCCTGGATTGTGCAAAAGATGTCTGACTGCCTGTTTAGGCCTGATCCTTCCTGGAATGCAAACTTTTATGTTACACAGTAAACAGCTATTTTAACATTTTTTTTCTTACTGACAGTCTTATTAAATGCAGTAAACAGCCAATGTGCTCAGTAGATATCACATAAACAACATCAAGGCTTGATTTTGGTTTGAACTGAGCAAACTAATGATGAGAAAATACAAAATTGTTCCCAAGCAGAAAGAACAGCTCCACCACTTTGGAGGGTCAGCTACTGAGATCCCTGGTTCTGAGTCAACATTCCACACTGCTCTTAGGAGCCATCTCACAGGGTCAGGCATTCCTATTCTTCCAGCACTCGCTAGGGGAGTGCACTAGGGTGGTCCTCCAAATACTGGCAACACCACCCTGAAAAGCTCTAGACAGCAGAAAGAACTGTTGCCTGCACATAATAGGGACTTGTGAAGCACTCTTTTCTTAGAGAAACTACAAGCACTCAGAAAGTCACTGAACTATGTGGCTTTGGCCAACCTTTCCCCATTTTCATGGGATAGGCAGACACCACCCCAAGTGGAAAACTCCCTCAATCTGTTTTCCCAAGTCCTGGGGTCCCTGCCTGCTGAGCTCAGTTTCTCAGGAGAAGATGATGCCCTTCAGAGCTGGGACCCATGGAGCATGTATCCCTCAGAGCTTTCCATCAGAGTCTCTGACTGTGCAACCATAGAGCTAAGGGCACATTTCCCTTCTATGGGCCAGCAGCAACCCCAAAAGGAAGACTCCTTTCATCTGTTTTCTCATGTCCCATGGCCCTGGCCCCACACCAACTTGTACCTATGGTGTGCTCCCACTGGGGAAGCTAGAATTGGAGATATAGCAGAGATTGAGTAGTATGGCTCTGGCAGGGGCCACATTCTCCCCACTGAGTGCCTGACCACACTACCCCCAAGTAGGGGACCCACTAGCCCCATCCTTTGGACCCAGTCACACTGCCCTATCAAGCTCTATCAAGTGTGAAAGTTTTAGTTGAGCATAACCAATTTGTGCTACTCTTCAGTCTTTTTTCATAAGATTATGGATGAAATTCAGGCAACCTCAGGGGGTGGCAGAGTAGCCAACAGGTAGACGCTGACTTCAGGGAGCCTTGGACCTTTTATTGATCTGCCCCCAGCTCAGAGCTGCAGGAAGCCAATCCTTGTAAAAAGTATAACCCCTCCCATACAGCACCAGGCCCTGGGGATGTGGTCATAAACAGTGAATAACATGGTATCTCCAAACAAGTAGCCCCAAGGCTGAGTGCACACAATGTTTGACATCAACCTGCACCAAAGCCTCGGCCAAGTGGTCCCAGAACCAACATAACCAGTGTGGACTTACTTCAAACTATACCAGAGTTCGATCCAAATAGCCACAAAAATTGCACAGCCAAAGGGGAATGCCAACAGGCATCCAAACTTGCTGGGAGGAGTCCCAGAACACTGACTCATAGACAGTAAATAAGGACTATCCTTATAGTCAGCTGTACCCACGAATGGGCTAACAGCATTCATGACTCAACTATATCAGGAGGGACATGGAACCCATACGAGAATCATTTCTGGAGCTCCTAGATCAACTGATCTAGAAGAATGCACCACTAAGACTCACAAGGCATCTATATCAGAAAGCCCTCATAACAAGATTGGAAGTCATAGCAGATCTACCTAATACAGAGAGACAAACATAAAAAGGCAGACAAAACCGGGAAATAGAGAAATACATCCTATAGGAAAGAACAAGATAAATCCACAGAAAAAGAATTATAAAATGGAAGCAAGCAAGATACTGGATGCAGAGTTTAAAGCAATGGTTTTAAGAATACTCAAGTACCTCAGGAAAAGAAAAGACAATCTCAGTGAGAACTTAAACCAAGAGAAAGTAAGATTTTTAAAAGGATATAGAAACCATGGTAAGCTTTAAACGAGAACCAGTCGGAAATGAAGAATACCCTAGAAGGAATCAACAGCAGGTTAGATGAAGCAGAAGATCGAATCAGCAATTTAGAGGATAAGATAATAGTAAGTACCCAAGGAGAACAGCAAAACAAAGAGAGAATTTTTTTTAAATGAGGAAAGTCTAAGGGATCATGGGGACAACATCAAACGTAACAACATCAGCATCATGGGGTACCAGAAAAAGAAGAAAGCAAAGGATCAAGAACTTGTATGAAGAAAGAAAAGCTGAAAAAACTAGCAAACCTGGTAAAGGAAAAAGTCATTCAAGTTCAGGAAGTTCAGAGAGTCCCAATCAAGATGAGGTCAAAGAGGCCCACACCAAGACACAGTATAATTAAAATGGCAAAGGTTAAAAACAAAGAGAAAGTCTTAAAAGTAGCAAGAAAAAGACGGTGGATTGCCTACAAGGGAGCGCCCATTATGCTATTAGCTGATTTCTCAACAGAAACACTTCAGGCAGAAGAAATTGGAATGAAATATTCAAAGTGATGAAAAGCAAGGACCTACACCAAGTCTACTCTATTCATCAAGGCTATTATTAAAAATTGAAGGTGAAATACAGAACTTCCCAGACCAAAAAAATAAAATAAAATAAAAAATCTAAAGAATTTATTATCACCAAACCAGTATTGCAAGAAATGTTAAAGGGCCTGTTTTAAAAAGAAAAAATAAATAAATAAATGAAACAGAAAGAGGAACACAGTTATAAAGAATAAAATGGCAATAAGTACCTATCAATAACTTTAAATGTAAACAGAGTTAATGTTTCAATCAAAAAACATAGGATAGCTGAATATGTAAGAAAACATGACTCATATATATGCTGTCTGCAACAGACCCACATAAGAAAAATAGATGCACACAAACTGAATATGAAAGAATGGGGGGAAAATATATGCCATGCAAATAGAAATGAAATTAAAGCTGGGGTAGCAATATTTAAACAAATTAGACGTTAAAACAAATACTATATAGTAATAGAAAAGAAGGACACTACATAATGATAAATGGAGCACTCTAACAAAAGGCTATAATTTTGTAAACATATATGCACCTAATATAAGAACACTAAAATATGTAAAGCAAATCTTGATGTACATACAGAGATTGACAGTAATAGAGTCATTAACATCAATGATAGACATGTCAAAAATAAATAAAAAGCAACAAGAAAACAGCCACCTTGAACGATACACTAGATCATATGGCTTTATTGATATCTTCAGAGCATGACACCCCAAAGCAACAGAATATACATTCTTTTCAAGTGCACATAGAACATTTTCTATGAGAGATGTTAGGAGACAAAAACAAGTCTCAATAAATTTAAGATTAAAATCTTATCAAGCATCTTCTCTGACCATTATGGTATGACACTAGAAATCAATTACAAGAAAAACTGAAAAAACACAAACAAATAGAAGCTTCATAGCATATTATTCATACAATGAATGGGTTAATAACGAAATCAAGGAAGAAATCAAAAGCTACCTGGAGACAAATGAAAATGAACACACAACAACCCAAAATCTATGAGATACAATTAAAGCAGTCCTGGCAAGGGTAACTCCTAGGTTTACAGGCCTACCTCAAGAAGCAAGAAAAAAAAAACAAATAAACAATTTAACCCTAAATCTAAAAGAAGTAGAAAAATAACAAACAACAAAGCCTAGAGTAAATAGAATTAAGAAAATAATAAATATTAGACTGCAAATAATGGCATAGTGCATTAAAAAAAAATTACAAAAGATCAATAAAACCAAAAGCTAGTTCTTTGAAAAGATAAATAAAATTGATAAATCTTTAACCAGACTCATCAAGAAAGAAAGAAAAGGAGGGGATGTACAAATAAATAAAATTAGAAACAAAAGCAGAAAAGTAACAACTAACACCAGAGAAATTAAAGAATAGCTAAATGGATTACACAGGATTTTAAGGAAACACTATGAACAACTATATGCCAACTTGAAAAACCTGGACAAAACGGACAAATTGCTAGAAACATATAATCTTCCAAAATTAAATTAGGAAAATCAGAAAATCTAAGTAGACTAATAACAACTATTGAAATTGAAGCAATAAAAAAAAAAAAAAACTCCTAGTAAACAAAAGCTCTGGTCCAGATAGTTTCACAGGGGAGTTTTACCAAACATTCAAAGAATAATTAACATCTATCCTCCTCAAACTATTCCAAAAAATAGCTGGAATCCTTTACAAGGCCAGTATTATAGTAATCATAAAACTAGATAAAGAGACTACAAAAAGAGAATTACAGGTCATATCCCTGATGAATATAGATGATAAAATTCTCAAAAAAAAAGTATTAGTAAACCGTATCCAGCAATACATTAAAAAGAACATACACAATGATAAAGTGGGATTTATTCTGGGAATACAAGATTGATACAATATTCACAAATCAATAAATGTAATATACCATAAAAACAAAATAAAAGATAAAAATTAAATGATCATATTCATAATTGCAGAAAAAGTATTTGACAAAATCCAGCACCTATTTATGATAAAAACTCTCGGCAAAGTGGCAAGAGAGGAATCATACCTCAAATAATAAAGGCCACAAGCCAACATCATACACAATGGGCAAAAACTGTGTTTCTCCTAAGATCAGGAAAAAAGACAGAGATGTCTGCTTTCACAATTCTTATTCAACATAGTACTGGAAGTCCTAGCCACAAAAATCAGTCAAAAAGAAGAAATAAAAGGCATTAAAATTGGAAAAGAGGAAGTAAAACTGTCATTATTCATAGATGACATGATACTACACACAGAAAATTATAAAAGCTCCACAAAATCCTACTATAACTGATAAATGGATGCAGTAAGTAGCAGAAAACAAAATTAGTATTCAGAAACTGGTGGTATTTTATACACCAATAATCAACTATCAGAAAGAGAAATTAAGAAAAATGCCATTGACTATTGCATCAAAGAATAATGAACCTAAAACAAATTTAACCAAGGAGATAAAGACTTATACTCAGAAAATTATAGAATACTGAAGGAAAAAACTGAGGACAATACAAAGAAGTGGAAGCATATGTGTTCATGGATAGAAAGAATAAACAAGCAATCTATAGAGTCAGTGCAATTCCTATTGCAATGAAATATTTCACAGATCTAGAACAAATATCCCCAAAATTTATATGGAACCACAAAAGACCCCAAGAAGCTTTAGCAATCCTGAGAAAGAAAAATAAAGTTGGAGGTATCACACTACATGATATCAAATTATATCACTATACCAGTGTAATCAAAACATACTGGTACTAGCATAAGAATAGACATATAGATCACTGGAAAAAAAGATCCCAAAAATAAATCCATACCGTATTTAGTTCATTAACATCACAGATAGGAAAGGAATAAAGAGCATCCCATGAAGTAAACAAGTCTCTTCAATAAATGATGATGGAAAAATAGAACAGGTACATGCAAAAAAATGAAACTAGACATCCAACTTAAACCATACAAAAGAATAATCTCAAAATGGACAAAGGACTTAAACATAAGTCATGAAATCATAAAAATTCTAGAGGAAACCATAGGCAGTAAAATCTCAGATATCTCTCGTAGTAATATTTTTGCTGATACATCTCTTAGGGGAAGGGAAATTTAAAAAAAACAATAAACAAATGGGACTAAGTCAAATTAAAAAACTTTTGTACAACAAAGGAAACTGTCAACAAAACAAAAATGGAACTCATTGAGTAGGAGAACATATTCTCTAATGATACATATGATAAGGAGTTCATTTCCAAAACATATAAAGAACTTATACAACTCAACACTAGGAAGACAAGCAACCCAATTAAAAAATGGACAAAGGCTCTGAATAGCCACTTCTCCAAAGAGGACATTCAGGTGGCCATTAGACATATGAAAAGATGCTCAAGGTCACTAATCAACAGAGATGCAAATTAAAACCACAAGTTGATCAAAATGGCTATCATCAATAAATCAACACACAATAAGTGCTGGCAAGGATGTGGAGAAAAGGGAACCCTCATGCACTGTTGGTGGGAATGCAGACTGGTACAGCAACTGCTGGAAACAGGATAGTGTTTCTCCAAAAGAATTAAAAATGAAACTATTTTTTGACCCAGTAATCCCGAGAGGGAATATATCCAAAGAAACGCAAAACACTATTTCAAAAGAATGTATGTACCCCTAAGTTCATCAACATTATTTACAACTTAGTGGCCCAGTGCACAGATTCATACACATTGAAAGAATAATAATTGGAAGAAAGATTTGTGTGGTAATTACATTACTGCAAAAAATTACACGTCAAAATGGTATCTTTATACATAAAAGCCAAAGCAACAGTACCAACAGGTAGCTATGATGTGCTCTGACCACCAGAGGGCAGATGCTCGACACAGGAGCAGAAACTGCAAGCATAGAAACATGGAACAGACTGATGAATCTCAGAGGGAAGGAGTGGGGGCGGATGGGAAGAGATTAACCAAAGACCGTATATGCATATTAGAAGCCTAGTGTGCGGATTTGTGCATCGGTGAGGTCCCTTGGCCTGGCCTGCAGGGATCAAGCCAAAACTGGCCCGGTGCACAGATTCATTTACTAGTGGAGTCTCTCAGGCTGGCCTGCAGGGATTGAGCCGAAATGGGCACTATGAGGTCCTGGATTGCAAGAGGGCATAGGCCAGGCTGAGGGACCCCACAGGTGCATAAATCTGTGCACTGGACCTCTAAATATAGTATTATAAAATTAAAACACATGTCCGATTGGCACCAGCAGGAGCTTTATATGTATCAGGCATGTGCGACTCAACATTTATTTTTAAATTACCAGTGCGCATCATATGTATAGGCAAGTAGGTCGGTCAGATGAGCAATGAATAAATCACAATGTGGTTCACACTGAATGTCAACAAACAAATCCACAATCAACAATGATAGATCAAAACACATGAGTGGGATCGGCAAGAGCAAGAGTTTTATATGTATTGTGCACATGAGTCAATATTTATTTTTAAATTGCCAGTATGCGTCATATGTACTGACCGGTTGGTCAGAAGGTCAGGTGGACGAAGGAATGGTCATACACACACACACACACACACACACACACACACACACACACTCTAGAGGCCCAGCGCACAAAATCATGTGGGTAGGGTCCCTAGGGCCTAGATTTCTGTGATCAGGGCCATCTTCTGCCCATTCACCAATCCTCAGGCTGAATGCTGCTGCTGCTGCTGCCGGGCTGTCTGGCCATTGGGATCACCAGTTCATCTCTGGCTGCTCAGGGGCTCAGGCCTGTGGGAAAGCAGGCACTGCAACTTCACCTCCATGCGCATGTGTCGGGCCGGCTGCTGATGGAACGTGCTGCCAGCTTGGGGCCGCTCACATGAGCGCCAACACTGCTGCCACTGGGGCTTGAGGAACTGACAGAAGCTTCAGGACATGCCAAAAGCTTCTACCTACCTGCCATGGTGTGAGCAGCCCTGAGCAGGCAGAGCGTTCCATCAGTGGCCAGCCAGACACACGCACATGGAGGTAAAGTTGCTGACACCTGCTTTCCTACAGGTCTGAGCCCATGAGCAGCCGCAGATGAGCTGGTGATTCCAACAGCCTGACAGCCAGCCTGGTCTGCTCACCACCCATCCAATTCCCCCGTTCATCACCACTGATCCACTGGAGCCTGCAGAACAGGAGTCTGGACCAAGAGGTCAGTGAGTCAGCCCACTCGCCAGTCTCCAGTCCCATCTTGCCCCGCTCATGGGCCAAGAGGGAGGGACCAAGAGGTGCTCAATGCACCTCATGGTGACTGGCCGTTTGTTTGTCACAGTTGTCATGGACATTGGCTCTTTATATATAGATAGCTAAGATCTTGAAACAGCCCAAATGCCCATCAGTAGATGAGTAGATAAAAAACGGTAGTACAGATAAGGCTCAGATGGCAGCTGACAAGACTATAATGAAGGCAAGTGTGTGAGTGAGTGAGGGACCGAAAGGGGAGTGTGTAGACTTATCTGGGACGTACGTGTGTGAGTGAGGGATAGTTAGATCCTGCAGGACATTTGGGGGCTGGTCAGCCAAGCTCTCTTAGATGGGGAGCACCCACTACCACTGCAAGCACTCCTGTAGGTTTCAAGAAAAACCATGTCATTTTGAAGGGGAGAGCTACTGTGACTAGGAGCCCAGCCTCACCGTCACTCAGACTGGCCAAAGACACCACCCACGACCCTAAACCCATTCCGGCCAAAGACTTGCTACTGCAGCTGCAGACCCACAGACAAGGAGACTCTAGTTTCCCCAGTTGCAGGCTGCTGTGAGTCTCAGAGTTCACAAACCTCCCTCTGACCTGCCACTATGGGCAGAAGCTCCGCAACTTCCAGCACCTGAGCTCTCCAGTAACTCTCGGGTCACACGGCACTCCCGCAGACTGGCAACAGTGGGCACAGACCCTGGACTTTCTGACACCTGGACTCTCTGGTGACTCACAAGGTGTGAGACCTTTCTGCCAACATGCTGCCATGGGAACAGACCTCATGCTTCCCAATGCCTAGGCTCCCCAGTAACTCTTGGGGCACACAACACTACCACTGGCCCACCGCTGCAGCCACAGGCCCTGCACATTCCAGTATCTGGGCTCCCGGTGATTCTTTGGGCACAAGACCTTCGCGCTGCCACACCACCATGCGCACCCTGGCATCTGAGCACTCCAGTGATTCTCAGGGTGCACAACCCTCTTGCCAAGCACTCCACTTCAGCCACAGGTTTTGTACGACTTGATGCCTGAACCCTTCAATGACAGCAAAAATAGGAGACAAAAAAACAACCCCCAAAGGAAAGAAAGGAGGAATTTCCAAAAAAAAGAAACTAAATTAAACGGAGGCATGCAGTATGGCAGAAAGAGAATTCAGAGTAAGGGTCATTCAGTTCATAAACCACATAAATGAAAAAATTAACAACTTATGTAAGATCCAAGAGGAAATCAAAAGTTATATAGCCACAATAAAAAACACAATGGAAGATTTCAACAGTGGACTAGAAGAAGAGGAGGACCCAATTAGTGAGTTAGAAGACAGGGCAGAGAAATACACCCAATCTGAATAGCAATTGGGAAAAAAAAAATTACAAAGCAGGAAAAGAGGCTAAGAGAGCATTGAGACAACATGAAACAGAGTAACGTATGTATAATAGGTGTGTCAAAAGGACAAGAAGAGGAATAAGGATTAGAAAATCTATTTAAAGAAATAATGACAGAAAACTTCCCTGATTTAGAGAAGAAAAAAATATTAAAAGCAAAGTCCAAAACAACATGCATCCAAAAAGACTAACACCAAGACATATAGTAATTATAATGGCAAAGGTTAATTACAAAGAGAAAATCATGAAGGCTGCAAGAGAGAGAGAGTTAGCTATAAAGCATGCCGCATTAGATTATAAAATAATTTCTCAACAAACACACATCAGGCCAGAAGGGAATGGAATGAAGCATACAAAATAGTGCAAAACAAAGGACTGAATCCAACAATACTCTATCTAGCAAGGCTATCATTCAAAATTGAAGGGGAAATCAGGAGCATCACAGACAAAAGAAAAAAAAAAGGCTAAAGAAGTTTAATCACTACCAAACCAAAAATGCAAGAAATGCTAAAGGGACTGTTTTACAAAGAAAAAATAGAAAGGGAAGAAGGAACATGAGCATAAAGAATAGAAATGGCTACAAACAAGTACCTATCAATAATAACCTTAAACATAAATGGACTAAATGCTCCAATCAAAAGACATGAAGTAGCTGAATAGGTAAGAAAACATGACCCATATATATGCTGTCTGCAAGAGACCAACTTCAGAACAAGGGACTCACAAAGATCGAAAGTGAAGGTATGGAAAAATATGGGTCATGTAAATGGAAATGAAAAAAAAAAAAAAAAGCTGGGTAGCAATACTTATATCTGACAAAAATAGACCTCAAAGTGAAGGCCATAACAAGAGATAAGGTTGGCCATTACATAATATTAAAGGGAATGATACAAAAAGATATAACTCTGGTAAACATATATGCATTCAATGCAGGAGCAACCAAATACATAAAAAATCTTCTATAAGCTATCAGGGGAGAGATTGACAACAATACAATCATAGCAGGAGACTTTAATACTCCATTGGCATCACTGGATAAATCTTCTAAACAAAAACATAAATCCTAAATGACTCACTATATCAGATGGACTTTAATCGACATCTTCAGAATATTTCACTGCAAAGCTACAGAATATTCATTCTTCTTAAGTGCACATGGAACATTTTCAAAGATAGGCCACATAATGGGACACAGGCAGTCTCTCCAAATTCAAGATCACAATGGCAAGCATTACCCTAATCCCAAAACAAGATAAAGACACTCAAAGAAAGAGAATTATAAGCCAATATCTCTGTTGAATAAAGATGTTAAAATCTAAAACAAAATTCTAGCAAATTAGATCCAACATTACATTAGAAAGATCATACAAGATGACCAAATGGGATTTATTCTGCAGATGCAAGGATGGTATAACATCCGCAAATCAATAAACCTGATACATCACATAAACAAATTGAGAGACAAAAATAACAGAATCAGATCAAGTGATGCAGAAAAGCATTTGACAAAATCCAACACCCTTTCTTGATAAAAACTCTCAGCAAAGTGGGAATAGAAGGGTCATACCTAACATAATAAGTCTTCTATGACAAATCTATAGTGAACATCATACATAATGGGCAAAAAATAAAACCATTTCCCCTAAGAACAGGAACAAGACAGGGATGCTCATTCTGACCATTCCAAGTCAACACAGTACTGGAAATGCTAGCCATAGAGATTAGACAAGAAGAAGAAATAAAAGGCATTCAAATTGGAAAACATAAGCAAAACTGTCATTATTCGCAGATGACATTATATTCTACATAGAAAACCTTAAAGACTCCATCAAAAAAATACTAGATTTAATAAATGAATTCAGCAACATAGCAGGATACAAAATTAACACCCAGAAATATATGGCCTTTTAATATACCAATAATGAACTCACAGAAAGAAAAAAAAAATCCCACTTATCATTGCAACAAAAAAATTAAGACACCTAGGAATAAACTTAACTAAGGAGGTAAAAGACCTGTACTCAAAGGAAAACTATGGAACATTGAAAAAATATAGAAGAAGATGTAAACAAATGGGAGAATATACCATGTTCATGGATTGGTAGAATCAACATCATTAAAATGTCCATACTACCCAAAGCAATCTATAGATTTAATGCAATCCCCATTAAAATACCAACAGCATCTTTCACAGACCTAAAACTCTTCAAAAATTCATCTGGAATAAAAAAAAAATACCCCAAATAGCCACAGCAATCTTGAGAAGGACGAACAAAGTTGGAGCAATCACAATACCAAATATCAAACTAATTACAAAGCCTCTGTCCTCAAAACTTCCTGGTATTGGCACAAGAACGGACATACAGACCAATGAAACAGAACAGAGAACCCAGAAATTGACCCAAGCCATTATGCTCAATTAATATCTGACAAAGAAGGCAAGAGCATACAATAGAATCAAGACAGTCTCTTCAATAAATGGTGTTGGGACATTGGACAAATACGTGCCAAAACAAAACAAAACAAAAACTAGAACACCATCTTAGAACATATTCTATATAATAAAAGCCTAATGTGCAAATTGTCACCTCGGGTGGTTATTCGACTGAGAGTTGGACCACTCACTATGACGCGCACTGAGCATCAGGGGACAGCATGGAACATGGCAAGTGTCAGCGACACAGAATTGGCAGCGGGTGGCAGTGGAGGCGCTGCCAGCCCCAATTGGCCCTGATGAGAGCGGGACCACAGCAGGATGGTACAGCAGGTGAGCAGGTGGCACCAGGTCAAGGCAGGTGCAAGTGGAGGCCTAATCACCCCACAGATGGTAACCGGCGGCAGCAACGGGGCCAGTGCCGCTGCCCTGCTCCCAGGCATTGAGGGAGCCAGGAAGGACCCGGCCTCAATGGATCACCTTGTAGGCAGGATGATGGAGCAGGTGAGGGGGTGGCACCTAACCAAGGCAGGGTGCAAGGTGGGGCAGCCAGGCTGAGGTTGAAAGTTGGAGTTGCGAGACTAGAAGAGCACGCTGAGGCTCAAGCTCTGCAGCCACGGAGAGGGAACTCACCTGTGCACCTGGCCTCTAGTACAAAAATAAACTCAAAATGGATAAAAGGACTTATATGTAAGACAGGAAACCATAAAAATCTTAAAAGATTCCATAGGCACCAAAATATTGGACATATGTCGTAGCAATATCTTTATCACTACATCTTCTAGGTCAATGGAAATTAAGAAGAAAATAAACAAATGGAACTACATCAAAATAAAAGGCTTCTACACAGGAAAAAAAAAATCAATAAAACAAGAAAGCCCACTGCATAGGAGTACATATTTGGCAATGTTATATCCGATAATCTCCAAAATTTATAATGAACTCATCTTACATCTTAACAAAAGAAAAATAAACCCAAGCAAAAAATGGGTAAAGGACTTATTAACCAGACACTTTTCAAAAGAGGACATACAGAAGGCCAAGAGACATGAAAACATGCTCAAAGTCAATAATCCAGAGATGCCAATCAAAATGACAATGACATACCATTTTACACCTGTCAGAATGTGGAAAAAAAGGAACCCTCTTTCACTGCTGCTAGGAATGGAGACTGATGCAGTCACTGTGGAAAATAGTATGGAGTTTCCTCATAAAATGAAAATGGAACTCCCATTTGATCCAATAATCCCACTCCTAGGAATATATTCCAAGAAATCAGAAACACCAATCAGGAAGGATATATGCACCCCTATGTTCATAGCAGTACAGTCTACTATCGCTAAGATTTGGTAACAGCCTAGGTTCCCATCAGCAGATGAGTGGATTAAAAAACTGGTACATCTGCACAATGGAATATTAAGCTGCTATAAAAAAGAAAGAACTCTTACCATTCCTAACAGAATGGTTGGAGATGGAGAGCATTATGCTAAGTGAAATAAGCCAGTCAGAAAAAGATAAATATCACATGATCTCACTCATTTCTGGAACATAATGAACAACAAAAAAATAGATCCAGAGACAGAAGTATCAAACAGACCATCATACCTCAGAGGGAAGGCAGTGGAAGGGCAGGGAATTGGGTAAGAGATCAACCAAAGGACTTGTATACATGCACATGGGCATAACCAATGGACACAGACATTAGGAGAGTGAGGGCATATGCTTGCGGGTGAGGGTGACCAGGGAGAGCTCAATGGGGGAATATGTAATACGATATGCTATACTTTAAACAATAAAGAATTTAAAATTTGAACAAAAACAAAACTGTAGTACTTTTATATAACAGAATACTATTTGGCTATAAAAAAGAAGAAAATCTTAACTTTTGTGACAGCACGGATGGATATGGAGATTATGCTATGTGAAATAAATCAATCAGAGAAAGACAAATACCATATGATCTCACTCAGATATGCAATCAATAAACAAAATAATTTAACAAATAAAACAGAAACAGAAATATAGATACATAGAACAGACTGACAGAGGTCAGAGGGAAGAGGCATTGGGCATCCAGGTAAAAAATGGTGAAGGAATTAAGCAAAAAATATCTATGTATAACACATACACACAGACAACATGATGACAGCTTTGAGGGAAAGGGGTTGGGTAAGGTGGAAATGGATAAAGGGGATATAAGTAGGGACAGAAAGAGACTATTTTGGGTGGTGAGTTCACAATACAATATGCACATGTTTTATTGAGTTGACCACTTGAAACCTGTATGGTTTTATTAACTAATGTTACCCCAATAAATTCATTGAAAAAAATTAAAGATATGAATTTTGGGAAGGATAGCTGTTTTTTTCGGTTAGAAGGACAACATATATTTGTATTCAAGAATTAAAAGTATTTTTAAAATGATACTAAACGATAACTCCGTGTCTGGGTGACAGAATTCAGAAAATTATTATAATGCTTTATTCAAACAAAATGTCATGCCCTTATCCAAAGGAGTGGAAAAATTTAGATTCTTGAGCCTCTGAAGTAGGCTGCTTCCAGACAGGAAAGAGGTGCCTTCCCATGGCCAGACATATGCTCTGCAAAGCCCACCTGCTCTGACCAGTGGACTCACGTACCTAAAATTCATGACTTTTTAAGGGAAACAAATAATTACCTGAAATTAGGATGCATGCTTAAATAGATCGCCTAGAGAGAACTTAAAACATTCATGAGCAAAAAAGCTACTAAGCAAATATCATAACTGCTAAAGAGGATGATGAAGAGTCAAGCATCAAGTCCACTTATAACTCCACTTATAGACACATCCCAAAATTATGCCAACTGCTCAAGTACTCAGATTTTAAAAAGCAAAAAAGTACTGCTCTAAATAAAATACTGCAATGAACCCAAAAAAGGGGTCTGAAAGTCTTTCCTGAGAAAACTCTTGTTTTCCATGACTGAAGGTAAACATTTCTTACAATGTAGAGAGCAGTAAAGTAAAATGCTTCCTAGTCAGCGTACCAATATATAAGGTGACCTGCATGGAATGTACCAAAAGCATAAGGGGGCCTGCATGTAATGGTCTAAAGCTTCATAAACTTAAGGATGAAAACAAAAGGAAACATGATCTTTAGGCAACAGTGCAAAAGCAATTCGCTGTGATAATGGGGGGAAAAAATATGTCAGTATGTAGATGATCTGCAGCTGTAACAATCCTGCCTCAATGGTTGAGTGATCTGGGACAAGTTACTGGCTGCAAGGGGCTGTGGTGAGCCTGTCTCCCAGTACTGTGAGCACTGAATGTGGCAACACATGGCCCAGTGTCTAGCACAGTGCTTAACATAAAGTGAGCACTCAGTACAATCCTTCCCCTTTAGTTTCCCAAGGATTCATTCCAAAACCAGTGTTTCTCCCACAGCCAACTGTGTAACTTCCTGATTTCTTTCACAATGATCTCAGCAGACTAACTCTCATCATTTAAAACTGCCATCTCTTCATGTCCAATACATTACTGTATATGAGTTATACTTTACAACAGCATGTCCTCAAATTTAAAATGTTAAAGACTTACACATATATCATAGGCATTCAGAATTATGTTACTACTAGTGCTCTGATGCACAGATTCATGCACATTGAAAAAAAAATTAATTAGAAGGTAGTGGGTGGGGCAGGGCAGAACTGGGTGAGAGGGGCTGGACACACCCTGAAGCCAACCTCTCTCAGTCCCTTAGCCGGCACTGTGGCTGGAAGGGTATCTGTGGAGTAAGCAGGGTCCCTCTGGTAAGTGGAGTCCCTCTGCCTACCCTATGGGGATGAGGCCAAAACTGGCTCTCAACATCCCCCAAGGCATCCCAGATTTCGATAGGGCAGTTTTCAGGTGACACACCCTGGAATCAGGCTGCCTCCTCTCTTAGTTGCAGGATGCGTAATCGGAGAAACACTGCAGAACAGGGCAGTTAGGAGCAATCGGGCCAGCAGGGGAAGGCAGTTAGGGGCAACCAGGCTGGCAAAAGAGGGCAGTTAGGAGTGACTGGGCCAGCAGGGGAGGGCAGTTGGGGGCAACCAGGCCTGCAGGGAAGGACAGTTAGAGGCAACTAGGTCAGCAGGGGAGGGTAGTTAAGGGTGACCAGGCTGGCAGGGGAGGGTAGTGGGGGTGATCAGGCCGGCAGGGGAGGGCAATTGGGGTCAATCTGGCAGGCAGGGGAGCAGTTAGGCATCAATCAGGCTGGCAGGAGAGTGGTTAGGGGTGATCAGGCTGGCAAGCAGAAGTGGTTAGGGGCAATTTAGGCAGGCAGGCGATAATTGGGAGCCAGCAGTCCTGGATTGTGAGAGGGATGTCCAACTGCCCATTTAGGACCAATCCCACCAGGATGGGGCCTAAATGGGCAGACAGACATCCCTCAAGGGGTCCCAAATTGGAGAGGATGCAGGCTGAAGAACACCCCTCCTCGTGGACGAATTTCATGCATTGGGCCTCTAATATATATAATAAGAACTTAATAAATGTTGGTCATTATTATATACAAAGTATCATTACTATATGGTTAACTTTGAAACTACTATTCAAGTTTACAATATCAAAGTGTTTGCAAATATATAAAAAAAATTGAAAAAAGTCCATAAAATCTATAAAAGTAGTTCAGATATTCATTCAGGACAAACAAGGTAAAATTTTTCCAGTTTCTCTGTGACTTAAAGCATTAAAAATGTTCCTGGTAAAGTCTGGGAAATTTAAATTACATGTATTTTGTCTCTTTGGTCAATGTTTACATTCTTTTGAAAATCACATTCATTTATAAACAGAAACTTCAAGTACTAAAAATAAAAATTAACTGCTGAGTTTCAAATTAGTAGATTTAAAAATAACCATTGTAAACTATGGCTTTCTAATCTTTGTATATGCTATCATCAAGTTTTTATTAGGCATGTTTGCAGCACTACAGGTATTACAGAAAGCATTTAGCATGTATGCACTGCTACAATTATAATACATTTTTAATTGTTAATAAATGAGGGTTGAGGTCTGTTATAAAAAGGTGTTTATATGCTATAAATACCATGGCTAACACAGGCTCCAAGGCTAGGTAGGCCAATCACCACTGACACCAGTCTCCACACATAGAGGGATACGCTTCATTAGCAAGCATTAACTCACTACAAGTTTCCTGATAAAAATAACTGCTAGATCAAGGTTGTACTCACTGCACAATCCCAAGGGATCCATTCATATTCTCTTCTGGAGTTGGCAACACAGGGGCTCTGGGCCACCTTGCCACTGTGACAGGAACCTTGAAAAATGTGCCTGACTCATGAAATGTTAAAGGAAGTGTACAAATCAAATAAATCTCCCTTAGCATGCCCCACCTTCCTTTCAGATTAATCTGACATGTCAGAGGCCAATTCTATTATGAACAAAGCTTTCCTGCTCTTCTATCTACCAAGCAATTATTGGGACCAGGGGCTGAGCTGCTTGTTTGAGGTAGATGATGGATTTATTTGCATCCACATACATGTCCAATCTGACTTCTGGACAATGGTATGTATAAAAAAGCCCAGTAGACAACCAGGGTTAGAAGCAGAGATGAATGTACTAAAAGAAAGCCAAGATCCACATGTTTCATCACCCTGGTGATCTCATTAGCCTAGTGTTCTCAATAACTCAGCTAAATAGCCACAGAAACTTTAATAAGCTGGAAAATAAACATGAACTCTCTCACAAAGCAAATTCAACTTAGCTGCATAGATGATTACAGGTAAGCATCACAGTGGAGGCTCCAGAATGACTGTATAGGAAGGATGAAGGGTCAGTCGATTTGAGACACGTAACTACAAACTGTACTTGCACAGCAAGCACAAGGCTGTAGTTAGAGACATGTGGTTAGGGGGAGCCAATGAGGTGATGAGACAGGACAGGGGTGGGGTGAGGTAGGGCGGAGTGAGGTAAAGTGGGGTGGGCCCTAAAGCTTCCACAGGTATATTTTGATGTCTGCCCTTAGTCGCCAATAAAAAGCTGCAGTTTTAAAGTTGAACTGAATTTTTGTTTAGAAATGAGAATATATTTCTCATTAGAAAAAATATATACATGGTGGCGTGTTGATTAGCTCATTTTAAAAGTCCATAAATTTACCTTCCAAAGTGATAAAACATTAATACAGATCCCAATTATTTATTGTAACAATATTTGGGGGGAAGACAAATTCATTAAGAATTCTTGTTCAGGAAGCCAGAAACCCATTTTCCGGGGCTACCATTCAGGGTGCTAAAATAGTAGTCTCAATCAGGGCAGGCCCAACCCAATGAATGCTTACTTTACACACACACACACACACACA
>JAAGEH010000392.1:13385544-13419954 GCA_011751065.1 Lasiurus cinereus
AGAGAGAGAGAGAGAGAGAGAGAGAGAAAGTGGTACAACCACTTATCTTCATTTTCACACATGTGCAGCAATTATCCATACTCCACCACACCTGAGAGCCACCCCTTGGACTACTCAGAAGCACAACTCTGTGGGAAATTTTGTTTGTCATATTAACTGACATGCCATGGCATTTAAAGAATAGACAACAGACTTGTTAGAAATCCCACAAAGCCTAGAACAGTCTCTAACTAAAAATTCTAGAAATGCAAGTAATAGTATAGCAAGAAAATACTGGTAAGGTCTACTTCAAAAGGAATCTCTTCTGCACTTGATACTGAAGCAACCAACACCTCCCAAGCTACACCCAAATCCAATAAAATGGGAAATGCTGTCTGTCACATCACACTCACAGGCATGCAGACAGCACAGGAAGTGCCTAGCTAATTAAACATTTTTTAAGGAAAGAGAAAAGCTAAAAACAGACTTTACAATCAAAATTTAGGATACTTAAAGCAAACATTAAGAAATGTGATTTTTTTAAAAGGATAGTGAAGCTTAAGTTACCCTTTTACAATTTAAAACTCACTAAAAAGCTAACGTCAAAAAATAGTATGGTATTAGTACAGAAATAAGTAAGTTAGTAGACCATACTGTGAAAAAAAGATTCACTTAGTAAACAATCCTGGCAAACTGACTTTATTTCTAGGAAAAAATAGATCCTCTACCTCACAATATATACAAGTAAATTAAATATCTAAATACAAGAAATATAACATTATACTGAAATTCAAGGTGTCAATCATAAAGCAAACCATTATTTTACATGTCACTGAAAGAAAAATACAGTACCAGTTAAAAGAGGATCAATCTAAGAGAATGTTAATATGAAGAGTTAATAGAGGATGAAAGAGAAATAACAAATAAATATGTCACCATTTTCACTCTTATAGTTAGCTTAAAATCCAGTGACAATGAAAATAATAAGGAAAAAGAGGTAATGCTACAAATTATTCACCCAGAAATCTAGCCATTTTTATTAAAACTAGAGGCCTGGTGCACAAATTCATGCAAGGGTGAGGTCCCTAGTGGGGTGCAGGAAGGGGGGCTGGGACACAATTGGCCCTCCAGCAGGTGAGCAAGTAAGACACCCTTGCCGGCCTGGGATCCAGATCCATCCCACTGACGTTCCTGCCAGCTGTTGGTAGCCACCAGGCAGCTGCTTTTATATCTTTTCTTCCTTATGGCGTATCTAGGGAGAGGAAGCAGCCATGGTGCTGTTGGGATTGCACTGGTCTGTGGGAGTCTGACCCATTTTCCAGAGATTGGACATGCGGAACTACTGAGGGAGTGGTTGCCACCAGGCCAGTGGGCCGCTGGGACAGGTCCCAGAGATCGGGCCTAAACTGGCATTCAGACATCCCTCCCACAACCTGAGACCACTGGCTCCTAACTTCTCACCTGCTTGCCTGCCTGATTGCCCCTAACTGCTTCTGCCTACCTGCCTGATCACCTCTAACTGCCCTCTCCCGAAGGACTGATGACCCAACTGCTCTCCTTTGCTGGCCAATTAGGTTCTGATTGGTTGGTTCCTATGCCAGCATCAAAAGCTTCATATCCTAGGCAGCCATTGGTTCCCCACAGCACCCACCTTTGGTTCTCATTGGTCAGTTCCTATGCTAGTCAGTGTCAGAAGCTCCACCTCCTAGGCAGCCATTGGTTCCTCACAGCACCCACCTTTGGTTCTGATTGGTTGGTTCCTATGCCAGTCAGCATCTCCAGGCCTATCTCTGGGCCTGATCAAAGAGGCAGGGCTTAAGAGCAGCCCCCTCCCAGGCCTGGAGAGAAAGAAAAGCCTGGCTGCTGAAGAAGATCAGAAAGAAAGAGGGAGAGAAAGAAAGGGGTAAGTACACTGATTAACAGTTTCCACTGAGGCTGCAGATCAGACCCTGACTCACATTCTGGGTTTCAGCCACCTGAGCAGTCAGTGGTGGGTCGACAGGCTGCAGCTGGGCAACCTAGCGGCTGACCTCCAGATGATCTGGTTTGATTGCAGGCTCAGCCCCTTCCCAAGCCCCAGGCTTTAGACTTGGGAAGCGACCCTCCATATCTCCCCCTCCCTGCCCTGCCCCTCCAATCACAGGCTCAGCCCCTCCAATGGCCAGCTGGGAGTGACCTTGGTGCCAAGGAGGTACCCGGGACCCAGGTATGTATGCAAATTTACCCCTATCTTTGTTGGGTTAATTTGCATACTCATTCTGATTGGTTGTGGGTGTAGTAGAGGTACAGTCAATTTACATGTTTCTCTATTATTAGGTAAGATAGATATAATACTGTGGATGTGCTTTGACTTAGTAATTATAATTTAGGAATCTATCCTATATGAATAAAAGCATTAAAAATCAGTAAATAAAATGTACATACCAAACATGTTTACAGCAGCAGTTTGTAATTGGCAAAAACAAAATCAACTTATCCTATATCATAAAAACCTAATATGCTAAGTGTCTGGCCATTCAACTGTTTGACCAGGGGGCAGATGCTCCAACCAGTAGGTTAGCTTGCTGCTGGGTTCTGGCCAATCAGGAATGAGCAAGACAGGATGGACATGCCCTGGAATCCTCCCATGGTTCCTCCCCAGCCCCTATTGATTGTGCACCAGTGTGGTTCCCTCAGCCTGCCCAGCACCCTCTCGCAATCCAGGACCTCTCAAGGGATGTCGGAGAGCTGGTTTCGGCCCGATTCCCACAGGCCAGGCCAAGGGATCCTACCGGTGCACATATCTGTGCATTGGTCCTCTAGTGTGTTCAATAAAAAATAATGGAATTAGGTAAATTTGTATTTTAGATTATATAACTAATTCAATTATGAATTATGACCTATATGTGATGAGCTTAACTATGTCTACATCAAACTATTGCCTAGAAAAGAGCAAACTAGAATGTAATGTACATATTACCCCATCATTTTGTTCAAAAAAAATGAGCAAACCTCTCTGAGTATTTACTTCTAAAGACAGAAAGATGTAGGAGATACAGCAAGCTGATAACAGCTCAAAGAGGGAAAAACAGACCCAATTGATCTATGGGTCCCACTGCCCAATCAATTAGATCTTTTACCTGAATGAATAAAATTAGAATTCCCTTTCTGTCTTGAAAGGATATCCTATTCTGCTACGCTTTTCAGGTCAGAATATCTAGATCTGAGATACTACTCCACTTCTATCTAGTCACTGTATGTTTTCTAAGTCTTTGGCTAGAGTTGTGTTTCTTATGTAAAAACTAAGAAAACTGAACTACATTTTCTATATTCTACTCTTTTTTTAAACTGACAAAAGTATTATAATCTTTCAATTGTTTACATGATTTATTTTTCAGTAAAACACAAATTTTATCAAAAACACAATGCTGCTTTCTTTCTCCTAAACACAAATTCAAAGAAGATAAATGGAAATGTATGAAAATAAAAGAATTCATTTTTGTCTAACCTGAGAAAATGTCTCCATAAATTAAATTGTTTAGGGGCAGCACAAGTTGTGAGGCAGAAAATCTAATATCCTCAATCTCACTGTCTGGGTTCAAGGTCAATTTAAAAGCGTATTTAAGCCCTAACCAGTTTGGCTCAATTTAAAAGCATATTTAAGCCCTAATCAGTTTGACTCAGTAGATAGAGTGTCAGCCTGCAGATTCAAGGGTCCCAGGTTCGATTCCAGTCAAGGGCATGTACCTTGTGTGCAGGAGGCAGCTAATCAATGTTTCTCTCTCATTGATGTTCCTAACTCTCTATCCCTCTCCCTTCTTCTCTCTAAAAAAATCAATAAAATATATTAAAAAATAAAATAAAAAATAAAAGCATATTTAAGTTCTAGTCTTTAAAACAAAGCGGTATACAGGTGAGTCACTTGCAATGCCTCTGGAAGCAAAGTATATACACTGACCCTATTTACGGACAAGCCACAAATAAATTTTTAAAAATTCAATTCACACAAATTTTCTGCATCAAGCACAACGTTATAAAAATTGAATGCTCTTGCTTCATTCATAAAGAACATGAAACAATCAGTATGTTAAACATACTACTTTTCCCAGTTGTCATAATTTGCTTCTAGAAAGAACAAAATAACTGTGGTAGTCTCAAAATCTATGGGTAATTTAAATCAATAGTCAACATTTAAGAAGCTAAATAAATCCACACATTTCTTTATGAAAGATAAGAATCAGATCAATGATCCTTTGCTTTGTGAAAGAACTAATTTAAAAGAAAAAATTTTATTTAATTTTTTTTTTATCTTCTAAGAGAATTTTCTTCTGTAAACATCATAAAGGATTTGCACCACCTTGTGGAAAAGCAAAGATTCAAACACAGTTAAATCTCTTTATTACAGAGCATTTCTTAGGTCTTCTTGGATCAAAAACCCTCTTAGGACACTGATGACAGCCCTGGGTCCCCTCCTATCCAAAAGCAGGCCATTGCATGCATACTCACAGCAGGTGCACATTCGAACAAGCAAATAATAAGTACTATCAACAACTCCTGCATCCAACAATAGAGAACATTTATCTTTCTTTTGGTTTATATTTCCACTTAGCTGCCCAGAATCTGAATCCTTACTCCATAATTGGAAAATCCACTACTGCGGTGTCCTAGTGGGCAGCCAGACCCTCCTTACTTTCCCCTGGGTCCCAAGGCCAGATGCTCTCCCTCCCTGAAGTCTGGCCACAGGGTGTGGCCAGGCAACCAGTGGATGCTCCTGCACACTGTACCCACAGCAGATCACTCAAGAGGGCTGGTGCACCCACCACAGGCTGCTCAAGATCCAGGAGTGCTCCTTGCCATGACCCTCCATGTTTTAGCAACACAAACAGCTTTCTATCTGTCTTTTAAAATGGTTGTCCACCTGTGTTGGCCATTGTGTGAGCTATCCACTATACTTCCGATGAATTCCTTTTCTGAGCCAGAGTCTGTTTTCTACTCTTTTGCAATCACAAATTTCCACTTTATTATAAGCTTCTCATCTCCAATCAACCAATCCTATGGCCCTCTTACCAACTTAGAGCCAATGGATGAAATGAGATTTAAATGAAGGTAAGGGAGACAGGATGACCACACAAATGCAAAATATTGTTATCAGAATTTAAGCAGGATTCCTATAAGCCAGCCCAAAGAGGCTTGTTGACCAGGATAGCTTCCATATGTCTCTAGCTGGTATCTGACACAACCGGTATGGTTTTAACCAAAGGTGATTGGCAAACATTCAATGAAAAAAAACTGGTAAAGAAAAGCTAAGTGTCATAGAAACAAAGCACAATGCCCATCAATAGGACATATGCATTTCTTTAATCACCAGAGCACAGGTCTGTGTCTTTTCCCTTTAGAGATGCTACATGAGCACAAGTATATCACTACTCCCTGTGACCAAGCATTCTAATTTGAAAAAGGAAACCCTAATTTTCAAAATTACCTCAGAATTTCTTTAACTGAAATAAAAATAAGTCTAAATGCTTTTAGTTCAAATAAATACAGTACATGACAAAGAGCAAGAAATGATAAATAATTTGCCCAAAGACACACAGCTAGTTTCTGATGAGTGTTAGGACCCAGAGGTAACAATATTTATTCTATATGCCAGTTACCTGCTAAGTAAATTAAATATAGGATATGTTTTACTAGTAATTCTCATCACAAACTAGTGATGGATATATATTAGCATTTTATAACAGACAATGAGGGTCAGAAGTTAAATGCCTCATCCACACAGCTCTTAAGAAGCAGAGTAGAGATTCAAAACTCTTTGTTAATTTCTAAAGTTCATGCTAGTCTGTTCCTTTGTGGTTTGGGGATAGAGTGAAGGGGGTAATGTTCTTAACTTTCTGTGTATGCTGTATTTGTCTCTGCATTCTAGTAAAATGTATGATCCTCTTAAAGTGTGCTTTTAAATGCCTAAAACACATACAATTAAAAAAATTAAAAAAAAAACAATTACAACAAAATACAGTTCTCAGACATTTAAAAATACATTTGAGAAATTGTGATACCTCCGCTTCTTTATGAAGGCATCTAGTGACTACTGTTATTTACCTTCAATAGAAAGGATATTGATCAAAAAATTAAAACACAGTACATGGTATAATGTCCTAAGACAGTGGTCAGCAAACTCATTAGTCAACAGAGCGGCAAACCATGGCTCATGAGCCGCAGTTTGCTGACCACTGTCCTAAAAAATATATCATGTTTCTTAATTGTTCCTATATAGCATGCTTTAAAAACAAACAATAAATGGCAGGACTTATCATTTAGATGTTATAATGTTGGAGAATTTTAAAAAAATAATACTACTACAACCTATTACCATATTTTTCCATGTATAAGACATCCTACGTATAAAACACCCCAAGAATAAGATGCCACCCCCCCCCAACTTTTCCAACCCAAAATTAAGAAATTAGTATTTTAAACATTTTGCTGGTTTTTCTCTTAAGCTCTTCTTTTTTTGGCATCTTAAGGAGTTGTTCTTCCTGTTTTCTCTACTGTCTGATCATACATTCAGTGAGAGGAGATCCTAATTGTCTCTCTAAGCTCTATTTCCATGCTCTTGCATAGCTGATTACATTCCATTTGAATTCTGCAAAGTAAGACAATCGCTTTCTGGTATTTTATCTATTTATTTTTTGACATCTTTATGGGATCAGAATACTCAGGTCCCTGTTTCATCTGCACACTCTTCACCTCTACCTCCAATTATGACATCAGTTGATGTCAGTAACAATCAGGCTTATAGGAAGCCTTTTTGACAAGGTATGGGCAGCTATGCACCTGCGTAACTCCCTCCTTGGTTGACTTCCATGTGTAAGACACCTCTTGATTTTCAGTCTGACAATTTTAGAAAAAATAGTGTCCTATACACGTAAAAATAGGGTATATACACAGGATACATTCCTACAATATCCAACAAAATTTGTTTCCAACCACATAAAACTGTATTATCCACAAATACAAGGAGGAGCAAAAGTAGGCTTATAGTTGTTCATATAGAAAATAATAAAATCCTATCTAAAAGAGAAACATGCAAACCGACCATACCTCCACTAGACCCACAAGCCACGCCCACAATCCAATCAGGAACAAGTATGAAAATTAACCAATATGGTGGTTAATTTGCATACCCCAGTGCAGAGCAAAGACTGAAGACAGCATAGAAGGAAGCTAAGAGCTGCAGAAGGGAGGGAAGCTGTGAGAAGCAAGCAAGCAAGGCTGTGGAGAAGGGAGGAAAGCAGGCTGGGCAGGCAGAGAAGGGAGGGAAGCAGGTGGGACAGCAAAGACCGCCTCAGGAAGCCCCATTCTTGCAGGAATCTTCCTGCAATGAGCCTCAAGTTAATAAAATCTGTGTTTTACATACTCAAACTGTAAACCTACTTCTGCCCCATCCTGTGTGTTCATATTCAGCCATAACCTACAGCTCAGCAATAAAATGCAGAAAGGACTATAGTTTCATAGGTGAGAAGTCAAGAACATTTAATTTTTGCCACTGGTTCATGTACAGTCTCAAGATGACCAATACATGAATGACCACTATAGCAAATGCACAGATGTATACAGATAAGTGTGTTTTGATTCTGTGCACTTTATTTGTGTTTGTTGAATAGCTAGACAACCAGGACTATTCAAACAATTATAAGAACGGAGCATGACTAACAAGACCAATACTGTGTACTGTACTCTGAAAGAAGGAAAACTGCAGGAGGTGAAAATAAGGCAGTCCCTTTTCATTCTTTAAATTGTATATACACCCTCTATGACCTGGTCTTCCATGACCCACTCTGTGCCCCCAATCCAACTCCCTCACTGTTAAATTCTCCCTGGTAATAAGAAGGTTCTGTAACTATGCACATCCCCTACTCACACATCACGCCTTTATCTCTGCTGTCGCCTCTGCTCAGATGATCCTCCCAGATGATAGGCCAACTTCTAATCTTCTCTAAGACCCCACTCACATATCCTCTTCTCTGGAAAGCCACTCTTCTAAAATGTTGTTAGCTCTTTAAGTATCCATCTATCTGACCAGATAAAATCACCTAAGAAGCTTAGCATCCCTGGGTTCGAGAGCAGTGCCCAGAACACAGTGTGATGAATTAGACTGAAGAGTCATTTAGCAAATGCTCTATGTCTAAAATAATTTAAAATTCTCATTCTGCTGCCACCTAACTAAAGCTTTTCCACAAAGGCCATATAATTATACATTCTATACTACACACATATTTTAAATATAGCGATCATTTTTCGTATTTCCACAGAATCTCAAAAACTATCATTTTAAAATTCTGTTGGTACAGAGGACCAATTTACTATTCTAATTTAAAGGGCATTTCCACTATTTTGCTACTAAGATAACACTAAAGTGAATATTTCTGGGAAAATATCATTTTGTCTCTAATTATTTCTTTGGGATACATTTCAAGAAATAAAACATCTGCATAAAGGGATATTGAGCTTCACCATGTCATCAACAGCAAATGACTACATTGTTCCACACAACTCAGGATAAATAGTGTAAAAATAAGTGTCAAATGCATTGGTGAATAAAAATTGTTATCTCCACACTGTTCCCATTCTCACATTTTATTACTGAGAGAGATTTTTCCATATATTAGTTCACCATTTATAATTTCCTTTGTCTATTTACCTATTATATCTTCTCATATATTAGAATAAGCTATCTTTTAAATATTAATTTCATCCATCCAGTGTAAGATATATCTTTATTTCTGCATTCTAACTCTCCACATCTAAGAGAGGAAGCGCTCCAGTGGCCTGAATGTTCTTTTATGTTTGTTTTTTTTTCTACATTTTGATTTTATATACATATATACACACACACACATACTCTTTAAATTTTATTTTAACTTATGGGTTAAACTTTCATTACTTTACCCCCTAAACCACCTACTCAGTTAATGCCAACATTGTTTTTAAATGATCTTTGCCTCTTTATGTGTGTATGTTAATGTATGTATAAGAGCAACTCCAAAATTATAAATATTAAAAAAAAATTCCCATTAGAAATAGATTTTGGAAACAACCAATTTTACTGGTATACACATGAGACCACAGAACAAGGAATACATGAAAAGTAAAATAAATTATATGCAATTTTTTCATTATAATTAATTTATTTTGATATACCTACCAATGGATCCTGACACTCCATGTCTCTGAACTGTTATTATATTGCTAAAAAATAAAAGAGCCTGACTGGTGTAGCTCAGTGGTTGAGCATCGACCTATGAAACAGGAGGTCATGGTTCGATTTCTAGTCAGGGCACATACCTGGGTTGCGGCTCGAGCCCCAGTGGGAGTTGTGCAGGAAGCAGTCCATCAATGATTCTCTCTCATCACTGATGTTTCTATCTCTCTCTCCCTCTCCCTTCTTCTCTAAAATCAATAAAAATATATGTTAAAAAAGAGAAGGAAAGCATGATCATAATTCTTTCTTAAAATAATATGTATATAAATTTGAAAAAAATAATGAATTATTTAAATGCTACCTTGTTTTCACTTCAGTAAATCCTATTAGCAGAATTCTATAGAATAGATATGAATACATTTAGAAAAATTTAGCTGTTCAACTGGACATATTCCAACTTTATTTTTCAAATATCTTGGACACATGATGAACAGCTTTCACTTTCTCAGATTAAATTCTTGGATCCACCTGAGCCAAGACCATATAGTATATGTACTCATTCATAGACAGACTGTGCTATATGTACTTCCATACTTTATATCACTAAAAATAATAATATTCACATCCATAAGGTGTCAGTAGTTCTTCATACATTTGGTAGCAAGGTCTTGATTCGCACAAATGGCATTTTTTCCAGATCTAATGTGTCCAACCCCTGAGCTTACTAGTGTTTTTTTTCCCGGATATTTTTGTTGAGATCCTGTACTTACAGGGCTTTTCCAGTGACATGTTAAGTCAGATGCCTCATGGAGCCTAGCCCAACCCTCAAATGGAGAAACCACACAAATTGTCCAAGCTACTCTTAGCCAAGTCCCTCACCACTGAATTCCTCTTTCTTCTCTTCCAGGCTCCCAAAATGAAGGGAAACTATTTAAATTTTTTTTATAAGTGTGTGTGAGTGTGTGTGTGTGTATAGGTTTTACACACTAAAATGGGGACTCCGAGAATTAGTTCAATACGACAAAGAAAGTAAATGGAATTCTTGGGGTTGAGGGTAGCTTTCACATCGAATCAGAAAGCACTACTTCCCTTCTCAGTCTCTCCTGGCAGCTCTAGTTGCCCCATGAGACTTACCACTTTGTATGTGTAATGGTCAGGAGCTTGTCTCACCACTCCTATTAAACAGCATGCCTTGAGGCTGGCATTTCTGCCACAGACACTTTGGCATCCTCCACAGTACTCAAAGGACATGAAATCTTACAGTTTTCCTGAGTGCATAAGAAAAACTATCCAATCTACACAGAAAAGTCTAAATCCTCACTTCATTTAATAAAACTCTTTTTAAAAATTTATCATAGGTACTGCCAAAAAATATCATTGCCAAGAATACGGTTTTGAAAGCCTAAGGGAGGAAAAGTAATCATTTTATAAACCTGCAATAGATCTGTCACAAGAGACAAACTTGTATCAGTATTTCATAGAAATGACATGCATATTATAACTCTACACTTCATTATTGCAGCAAATGCAGGTGCTAAAAGGCCATTTACAAAATCTATTACTGCACTATAGAACTGAGGCTTAATCATGTTTGTTAGGGGCATGTATGAATTGTTAAAACAGACCTCATTCCAGACAGCACAGGACTGCAACTCCAACTGCAGTGAAGGGTGATTGCCTGTAAAACATCTGCATAATCTCCTCCACCATGTAACCAGCAACTTCCTTCCTGAGTTCACTTCATCATAAAGAAGTTCTGAATCCTTTTTCTGTGTGTCTATATTCTGCAATGTCAATATTGTGAAATTTATAGCTATCCAGGTACTTTATTTTCAAGAATTACTCTTGATAAGGACAACAAACACATTCTTTAGAAGAAATCAAAGGCTTCCAAAAAAGAAAAGGCAGTGCCTAAAAATTTGATTTTAAAAATGTAATAAAAAGCATATAAAATATTCTGGCATAAGGTACTTGCTAAAGTTAAGTAAAATGTTAGGAATTGTTAACTTCTCAGTTCTAAGAATCATATGAAAAAGTATGATTATTATTATGAGGATCTGAATGTGCCATAGTCCAATCATATCCTCTCTAAAACCAAAAATGACATTAGAACCTGAAGTAACTCAAGTTACCAGTTTCTCCACATTAATTTAAATATCATGGGACAGAGCCTCCAAGGTTAACCAAAGTGAGCTCTGGTCCAGCAAGATCCAAGAAACTTCCTATATCTCTATTGTAAGCCACTCTGTGGCAGATGATCCAAACTGTCTAATATAAATTGAACTTACTATAGCAACAAAGTCTAGCCTATTTTGATATGCTCTCCTCTTTCAGACAAGCCATTATATAGACGTAATGTTTTTAAAAACGTATTTATCTCTACCCAGAGACCTTGTTTTGACCCTTCCAATCATGTCCTGAATTGTCTAGATAATCAACTACTACTATTCTTTCATTTTATAGACCTTCCCATAAGACAATCTTATACACAGTAAATCACTTAACATTATCAATAGGTTCTAAGACTTTAAGCAAAGGATGATAACAAAACCAATGTTACTATAGACCAGTGGTCAGCAAATTCATTCGTCAACAGAGCCAAATATCAACAGTATAACGACTTAAATTTCTTTTGAGAGCCAAATGTTTTAAACTTAAACTTCTTCTAACACCACTTCTTCCAAATAGACTCGGGCAAGGCCGTGATATTTTGTGGAAGAGCCACACTCAAGGGGCCAAAGAGCCACAAGTGGTTCACAAGCCGCAGATTGCCAGCCACTGCTATAGACTAATAGATATAAACAAGAGTTAAGGTCTTACAGCATCTCATCAACATTGTAACCAAACTTTATTCAGGGTCCCGCTGTATATATGAGCTCATTCACCATAAAGTGGCCATAAAAAGTTTCATTGTCACTTATAAGCACATAAAATTTAGATTTTAGGAATAAAATAACTATAAAATATTGGCAACATTGAGATATCTGGAAAGAGCATTGAACCAAAATGTACTCTGAGGAAAATACAGTATATGCTTCAATTACTATACAAAGTACCAAAATTATTATTCTATAAAAAGAAAACTTAAAAGCAAAGCTTGATAAAGCAAGAAGTAGACAATCTGATAAAGAAAAAGTTACCAAAACTATATTCCCAATCACAACATTTTAGATGACTATACTACCACTTACTGAATACCTACAACATACCAGGTATTGTATCTATTTTCTATTTATTCTTCACAATAAGTCCAGGTAGAAATTCTTATTCACAATTTAAGGTGAGGAAGTATAGACTCAGAGAGACCAAATAACCTCCAAATGACTGATCTAGTTAGTCGTAGAATCAAAATTCAATCCCAATTCCACAACTCCAAACTCAAAAATCCTTGCGTGCCTTTTTTTTCCCCATTAAATCACACTTTCAACAACAGAAGCTTGAGTACAAAAGTTATCAATATAAGTAGTATGAATTGAAAATATCAATAATGGCTACAACGATATTCTGAAAACACAATCACCTTACTTTTTAAGGTACTTGTAAAAGTAACTAACTAGATTTTGGGCCAAACTGATGGGTCCCTATGAGCAGTCCTCAGTAAGAAGCTTGTCCAAATACACTGTGCAATTTGATGTTCTCAGGGCCTGTCCAGGATGGTGCCAGCCACCAAAGGATGCTAAGATATACTTCAGAGAAAATGTAGCAATGGCAAAATGAGGATGTTGACAAATCTCCCTAAAACAGAACTTACTGTACTTCTACATGAACTTCAGGTAAGATCAGCACAAAAAAAAGCCTATGGCACTACTGCATGAGGCTGCTTCCATCCCCTTGCTGCCAGCTCCATCAAGTGCAACAGTTCAACTGAAAAGACTGAGCTGAGAACACTAACAGCTTCAGTGCCAGGCCAAGCTCACTAGAAATGGAGCACTGTCCCTTAAAGTGGCCATCCCAGCAACAAGAAAACACAAAAGCTAGAGGTTCTGCTAGCCTGACGCTGAAGGCTTGCTGAAGGCTTCTTAAAAGCAAGAGACCAAGAGACTAGCTACATTTCAACAGGGAGTCTGGGAGGTGAAACAACCATAGTGCCCTTGATAAACTATCTACAGATATCCTAGGGTGACCAGAATTCTGCACATTCATCACATACACCATAGGGGGGCGCATACCATCTACATCCCTTGCTGACAGAGATCACATCTACATACACAAAGATGATGCCAGGAGGTCCAGCTAAAAGTAAAAGACACAGCAGATATGAAAGTGCCGGAAATATGAATGTGTTCCCCAAATCTACACAGATCTATTAGCAGAGAGTGAAAGCTTTATTGACTTGAAGTCCACCTCTGACCAATCTTTGGCTGAACACAAAACTATGCTTCCTCAACACTGAATCCTAAAAAGCTAGACTTAAAAGCAACAAGAAAACAAATAAAAAACGCAAGAAAAAATCATTACAGTTGATGATAGCTCAATGGAGTCTAAGCAATCCAAGGAACAAAGGGAAAAAAAATCAAAGAAAAATGAACAGAGCCTCAGAGAGCTGTGAAACAACACCAAGCTTACCAACAAATTTGCAATGGAAAAGAGAAAGAAGTGCCAAAAATATCTCAAATATAATGGCCTAAAACTTCCAAAAGATGATAAGAAGCAAAATAACTAATCTTTATTATCCAAAAAGTTAAACTCAAAATGGGTTGAATACAAAGGGATACACACCTAAATGCATAGTATTCAAACTGCTCAATGACAAAGAGAAAAACTTGAAAGCAACAACAAACAAAATTCATTATACACAGAGAAGAACATTGTAAACAGTTGACTTCTCCTCATAAACAATGAAGGCCAGAAGCAGTGAAATGCCCACAGTGCTGAAAGGGATGTGGGACAGGGATTATCAGCCAAGAATTCGATAACCAGAAACTACTCTTCAAAACTGAAAGAGGGAAAAAAGACATTCCATTAAGTTTTTTAAAAGAGAATCTGTTGCTAGAAAATGTGCCTTACCAGAAATGCTACACAAAGTCCTTCATGAGACACATGGATGATTAACTTGAATCCACAAGAAGAATATAAGCACCAGAAATGGTAAATATTTAGTTAGATATAAGACACTTTTAGTCCTGTTGTTGCTAAGGCCGGTGTTGCTCAACAGTTACAGTGTCCGCCCACACACTGAAGAGTCTTAGGTTCGATTCCCTGTCAAGGGCATGTACCTGAGTTGCAGTCAGGGCACATGCAGAAAGCAACCAGTCTCACATCGATGTTTTTCTCTCTCTCTTTGTTTTCTCTCTCTCTCCCTCCCTTTCCTCCCTTCCACTCTCTATGAAAAGCAATGAAAAAATATCATCAGGTGGGGATTAACAAAAAAGAAGACTCTTAATATTTTTCTCATTTCTTCTCTAAACTCTTTAGAAAACATAAGCCTGCATAACTTAACATTGTGTATAGCTACATTTAAAACATACAAGGATCAAACATATGTAACAATAAATTGCATAAAGGAAGGGAAAAGAAAAAGAGACAAACTGCCCTAGCAGATTTGGCCCAGTGGATAGAGCGTCAGCCTGTGGACTGAAGGGTCCAGGGTTCGATTCCGGTCAAGGGCACATGCCCAGGTTTCAGCTTAATCTCCAGTAGGGGGCGTGCAGGAAGGAGCCAATCAAAGATTCTCTCTCATCATTGATGTTTCTCTCTCTCTTTCCCTCTCCCTTCCTCTCTGAAATCAAGAAAAATAGCTTAAAGAAAAAGAAAGATAAACTGGGACAAAGTTTGTATATTTTACCAGAGTTCTGCTAGTATTATTCAACTAGTAGATAATAATAAACTAAGGTACATATTACACTTGGTAGAACAATCACTAAGAAAATTACTCAAAAGACCTTAACCGACTTGGCTCAGTGGATACAGCGACAGAAAGGTCCCAGGTTCCATTCAGGTACGATGGTTGCGGGCACATCCTCAGTGGGAGGTGTGCAGGAAGCTGCTGATCTATGTTTCTCTCTCATCGATGTTTCTAACACTATCCTTCTTCCTTCCTGTCTGTAGAAAATCAATAAAAGAATTTTTTAAAAAAAGAAAATTACTCAAAAGAATAGCAAAAACAATAAAAGCAACACAGAAATCAAAATTATATAATAAAAAATGAACACTAAAGAAAGAAGTGACATACAGATGAACAAAAATATAAGGCAAGTAAAAAAGAAATAGTAGAGAATATTTTATGAATTTGACCACAAAGGCAAGGAAAGGCAAAAATAAATGAATGGGACTATATCAAACTCAAAAGCTTCTTCACAGCAAAAACATGACAACAAAACAAAAAGGCAACCAACCAAATGAGAGAATTAAATATGGGCAGAGGAACTGAACTGAAACTTCTCCCAAGAGGTCATACAAATGGCCAACAGATTTATAAAAAGATGCTCAACTTCACTAGCTGTAAGGGAAATACAAATCAAAACTATAATGAAATACTATCTCACCCCTGTTAGAATGGCTATTAGCAGCAAGACAAGTATTGACAAGTACTGGAGAGGCTGTGAAGAAAGGGTGGGTGGGAATGTAAACTGGTACAGCCACTATGGAAAACAGTATAGAGATTGCTCAAAAAATTTAGAACAGAGTTACCATATGAACCAGCAATGCCCCCCAAAAAAATTTTTTAAATGTATTCATAATGACATATGTACACAATGTTCACTGCAGCATTATTCAAGGTGGCCAAGACATGGAGAAAACCAAAGTATCTTTCAATAGATAACTTGGATAAAGATGTAGTAAATACATACTACGGAATACTACTCAGCCATAGAAACAATGAAATACTGCCATTTGAGACAACATGGTGGGCTTTGAGAATATTATACTAAGCAAAATAAGTCAGTCAGAAAAAAACTAAGAAGCGTATTATTTCATTCATATGTGGGATATAAAACTGAAACTCAAGAAACAGATAACAATACAGTAGGTACCAGAGGAAAGGGGGTAGTGAGAAGTAAAGGGTAAAGGGGGCCAAAGATATGGTGAAGAAAGATAATCTGACTTTGGGTGATGGACACACAATGCAATAAACTTATCACTTGAAACCTGAATGATCTTATTAGCCAAAGTTACCCTAATAAATTTAATTTTTAAAAAATTTAAAATATAAAAGAAAACAAAATAGCTGACATAAATCCAACAACAATAATTACATTAATGTGAAAGGAATAAACACTCCACTGAAAAGACTAATTGTCAGACTGGATAAAAGACCTATTCCAACAGCATCCTGTGCACAGGAGGCAAACCATAGCTTCAAAGTAAAAGGGTAGGGAAAGATATGCCATGCAAACAGCAACCCTAAGAGAGCTAGAATCCTGTAATTATATCAGGTAAAACGGATGTGAACAACTAACTTGACCCAAGTGACATTTATAGAATATCTCAGCTTGGACATGATTGCTTACATTATTCATAATAGCCCAAACCCAAAACCATTCAGTTGTTTAATAAAAGATTATTTTAAAAAGAAAAGAATGACAGTAATGGAGGATAACTCATAAGAAATCTATCTAGAATAATAAAAGCCTAATATGCAACTCGACCAAACAACCGAACAGAACGAATGTCTGGATGACCTTCTGGATGACCATGCTATGAAACACACTGGCGACAGGCCAGCCAAGGCGGGCGCGATGCGAATGGTCATGGGGGCTCCACAGAGGGAGGCCCAGGCCACCCAGCAGGCAGTGCTGCTGCAGGTGGGTGGGGCCTCCCTCTGCGAGGCAATCAATCTGGGGTCCCTGCCATCAATTATCCAACAGAGAGAGGCCCAGGCCAGCCAAGCAATCACACTCCATGCCTGCCACCACAAGAGGGAGGCAATCAGTGGTGGAGGAAGGGGTAGCAGCGCCACACACAGATGGCAAGCATTGAGGGGGCGGGGGAAGAAAAGTCCTGATAGGTCCTGATCGTTGGCCAGGCCTAGAAACCCTACGTGAGGAGTCCTGGATTTCGAGAGGTCTCGGGCCAGGCTGAGGGACACACTTCCCCCACCCTGTGCACGAATTTCATACACTAGGCCTCTAATTAAAAATAAAAAGCCAGAAAGCAAATCAGCAGTTGCCCAGGGCCAGCGATGACAGTGAGGACTGACTACTAACAAGCTCAGAGAAAGTTTGGGGATTATAGGCATATTCTAAAACCGGATTGTGTTAAAGCGTACACAATGCTATAACCTTACTAATTATCATTGAACTGTACACTTATAATGGGGTAAATTTTATTGCATGTAAACTATAACTTAAAGCTGTAAGAGAAAAAAAATATTGTGCAATGATTTGACTCAGGCAATAACTACTGTCTAAAGACTGAAAAGGGCATTTCACTTCTTGGAAGCGCCCATCACCAAATACAAACTTAATGCAAACTCTAGCTCATCCAAGACGCTCATGTGAATGCTATCTACATTGTTAATACATCACTTACATGATATTAATTCCATCAAAACATAATGCATTAACTTAAATATCAACCTACAGAAGGCCAAATAATGCATTTAACCTCTCTGCCATGCAGTCATACATCTGTTTATACACGCTAACTGAATTGATGTGGCCAGAGTGGCCCTTTGTTTTCATAACCACAATGGACTCTCCTTTCACGGAGAAAGGAACCATGTTAACAGTTACTGAGTCTCATAGTACTTCTGAGTCATGCTAGCACTGTCATGTATCAAACTACAGAGACTAATGTTCCCATGTGTCTGTATAGAACTAACATTGCTTTTAAAAATATTTCTCAAAATACTTAGTTACCATGAACTCAATCAAGCCTATCCTTAACATAAACTTAAAAATAAAGTAAAATAAAACCAGAACATAAAAATATCACTTTTTCTAGTTACTCTCATCACACAACTCAAACCATAAGCAATAAAAAATTACTTGGAGATTAAAGAAAGCATTGTAGGAAATAGAGAATTCAGACATACAAGAAATGTAATCATGTTCCCAAAAAAACCTAAGTTCAAACTATAATACCTGATGAGTTAACAGCAGTTGTCACTCCAATGGCCTATCCCTTGGTCATGGTCCTGCTCTCAGAACAACACTCATCACTCGCAACGACAGGGCTGTCTCTGAGGGAGCATGTTTTAGAAAGCACTGCCCTCAAAGACGGCTCCATTTTCCTGAAGAAAAATCATAAGCTCTTTGGTGTACAGCATTGTAAACCATTGCTTATAGTATTTTCCTGTTACTGTGATTTAAATCTTGGGGAGGACTGAATTATAAAAAGGTCAGCACTCTATCTGGTGTAACAGCAAGCTCCCTGACAACCTAGGCTTTTCGGTGGGGGACCCACAATCTTGGCATTAGAACGTCAAGAACAAGTGATTTTTTCTGGTGAGACCAAATCAACCTCTAAGGTTCACCCTTCACCTTAAAACCACAAGCAGAGGGATTTCTTCCCAAACAAATTGGATTCCTTTGTCGTGCTTGGCAGGCAGCAGAGACTCACATACTAGAGCAATAGCCCTAGGTTACCCTGTTATTTTATTCCTATAGTGTCTACAGAAAGATGAAGCATTCTTACTTATTCCCAAACATAAAAGGGTTTTTAAATAAGTAACCCAATTCTCCTCAATTTCCTAGAAGAAATCAGTAAACTCTTCCTGTAAAATGTTAGGAAAGTAAGCTTTGCCCAGACACTTGCAAGCACTGAACTCTGCCTCTATAGCAGTCCTAGACAACAGGTAAATGAATGGGCGAGGCTGTATTCCAATAAAACTATTTTTATAAAAACAGGTGGAAGACCAGATTCAACAAGTAGACTGTAGTTTGCTGACTTTGTCCTAGAATAATAGCTATTAGAAGCTAAAAAGAGCTCTAGCTGGTTTGGCTCAGTGGATAGAGCGTCAGCCTGGGGACTGAAGGGTCCCGGGTTCAATTCCGGTCAAGGGCACATCCCCAGTAGGGGGTGTGCAGGAGGCAACTGATCGATGTTTCTATTTCTCTACCCCTCTCGGTAAACATTCAATAAAATATATTTTTAAAAAAGCTAAAAAGAAAATTACAGATCAATAAAACCCGGCTTCTAGACCCTGCCCCATCCCATGCCTTGTTCCCAACAAGAAACTAAATTCAAATAGTTTGCTCCAGGTGATATAGTACTCTTTTGCTCCTCCTTTCTTAGATAGGAAGATGATTTTCTGAAATAAAAAAAAAAAAGACTGAGAGACTGCCTCCTTCTTTTAACCTACTATCCTACTTCCTGAATATCAACAAAGCATTCTACTCAACATGGAGGTGTTATTGTTTTATTTTTTTAAATATACTTTATTTTGTAGGGTGGTTTTAGGCTCACAGAACAATTGAGAGGAATGTACTGTACAGAAATGTCTCATATACTCCTTCCCCCACTCCCAGCATCTCCCATCTGAGTGATACAGTTGTTACAACTGATGAACTTACATCAAAATGTCATTATCATTCAGAGTCTGTATTTACATCAAAGTTCATTGTTGGTGCTATACATTCTATGGATTTGGACAAATGTATAATGACATATATCCCCCATTATAGCATCATACAGAGTAGTTTTACTGCTTTAAAAATCCTCTGTGGGGAAGTCATTTTTTAATTTCAAAGGATTATAAGATAGTTCCTGGTCTCTATCTTCTATAAATACTCAACTTAATATAAAAGAATTCAACTTAGTAATTTTATAAATGTCACAAATAAAACTTACACATATTAAACATAAGGTTTCCTTTCTGCTTCCTTTAAGTTTCAAGGTCATTGAGAAATCCACTCTAATCAAGCAAACTTGACCAACAGCTACTTCTATGTGATTTCCCTCCATTCTTCCTTCTGCCAAAGTCTCAGAACAACTTATTTTCTCTGCCAGTCTATCCGTTCTTTCTTTAAAAACCCATCTCAGAACTCTGCTTTATGCAGATGTTCACTAAGAAAACATTAATACCTCCAAGTATTTTCTGATTTCTTTTATCCCACCCAGTTTGGCTTTTTCTTGCTCCATTGTTCCTTTGAGAATCCCATACTACATTACCATATTAATATGAAATTATATATTTGTTGCTTTATGTTGCCCTTATATCTTTTTCATATGTTTAGAGACATATTAAAAACTCTTATAGGCACATATTGGTTTTATTTCTAAGCATAGTATATTAGCCTGTTCATCGTTTGTACAATTAAAATGGAAGACTAATAAACTCTAACCCTGGTCCCTTAAAAGTATTTCTTCACTTGCCCTTTATCCACATCTGAAATCTGGAAGAGTCCACATATATCTAAAATAGTATACTTTTTCTATATTCTGTACTTACTGCATGAAGAAAATTATAAGATGTTCTTTTCTATAATTTTTTTAATTTTTTTAATATATTTTATTGATTCCTTTACAGAGAGGAAGGGAGAGGGATAGAGAGTTAGAAACATCGATGAGAGAGAGACACTGATCAGCTGCCTCCTGCAAGCCTCCCACCGGGGATGCGCCCGCAACCAAGGTACATGTCCTTGACTGGAATCAAACCTGGGACCTTCAGTCCACAGGCTGACGCTCTATCCACTGAGTCAAACCGGTCTCAGCTAATTTTATTTAAAACTTTTAATGTTTTCATATTAGTTTTCCCAGAAATAGTTTCTAAATCTTTGTGTCCCAAGTTTCAACTGTTATGCTGAGGCTCACATTTAAATACTGCCATTTCTCCACTTCAAACAAGACATCTCTATTTTCAACTATACATTACTGAGCAAACATGTAAGCAAACATGATGGAGCAACTATTTTCTCTCTCTTGAAGAGGTTGGAAATTCCCTTGATTGTCTGCAACAGCAAATTCAACCTAAGAGTAATATATACATACACAGCTCTGCAATGGAGTTCTAACAATTAAAGGTGTATCGGGGTGGGGGGGAGTGGGAGTCCTTCAAATTCAGACCCCCTTAGTAACCTAGGTTTATGGGTGCCATGTTTGACAAGCTTTAATTCATAACTGGAATGAAGAGCATTTCCACGCTCTTATGAATTAGGAAAGCTCTTTCTGCTGGCAACATTAACAAGTATAAGCTTGATAGTTCAAAGCAAAGGCACCAGAGACACCTAGCTGTGGGAACCTGGGCAAGTAACAACCTCCCCCTGCCTCATCCCCATGTCTATAAAATTGAGTCAATAATAATCCCTATCTCATATGGTTTTTAGGTTTAAATGAGCAAATATGAAAAAAGCACTTTGAATATTGCCTAGTACACATACCTGTGAACAGCTTTGGTCTTTCCATCACCATAAAAATAACACACCTTTCCTCTTGCCACCAGCTTACAATAAACCATTACTATGGAAAGCAATATGATTTTTTTTTTAATTCTAAAGACTACTCCACAAATACCATCTCAAACAAAATACAAAAAAGTTGCTCAAAATCAATTCACCTAAACATCTCTGGACAACTTTCTTATCTGTAGTGAGGAAGATGAACTAAATGACCTCCAAGGTTGTCTGTTTTTCCCGGATGTAAAACCTGAGACATTCTCTTGGAAAGGCATGTAAGACACTAGCATCACAAGAGAAAATTCCCTGATATACTGGCATCATTTAACTACCTATCAGTTAAGTTCATTTTTATTTAAACTATCCAACACTGCCCCAATTTTATGTTTAATCTATTTCTATTTATCCACTATAACTATTAAGCAGTTATATGATGACCTCATCTTTTTCCTCACTGGCCAATCTGAAAGAGTTAGGAGCTAAGTACATATAAACATATTTCAAAATGCAAAACAAGTATATTTGAGTAAATTCACACTCTAATCATACAGGCATCCAGAAATATTATATGAATATAAGCACCTAAGTACCACAAAAAATCAAGCTTTATCAATAAAGCTGTTTCACACTTAGCAACTACTATTCTAATTACATTGTAGACAACTATTTTATCACTATATATTTTTTAATATATTTTCATGGCAGCATAGCCATGGAATATTTTCTAGAACAAAATTCATTATAAAAAATTTCTAAGAACTTTCTGAAAACTTTTCATTTTAAAGTAAAAAAAAAGGCAGAATGAATGCAGTGCTGTACCATAAGCCTAACGGTCAAGGCCTTCCTTCTGAAAGACTGGCTGGAGTATTGAAAAGAAAGTTTTTGTGCTGAAGTGAATATAAATAATGGCTCATGGTATTACAAGGCAATTAATGTGTATTCATAAACTGTTTTTCACATACCATAGTCAACTTTAACCCAGACTTGTTCAAATTACATTATGTTCTAAATATGGTGCTTAAAAATGTATGTATATGATAGGAGATTTTATGCACATTATGTGTTTTTTTTTTCTACTCTACAGTGAGGTACAAAAATACCTCCTATAATTTAGAACATATTTTGTACAAAGATGTTCTAAATAAAATCATTGTTATAACCATTGTCTAATTATATTATATTTCATATTTGTTTTTAAAAAGAAAAAAGCATTTGGTTAATAAGCATCCCAAGAGCATCAAGTAAGCTCTCAACATGAGCTGAAAAATAATTATCTAAAAAAAAAAAAGGGGAGGCTTGCTATATTAAATTTTCTCCTATTTTTATCCTAGTCAAACTGAATTAATATTAGCTATTTACATGATAGCTCCTAATAACTTCAAATCCCTTTTTCACCTACATCATAAAAGCCATTTTTAAAATTATTGCTTATTTCCTTTCTAGCTATAATCGTATACAACTTTTTTAAAATAAATCCTGGGGTTCTTTTCTCTACAAGAGTTCTGACTTCTAATGTTTATTGATTGTATGTAATATCATTATACTTAAAATCGTTTTTCTTGGGGAAAAAAATGTACACTTCAGAAATAAAGGTTGATATCTTTATCACAACAAAAAAGAAGAAAAAAGAGTTCTGACTTCTGAAATCTCAAGGCTGTCAGCATAGAACTTCTGACCTAGCATTAAAATGTGAAAAATAATGCATTAACAGCTGGGACTCTACCTGAAAATCATTGAAATTAATCCTCTTCTAGTCATAAATTGAACAAGAAAGTTCTACATAACAAGAAAATGGAAGATTTCATTAAGTGTAGATGGTTTTACAAAACAATCACTGAGTGGGTCCACATATTGATAACAAGTGAAAATATTCACATTAATCTAATTAGTGCTACACTCTGTTGGGTTTCTCTGGTCTTCACACAGGAGGATGAAGCAGAGGATGAAGAGAAGGTACCATCTCAGAACCTAAATAACAGTAATGACTAGAGCACTGGTCGGCAACCTTTCAGACCTCACAGACCATCAGTGGGTCCGTGGATCAACAGTTGGCAACCGCTGTATTAGAGCACTTCATTTCAACCCCATATGATCGTGACATGGACATTTTTTATAACAGTTCAATACTATCACAATCATTTTCCTGAGAACTAGATGCAGTCAGAATATTATGTTTAACTTCATTCAATGCTGTCAAAAAATGAGGCAAAATCTGAATGAGCTCAGGTGGACAAATAGAAAAGGCAGCACAATGAGTATAAATTTTCCTTCCCAAATCATCTCTTTTCCAAATCCCGATCCTCAAGTACTCAGGGCAAGAAAGAGACACATCAGTGATCAATGCTGAGTTCTTTAGGCAGCATCAAAATGCAGACACAAGTTTTACACAGGTATTCCTCTCATCCTTTGTTTGCAAAGCATATACAAACCAAGAGTTTGACCTAAATCAGTTTTTATAGAAAGTGACTACTCTCTATACTGAGTGTTTACCCGGTGTTCGGCTTTGTGCCAAGTGCTTATACTTGCCATGTCATCTAGTCTTCACCCATTACCTTTAGTTTACAGACAAGGAAACCAACAATCCAGCTTGGCTAAAGCCATACATCTAGCTAGTCCCTGATAACCTGAAGCCACACACTTTACCATTACATTAATTAAAGTACTGAAGAGATAAGCTCTAGGAATCCAATGGCAAAAGCTCATAGAAAACAAAATAAATAATAACTACAGCATATCCTTGAATAACCTCGTGTTGTTCAAAGTTTTTTCATTACAATTTTTTTTTTTAATCCTCACTGGAGGATATGTTTTTTGTTGGTTTTAGAGAGAGGGGAAGAGAGAGAGCAAGAAACATGAATCCGTTGCCTTCCATAAACTTGCAAACTAGGCATGTACCTTGCCTGGGAATCAAACTCATGACCATTTGGTGCATGGAATGACACTCCAACCAACTGAGCAACACTGGCCAGGGCTTATTACAACTTTGATGAGATGCTACAGGAACTTAACTCTTGTTTATATCAATTAGCCTATGTAAAGTCAGTTTCATTATAGGCAGTTTTGCTTAAAAGTTGCAGAACCTATTGATGATGTTGAGTGAGGATTTACTGTACATAGTTTATCTGTTCAGGCAACTAAAATTTTGCATTATAACAGGATTCTCAATCACTGGCTAGCAATTACTGGAAGAAGCCAGGTTCCAAATATAAACAAATGTCATGAAGAGAAATCATCTTTAACCCTATAGTTTGCTAGAGCTAATATAAATATTGTTTTGTTGTGCACAGACAGATGATGAAAACAGTCTCTTTAGACATAGAACTTATCTATACTAATAAAAGGGTAATATGCTAATTAGACCGGGAGACCTTCCAGGAGACCTTCTGGACAAAGCCATGGTGGCGAGACTGAGGCAGAGGTGGCTAGAGGCGATCAGACTGACAGGGGAGGGCAGTTGGAAGTAAGTAGGCTGGCAGGGGGGAGCAGATGGGGGCGAGCAGGCTGGCATGGGGGGGCAGTTGAGGGCAATCAGGCTGGCAGGGGGGCAGTTGGGGGCAAGCAGGCTGGTGGTTAGGGGACATTTGCGGATGATTAGGCCGGCAGGCAGAGTGGTTGGGGGCGATCAGGCAGGCAGGCAGGTGAGTGGTTAGGAGCCAGTAGTCCTGTGGGATTGGGCCTAAACCAGCAGTCAGACATTCCCCAAGGAGTCCCTGATTGGAGAGGGTGCAGGCTGGGCTGAGGGACCACATCCTCTCCTCCCCCACTCCATGAACCTGGCCACTAGTATCCAGATAAAATGATACACCTGTAGGAGAATGATTATGATGAAATATCAAAAGGAGAGTAAGACACCTTGTAGACCTAAGCAATGGAGACGCACTGCATGTTGGTGGAGAGACGAAAGGGGGAGAAAAAAATAGGAAAGGGGGGAAAAAAACTCAGAGAAGTGAAATTTTCTTTGGCAGAGAAAACTCCCATACAAAGTAAGAAAACAGAGTGGAAATGGAAAGGGGAAGAGAGACTTTCCAGAACAAAGAGCAAGCACAGCAATGCTGGATTTGCATGCAGAGCTCCTGAAGTGGCAAAAACTTTTCATCAGAAAGATTGGAGAACATGAAGGTCAAATTATGAAAAGTCTGTCCCAGCTAACCTAAGGACTTTGGACTTCATCTTATAAAGCACTGGGCATCCAGAGACTCCCACACGTGGATCTTGGCTATGTTCTGATCACAGTAAGTGCTACTTCTCACACTGTAATAAAACTGGCTCTCAGTGAGAGAAAATAAGCTCTCTTTTTTTTTTTTTTTTTAGTTTTTGCAGTGTGTTCAGAGCTAAATGCACTCAACCAATAAAAATTAAAAACTACACTAAATTCTCAAACTACATTTTTCAAGCCGTTAATATTTAGTGTTTTACACATTGATTTCCAATCTTAAAGCAGATGAGTCTTTGAAATCCTACATCCAAATTCAACTAAAATAGGTAACACCTTTTTTTTCCCAAAGCTCTGAAACATATTTGCAATGATGCCTGATGGCACAAAAAAACCCTTTATCTAAGGGGACTGACATGGAGCACCTTCAAGTCCCCAAGTCCTCCATCCTATGTTATCCAAGAATGCAAGCAAAGACTTGGAAGTCAGTGGGGGACTAGTGATCAGTAAGGAATGACTGGCGCTGCTTGCTGCCATAGCCACACATGGCCAGCCCTGCAGTTTGCCACATCGTATGTCCTGGAGACCTCCTAGTCTTTATTCTGAACGCCACGTGCTTGTCTCATACTCTTCTGAAATTCTTATCCTCTACCCACCTGACTCATGTGAGCAGACACCAAAAACAAAGGTTCCATCTAGTTTATATGGCTAAGGGTGACACGACTAGAATTCAGCAAACCGCATTCCTACAGAAAAAAACGAAATAGATCGCCCATCAAGTCTAATTCTGTTCTCACTTATGCCCCAAATTCATATCCTCCCCTTAACAATCCAGTTCCTCTCATGCTTTTCCACTAAAAAAACCTCTATCAGGGAAATATAAACTCCATCTCTTTATGGGAGCTGAGCATGCGCATGCCAAATTTTAAATCCATGGAAGTTCTCTATACCCCTCTAGGGCAAACCCCTATGTTGTATTTTTTACTCGCATACTACTTGAATACGTGAATACACACATGTATACATATTCTTCCCGAAGTAAAAATCATATTCCAGAAAGTTACATTATGTTTACCCATGGTTTTGCATATCTAAAGGATTATACCATGCCCAGCTGAAGAACCAAGAATAAAATCAAACAAAAATTATATTTTTGGAATTAAAACTACCATTGAATATAATAAATTATAATCTCAGAAATTTTTTAAAGTATAATTCTTCTATTACTGACCTAATTACCAAACACAAGACAAATACTTCACAGACTATTTTCCAAGGAAGCCAAAAAAGAGGCCATGTGTTTAATGAAAGCCTCTAGGGACAGCTTAAGCAGCCTGAGCAGTGCACTCATAACAGCAAACTGGTTGGGAGGGATTCCCTCTGTCTTCTGGTTTCCTTTCTCCCCATTGCATAGCTCACTTGATAAGCTGGGTCTTCTGAAGTCAAAGCAGTGGGTCACCAATAATACAAAACAAACAGGATATTCCAACTGTCAGTGAGATACAAAATAAATGCTAAAAAAATTCATTTTAGTAGCTAATGTTTCCTTTGCTTTAACCACCAAACAGTGCTTAGGGAGAGTCCTCAAACACATTTTTAGAATGAAAGCAAAAAAAAATTTTTAAGTCATACTTTAGCACTTTCTTACCTTTGCTTACCATATTTTTCCAACCAAAACAATTTTCCATCATTCTCTGTCCAGTGAGCTAACCACCTGGCTCAGTTATCTCCCCTTCCATGAAGTCCTCCCGAATCCCCAAAGTGACCCTCCCCTGGGTCTAGTGAGACTGCAGGTCTCACCAACATGGCTTTAGTAGGGTGTCCTGTGTAATCTACTCTGATCTCTTTCCAGATCTTCGTTCTGGAATGTCTCTCTTCCCCTTTCCATTTCCACTCTGTTTTCTTACTCTATATGGGAGTTGTCTCTACCAAAGATTTCACTTCTCTGAGTTTTTCCCCCTTTCCTATTCTCTTCCCCTCCCCTCTCATCCCCCCACACACAGTGGACTAAGAGTTCATAACTGCCATAGTCAAGCAACTTTCTAAACTCTTGCTAATGGGCTGGAATCCAATTTAGTCAAGTTCTCTTAGAAAACACCACAAGTTTACTATTAAAATGTTTAACTACATATACTAAATTTTGACTCAGTTTTGATGGACCTTCAGGATCTAACTTCTCCTAATTCTCCTACTGCAATCTCCTACTTCTCTCCCTCTTTCCTTCCCCACCCCCCCATAAAACTTCTTATGCACTAGTAATGGAGAATTAAAACTACCATTGAAGTATAATAAATTATAACGCCTCCACCCCAGGACGAAATGCACTCACCCTACCTTGACAGTGTCTTGGATAATTTCTCAGCCTTAAGAACCCAGTTCAGATGATACCTTTCCTTCCCTAACTCACCATCCTGCCCATTCCAAACTGGCCTCCCACAGCCAGGCAAAATATGATCCTCTATCTCTGTGCCACAGCCCTCTGTTCTTCACTCACTGTGGTAGCACAGTTTTATGGTTACCTGTCCCCACACCCCTTTCAATTCCATACTCCTTTCAGGACACAAATTTGATTACCGTTTTATCCCTATTACTTAAAACAGTGGCACATGAAAGTGTTCCACAAATATCTGTTGAGTTGTACACCTATTTGATACAGGAAGGAAAAAAGTCTGTGGCCTAAAAATATGCACTTCTCAGGATAGTTACCTAAATTATAAAGTACAGCTGGCCCTTGAACAAAGCAGGAGTTAGGGGCACAGACCTCCCTCTCCCGCCCCCGACCTCAGCCCCGCCCCCACCCTCATCAAAAATCCAGGTAACTTTTGACTCTACCAAAACTTTGACTAAAGCGGAACCATAACATAAACAGCCAATTAATACATTCTGTATGCATATGTACTACATACTATATTCTTACAATAAAGCTCAGAAAAGAAAATGTTAAAATCATAAGAAGAGAAAATAATTTACTCTATTTATTGAAAAAAATCCTCTGTAAATAAGTGGAGCCACACTGTTCAAATACAGGTTGTCCAAAGGTCAACTGTATGTATTTTAAATATTAAAAAATATATATATATATTTAATACTCATGACCTAATGAATAATACTTCCAGATCAATCATGCATTCATTCTTTCAACAAATATCTGGCTTCTTATTAGTACTGCCACGAACTGTGCTGGCCAGAGCACCCGCTGGCCCTGGGATGCCTTGGCACATATTAGAATAGGGAGCCCACTCTGGGCAGGCGAATTACAAAAATTGGTCCCAGGCCTCCAAATGACCACTTCAGGTGGCACCTGTGGATGTGGAGGCCCGGCCTACAGTCATAAATGAAAGAAAGCCCCTACTTTCTGGAGCTCAGATTCTAGTGAGAGAGAAAGGCAAATATATGGTCTAATTTCAACATTTCCTATATGACTCTGAAAAATCAGACTTTGACACACAACACTTTATGTTCTCAGTTTAACTCCTCACCTCATTAAACACTGGTACCATAATCATCAATTTGAACTTGCGGCGGAGGCAGCCACCTATGCCAGCAGAATTCTAGTATTCTTATGCAGGACACAACCTGTTTCAAGATTCAAGCAGGCCACAAAACTGACTATATTTTCAATTATCACTTTCTGGGTAACTGGCCAAATTTATTTCACCAAGGAACATTTTAAATTCATCTATTTGATTTTAAATCATTTTTTACCTTGTATGTGCTTGAGAATTTTTTTCTATAATAGTAAATATTTTATAAGACACTTAACTCAGTTTGAAATTATTTGCATTAACAGTTCATTACTTGACACTGATACACTCTTATTTACTAAAGTTAAGTATAAAAGATAACAGCTATTCCCACTTGATAAAACACATTTGAATAATACAAAACATATTAAAAAATAAGCTAAGTTTTCTAATATTAAAATTTCTCTTCACTCATTTTTGCATCTGTGTATAAAACGTATTATATTTTTGACCAATTGCTTCCTCAAGAAAAAATAGGTCAGTTTTACTCCAACTTCTGCAAATAATGGTCTGAGTTAGTGTCAACTACAGCTGTCTTCACTTTTTGTTACTCTATGTACAGAGTAGTACAAAAATACATCTCAAAAGAACTATGGGGTAGGGGTAAAAGAAATTCATCATAATCCAAATGGCAAAGAATATCCAATCATTCTTTTTAAATTCCTCAATCCAAATATATAAGTCTCAAACTTTAACACCAACATCTAATGGTTGGGAAGGCATTGTAATTTTGTTAAATTCAATTAATTCATTTAACAAATGTTTATTAAGCAGCTCCTAAGAAACCAGAATTGTGCAGGGCAAGTGGAAGTGAGCAAGAAAATGGAACCAGCACTCCTGGAGCTCACTATGAAGCAAGGTCAACATCTAATGAGCTGCCATTCTGGTCTCCAAATACTTTATTATAAGATTTACTGGCCACCTGACTTCTCTTTAAAGAAAAAAATCTTACCTCTTAGGTTTCTGGGATGAATCTGCTTAGTTCGAGGCATCTTCTTTGACTCAGGGGCCCTTTTTTCTTCTTAGAAATTGTAGAAAGAGTAGGTCACAAAAAGGTAGCTCCATAAACTTAATGTCCATCAATTAATCCATGTGCTAAAAAATAAAAAAAAAATCATATTTTACTACCATCAAAGGAAAAAGACACTTTAAAGGTAATGGCTTAACATAACACTATCCTAACTAAACTCAACAAAAGGTAACCAAGCTGGAGATGGCTGCAATGGGTTATTTACTAACTCTTAATTAAACATAGGACACATCATTTTGCCAATGTGGGCTTTCTCATCAAGAAAACAGGAAAAATTCTGTTTCTCTCTTTCCTTCCCCTCCCCACTTGCCTCCATTCCCCTCTACCCACTAAGTCAGCAATTTTTCAACCAGTTTTAAACCATCAATACCTGACTATTTAGTCAGGGGCACTGACCTAGACTATCAAATAAAAATGACAACAGTCAACACACACACAAAAAAAAGAAAACAGGAAAGAAAGAAAAAAACACAATGTATACCATAATCAAAGAATGAAAAATTCACTGAATTGTGTTTTAAAGTAACATTACCAGGTACAATTGAAGAATAGTATCAGCTACAAAAGAGGTATGCTATATACAGTATATGTCTATCCAATCATACATTCTCATTTCACTGAGTTAATTCAGTTAATGTATGTGGATACTCCCCATTATTCCAGTTCTTCTTTCTAGGCTCATGGTAGGACTGTACTTTCTGCCTCCTTGTGTTTAGCTAAAATGTGTGACCAGCTCTGGCTAATGACCTGGGAGTGGAAGAGGCATACATTGTTTCAAGGATGGAGCGTTTAGTTACAGAAGCAAGATCCTCCAGAGCTCCTTTCCCTCTGCCATGGGACAGCCACGATTCCAGCCAGTACATCCTACACCACAGAGCTCAACTCCCACTAACCCAACATAGTCATATAGCATTAAGAGAGAGACCTTTGTTGTTTTAAGTCACCAAGGTCTGAGAATTTGTTATTACAGCATAACCTACTCTGTCCTGAATTAGACATTTTAAAAACAATGATCTGAAATATGTCAAGAGAATAAGAATCTGAAACCTAATTATCCTTCTCTCTAAATCAGCTTCCTGGCTTCCTCTTTCATAAGGTCCTTAAGAATCATTGAGCTAAAATTTTAGTTTTAACTTCCTACAATATGGCTGATAAATGAAGAACATTATTATGATGTTAAACACAAAATTTTTCATCATTCAGCAAAGACCAAAAATAGAATAGGAATGCTTTAAAACTTTTGTTATATCCTGTACTGTAGATGAAACAAGAGAATACTTATTGAGCACCTACTGTGTGCCTATATATTTTCTATACATTATCTAATTTAATTCTTATAACTGGTTAGATAGCTATCACTTAGCGATTTTATAGATAAAGAAAATTACTAGTAAGCTGGGGAGCTAATGTGTCCATGGTCAGCCACTAAGAAAAGTGGCACCACGTGACTGAGTTACTCGGGTGCCTATTTCCTCAGTGGAGATTATATCTATCGTAGGATTTTATTAAAGAGGCTGAGTAACACAAGTTATGACTATATATTTTGGTGTCAAACCAGTCTAGCTTCAAAGCTAGGCTTTACCTCTTAGCTGTGTAGCCTTGTTCAAGGTACTTAACCTCTCCAAAGATCAGATTTCCCAACTGTAAAACTATGGAACAGTATCCACCTCAGAGGCTGTAAGAGCTAAACAATCCCCCAAAATACTCAAATATTAATCTTCCTTAAGAAAGCCTATGTGGAAAAGATTGAATCTAATATATACCTATACCCAGGATATGGGTAAAGAAATTTATGGTTTCATTGTAACAGACAACAAATAGAAAGAAGGCTACAAAAAAACTTCAATATCACTTCAGTATCTTAACCCTGATATGGCTAAATGTGGGCATTGCCAAAAATATTTGCAGTATTTTTAAATCCATGGGGGAGAATATAAAATATGATGGTCCAATATTATGTACCTCATCTAACACTCTGCTAATTTATCTACAAATATATGGTTCCTCAATTCCCTGCATTAATGACATCCACCATTCAATGCAAGAAGCTTCTGATTCAATAGAAAATTTAGAGACATTAGTGCCAATAAATTCCATGCTTATGTATGTTTCCTATTAAACTTAAAGCTCTTCTTAAAAATAACAATAAACTTGAGCCTTTTAAATGGTCATATTTGGAAGTTTTTAAAGCATGAACTCGGACTGTAACAGTCACATGACTCCCATAAGATCTGGAGCTTAAAATGTGAAATATGCAAATTCCCAATCAGTAACAGCTTTCCGCTACCCTCTGCCCTGCCTACCCACTGTCCCTAGCTGTCCATCCCTTGTTTAAATCCTTGTGGGAGGGGAACAGTGGCTATTTTCAAATACTACAGCAGCACTGTAGCTACCAGGGCCAGTGACAAATCATTCCTTTTCAGGAAAGAAATAAATACCACATGGAGCAAAATCATGACATGATCAAAAAGCGTAAAGACAGTTGCAAGGAGAAAAAACATGAATGAATGTGGAGGGCGGAGCCTGGGAAAACCCCTCTGCAACGCTGCACTGAACAAAGCACTTCACACGCCAGGAGGAGGGGGGGGGAATGGAAGTGCCAGCTCAGGAAGGAGCCCCGAGTGGAGAAGAGCAGGAGGACGGGAGCGCAGCAGCCCTGAGCCTCCTCCTCGCCGCCAGCGCCCCCTCCCCTACGGCAGCAACTCCTTCCCCAGCCCGACCCCAAAGGAGCCAGATCCGACCCGCGCCTAAACCCACTGCCCTCTTCCCAACTGCTGCAGGCGGGTACTCCCAACCCGGAAAGAAACTACCCAGGTGGCTGGGAGTAAACAGGCACTTAGAGCAAAGAACGAAAGGAAAAGAAAGCCACAAAGCCGGGAGGTTGGGAAGCCGAGGCCTGGTCTCCCTCACCCCCCCCCCACCCGCTTGCAAAATGCGTCTGCGGCTGGAACGCGGGTGGGGAGGCTGGGTCCCTCCGTACCTGCTCAGCTCGCAGGACCCCAGCTCGGGCCACTCGCGCGCGGCGAGGGCGCCCAGAAGTGGCAAGCGTCTCCCGCACGCAGCCATCCCCTCTGCAAGGTCGGCGGTTGCACACACACGCACACACACACGCGCGCCCGCACGCCCCCCGCCCGCGGGAGGTGGTCCTGCCCACCCCCGCCGCCCTCCCCGCTGCAGCGCCCCTGCCGCGGACCCGCGCCGAACCTGCTGCCAGGACGCCGGGCGGAGCGGCGGCCGCTGCAGCCGGCCCTGGAGCTGCGCCGCTGATGGCGGCGGCCGGAGCCCGGAATCTCCGCGACCCCCGCGCGGCGGCGGCGGCGGCGGCGGCGCCAGGGATCCCTGCTTCACTTGACAACCCCAAACACAAACACCGCCTCCTCCTGCGGCCGCTCCCGGCCCGGCTCCGTCCCCGACCCCCTCCTCGCCGCCGCCGCCGCCCCAGCAGCAGCCACGCTAAAGGCCGGCGACTGGCACTCACACCACCCAGCGCTGAAATATTAAACAGGGGAGCCGGCCGGGGGGCGGGGGTGCGCGGGGCGCGCGGGGGGGCCGCAGGCGCCGAGAGGGGGGCCGGCCGCGCTCGCCGCCGCCGCCGCCGCCGCCGCAGGACAGCCGCCGCGGAGAAGCGTCCCGGGGGCCGGGCGGCGAGGCCGGGGGCGCGCACCGGCGAGGCGAGACGGGGCGGGCGGCCCGGGGCCGTGGGGCCGGGGCGCGGGGGCGGGGGCGGGCTTTACCTCTCCCCCGGACTCAGGAGGGCACGTTTAGCGTCTTTAGGGGCGACGGGAGGAGTGCGGGCTGGGCGGCGCAGGGGAGGGCGGGCGAAGGTCCGAGGCTTTCCCGAGGGTGGGCGGGGCGGCAGGGGATCCCCGGGGGCGGGAGCGGGAGGCGGCGGGCGGCGACGCGGGCGGGGGAGGGGGCGTCCCTGGGGGGGACGGAGGGGCAGCCCCGCGGGGGGGAGGGCGGGGTAGCCGGGGCGCGGAGGCCCAGCGAGACAGCGTGGCCCCCAGCCCAGCCAGGGACACGGGTAGGTGGGTGTCCCGCTCCGGCCGCGTGGAGCCCGGAACCTCGGGTCTCCCCGGCAGGGCGGGCCCGAGAGCGCGTCTCACCCAATTGCCCGCCCGCGGCTCCGCCCCGCCGGGCCGCCCGGGACGCGGAGCGGGGTGGAGAGCAGCGTCGGCGCGGCCCGAGGGGAGGGGCGGGGCTGGGCTGGGCTGGGGGCCCGAGGGGCGGGCGCCCAGGTCGCGCAGGCTCCGGGGCCGGGGCCG
>JAAGEH010000392.1:13424954-13475021 GCA_011751065.1 Lasiurus cinereus
GGGGCGGGCGCGGCCGGTCACGCGGCCCCGGGAAGGCCCGGCCGGTCGCGCAGTTGGGGCCGGTTGGTTCCAGAAGAGGGGCGGGGACGGCGGGCGGTAGTTCCCTTTACCTTCTCTTTACTTTCTGAGGCAGGATGTGGGCCGGCCGGTGACGTCATGGGGTCTCCCAGCCCCGCCCCCCTCCGGGGCTGAGTGGGGGTGGGGAAGGGAGAGGGGGCGCCCCAAGGGGGTTTCCTCAGCAACGCGTTGAGAGAAGGGTAGTCATTGTGAAACTTGAAGATCGTTAACTTTGAAAAACAACTTTTAAAAACAGCGGACTAGGGGCCGGGGTTGTGAGTTCGGAGAGTGGGAGGGGGCAGATTATTAACCCTGAACTGAAACCACTTTTCAGGGGCGGATGCTCTATTAAGAGATTGAGGAAAGCCCAGGTGGTTCCAGAGGCCGCTCCAAAGCCCGCGGGTGGTTCCCAGGGCCCGGGCGGCGAGCGCGTTAACCCTTGTCTGCCCGCCTGACAGCCGGGGCAGGCAGAGGGGCGGTTAAGGTCAAGAAAGCGGGGTGCAGACCTGGGCAGAAGAGATGGGCCCCCGCCCCCCCCCCGGAAGTAATTGCCATAAACCAGAGTTTGACCCCGGCTGCTGAGAGCGATAGAGAAGCCAGGAGTGGGAATTTCTGGAAAAGAAACCAAGAGGGGCTGGAGCATGCTAAGGAACGAAGAAGGTTTTCTGGAGACAGACCTAAAGAATGTGAGAAGTTTGGGGTTCCGAAATTCTACATGTGCACCTGAGGAAGCAGGCAAAAGAGACTGGTGTAGGGCCATGCTGAACTTGGGAGGAATAAAATAAAACAAAAATCTTGATGCAGAGAGAGTTCTCAGATTAAACCAAACTGCTTTCCCCTTTTAAGGGATAAACATGCTAAACGACCGTACACCCACTTCGCTGGCCGTCTGCAAACCTGAATTAGGCTTCCATAAAGATGTCTGGGTTTTCCCTGCTAGGGTGGACCCCTAAAATTCCTCTGAGGAAATTCTCTCTCTAGCTCATTTGTGCTAAGAAAAGCTTGATGCACACGAATGGGAATAATTAAAAATGGAACACCCACTAATGGCGAGCTTGCACCCCAAATGTCATGTACAATGGGGAATGTGCCTATGAAAAACTAACTTTGGTCTTAAAAGCAAAGATCATCCAACAACTGCCTAAATTTGAAATGTTGTTTAGCACAATATGATTCCAATCTTGCAGTGAAATAATGCAGTTTTTCATTTTTGATGTGATATATTCATCTCATAAAATGAAATCTAATGGATTGCAATCACAAACAGCATGTAACATAACTTCCCAACTGGGTACTTAAATAAAAATAAACATTTACTTACACCTAAAAGTATACCTAATCTGTCAGAAGATAAAGATTAAGATAGCTCCATCATTATTAATTCTACTTGGTGTAACTTAAGTCAAAAATGCTAACTGAGTGAATATAATTTTAACCAAATACTTGTTGAACATAACAAATACATATTGTAGACACAGTGTTTATAAGGGATTTGGCATTGCTATGAACTTTCTAATTAAAGATGCAATTTCGTCATTTCAATTGTTAAACAACTTTTTTATTAAATTGCTCACAATTCTGAGCAATAAATCAATATTGAACTTTTCTTTTAAATGTATACAATATTGAACAGCTTCCTATGTTCTATTTGTCAATTAACTTTCTAAATGCAATTTCTTTTCCTAATTTTGCCTCCAATTCTAATTTCCTAGTTTGTCAGAAAGCAAGGAAAGCCAGCTAAACTATAATTAGTTTCGGCTTGTTTTGTGGCCAATTTAAATAGTTTCTCAAATTGTATCTTATAAATGTGCGCTTTGGGGCCCATTTCTCTCTGCACCCTTACTGGCCAAGTGAACTGTTTTGGAGCCCCCTTTCGGGACCGGGGCTCAAGTGAGGGCAGTGTCACTGAGAAGTTCTACACACGTTTTCCTTGCTGAGCAATTCTGGGAGGACTGAGTGCACCCGAGGCTGGTCGCCGGGCTCCGCGCCGCCACCGCCGCCCGCGCGTCCCCGCCTGGGTTCCCACGCGGCCGCCGGCCCGGCCCCGCTCGAGCTCCCCCCTGGCGCGGCCCCGCGGCCCCGGCCCTCCGCCCTGCGCGCGGCCGGCAGCGCCTCCGCCACGCGGAGATCCCGGAGGTTCCTCCCCGGCGGCCTCCGGGTCACGCCGCCGCCTGTCCCGCCCTCCGCCCTCCGCGCGCGCTGGGCTTTCCTGTCCACCGGCCGCATCCCCTCCTCCTCCTCGGGGCGACCCGGCGACAAAACCTTCCCGCACACTCTGCCAACTCTTCCCCAGCCAGATGCCAGACAAAAGAACCGAGAGAAAACTTACCCGAACTGCAACGCAACAGTCTGGTCCAGCGCTTCCAGGGTTTAACTTTTAATTTTAAAAACAACAGAAGCAGAAACCAAAAGCCTCCCAGGTTGGAAGGGGCGTGAGAGGAAATGCTAGGGGGAGGCGCTTGGTTCCCCAGGCTGCTTGTGCCCCCTCCCCCTCCCGTTCTGGCCCCCGCCTGGGGCTTTGATGTTATCTAGTGCACCGCCTACGTGGGTTTACTCCGTGGGCTCTGCGCCGAGCACGCTGTGCAGATATGTGGCACTCTACGCGCTGGTTTGAAGAGGAGGAAGCAGGTGGTCACGGTAAAGGAGCGTGAGTGCTTAGCCCGGCAGCGAGAAAGGGGCTTTGCGCTGTCTTCCCTTTGTTACCTGGACTGAAACGAAAGATCCTCCTAGCTAGTAGTAATCCTGAAGCTCTCACTTCCCTCCACTGCCAGCACAAACTCAGAACCGGGTAGTATTGTATGTTTTCTAAGTATTGTATGTTTGGCTGTTAGAGTTCAGTTTTGAAAGTAGATGTTATTTCCCTCCTTCGATGGACCTTCGGCCTTGAAGAGACAAGAATATACCTCTGAAGGAAATGAACTCCGTAATAACCTCCATTCCTATAGGGCACCCTCCCCCTCACGTTATGGAAAGCTTGTAACTGTTGATTTTATCTTAGCTATCTGGACACTAGCAGAAACTGGATATATTTCTACATTGGATTAGCAGTCTCAAAACCATTACAAACAAAGCACTAACAAAAGAGTGCTTTTTTCTTTCTTTCTTTTTTTAAGAGATTAGTAATGAAGAAGGATTGCACTGTCTACCATTCAGCCCTAACTATTCATCCACTTGATGCCAACACCAGCCTGCGTTTAGGCCTTGCCCTCTGGGAGTTTACAAGTTAATGGAGACGGGATAAACACATGGAAAAGTACTGAGAGGGGAAAAAAAGATACAAGGAGCAGCATATAAACGGAGCCAATTAAAGTTATACAGAGTTATTTACATGATTGCTGAGAGCTCTCTGGATTGGATGGAGGGCAGGATTGTGAGAGTTCCTCCCTGAGACTGAGTTCTGAGTAGGATTTTGAAGGAAAGTTCATGATTTGGCAATAGTATGAGAACAGCATTCCAGGCAAGGGTGAAAGCAAGTAAACTATGTGTGATGATTTTTCTGGCTAGAGTGGAGAGTCAAAACAAATGTGGAAAAATAAAAATAGAGTGACCATATAAATGTAGCATCCAGACTGGACTTTTGAGAGGGAAAGAGAAACTATTAATAACTATACCCAGATGAGAGACGCACACCTGGACTGTCTTAGGCAAACAGGAAGGGTGGATTCTCTAGGAAGGAGCAATGAAAACAGAATGGGCAGGCAAGGAGCAAAAGGAAAGACTTAAGATGGAATTAAGGAAGGAATTAAGATATGATACTGCAAATAGAGGCATATTTATTACACTTTGCAAATACTGTGTTTTCCTCAGCATCACGGCAAGACCCTCCACCAGCAAAAAGATTATGAGCCAGTGAAGGCTCAGATTATAGTTAGCATTTTTAGCAATAAAGATTTTTTTTAGTTAAGGTATGTACATCTCTTCAGCCATGTTATTACACGCTTAGTAGATTACAGTATTGTGTAAACATAACTTTATATGCACGGGAAACCAAAAAGTTCATGTTATCACTTTATTGTGACATTCATTTTATTGAGGGGACCTGGAATGGAACCTGCAATGTAGCTGAGGCATGCCTATAGCTGGTGGTCATTTGGAGACATGTAGACTGAGAATAATCTTAAAGATTATATTTTGTGAAAAATATTATAGTAACTCTAATGTTCGACATCTGTGGAATAAAAAAGAAAAATGAATGAAAAAATAAAAGTCCATAGTTTGACGTTTTGAATATTGGTAGATTGTGTGATAAAAATAGGAAAGTGGGGATGGTGTGATGTTTGAGGTTTAAAAAGGATAATTTAGTTCACATTTATGCCAATATTGACATTACTAACATTACAGGATACACAATCTAAGGAAACTGGTTTCTAACTTTATTTAAAAGTTCAGCCCAGCTGGTATGACTCAGTGGTTGAGCATTGACCTATAAACCAGGAGGTCACGGATCAATTCCCAGTCAGGGCACATGCCTAGGTTGTGGGCTCAATCCCTAGTGAGAGGTGTGCAGGGCGGAGCTGATCAGTGATTCTCTTTCATCATTGATGTTTCTATCTCTCTCTCACTCTCCATTCCTCTCTGAAATCAATAAAAATATATTTTAAAAAAGAAGTTCAATGCCAATTAATAATATAGCTTTAAGAATGTTATTTGGTGTACTACCTCTTAAAGAGGTAAAAGAGTGATAGAAGCAATACTTGCAGTTCCTAAGAGGCAACAGCGTTCAATTAAGACAATTCAATTTTATCCATGATCTGACAATGTGGAAACAAGTGTAACCATCTATAAGACATTGTATTAGGCCAACCTAAGACACTGTGTTAGTCCAGCAATCTAATACACTGTATTAGTCAACTCAGACTGTCATAACAAAGTACCATGGACTGGGTGACACTATAATATAAATTTATTTCCTCACAGACCTGGAAGCTGGAAAGCCAAGATCAAGGTTCTGCTGATTCAGTTTCAGGTGAGAACACTCTTCTTGGCCTGTAGCTGGCCAGCCACCTCTTTACTATGTCATCATATGGTCTTCCCTCCAGCAAGTGAGCTCGCTGGTATCTCTTAGCCACTAAGCCTATGGAATCAGGGCCCCACCTTTAAGTTTCATTTAACTTAGTTACCTCATAAAGACCCTATTTCCACATGCAGTCACATTGAGGGCAAGGCTTCAACATATGAATTTGGTAGTCAGGGTAGGGACACAATTCATTTGATAGCAGACAAGACTATTTTCACATGGAAATGCAGAGTGATATAATACCAACCTACGAAAGAGGCTTGTCAGGTGCTTGTAGCTAAAATAAGTTAACATGGGTTTTGAGCTCAGGCATACCTGGGTTTCAGTTAGAGGACACTAGTGAGGATGGGAAAGGTCACTCCCGTCTCTTTAAGCCTCAGTACGTTCCTTCTAGGGGTAAACAGGACTGAGTGAAATACTATGAAAATTCCTGGAAGTGACTGAGTACTCAATGAATGTTAGCTACGATTATAACTATCATTACTATTTTAATAACGCTGCTGCATTAAACAAATGGAAAGCTCTAGATTAGACTGCAGTGTCCTTTATCCAAGTGAAACACTGCTGGGACATGCTTAATTTTATTTTTTCTTAGCCTCCGAGGGCCCAAAGGACTTCATTCTAGTCTCACTTATTTCCAGAAAGAATTACTCTTAAATTACATTTTTAAAATTATTGTTTTCTTTATTGATTAAGGTATTACATATGTGTCCTTACTAAATAACTCCTAAACCATTAGTATGTACTTATAGTAAAAAAGTTGTCAAACCTTCACTGGAAAGCTGTTTGCTTTCTGCCCCTTTACTGCATTGTATAAATAAAGTCATCGATTGCCAAAGGATTTAAGGGTCTTGTTTCCCCCAGTATATTCAAAAACATATCTAAATTAAGCTTTATCCATCCTCATCTAAGGTGTGCATATCACTTCCCCTACCCCATAATCTCTATCTCCACCCCATGGCTTTCCTTTATAACATTTTACACTCTGGAATTATCTCACTGGTTACTTGTCTCTTATCTCTTAGTCCTCAAGTAAAATATGAAGACAGTGATTAAAGGCAGCTTGATTTGTTCCCCACTGGATCCCCAGTCCCTGAAACAGTGTTGCTATAAATGTTTGTTGAGTAGATGAAGGAGAGGAGAACCATAACTTCTTTACAAATGAGTGCAGTCCTGCTCCTTACTTTCAGATTATGCTGTTTTGTGCCCCGGACCTGCTCTCAAAATGTCCCCAAACTACCAGCTTTGTTGTAGTCTGAGCTCTGCTCAGCTTGCAGCTTAGTTACTAAGGCTTTCATGCCAATTTTAGTGTTTTCTTACTTTTGCATTTTCATTTAAACAACTTGGAATGTTTAATTTCTGGACTTGATGTTATATAATATGGTTAAAAGGGAACTGCTTTATCTTACAGACTAGGAAACTAAAATATGAAATGGTCATGTGTATTATACAATGTCACCAAGCTGGTTCCTGGCAGAGCTTGACTGGAGAACTAGTCAATCCTCCTCCTTTCTTCCTGCTCTCAAATCCTTTTCCTTTTGTATTCTTGCTCGATTCTTAACCACCAGCAACTCTATTGCCTTTAGCATGCTCTTAATATACATTCCTACATTTTAAATAAAAAAAAGAGTTATTTCTCCTTTGAGAGAGAGGAAGAAACTTTGGAATGAGAGAACATGGATTGGTTGCCTCTCATAAACACCTGACCGACCAAGGATCAAACCTGCAACCTAGGTATGAGACCTAGAATTGAACCCACAACATTTTGGTCTATAGGACAACACTCCAACCAGCCAGGGCTCATCTGCTATAATTTTGATTAAGGTTTTATGGCTTAAGCATTTTATGTTGAAAGGGAGAGAAAGATGTGTGTGTGTATAAAATTAAGAAAAAATATGGCAGAGAAAACAATATGGACTTAGAAACCAGCAAACCTGACCTTGGCTAGGTAGCTTAGTTAGTTATAGCATCGACCCTACACACCAAGGTTCTGGGTTCCATCCCTGCTCAGGGTACATATAAGAATCAACCAATGTTGATTAGTAAGTGGAATAACAAATTGATGTTTCTTTCTAAAATCAATCAATAAATTAAAAATGTTAAAGAAAAATATAGAAATCAGCAAACCTGGATTGGATCCCAACCCTGTCAAAAGCATAATACTAGGCAATTTATTTGACCTTTCTGTGCCTCAGGTTACTCAACTGTAAAGTGGATGTAATTAGAGTCTTCATAGAATTATGATGTTTAGGTGTACAGGTATTTCTACTGTGCTTAGAACAGTTGCTGTCACATATTTATAGCTATAGATAAGTGTTGACCAATTCCTTATTGCATTTCCATATTCTACTAAGTGTGCTTTAACATTCATTATCTTCAGAAATAAGTCTCTGAAGACTGAGGAGACATGATAACTAAATATAACATGGTGCCCTAGATGGGATCCTGGAATAGAAAGGGGACATTAATGGAAACAGTTAGTGACATCCAAATAAAGTCTGCAGTTGAGTGAATAGTAATGTACCTGTAGCAGTTTCTCATTTTTGGCAAATGCATCATGGTAATGTAAGATGTTAACACTGGGGAAAACTTGGGGAGGGCATATGGGAGCACTCTGTACAATCTTTGCAATTTTTCTGTAAATCTAAAATATTCCAAAATAAACTTTCTTTAAAAAACAAAAAAACAAAACAATGGGTTGCTTCAGTGCTGTTATCTACATGTTACTGATAAAGGAACTCAGACTTAGAGAGATTAAGTAAGATATCCAAGGTACAACCACACAAGGCCTCCCAAGAACCCTCACCACCTGCAAAGCAGACTAGTCCTGAGGGCCCACCCCCACCCCCCAGTGAGCCTGAGCTTTCCTTTGCCCTCTCAGTGACTGCAGTGTGAGATCTGAGAGAGCAGGTGGACCTTACACACTGTTATGAAGTAGACAGTCATTTTCTTCAAGTTTCCTTCTCGTTGATGTCTAATTTCCACCTGATGACCTTCTAGTAGAATTTGATATAGGTTTAGAGTATTATTTATTTTATATATGCTAAATATATACCACAAGGATACCCTATGTATGTGGCTCTGGATACAGGACAGGAGTCAAAAATCATTAGAGCATTTCAAGTTTCCCTTTTAAATCAACGGTTACAAGTAACTTTTCCTCCTGTACATAAATAAACTGCCCACCCCACAACTCCACCCCCACTAGCTTCAAAAGTGTTCTCTTTCTCCAAACATATCTTGACTCCCAATGTCTACATCCTACAATAACATCCCCGTTACCCACAACCTAACCAGGACCCAAACTCACCAGCTCCTGGCTTTTAAAATATGTAGTTGAGCTCAAAAAGTTTTCTCTAGATGCTTGCTTATTGAATTTTGCGACTGAAATGCTTCTAGTAAACAACTCTGAAACCCATCATCTTTTCCTTTCTTAAATTCAATGTTGTAGTATTCTATACTATTTTGTTTAATTTTGTTTCTAAAAGCTCATGGTTTAATTTACAATTTTGAGCTTATTGATACCTTCTTATTATGATAGTTCCTATTATGCCAAAATGCCTACAAGTTTCAGTATAAAGGAACCTAAGAATCTAAAGTCAAGGTCCAAATTGGGCAAGTTGGAAAAGAACAATAGACAGAATGGATTTTATAGAGGCTAAGGAAAAGGAAAGTAATATTAATACACCAGTAAGAGATAAGCAAAGAAATAAAAGATAAAAGTAAGCCACTAAAAATAGGCCATCAAAGCTCACTATTAACGTTAACATGTTTGGAGTGCTTTTGAAGGTTCAGCTATTTTCATTTCAGCAAGAAGAGGTGGATTTATAGTAGATGATTGGAAATGGAACAAGGGTTAGAATAAGGCATCTGAATAAGGCTGTGTGTGTGTGTGTGTGTGTGTGTGTGTGTGTGTGTGTGTGTTGAGTATCAGCTAGCCAGATGGCTGTCTAACCTAAAGAAAATGTAGATGTTATTGTAAGACTTTTTTGCTATTAATGGATAATGCATAATTACATAATGGTAATTACAAAAAATATTGATACAAGCAGGAAATCTTGGCACAGTCGTGGTATGTAGTGCTCAGATCAGAAGTAACAGGACACACACATTTGTCTTCTGCTTGCCACTCATACAACTGTCATTCCCAACTGTTGTGGAACCTTCTGGTTGCAAAATTCCATCCCTCACATAGTAACAAGAGAGTCAAAACAGTTCCTCCCTCCCGTTCCCTGATCACAAAACAGTTTCGTAACCACGTTCTCTCAGAAAGTTCCATAGTTCACCACTCTGGAACAAAATAAAGTGATTTTCAGAAAGGTAAAGCAGACACTTTTCTAACAGTAGCTCTCCTGCTATTTGCCTTATTCTAAAAGCATAATTTTCTATTATACTAAAGTCTGATTGGGGAAAAGTATGTCGTTAGTTTTTTGGATATTCTTTAAAGAAATATATATATTTTTGCCATCTCAATAAAGACTCCTATTAAGTATTTTGAGCAACTGATGATCTTGTATCCATTTTGATAACACTAAAACAAACTCACACAATTTTTTTCATTTGAATTTTTAATGAGATTTCTTAAGAAATCTTTTATTTTATTTAGAAAAAAAAAATCTTGTCCCAAACCAATTTTTTTTTAAAGTTTTCAAACGTAAGTTACTTTATGACAGTGGTCTGTGCTTTATATTCCCAGAAGGCCAAGTTGTCATTCTGAAATACGTCACAAGAAAATATTTGGTGTGTGTCTGTTCTCACAAATTTAAAGAAAGCCAGAAAATAATGTGGCCACTACTTAAATAAGAAATTCTGGCCAAAACCGGTTTAGCTCAGTGGATAAAGCATGGGCCTGCAGACTGAAAGGTCCCAGGTTCGATTCTGGTCAAGGGCATGTACCTTGGTTGCAGGCACATCCCCAGTGGGGGGCGTGCAGAAGGCAGCTGATCGATGTTTCTCTCTTATCCCTGTTTCTAACTCTCTATCCCTCTCCCTTCCTCTCTGTAAAAAAATCAATAAAATCTATTTAAAAAAAAAGAAATTCTGGAGTGCTGCAGAAATATTAGCAGCTGACTTAATAGTATGGAATTTTTGCTACCAGATTTCCTTGAAGCTTGCTCATTTTTTGAGATGGCATCGTGGAATATTGGTCAGTTGTGTAGCAGATAAGTCAAAGGAGTCATTCTTCTAGATTAAACTAAAGATCCTGGGGGAGGAGGGTGGAAGAAACAGTAATGTTTCTTATTGTGGCAAAATTACAATTCGGATTCATTCTTACTGAGCACCTAAAGGTTAATGTGCTAAAAGACTAAAGGACACTGTAAAATTTACAGACACTGGTCTGTAAAATGGGGTGATAATCATAATCTGCTTCCTAGAGTTGCTTTATAGGACAGTGAGTGCTTATTAAATGATCTGAATGTATCTACTTTATATAAGTATCTAACTAAATTGCTCCTTCTTTTTATTCTCCCACTATGTGGAATATTCTTCACTTTTTTCTTCCATGTCTCTTCATTATCTCTTCCCTTCTTTTTTTCACTTACATAATAATTGGATTCCTTTCCAAGGAAGCATTTCTTTCCTACTTGTAACTACTTGCCATTTTCTGCTCTATTTTCTTTCTCTTCTTTGATTCTGAATTTCAAGTGAATGGCTTATTCTTAAACCCAAAGCTATATTACTTTTAGGTTCTATGACATCTGTGAATTGGACATCTGTCCTCTTAAATTCAATAGCAATTACTTCTTCTATTAATATTTACAAGTGCATTCAATTCCTTGGATGGAAAATACTTCACAATCTCTCTTTTTCTTCTAGTTTATACTGCCCTGACACCTGGCTTCTTGAATACAGATTCTCTAATTAAAATCTGAATTAGGTCTTTACAACCACCATAGCCTACAATTTTGACATTATTTCCAACCACGTTTTTTTAATTCCTCCATTTTCTCTTAACCAAGAGCTTCAGGCCTGTTTCCTTAATGCCAACTCTCTGTTTTTTCACCCACATTTAGAAGATTTGGATTTCACTTTTATTATCCTAAGATGTAGAGGTGTGATTGGATACATTTAATTTTTTTTCTAATTCTTCTTCAAGGATTGCTACAGATGAAAAGCAAATACACTCCACATCACATGTAATGAAAAGCCGCTCAGTAATCTAGTCCAGTGGTACTCCAGTGCTGCCAATATTAACATTAGAGAGTGTCTGGGGAAAGAAAGCAGTTGTCCACCAAGGCATCAACTTGGAAAATGTAGGGCTGGAGTCCAAACATTCCTAGCTTCTCTTAATCAAGCACACCACCCTAATTATCTTCTAAAAATAACACTTTAATCATATAATTCCCTTACTCCTGAAATCAAGTAGCTATAAGATGAAGTCCATATTCTCTGCTTTCCATCCACAATGTGACCCAGATGTATATATATTGCCAGCATTATTGCCAGCTGCTTCCTAAATAAAGTCCTCATTTCAACTACATGGTTCCATTAGCTGTTTCTGCAATAAGCCTGGTGCTTCCTTTCCTCCCTATTTCCAGCTGCTGTCATTGCATGGATGCCTGTCTCTCTACTCTGCTTATCAAAACCCTCCCTATTCTCTAGGATCTCGCTGAATTGTCCCTTATTTTGTGACCACTTTGTGACATGGTCCAACAGGCTCTATAAAATTGGCATATTCCCAGTTAGGTAGTTAATCATGCCAGCAACTTTGAAGTGCTATTGTTGCTTTATTTTTTCTCGGTTTCTATCTTATGCTCTAACTTGTTTCTAAAGCAGGTAACTCTGTCTTATTATCCTACATAATCTTTTTTATTAATTAACTAATTAATTAATAACCAACTCTGAATTTTGGCTGTGAGCCATCCTTTCAGGGAATTAAAATCCAGAGACTTTACTTATATGCAGTACTGTTGATATGTGTGTGAGAATCATAGATAGGTGGTACCTTTTATCACTAACATGGACACCTCACTGAGTTTTAATTTCTACCTATAATGTGCTGTGTTAAACGAGCTCCCAAAGTCCCTTTTAGGTTAAAGAGTCTATAATTTTGTCATTTATACTTCAAAGATGGTGAATTTTCTAATCAGGTACTTTGTGATAATATAAACTTTAATCACAGACCTAATTTTTTTAGGTTTTTTAAAACCTATTTTCTTTCTATACACACCTTCATTTTTTCCTTTTTGATTATGATCTTCTTGAGATGTCATTGTAAGAATCACATATTATTTCAATATAGACAAACCTTCAAAAATCAGTTACAGTATTTAGATTATGTAATTTAGGCTCTTTTCAATCTGAGATAACATGCCAGGTGTAAATACATTCACTGTAAAATACTTATTTGAAAATATAATTAATCTATGTATTTTGACCCCTCTCTACTATGTCATTTTGTGATAGCTACAAAAATTACATGATAACTTCCTCAAACCTTAATGCATTTAGGTTTAAATTATTGAATTTCAGTAAAAATTTAAATTCAAAAATATCTTATGTTACTTTTCTCAGGTGATGTTGAGATATGATTAGAGGCCACTGGTTGTAAATTTTTCACAAGGTAGAATAAAAATAAAAAGATCTTTTCTATAATTGCTTTGAAATCTTAGATAAAAATCACCTATCTAGAAACAGTAGCACAAATTCAAAATCTAAATGTTTAGTTAATTCTTTGAAAATTTTTCTCAAATTAACAAATTAAAACTACTTTCTAGGTAGTACAATTAAAAATGGTAGAATAATGTCACCCCAATAAGTTCAATTAAAACAACAACAACTATGGGTTTCATAGAATTGTACAACACAAGGAGTGAACTATAAACTTTACATAATAGTAATTTTTCAATATTGGTTCATCAAATGTACCACAACTAATGCAAAATGCTGATAATGAAGGGTGGGAGGAGAAAGGACACTTTATTTGGTAAACCTAAAACTGCTCTAAAAAATAAAATCTTGATTTTTTAAAAAGGTATGGCTTCTAAATAACTTGTCTGTGTACTCTTTATAAAGCTATTGCCTTCTCGCCCTGGCCAGTGTTGCTCAGTTGGTTGAGCATCATCCTGTGCACCCATAGGTTGCTGATTTGATTCTGGGTCAAAACACATGCCAGGGTTATGGACTTGCTCCCAATAGCTGTTAACGCTACACTGTTGAATCAGTGCTTCTCCCTTTCTGTCTTCCTCTCCCTTACTCTCTGTAAAAAATCAATGAAAATATTAAAAATTAACAATAAAACTACTGACTTCTCAATGTAATTTATTCTATGTCTTTAAAGATAGAGCACACTACTTTTCTCTGTCTCGTTACTTTATCCTGAGATCTCGAAAGTCTTCTTCTTCTCCAAGGGAAAAATCCGTATTTTATTTTCAAATCATTATAAAGTTAAGCATGTTACAACTTCCCTTTACTCCAATTTAAACTATGATGTTTTAAATATGAGTAAGTTAACATTAAACACCCTGCTTTCAGCATCTCCTGTCCTCAAGATAGATTAACCATGAAAACATTGCAAAGTAGAAAAGATGACAAGATTTTTGTGCAAACATGCAATTCTATTCTGATTGGTGTTAGTATGGTCTCTTTAAAAAATTTTTTTTCTATGCAATTGTTATGAAGTCTCTGTTCATCACTGCAAACACATACTGTAATACTGACCAAAATAATATTTGTGTAATACTGACCAAAATAATATTTTGGATAATACTGGCTTTATCTCATCTTTGTGAAGCTTTCCATTTTTCTTGATAATCAGGGAACTATTTCATAACATAAATAAGGATGATTTCTTCCCAGTAATGACCAAACTTGATTAAAATTTTTATAACGTGAGGCAAGAATTTTTCTGCCCCATCATCCTGGGCAAGTTATTTCTTTCTCAGCTTCAATTTCCTTATTTTATAATGTAATGATAGCATATAAAGACTAGTAAGGTAATACGTTTAAAAATACACACACACAAACTATCCATAAAGCATAATATGTTATATAAAACGTGACTGCAATATATAATGTTTCTTTGGTCTCAATAAGCTTGGGTATATTTATAGTTGACAGTCCTTCTTATACTGGGTCTGTATCTTTGCCCTCTAATGACTGGAAACTTATCTGCTCCTCCCACTCACTTACCTTGCTTTTAGCAGAAGCCTTTCACTGGCCTGTGGAGAATGAGAAGCCCAGTAACCACTGATGCTCCACAATTTCATTGTTACTCCACCTTCCTAGGCTCTTCTACTTTCCTCCTCTGGAGGAAGTGGAATCTATTCTCTCCACTTAACACCAATTTGCTTCCCACTGACTGTGCCTCCTTTGTTCTCTCCCAGTGGGAGTCCAGGCGTGGCCCTCTCCTTATTCTCTCTCTCACCTATTCTACAGACTCTTCTGCTACAGATCTGTTCACATACCTCCTAGATTAAAAAAAAAAAAAGTTTTCTTAGATTCATTTTCTCAACACTACGTATATCCTGTTTCTTGTTTTTTCTTGAACTCTAAACTTCTTAAAAGCTTAGTCTGCAACTCATGGCCTCTGCATCCACATCATACCCTTTCCTCTTATCCCAAAGGTTCTCAACCTGGGGGTCGAACGACCCTTTCACAGGGGTCGCCTAAGACTATTGGAAAACACCTATTTCCCATGGTCTTAGGAACCAACACACTGCTCCTCGGTGTAGCAAAATGTAGTAATGTAGTTTACTGTTGTTATATGAAGACTGTTGCCCATGCTACACCACGATTCAAGACAAAATTTCATTTATTTGTAATTAGAAATAAATATTTCACAATATATAATTACATATTGTTTTTGTGATTAATCCCTATGCTTTAATTATGTTCAATTTGTAACAATGAAAATACATCCTGCATATCAGATATTTACATTACAGTTCATAACAGTAGCAAAATTACAGTTATGAAGTAGCAACGGAAATAATTTTATGGTTGGGGGTCACCACCACATGAGGAGCTGTCTTAAAGAGTCGCGGCATTAGGAAGGTTGAGAACCACTGTCTTATCCACTGGTAATGTCTTTCAAGCTTCCAGGAAATCAGAAATGGTGTAGGTTAGCTGCACCTATTATTTGGATAGCTCTGTGTAATGTGCAACATGCTTTCACATCATTTTGTGTATCACAGTGGACTTTAGCTTCATCCTTAGTTTTGTTTTGTGTGCCCACTCATGTTTTTCTCTTTTGTCCCCATCTCAATTTATTTATACTGCCTTAATGTGTTTACATATCCATAAAAGTTACCTAATTCCTTTTAGACAACAAATGATTTAAAAACATACGCAATTTTACTAATAAGGACTCTGAAATTTATATGACTTGCTGGGATTTTCACATATATTAAATGACTCAGACTGGATTTAAAGTTAGATTTTCTGACCTTGAAACTTAGTTCATTTCCATAAAATCATGACTAGTTTCTATAATAACCTTTTTTATTTTTATTTTCTTCCTTTCTACTTTAGGGCTAATGGATATAATTCAAACTTTTATTTTTCATGTTTTCCTAACCAACATATCTTGTTTCCAATTTATCCTGAATTCAGCCATGAAAATTAAAACCATGGCAAACCTCTCCTGAATGATTTTATTACTTATAGTCTAAACTCTAAATTTCTTAACATGGCATCAAGGCCCTTTGTTACAAACTCCTGACTTACCTTTTCAGTCTTATCAAACCATCCATTGAGCAACTACTTATTAACTAGTATGTGCCAGGCAATGTTCTAGGTGTTTAGAATTTAGTGATAAACATAGCACACAAGATCCCTGCTCTCTTCCAGTTCACATTGTCATTCTTTGTCCTCTATTATATTGATTGATTTGCAACCACCCAAAACTGCTGAAACATTTGCTTTCTTTATGGTTTTGCTCATTTAGTACTATCTGGTCTACTTCCTTCTTCGGTGTTTAATTTCAATTGCTACATCAAAATAAAAAGTTCTGAACCTATTTCTTTCAAACTGCCTTACTTATGTCATTACTTCACCTTCAAACTAGTCCCTTTTTCAGTGATTAAAATAACATGTAAAAACATGTTTCACATACCTTTCCTATTTGTTTGCAAATCATATTGTGAGGGAAAACTCATATTGTACTTCTTCCTATCTCACATGGCACCTTGCAAAAATATGGTCATTTAACAAATACTCACTGAATAATTCTTTGAATGAAGAAGTAGAGAAAGATCTGCAATGATTTTCGTTAGATAAGTCATCAATAGCTCTTAAAATGAGTTGCTCAAGGATTTTAGGAGCAACTTTTAAGCTGAACTTTTTTTCTCCTTTTAAAAGTAATGTGTACAAATTTTCATTGAAATTTAGAGTCAGAAAATTATTATTCTAGTTATAAAAGAAAACTGCTTTCTGGAGAAACCAAGATGGCGGTATAGGTGAACACCTAAACTGCTGCCTTACACAACAATTTCAAAACTACAACTAAAAGACAGAACAAACATCATCCAGAACCACAGGAAAGTTGCCTGAGTGGAAATTCTACAACTAGAAGGAAAGAGAAGGGCTCACAGAGACTCAGAAGAGCTGCAAAAAAGCTGAGGTATGGAGATGCACACATGGAGAGAGAGCGGGTGGTGGTGGTGTGCCTGGCTGGCTTCCTCTGGTGGGAGGGAGATGAAGACTCCCAACAGCACTGAACCCCTTATCCTACTACATTGAACCCCAGCTCTGGGCAAGACTCATACAGGGGGGGTCTAGACTATGAAAAGGGAGGAATGCACAGAAGTCCGGGGCACGCACACCAATGCACACAGAGAAGACTGACTGCTGATTGTGCTGCTGGCTTTCTCTAGTGGGTGGGAGACAGAGCCTCCAAACTGCGCCATTTCTAACTGCACTGAACCCCAGTTTCAGGTGAGACCCTGGGGTCCCAGACTCATACAAGTCCCAGGTCCTGCAGCACAAGGGAATCAGAAAGGCAGAGGTCTAGGGGCATGTGCACATGCATGCGCACAGAAAGGGCTGCAAAGATTACCGAGAGATACTTGAGACCCAGGGGCTGCGTAGGGTGGGGCTGACTGGAAGCCAAGGCTGTCTCTGCTCAGCCCTGAGACTCCACCCCATCCAAGCTGAACAGAGAGGCTTTTGCAGTATTGCAAGTCTTGGATCATAAGGCTGATTCCAGCACAGAAGTTCTACTGGCATAGTAAAAATGCAGACACAAAGGAACAGATCACAAACGAAAGAAATGGAGGAAAACAAATGACTGAATATAGAGTTCAAAACCATGATTTTAAGGTTTTTCAAGAATTTCCTAGAAAAGATGGATAAATTTAGCGAGACCCAAGAGGAGATGAAAAAGGACCAACTATAAATTAAATATACACTGACTGAAATAAAAAATATTATACAGAGACCTAACAGCAGACTAAAGGAAGGAAAGAATCAAGTCAAAGATTTGAAATACAAAGAAGCAAAAAACACTCAAGTGGAAAAGCAAGAAGAAAAAGGAATCCAAAAATGTAAAGATAGTGTAAGGAGCCTCTGGGACCACTTCAAGCATACCAACATCAGAATTGTGGGGGTGCTAGAAGAAGAGAGAAAGAAAGATAATGAAAACATATTTGAAGAAATAATGACTGAAAACTTCCCACACGTGGTGAAAGAAATAGACTTACAAGTCCAGGAAGCACACAGAACCCCAAATAAAAGAAATCCAAAGAGGACAACACCAAGACACATCATAATTAAAATACCAAGAGCAAAAGACAAAGAATATTAAAAGAAGCAAGAGAAAAACAGTTAATTACCTACAAGGGAGCACCCGTATGGTTGTTAACTGATTTCTCAACAAAAACTATGCAGGCCAGATGGGAGTGGCAAAAAATATTCAACGTGATGAATTACAAAAACCTACAGCCAAGATTATTCTACCCAGCAAAACTATCATTCAGAATTGAAGGGCAGATAAAGAGCTTCACAGATAAGAAAAAGCTAAAGGAGTTCATTAACACAAAACTAATATTATATGAAATGCTGAAAGGTACTCTTTAAGAAGAGGAAGAAGAAAAAGGTAAAGGTAAAAATTATGAACATCAAATACATATCTATCAACAAGTGAATCTAAAAATCAAGTGAGTTAAAAATCTGATGAACAGAATAAACTGGTAAATATAATAGAATCAGGAGCATAGAAAGAGAGTGGACTGACAATTCTCAGGGGGAAAAGGGTGAGGGGGGTTTAGGGAGAGACTTGAATAATCATACACCTATGGATGAGGACAATGCGGGGAGGTAAGGATAGAGAGAGGGGTGGGAGCCAGGTGAAGGGGAGCTATGGGCGAAAAAAAGAGAAACAAATGTAATAATCTGAACAATAAAGACTTATTAAATTTTAAAAAAGACTATAAAAAACTGCTTTCTATTATCTTCATTATCATCTTTTCCCACCCTTTATTTTATTTAATTATTTATTTTTTATATGTGTTTATTGATATCATATGGCAGTGGTTGGCAAACCGCAGCTTGCTAGCCACATGTAGCAATTTGGCCCCTTGTGTGTGGCGCTTCCACAAAATACCATGGCTTGGGCAAATCTATTTTGAAGAGGTGGCGTTAGAAGAAGTTTAAGTTTTAAAAATTTGGCTCGCAAAAGAAATTTCAATTGTTGTACTATTGATATTTGGCTCTGTTGAATAATGAGTTTTCCAACCACTATCATAGGGAAAGAGAGAGATAGAAATGTCAATGATGAAAGAGAATCATTGATTTGCTGCCTCCTGCATAGCCCCTATTGGGGATCAATCCCACAACCGGGGCATGTGCCTTTGACAGGAATTGAACTTGGGACCCTTCAGTCCACAGGCTGACGCTCTATCCCCAGAATCAAAGGGACGTGGGCTCCACTCTTTAGACACAAATATTTCCTTTTTTTTTTTTTTGCCAATTCTTTAATATTGACATTTGTAACTATAAATAACATAAGCATGTTGCAAATTTTTGACTTTTCAATTTAGAAATTACATATTGACTTTTCACTCTGAAATGTGAGTCTTTACCTTTTTTTCTTCACCTGAACTCACTGTCTCCTGCAGCGAAGTTCCAGTGCCCATCCCCTTAGGTGTCCTATGTAGATTATAGTTTTGCTTAGATCAGCAGTACTTACAGGGTTCATCATCACTATGACCACGTGTATTATTATAAACACTACTCACAGCTAAATTATTTAATACACATTTATCTTAATTTTCCTGCTGAAAATAATTGCCTAATTTGTATATTTGCTTGGCTTTCTATGTGCTTATTAGTTAAATCTAAGATGGGTAAATACCATATTAATCCATTCAAGCTTAATCAATACAATATTGATTTGGTTTATTGAATAGCTCTCTCCTAGAGCTTTTTGACTTATATTCTAAAGTCACCCTCTAGGCCTGACATATCATGGTTCCCATATATCCCTTTACTGTTTTCCTGAGGATTGCCTCCCCTGTTCCTCAGGTGGGATACCATTTCCAGGGGCTTTTTCTTAGTTTATTCCTTTACTTGAGTAGTACTCATCTTCCAGGGACTATCTAAGAAAGAGTGCATGGAAAACAAAACTATTTGAGACTTGGATCAACTGAAAATATCTTTTTTCTATTTTCACACTAGTTTATAGTTTGTCTGAATAAAAATTCTAGAATGAAAATGACATTTCTCAGAATTTTGAAGGCATTAATTCATTTTCTTCTAGCTTCCAGCATTACTACTGAGAATATTGTCTGGCTACTTGAACTAGGAATTCACACTCAAAACTAATTAGATGAGTGAGTGGCTTGTTTTTATTAGCCACAGACTTCACTGTATGGTGACGTGGCTTTACTTTTCCTTGTGGAGCCCTCAGTGTCAGTATTTTCAGATCTTTCTTCTTAGACTGGTCAAGTTCCCCAGAGAAGACTTCCAATCACCTGCCTGGACAGATGTGTCTGTGTGCGCAGGCGCGCCTGCGCTTGCGCGGGTTATTAGCATTCCAGACCAGAAAAGAGGGAGAGATAATGGAAATCCTAGCAGGCAGTATGTAAACTCAATCTCCCTGTTTTTAGTATTATACCTTCGGCATGTCTGTTTCCAAGAAATAATTCTCTCTAGCCGTTTGCTGGAATGTATAGTTGACCTGTGGCAAGGGATAGGAGAGGAAATCTGGAAGTCCACCTTCTTCTAAATATCTGTACTTGCAAACAAAGCGTCCAGTGGTACTTGATAATGCTCATTCATGGGTTTTTATTTGAAAAATTTCCCAAAATATCAGGCTATTTCTCAACTTTCCCAACAACTGGCTTAAATTTATCTTTCTTAGATCTTTTCTCAACTTTAAATTTTTGTTGCTGTTATCTCCATTCGTATTTATTTTGTCCTTGTAAATATGTTCCTTTCAAGAAAAAAAACAGCAACATTATAGGTGCAAGAAATGAGCTAAATGCTAATGGTTAATCTGCCATCTTTATATGTTCTAGATTATTTATTTACAGTGGAAAAAAGATCCAGATTTTTAAAAATGTATCTTTATTGTTGAAAGTATTATAAATACTGCCTGTTTCCCCATTGACCCCATAAACCCTGCTCCTGAAAGGATTATTTTTAATAATGAGTATTTTTTAACATGAGCTTCTATAGAAACAGAACTTAAAGAAATGTGCAGTTATTCTTGTAATTCATATTTTCTTTGAGAGGGAGTGGGAGAAATCTGCTGTGCAGCTACCATAAGCAAGTAAGAACTCAAGAAAAGGACACAACTTTTAAAAGTTTTTATAAAATAATAAAATTTCTTTTTACATCTTAAATTTTTGTTAATAGTTAAAAATTTGCCCTGATTCTTGTTTTAGTTAATCTGTTTCTTGTCAAGCTGGGCCTTCTGGGTCTTTGGCCTTTCAGCTGGCTTGCATTGCTATTCTAAAATATACCTATGCCTAGGAGGTTCCTGCAGGTTAGTTTTTGCTGCTGAGGAAACTGCCATTACTAGAACTGAATTTCAATGACTTCCTGCAGGCAAACACCTGGAGGCAATTACCTGTACTTGTCTGCCAGCAGACACAAATATGCTTTAGGATAGAAAAACTGTATGTCTAATATTTAAAAAAATGAGTCCAGCTCCTTTGTGTAATATTTTACTCGAATCTGAATAAAATGCTAAGTTATCCAGCCTAGGAATTTATTCTCTAACCGAGTACATGTTGATCAATGCTTTTTTTTTTTCAGCACAGAATTTTTTAACCATTAGAGATTTTTTATTATCCTTACCCTCCATCTGATGTGAGAGATATTTTGCTCTCTTATAGGTTATAGGTGAGTGAAGAAAAAAATAAAAATCAATACCTACATTTTAATGTAAAATGACAACACTTTAACTTGAAATTCTTTAATAATATACTTCCTAGTCTGTTGAAAGAAGGTCAGGGTATAGCATGAAGTTAAAAAAACATGCAAAATTTATCACACTTTATTTTAATATAATGTGAATTTAGTAATATTTTATATACCTAGAGACGGTCTCTAGAGATAATCTTGGTGATGACTACTACTTTAGCTAAACCATAAAAGTTTTGCACTTAAATTTAAATGTAGATTTAAATTGTACTTTTAGAGGCATCAAAACTTTCATCAAGCCTGGCTGGTGTGGTTCAGTGGTTGAGCCTTGACCTAGGAACCAGAAGGTCATGGTTCAATTCCCCATCAGAGCATCCTGGGTGTGGACTTGATCCCCTGTGTAGGATATGCAGGAAGCAGCCAATCAATGATTCTCTCTCATCATTGATGGTTCTATCTCTTCCTCTCCCCTTCTCTCTGAAATTAATAAAATATATTTTAAAAACTTTTGTCAAAATATATTTTAGCCCACAATTATGTAAGTTGATAATTTGAGTGAGTTCAGCTGGGTGGTTCTTTTGGTCTTGGCTGGGTTCACTTTTGTGTATAGTCAGCTGATGGATTGGCTAGGGGTAGCTGATCTAGAATTGCTTCAGATGTCATGCCTCATTTCTTCACACATTTTCTTGACCTCTAGAGAACCAGCCTGACCTTGATTTAGTAGGTCTGCTAAATTCAAGAGAAAGAATCAAAATGCACAAGACCTCTTGTGGCCTTGGCTTAGAATTAGAACCCGACTCTGCCATATTTTGCTTGTCAAAGCAATTCAGTCAAGATTGAGAAGATAGATTCCAACTCTTGATGGGAGAAGTTACAAAGTCATATAGCAGGAAGGTGAGTATTCAGTGAGAGAAATAATTGCTTCCAGTTTTATGCAATCTATCAAAGTACCCCATAGAGCTTCAAGGAAAATCCATCTAGACAACCAATATTGGACAGATAAAGACATTCCTCCATAGAGAATAGCTAACAAGAAACATCACCCAATCATCAACATATGAAAAAACTTGATGATTCAGAAAAGGGGATGAACTTGAGATAATAAATCTGTCTTCTTCACAGATCACAACTCTTTGATCTGTATTCTCAATATAATCTGAGAGTAACATCACATCTATTACAGTAAGAGTAGTTAGTAATAAAAAGAAGAGAATCTGAAAATAGGAGAAATAGAATTAAAGTGTTATAATGTTTTTAATTTTCCTGAAAAAGAATAAAAGTCATAAATTAATACTTGCCTTTGAAATAGCAGGAATGCTTGCTCTAATTTCTAGGCTAATGACTAACAGAATAGCGAATTATATTGCTTTCAAACTAATAGAAGATAAATCAAATAATAAAAATAATTAGTCCAAAAGAAGTAAAAAATAGAGGGCAGAAAAGAACAAAAATAGATTTGACAAGTAATAAAGCACTCAATATGATGTTAGATTTAAAAGAATCCATTGGTAATTATATCAAATGGAGATGGACTAAATGATCCAATTAAAAGATAAAAATGTTAGACTGAATAAAAATGTAACACTCAGCTACTTAGATAAAACAGTTCTAAAATATAAATGTATATAATAGTTGAAGATAAGATAATAGAAAAAGATATTGTACATAAACTGCCAACCTCAAAAGCTAGTGTCCCTAGATCTTTATCAGTCAAATGAAACTTTAAAGCAAAGCCTAATCTCTTTGCCAGAGATAAAATGGTGCACTATAATGATATAATGTCAATTAACAAAGAAAATATAAAAAATTAAACTTACATATACTCAATATTGCCCCAAAATATGTAAAGCAAAATTGGCATACCTATAAAGAAGGCAAATCTTAATTTTCCATCATGCTCAGAGATTTTAGCATATTTCTCAATGTTTTATAGAACAAACAGGTATATAGAAAATGTGTATTATACAATTAAAAAACTTGATCTGATGAACACATATGAAAGACTGAACCAAATACTGCAGACCACATATTCATTTTAAATGCATGTGGAACATTTTCATTTAAATGAAAATGTAGAAATTTTGAAATCATAATGAAATCATATATAGTCTGACTTAATGCAATTAAATGGTAGCACCACCCAACAAGATAAATAGAAGAATTTGAGTTTGGAAACTAAAAAATTAAGAAATACAAATCTGTATAAGACATGGATCAAAAACTGTAACACAATTAAAATTATAAAGTTAAAGTAAAATATTATCTATTAGCCATGGAGGGTTAAGAGGGAGAAGTAGGTAAGTTCAATACTTGCATCCTCCCCCAACCACATAAAAATTACAAATAAACTACAGAACAACCATTATTCAGAACTGCCTTAAATGTAGCAGAGCACCACCCAATCATCTCCATGAGAGACACACTTTGAGAACAGAATTCCCCAAACTAAGAATATAAAGAAGAAGCCACATTGAGACTAGTGGGAAGAGCAGAGACACCAAATGCGCTGGTCCCACACCCACATGCGGTGGCTCAAAATATGAAGGATATCTCAGCTACTGAGGTCTCTCTGAGTAGCAAAGAGTCCCAGTCTCACACCGGGATTTCCAACCCAGTGCCAGGAGGAGAAGTCTCTATAATTCTGGCTGTGAAAACCAGTGAGGTTGTGGGCTGAATGAGACAGAGAGGCTTTTCCATACAAACAGCCTGTCTTGGCTCATGCTATGTACTTACTCAAATCTCTCAAAGGTTCACAACCTGCAAACAAGCAACATCTGACCTCCTGTGCCCCATTCCTCTTACTAAATGGTCCCAGACCTGTTACTAGGCTGCTGGTTTTGATTCACAGGTATGGCCTCTCCTGGGCATCTCCAAGCCTAGCACAAATAGCAGATAACTGCAGATTGCGTAGTAGTTCCTGTCAGTTGGCCCTGGGAAGAGCACAGATGGTGGCTGATCTTGGCCTGCACCTCCCATGAAGTCCAGAGTCAGAGCACTCCTTAATAAGTTTTAGAGCATGCCAGAGCACCACCCAAACATCTCCATGAGAGACACATTTGAGGAGTGGACTCATTAAGCACCAGAGCTCCTCTGAAGTGGAATTGACCCCTGCACAACAGCAACTCTGCTGTAGTGGCAGCCATTCCTTGCAGCCCTTCAGCTTAGAAGTATATTCTTCTCATTAATGTATCAATGGCAATCAAGGCTCAGCTACAAGAGAGTGTACACAGCCCACATGAAGGAACAGGTACTAGAGCACTCAAATCAGGTGACTGGGAAGTCTGTGCTGCTGGGCCCTACAGGACATTTATTATACAAGGCCACTCTACCAAGAATGAGAGATTTACCTAATACATTGAAACAAACACAGGGAAGCAACCAACAAGAGGAGACAAAGAAACATATCACGAATGAACAGAACAAAGCTAATGAAAAAGAACTAAACAAAGTGGAGATAAGCAACTGCTAGATGCAGAATTCAAAACACTGGTTGTAAGGTTGCTCAATAAACTTAGGGGAAGAGTAGATGAACTTAGTGAAAACTTCAACAAAGAGAGAGGAAACATAAAAATGGAGGTAAATACAGCACAAAAAAGAACTAGTCAGAAATAAAGAATATGATAACTGATATGAAGAATACATTACAGAAACTCAACAGAAGAGTAGTGCTGGAGGTGAATTCCAGTAAGTCATAATTATGCAAGAAGTTCATCAGAAGGTTGATGGATCTTGGGGCCTCAACAGGGCTGAAAATCTGCATATCTTATTACTGGCTGCTGGAACAGCTGTAGGCATTTCCCCTAACCTGATAATCTTTTCCTATTTATCAAACTTTACCTGTTTGATAAAGCCATGTGTCTGGACTTTTGGAGAGCCCACTTCACTAGAAAGTGAACCCTCCCCTGGCTCCCCTATGTCTCGCAAATTTATATTTCATGTCTAGTATCTTTATTCAATTTACACACAGTCATTCTCCAGATTCCTGAACCCTTGCAGCTTTGGAGAGATCCCAAAAGAGGAGATGAAGCAGAAGATCAAATCAGCAATTTAGAAGATGATGAAGCAGAAAATATCCAATCAGAACTGAAAAAGAAAAAAAAGAAAATGAAGATAGCATAAGGAACCTCAGGGACAACTTCCAACTTCCAACATTCACATTATGGGGGTGCCTGAAGAAGGAAAGAAAGATCAAGGAATTGAAAATGTATTTGAAAAGATTATAGAAAACGTCCTTAACTTTTTGAAAGAATTAAACATACAAGTCCAGGAAGCACAGAGAGTCTCAAACAAGATGAACCCAAAAAGGCCCACACCAAGATACACGATCATTAAAATGCCAAAGATTAATGACAAAGAGAAAATCTTAAGAGCAGAAAGAGAAAAGCAATTAGTCACCCTACAAGGGAGCTCCCATAAGACTATCAGTTGATTTTTCAACAGAAACATTAGAGGCTAGAGGGGATTGACAAAAAATATTTAAAGTAATGAAAGGCAAGAACCTGTAACCAAGATTATTCTACCCAACAAGGCTATCATTTAGAATTAAAGAACATATAAAGAGCTTCTCAGACAAGAAAAGTCTAAAAAAGTTATCACCACCAGACCAGTATTGTCAGAAATGTTAAAGAAAAAGAAGAAGGAAAAAGTAACACATAAAAAATATGACTAATAAAATTCCAATAAATATATATCCAACAACAAATACTTTAAATACAAATGGATACATGTTTTAATCAAAAGACACACAGTGACTGAATGAATAAAAAAATGACACTTACATATGTTGTCTACAATAAACTTACTTCAGATCAAAAGACATACACAGACTGAAAGTAAAGGGATGGAAAAAGATATTTCATGAAAATGGAAATAAAAATTTTGGGTAGCAATACTTATATCAGACAAAATAGACTTTAAAACAAAAGCTATCACAAGAGACAACAAAGGACTAAACAATTCCATTCCTGGGTAATTATCCAAAGAAACCCCAAACACTAAATCAAAAAGATCTATGCATCCATATGTGCATAGCAGCATTATTTATGATATCCATGATATGGAAACAACCTAAGTGTCCATCATTGGATGAATGGATAAAGAAGTGGTATATATATATACAATGGAATATACACTGAGTGGCCAGATTATTATGACCACCTGACATTTGTAGGCAAATTAGCTGTGTACTGCATCATATGGGATATGGAAGCCAAAGGCCTGTTCACAGTTACCAAGATAAAATGACTCCAATTCGCATAGGAACACAATGATTGCTCAATCGAGCATTGGAAAAAAGTCATGTGGTCTGATGAATCATGTTTCCAGGTGCATCATGCAGATAGCAGAGTGAGAATTTCACAGAAACAGCATGAAAGCATGCACTCCACATGCATGAGTACAACCCTTCAAGCTGGTGGGGGCAGTGTTATGGTTTGGGGCATATTTTCCTGGCATGATTTGGGCCCTTTAATTCATGTGGAATAACATCTGAATAGCACAACATACTTAAGTATCATTGCTGATCAAGTTCATCTTATCATGTTGATGGTGTATCCCAATGGAGATGGCTTCTTCCAACAAGACAATGTGCCATGCCATGGTGCTTGTGTTGTGTAGGAGTGGATTGAAGAACATGAGGGAGACTTTACCTTGCTTAGGTGGCCCCAGAATCACCAGATCTCAATTCAATTGAGCATCTCTGAGACAAAGTTAAAAGAGTCATTAGGCAGCTGGTTTCACACCATCAAATCTCACAGAACTGGACAGTACTATTCATCAGGCATGGTGTCAGATTCCTCGTATCACCTTTCAACATCTCGTGGAGTCAATGCCAAGAAGAAAGGGTGCAGTACTGAAGGCAAAAGGTGGCCCAATGAAGTACTGATGGGGTGGTCATAATAATCTGGCCACTCAGTGTAATTCAAACATTAAAAAAATAATGAAATCTTGCCATCTGCAACAACATGGGTGACCCTAGAGAATACTGTTCTGAGTGAAATAAGTCAGAAAGACAATACCAAATGATTTAATTTATATGGAGAATCTGAAAAACAAAATAAATGAACAAATAGGTATAGAGAACATTTTGACAGTTGCTAGATGAGAAGAGGTTTGAGAGATGAGTGAAAAGTGAGGAGATTAAGAAGTACAAATTGATAGTTATAGAATAGTCATGGGGATGTAAAGTAGAGCATAGGGAATATAGTCAATAATCTATAATAATAAAGTGTAATATTCTAATTAGACCGTATGACCTTCTGGATGAAGCTGTGGCAGAGGCAGCCGCAGTGGTGGCAGAGGCCGAGTCCATTGCATAAATTTCATGCATCAGGCCTTTAGTGTAGTAATAACTATGTATGGTGTCAGATGAATACTAGGTTATTGGGGTGATCACTTCATAGGTTATATAAATGCCTAATCATTGAGTTGTACAGTGGTACCTTGAGATACAAGTGCCCTAACATACGAGATTTTTGAGATACGAGCCGTCGAGCGAGCAATTTTTGCTTTGAAATACGAGCAACATTTGAGATAGGAGTAATCGCGTGGATCGGCCAGCTGCACAGGACCCACCAGTTTACTGCGACTTGAGTGTTTCATAGTTTCTCACGCCTCAAGGTTACGGAACAAATTAAACTCATATCTCGAGGTACCACTGTATATCTGAAACTAATATAACATTATATGTCAACTGTAATTAAAAAATATAAAATTATTGTAAGTGAAAAATACAATGTATTAAACTTGTGGGTTGCAGTTAATGCTATATTTAGAAAGATTTTTATTGCTTTAATTAGCAATGAAGAAATGCTGAAATTAGTGAGCTAAATATCCACCTTAAGATGTTAGAAAAAAGAACAGTAAGTTAAATTGAAAAAATAAGAAAAAATGGATGAAGATGGCCAGTCATAAAGTCGTAGTGGTCATAAAGAAGATTTTTTGGTAACTGCAAACACAAAGAAAGGCCAAATCCCTAATCTTTTCTTTCTCTAGTAAAGAGGACACTCTGTTGACTGACTTTAGGGTTGGAAGATCTGTCATTTCAAGAACCTTTTCCTAAGCAAGCACTTTATTGTTTAACCTTTGGTTAAGGACATGAATCTGAGTCTCCTTGGTAGGTGAGGGAAGGTGAGACTTTCACAATGGTGTTGACATTATTGCCCTTGGTTTTTCCTCACTTTCAGTTTATTGGGACATATTTAGTAATAAATCCTAAGCTGATTCTCTGAAATAAGATAAGGAATGACCATGAATATCTTTTGTTTTCCACCAAGATTCTCCAGTTTTTCTTTGGCAAAGTATCCTATCTAATAAAAGAGAAATATGCAAATTGACCATACCTCTGCTACACTCTCAAGCCATGCCCACCAGCCACACCCAACAGCCAATCAGAGCAAGTATGCAAATTATCCCAACCAAGATGGCTACAGCCACAGAAAGAGAGCAGGAAGGAGACTTGGGTTGCCCCTGGCGATGGAAGAAGCAAAGTTTCCCACAAACCCTGGCCAGCACTTAAGGCAACAAAGTTTCAATGGCTGTGCCAGCTGAAGGCTTGGCTCTGCTCCAGGATACAAAGTTTCAGTTGTAGAAGATAAATAAATCCCAGATACCAGGGCCTTTGCTTGGGTTGCTGGGGGGCATGGCTGGCCTGCAAACCACCACAGGCCCCTCATCCAGGCCACCCCATGCCCCAAGGAAATACCCACCCTGATCCAGGACACCCTTCAGGGCAAACCCGCTGGCCCCACCTGTGTACCAGGCATCTATCCTATCTAATAAAAGAGTAATATATAGATTGACCATCACTCCAACACACAAGATGGCTGCCCTCATGTGGTCACAAGATCCTGCCCCCATGTGGACACAAGATGGCCACCACAGGATGACCAGGCCTGCAAGGGAGGGCAGTTGGGGGTGATCAAGCCTGCAGGGGAGGGCAGTTAGAGACAAACAGGTTGGCAGGGGAGCAGTTAGGCATCAATCAGGCTGGCAGGGGAGTGGTTAGGGGTGATCATGCTGGCAGGCAAAAGTGGTTAGGGGCAATCAGGAAGGCAGGCAGGTGAGCAGTTGGGAGCCAGCAGTCCTGGATTGTGAGAGGGAGCAGGTTGGGCTGAAGGACCGCCCCCCCATGCACGAATTTCATGCAGCAGGCCTCTAGTTTAAAATATTAACCTTCATACTTGGCTAAGCAGAGTCTTTTAAAAAGGGGGTACAATGTGGATAGTTTAAAGGACTCAATATACAGAGCACAAGTTTTATATTTTAGGCTTCTCTAGTATACTGGGTGCCTTCTTTTTTCTTACCTCTCCTTTCAAATAACCTTATCTTCTTATCCCACTTTACAAAAGAAAGCTGAATTGGTCAGGATGCTCTGGGAAGCAAGCCACCCAAAATCTCAGTGGCTTAAATCACAGATGGTTATTTCTCATTTGTGATGCCCATTCAACTAGGGAAGATTTGAGTCTTTGGATCATGTTGTCCTTACTCTGCAACACAGATAGTCACTGGCTAGAAGGTTGCCAATCATTGTGGCAGAAGGAATAGAGAACTGTGTAGGGTTTTGTAGTGGCACTTAATGTTCCAGCCAAGATAGGACACACATCATTTCCCTTTTCAATGTAGTGGACAGAACCAATGGGTTGATTCAGATGAGCAACCATGAGCACAGAAAGTAGAGAGCCTTGGTGGTTTCAGGGAATGCTGTTAGGACTATCATGAGAGATTTATCCTGACCCCTCCTGAATTTTACCATAGTGGCATATGGCCCCAGAATGTAATAAATTTCCTGGTCACAAAAAAAAAAATGGACTCCTGGAAATATTATATTCTGGGAAATCTCCTTTTATAATTAGTCCCTGGATTAATAAAATCCCTCAGGGCTTCTAGTCTTTCCCTCTCTCATACATATTTCTTTAAAGGTACAGCTGGTATATTAGAAACAAGAGTCTTTTGCCTCTGGTAGATTGTTCTAAATGCTGAGTTTTCAGGGAGAGGGGATGCTGTAAAGACATCTCAAAAGAACTAACTTCTCAAAAGAACTAACAAAAGTACCTTGCTCTCCTTTAGGAAGAGTTTAAGGGAATTACTTAGACATATTCATGCTAAAAAATGACTGTTACTTTTTACTTTCATTTATTTAAACGTAAGCAATTTCCTTCAGCTGCTCTCAACACTCATCTCTAGGTTGTGTTGTTGTCTGGAAAGAAAAGCATATGTAAAAAATGAGTACAGGACCTACCTGGTTTGGCTCACTGAATAGAGCATTGGTGTATGGACTGAAGGGTCCCGGGTTCAATTCTGGTCAAGGACACAAACCTGAGTTATAGGATCAATCCCCAGTAGAAGACAGCCAATCAATGATTCTCTCTCATCATGGATGTTGCTATCTCCCCTTCTTCTTTCTTCTTTGAAATCAATAAAAATATATTTAAAATATATACATGTTTATAAGTACAGGATAATGGCACTAGTTGCTTTAAAAGTAACTGGCATTCACATTTCTCAAGTTAACTATTTTTTTTTTTTTTAGTTTTAGTGTGTATTGTTCAATTATTTCAAATCTCTTTTGTCAAGTCATATCATAAAAATATTTTTATCATCTTCTAAACTGTTTTTCTACCTCATTAAAATTTTAAGAGATCAACCAATGAACTTGTATGCATTTATGCATAACCCATGGACACAGACAATGGAGTGGTAAGGGCGTGGGAGGGGGCTAAGGCAGAGGATGGGAATAAGCTAAGAGAGGTTAATGGGGGGAAAAGGAGGACTTTCAACAACAAAGATTTAATAAATAAACAAACAAACAAGCTGATATTATATTTTAAAAAATTTAATTATTAGGATAGCTGCCAGAATAATTACCTTTTTATCAATATATAAAACCTTTCATAAAATGTAGGAAATATTTGCTCATGATGTGAACAAAATTAATGAATCTATTTTCTATTTTTACACATGATTTTCAGTTAATTATTTCATAAAGCAAGTGTCAAAGACTGATACATATATGTACACAATAGTTAATAAATAGTATGTTTTTATTAGATTCCTCCCTTCATAATATCATCTTAGGTATACATTGTACTGTATTGTTAGATATTAAAATATAAACACAGTGTATAGATTTATTCTTGCTTTTTAAAATAAAGCAAATAAATTCACTGTATTGAATATGCACATTTTTAAGGCACTTTTAGTCAACTATATCTACAAAATGCACTGCATAATTTATTTTGTAAAATAACATTTAAAAAAATGTTAAAAATAACATTCCTTGAAATAAATATTAACACTTACTTAAATTGAAAAAATGCAGCGAGTGTTTTTATGATGCAAAGTAAATGTGATTTAGTTGATAGATTTGAAAATGAGGAATGGCTTTACTAATTAGTTTGCATGGCAGACATTGCCCTTAAGTTAAATGCCCTAACTCTACAACTCTAACAACATTAATAAAATAAATATTTAAATATTTAACTTATCACAGGCTTTAAACATTTAAAGCCTGTGATAAGTTAAAAAAGAATCCATTTAAAAATATGACAGTGGGAAAAGGTTTTGTAATAAAAAAAATTAAAATTTTTAACTTCTTATTTAAAAATAGCTTTTTTTGAAGTTAACATACATAAAAAAGGAAATAAGTAAAAAAAAAAAAAGTAAATTATCACCAAGCAAACTCATATGTGTATCCACCACCTGGGAAAAAATACAATATTAAAAGCATCTCAGAAACCTCCCTCAGTTTTTTCTTAATCTACTAACACTTTTAATATATTGTGTTGAACAAGTTACCATTAAGTAAAAATTAAATTCCAAATAAAAACAAACAGCAACAAAAAGAATTCCTACTAGGTGTGGTAAATTAGATTATTGGTCAGCAAACATTCACTTCTACAACCCACATATCCATAAGATGATCCCAACTCATTAAAGTCTGGCTTGGTCATCAGACATTATCTGGCCAATAGAACATGGACAGAGGTGTACTGTCCCAACTCTGAGTCTAGGCTTTAAAATAAAACACATACTTCTAACCACTGGCATAATGAGCGCATGGCCATTGAGCCTTCATTCTGCACACGTGAAACAGACCAGAATTGACTTGCAACAGAGTTGCCTCAGCTGACCTCTACACATACCAAGGAGAGAAATAACTGCTTTTTGTAATATGCCACTGAGATTTTGTTGGTAATGCAGCAGGGCTGACTAATATAATAATTACTAAGTAGGTCTCAATAAAGCCTAGCTGAAGAACTATAATGACTATTCTTTGCTCTCAACAAAATTGAAGAATGAATTGTTAAAAAATAGGTTATTAAAACTAATTTCATCAGTGAGTGTCTTTTTAGCATATGGTATAGAAGTGGTTAAACATATTGAGCACATGGCTGTAACAATTGCTACCTATTTATATTAACAAGGTTTCTCAAGGCTTACCTCAGGAAACATAAAATAGATGAGAATTGATGTAGGCCCTGTCTCATTCAAGCCACAAGCAATACTTATCCATGGATACATAAAAAGAACCCAACCTCATTCATATCACTAAGAGTTTTTTTTTCAAATGATTAAAAATGTAATGGTTATTTATAGAAATGTGTAACATAGTTAAATTGTTTGACCAATTATGTGCTACTAATAATTTTAATAATAGCTCTATCCAAGAGGCAATTAACACTTGGAGCCTTATGTTCACAGGTAATTACAAAATTAAACTTTAAATTATATGCACATTTTTGTTATAATAAATAATGGTGATTAACAATGATTTTCAAAAATAAACATGTATTTTTAAAAATGCTCTGCGGGAGGGGGTTTTAGAAGCAGGATAGAACTAGAAGTCCAAAGAAAAAAAAGAATGAAGTACAATTTTCAATTGTTAAGTAAGCTTTGATTTACATATTTTTTAAAGTGGATAGTAGTGGGTATCAAATAATTATGGGGTTGGGATGCTATTGGATAAGGTGTGATTTAAGTTTTATTTTATTTTTATTATTTTTTTTATTCCTTATGAGGATAAACAATTTAAACCAAACCCAAGGCCTTAACTTACAGACACAAAACAAAGTAGGCATTTAAAACATTAGGGTGTTTTTGTTTTTCATTTTGGAGCTGAGAGTGGCTTTATTTATTTATTTTTTTACTTTTGTATTTGCATCTATTTTGCTGAATTCTTTTTTAAAATTTAATTTAATTTTTCCCATCACCATTTATCCCCTTTATGCCTTCTTCTCCCTCCACCCTTCTCTCCCAATCACCATACTACTGTCCATGTCCAGTTCTCTCTCCCTTTTTTATTCTTTTTTGCTTAATCCCTCCACATCCACACCACCTCCCCCGCCCCCTACACACACACCAGAGCTGTCTGCCTGATTTTTATCTAGGAATCTGTCTCTATTTTGCTTGGTAGTTCAGTTTGTTCATTAAATCCCACATATAAGTGCAATCATATGGTACTTTTCTTTTCTGACTGGTTTATTTCACTTAACATAATGCTCTCTAGATCCATCCATGCTATCAAAAAAGGTAACATTTTCTTTCTTTATATGGCAGCATAGTATTCCATCATGTAAATGTTATACAGTTTCTGTATCCACTCATCTATTGATGGACACTTGGGCTGCATTCAGATCTTGGCTATTGTAAATAATGTAACAGTGAACATAGAGGTGCATATATTCTTTCCAGTTGATGTTTTTTGGCACCTGTCAGAATAGATATCAACAAATTAACAAACAACAAATGTTGATGAGGATGTGGAGGAAGCAGACCATTGTGTACTGTTGGTAGGAATGCAGATTGATGCAGTCACCGTGGAAAGCAGAATGGAGTTACCTCAAAAAATTAAAAATGGAACTGCCTAGTGACCCAACATTTCCATTTCTGGGAATTTATGTAAAGCGTTAGATATTGAGGTACTAGGCATACAATATGCTTCGTCATCTGAAACGTACAACAGACTGCTCAACGGATAGTTGAACTCTTGCTAGAACTTGGGTGTGGTTAAGGGTGAGTATAGCTACAGAAGGGAAGGCAACAGTTGTTTTCTACAAGTACTGAAGCATTTTAGAATGCATTAGTAGGGATTTATTTTGATGGTGAAGGGAAGATGGGAAAAAAGCTAAGTCCCTTCCCATAATGCTGTGGTCAGCAAACTCATCAGTCAACAGAGCCAAATATCAACAGTACAACGATTGAAATTTCTTTTGAGAGCCAAATTTTTTAAACTTAAACTTCTTCTAACACCACTTCTTCAAAACAGACTCACCCAGTCATGGTATTTTGTGGAAGAACCACATTCAAGGGGCCAAAGAGCCGCATGCGGCTCGTGAGCCACAGTTTGCCCACCACTGCCATAGGGCATTAGGCAGCCCTGCAGAGGGCCACATCAGTAAAGCAGACTTCCCCTTGCTCATGCTCAGTGAACTCTCTGCAATCCTTGGTCATGTCTTGCAGCAGCAAGTTCTCTGCACTGGTGCCATGGTTCAAATTCCTAGAGGTGGCCATCCGTGTTGTTACACAGAATAAAATGAAAGTTCACTTTGTCATCTACCCAACACTGGCTTTCTTGTGCCAGGCTTCATAGACTCCCTGTATTCTTTCTAAAGAATTTTGCTCTGTCTTCAGGGGACAACTCCATTTTAAAAAGAAACTGTTTAAGAACTCACCCATCCTCAAATTCCAGTTTGTCTTGATTATTGGCCATGTGTGCCATGGTACCACAGGAGGTCCCAATGGTCTCCCATTTGATGAGCACCCATATGACCATTACTTTGATTTCTTCATCAGGCAAATTACTTATCTCCATTTCATTAGGATTTTATTCTTTATTTTCATTTGAAAAGTATTTTTCTCTCTCTCCTCATTGTGTTTGACTTTCTGTGTTGTTTCTGTGAATCAGACAAAACATCTCCCTCTCCTGAATTTGAAGTGGTGCTTTGTGTAGGAGAAAACTGTGTAGACTATGTGTGCTGTGTATATTTAGCATGCCGGCTGGATGGAGCTGAGGTAGATGTGGTCTGAAATGTGCAAGGGTGCATAGTGCTGGGGTGTTCTGCCTGCAGGCTGGCCAATCTTCTATCCATGGTGTCTAGGTGGAGGGAGATCATACATAATGGTGCTTGCCAATACCTCTGGTCCCATGAGTTCTTGCAGATACAAGAATGCTCTTGCTGCCCTAGCTGGTTTGCTCAGTGGTTAGAGAATCCGCCTGTGGACTGAAGGGTCCTGAGTTCAAATCTGGTCAAGGGCACATGCCTGGGTTGCAGGAGGCAGACGATTGGTAATTCTCTCTCATCATTGATGTTTCTATCTCTCCCTCTCCCTTCCTCTTTGAAATCAATAAAAGTATATTAAAAAAAGAATGTCCTTGCTGTTCCCTACACAGTTGGCAGGTGACTTGGAGTTAGTAAATGGATTTTAGGTGCCTTTTAAATTACTAATTTATTGCTGTGCTTCTAGTACAAGTAAGTCTGGAAGTGGGTCCTTCAATGATATTCCTCCCTCCTGTAGGTTGCCCCATCAGGGTAGTGTTCCCATGGTTACCACATCTTATTTATCTTACCCTTCTCTATGTAGTCTCAACTCTCAATTATTGTCCTGAAGCTATTCAATCTGTTCTCACTTGTTCTTCAAAAGGAAGAGCTTTGTATGTAGATATATATTTGATGTGTCCAGGAGAGAAAGTGAGTTTAGGGTCTTCCTATACCATCATCTTGGACTAACTTATTCTCAGTTTTGTTTTAAAAATGTAAGTAGTTACCAAATTCTATAAATCATATCTTTGCAAATTTATGAACCTTTGAGGAAAACTATGAGATATCAACCTACAAATCAATGAAGTACATGGGATTTTATGTACCCTTCTTAGAGGGTATCTGGGATTAAAATTTGATAACACCAACTTTAAACTAGAGGTAAGTTATGCATGTTTTCTTCATCAAGAAAAGTATTGCTGCCTTTCTGCACAGGTAAATGACTGTGAGTTTTATCAACCCAGAAGTCACTGAAAAAATATTAGCATATTCTACTATTTAAAAGTAAAGATAGTATTTTTATAAGGAAACAGAATGTACCTACTTTGAAAGAAACTTTGGCTTTGGAGTCTGGATTTTGAGAAACAATGTTTGGAAATGTTTTCACTATCATGTGATTTTGTTGCTGAAAATTTTATTTGTCATTTATGAAATTTTTATGTCTGGACACCAAAAACCTAAACTTTTTATCATACTCAAAATGTACAGCCCCAGTGATTTTTAAAGTTTGTTAAAAATATAAAAATTGAAAAACTTTTATTTTAAAAGATGAACTGATTGCTTCTGGAAATGTGGACATTTTCTAATATTTCAATGCAAATGTATATAACTGGTGAATGAGAATAAATAAATTACTATAAAGAATTAAGAAACTTGTCAATGATGTGTTTATTTTTCCACTATTGTCCTGTGTATTTGTGAGGTTATTTTTATAGTTAGGATTGTTATTTTAAACAAATATAAAATATGAATTTAAAAAATATCAAAAAGCATTAAACCAAGATTTTTTAAAAAGAATAAAGTAGCCAGTGGTTGATGTTGACCAATGAACCAGGAGGTAACAGTTTGATGCCCAGTCAGGGAACATGCCCACGTTGTGGGCTCGATCCCCAGTAGGGGGTGTGCAAGGAGTAGCCAATCAATGATGTTCTCTCATCATTGATGTTTCTATCTCTCTCTCCCTCTTCCTGCCTCTCTGGAAAACACACACACACACACACACACACACACACACACACACACATACACACACAGAAAAAAAGCCTATTTAATTACATGATACTCACTAAAATATAGACTGTTTATACCATGAGTTTGGATGTAGGAAAATGGGGAGATGTTGGTCCATGTTTAAAAACTTCAAGGAATAAGATTCATAAGTTCTGGAGATCAGATATATATCATGCTGATTATAGATAATAGTACTATATTACATATTTAAAAGTCCCTAAGTGAGTAGATCTGAAATGTTCTCACCACATAAAGAAATGGTAATTATATGATGTGATGGAAGTGTTAGTTAATCATTTTGCATATATACATGTGTCAAATCAACAATTATATGCTTTACACTTACACAATGTTGTATGTCAATTACTTATCAATGAAGCTGGTAAAAAGAGACAACTTTAAAAGAGCAAAATGATTTTTTGTTCTATTATGAAATTAAAAAAAACAAGAATATTTTAAAATAGTTTATTTTCTTTCTATCTTATCCTTCATATTTTTCCATTGCTAAGTTTGTTTTATAATAATTGTAATCCATGTGCACTGTAATAAATATATACAAATATTAAATAAGTAAATTGGGGTGCTTACTCAAATATTTTTAATTGATAAAATGTAAGGACAAAACGTTAGAAGTCACTTCTCTACAAAACTTTATTCAACTAAGTTAGAATACTATGATGAAATTGTCAGCATGGGATATGTAAATAACTACAATTGGATCAATATGTAGAATATACACCAAGAACAAAATTGAAAAAATTGATTATTACCTTCCCCCAAATTTGCCAAAACTAGATGATTTTATGGATGTTATTTCAGTCTCTGAAATTATAGAATTCTTTTACAATTTAAAATACATCAGAGAATAAAAATAGAAATCTTCCCAGTTTATTTTAACACTAGAGGCTCGATGCACAAAATTCGTGCAAGAGTAGGCCTTCCTTTTCCCAGCTGCTGGCACTGGCTTCCCTCTGGCACCTGGGTCCTGGGCTTCCCTAGCAGCCCTGGATTCATCAGGAAGGTCATCTGGAAGGATGTTAGTTCTAATTAGCACATTATACTTTTATTATTATAGATTATACCAAAATCTGATAAAATTATCACAAAGAAAGAACACTACACCTAAATTTTACTTATGATTACAGAGGATAAAAAACTCCTACATAAAATAATACCCCTCAGGATAAATCTAAGAAGGTAACATAGTAGATGAAAGCTATCTCACCTCCTCCCAGGACCAAACTGGAATTACAACTAGATTATAAAAAATCATCCTGAATAACCAATTGAAAACTAGGTGAAAAAACAAAACAAAACACAACCAGGTGAAGAGCAGTCTTAGAAACAAGGATTTACAGAAGAAGCCACATTGAAATTGGTAGGAAGGAAACTAGTGTGTCTTGGTGTTGGGCGTCATTCCCCACACTTTCCTGTGAACCTGACTGGTGCTTCCCCATCATGGGAATTGTATTATAACCAACTTCTGGGATTTGGGCAGATGTACTTTCCTGCTCTAAAGGCCCCACCCACCAGATTCCTAGTGGCTCTGCCCTGTTGAGGTCAAGGCAAAATCCAGAACAAACTGAATTGTGTGGCACTGGGTCAGGAGCCATGTCCCTACCTTTCACTAATCCTGAACAATACTTGTGTCTCATGGGATATCCACTAGCCCTGTCCTCCTGACTCCAAGCAGCCTCACCCTGCTGAGCTTCATCTTCTCCTGGCAAAATCTGAGACAAACTGAGTTGTGTGGCTCTATGAGAGAGGCCATTTTTTTCTTTGCATGCCCAATTGTAGCAGAGCCCTCCCACCATAAGGCTAAGTCTTGATCTGTTTGGACCTGATTAAACTCTGCTTGCTTCACCCTGATGACTCCTTAAGATCCTACCCCAATACATTTGTGTTGGCACCCAGCAGGTGGCAGCTAGACTTGGTATATCTAGAGACATCTGATGAGTGGCCTCATATCCAATACCTGTATAAAGTTTGAATTTGTATTCTTCTGGTGAGCACCACTCAGCCCTACCTGGTAACTCATTGTGAACTTACCTCATAACTCTAGTACTACCAGAGGCTCTTTCAGTGACTGAGCCTAATAGGCAACTAGGAGGTGAAGGCAGGTAGAGGCAAATCTCAGGGTGCCTTGTAATTTTTGCTGACTTCTTCCTGGGCTTGATGCTGGTAAAGACTGGCCTTGGTGCACAGCTTGGTCCTTCCCAAATGCACCTAGGACTTTCAGAGGCAGCCACAAAATGTAGATCGCTTGAGGTTCAAAACAGGTTGCCTAGAGTCAGTCATAGACAGTGTCTGACATTGGCCTGCACCAGAGTCCTCCCAAAAGGTCCAGAAACAACACATTCAGTGGTCAGCTTCAGACAACATCAGAGCAAGATTCAAAGGGAGATCTTGGTAGGCACCAAATTCTCTGAGGTGAATTCCACTTTGTGTAGTCAGCATTGGCATAGCAGCTCATTTACTGTGGTCAGGAATGAGGCTTACAGTCAGCTAGTCTGAGGGTTGATACCATGCAGGAATGGTCCAATAGCAATCAAGACTAAATTACAAACCCACACAATGGACATTTCTGGAACAAGGAATGACTGCAACACTGGACCCCACTAAACAGCTACCAAGACTGGAAATTATAGCAGATCTATCTAATGCATAGAAACAAAAACAAAAAGGCAGCCAAAATGGGGAGAGAAAGAAACATGAAATGAAAAAAACAGGAGAAATATTCAGAAAATGAGTTCAATTTAATGGAGGCAAGCAATTTATCAGATATAGAGTTTAAAATAATGATAATAAAGATGCTCAACAACATGAGAAAGGATATAGAAACCACAAAAAAGGACCAATCAAAAATAAAGAATATCTAAAATGAATAATACACTGGAAAGAATAAACAATAGATTAGATGAAGCAGAGGATCAAATAAGTGATTTTAAAGTCAAGGTAGAGAAGAGCACCCAATCAGAGTAGCAAATCTGTATATACTAGAATATAAAAGCCTAAGTTACCATCCACCCATTTAACCTTTTGATTGTTCAACCAGTAGCTATGATGTGCACTGACCACCAGGGGATCAGGCCAAAACTGGCAGTCTGACATCCCCTGAGGGGTCCCAGGTTGTGAGAGGGCACAGGCTAGGCCGAGGGACCCCACCAGTGCATGAATGCATGCACCAGGCCTCTAGTAAATAAATAAATATTAAAAAGTTAGGATAGTTTAAGGGAACTTTGGGACAACATGAAATATGCCAACATCCACATCATAGAGGTATCAGAAAAAGAAGAGAGAGAGCAAGAGATTGAGAGCCTATTTGAAGGAATAAAAACAGAAAACTTTCCAAACCTGGTGAAGAAAAAAGAGACACAAGTCCAGGAAGCACAGAGGCTCAAATAAGATGAACCCAAAGAGGCTCATATCCAGACACATTATAATTTAAATGGCAAAGGTTAAAAACTAAGAGGAGCTGAAACCGGTTTGGCTCCATGGATAGAACATCGGCCTGTGGATTGAAAGGTCCCAGGTTCGATTCCGGTCAAGGGCATGTATCTTGGTTGTGGGCATATCCCCAGTAGGGGGTGTGCAGGAGGCGGCTGATGGATGTCTCTCTCTCATCAGTGTTTCTGACTTTCTATTCCTCTCTCTTCCTCTCTGTAAAAAAATCAATAAAATATATTTTTAAAAAAACTAAGAGAAATCTTAAGAGCACCCCTATGTTCAGCATTATTTACAATAGCCAAGATTTGGAAGAAGTCCAAGTGTCCATCAGTAGATGAATGGTTAAGAAAGCTACGATACATTTACAAAGTGGAATACTACTCATTCATCAAAAGAAGGAAATTTTAACTTTTGTAATAATAGAGGTAGAGCTGGAGATTTTTTTAAAAATATATTTTATTGATTTTTCACAGAGAGGAAGAGAGAGGGAGAGAAAGTTAGAAACATTGATGAGAGAGACATAGATCAGCCGCCTCCTGCACGCCCCCTACTGGGGATGTGCCCGCAACCAATGTACATGCCCTTGACCAGAATCGAACTTGGGACCTCTCAGTCCGCAGATCGATGCCCTATCCACTGAACTAAACCAGTTTCGGCATAGAGCTGGAGATTTTTATGCTAAGTAAAATAAGCCAATCAGAGAAAGACAGGTATTATATGATTTCACTCACATGTGGAATCTAATGCACAAAATGTAATTTAACAAACAAAATAGAAACAGACTCATAGATAGATAACAGATTGATAGCTGTCAGAGGGAAGGGAGGTTGGGGGCTGGGTGAAGAAGGTGCAGGGAGTAAAAAAAGAAACCACTCCAAAATCTCATAGACACAGACAACATATGGTGATTATTAGCAGGAAAGGAGTGGGGAGGTAAAAGTGGGTAAAGGAGGGATAAATGATGATAGATGAAGACTTGACTTTGGCTGGTGAACACACAATACACTATATAGATGATGTATTGTAGAACTGCACACCTAAAACCTATATAATTTTATTAACCACTGTCACCCTAATAAATTCTATACAAAAGAAAAAATACCACCAATCCAAATGTATTAAAAAAAAAACACAACAGAATGCAAACATAGTAGGGTTTATCTTTGGAATCAAAGATGGTTTAGTGATAAATCTAACAATGTAATGGATGCAAGTGGTAGAAAGTAAAATGATTATACCAGTAGATGCCTTCCAAAAGTACCCAGTTTACCTCCACATCCATGTTTGACAATGTATTTAAGGAAATTAGAAAGATTATTTCTTCAACATTCTCTCTATATATATGTATATAGAGAGAATGTTGAAGAAACAATCATATATATACATAATGTTGAAGAAATAATCATACATATATACTCACACATACACAAATATATATATGTATACATATATGTAGCTATGCATATAGATATCTATATCTATCTATCTATCTATCTAGCTAGCTAGCTATGCATATAGATTTCTAGATATGCGCTCTCTCTCTTTTTTAGAGGCATTCCTAAAGAAATCATAAATAACTAATCTAAATAGTTTACTATTTTTGTGATGGAATCTTAGCCAATATAATGAGAAAAGCTAAACAAATTGTTAAATATTTACATGAAAGTATCAGTGATATCAATGTTCACAGCTGAAAAATTCTTAAAATAAGAATATTCAGTATAATGGCTATTTACAAAACACATAGAACTGTTAATTATAAAACAGTTATCTGACAGTATCCAAGCAGAGAGCCTGTCACAACAGCAACAATAAGACTAAATTATCTTGACATATACTTAATTAGAAATATGCAGGATCTATAAGAAAAATATTGATAACATTTTATAACATGGACAACTACACAAAAATGAAGCTGACTGATAAGAGAACTCAGTATTGCTAAGATATAAGTTTTGTAAAATTATTTACAAATTTATCAGAATTCTAGTGGACTTCTTTTTATAACACATGATTGAGCAATTTAAAAGTTCATGTAGAGAGAGAACCAAGATGTTGACATAGGTCAATACTGGTACTTGCTGCTTCCCACAACCACATTAGAATTACAACTAAAATACAGAACAACCATCATTCAGAACCACACGAAGTCTGGCTAAATAGAAGTCCAACAATTAGAGAAGTAAAGTACGTATATTGAGACTGGTAGGAGGGGTGGAAACACGAAATGGGTTGGTCCAACATAAGTATTTTTTTTACTAAATCTTTATTATTCAGATTACTACGTTTGTTTATCTTTTTCGCCCTCCTTAGGTCCCCTCCACCAGGCTCCCACCCCTCCCTCTACCCTTACCTCCACCCCATTGATGAGTCCATAGGTGTGATGTTTGTCCAGTCACTCCCTGTACACCCCTTCTCCCTTTCCCCCTGAGAATTATCAGTCCACTCCCGTTCTGTGCACCTGATTCTATTTTATTCACCAGTTTATTCTGTTGATCAAATTTTTAATTCACTTAATTTTTAGATTCACTTGTTGATAGATATGTATTTGTTCATAATTTTTTATCTTTTACTTTTTTCTTCTTCCTCTTCTAAAAGAGTACCTTTCAGCATTTCATATAATACTGGTTTGGAGTTGATGAACTCCTTTAGCTTTTTCTTATCTGTGAAGCTCTATTTTTTTAAATTAAATCTTTATTATTCAGATTATTACATTTGTTTCTCTTTTTTCCCCTCCATAGCACCCCTCCACCCAGCTTCCACCCCTCCCTCTGCCCTTAGTTCCCTCCCATTGATCTCATCCATAGGTGTATGATTTTTGTCCAGTCTCTCCCTGTACACCCCTCACCCCTTCCCCCCTGAGAATTATCAGTCCACTCCCTTTCTGTGCTCCTGATTTTATTATATTCACCAGTTTATTCTGTTGATCAAATTTTTAATTCACTTAATTTTTAGATTCACTTGTTGATAGATATGTATTTCTTGTTCATAATTTTTTGGCTTTTACCTTTTTCTTCTTCCTCTTCTAAAAGAGTACCTTTCGGCACTTCATATAATACTGGTTTGGAGGTGATGAACTCCTTTAGCTTTTTCTTATCTGTGAAGCTCTTTATCTGCCCTTCAATTCTGAATGATAGCTTTGCTGGATAGATTATTCTTGGTTGTAGGTTCTTGCTATTCATCACATTGAATATTTCTTGCCACTCCCGTCTGGCCTGCATCATTTCTGTTGAGAAATCAGCTGACAGTCGTATGGGTGCTCCCTTGTAGGTAATAAACTGTTTTGCTCTTGCTGCTTTTAATATTCTCTCTTTCTCTTTTGCTCTTGGCATTTTAATTATGATGTGTCTTGGTGTAGTCCTCTTTGGATTCCTTTTATATGGGGTTCTGTGTGCTTCCTGGACTTGTAAGTCTATTTCTTTTACCAGATGTGGAAAGTTTTCAGTCATTATTATTTAAACAGGTTTTCAGTATCTTGCTCTCTCTCTTCTTCTGGCACCCCCACAATTCTGATGTTGGTACGCTTGGAGCTGTCCCAGAGTCTCCTTACATTATGTTCACATTTTTGGATTCTTTTCTCTTCTTGCTTTTCCAGTTGAATGTTGTCTGCTTCTTTATATTTCAAATTTTTTACTTGATTCTTGCCTTTCTCTAGTCTGCTGTTAGGACTCTGTATAATATTTTTTATTTCAGTCAGTGTATGATTAATTTCTATTTGGTCCTTTATCATCATTAGTAGGACCTTTTCCATCTCTAGTTGGCTCTTTTGTATCGCTAGTTGGTCCTTTTTCATCTCCTCTTGGGTCTCACTAAATTTATCGAATTTTTGTAGCATATTCTTGAAAAACCTTACAAGCGTGGTTTTGAACTCTATATCCAGTCGTTTTTTTCCCCTCCATTTCTTTTGTTTGTGATCCCTTCCCTTGTTTCGGCATTTTCACTATGCCGGGGAAATTTCTGTGTTGGATTCAGCCTCATGATAAAAGACTCAAAACCGAAGAAGCCTCTGTTGAGCTTGGGAGGGGTGGAGTCTCAGGGCTTAAGGGACCTCCTTGCCTTCCAGTCGGCCCCGCCCTCCACGGCCCCTGAGTCTCACATGACTGGGTAATCCCTGGAGCTGTCCTTGTGCGCAAGCGCGCACCCGCAGTGCCTCTAACTGCTGCCTTTCCAGCTCCCCTGAGCACAAGGACCACATGAGTCTAGGTCCCCAGGGTTTCGCCCGAAACAGGGGCTTAGTGGAGTCAGAAGTGGCACAGTTCAGAGGGTCTGTCTCCCGCCCACTCGCGAAAGCCAGCGGCACAATCAGCAATCTGCCCTGCTTGCAGCACCGTGCACGTGCGAGACCAGACCTGATCTTCTGCGACTCCCCTAAATTTCCGTGCACCTCTCCCTTTTCACAGTCCAAACTCCCCCCGTATGAGTTTCGCTGGATCTGGGGTTTAGTGTCGTAAAATAAGGGGTTCAATGCCGTTGGGAATCTCCGCTTCCCTCCCGCCAGAGAAAGCCAGCCAGGTACTCTGGCACCCGCTCTCCCAGCGCGCGCATCTCAATACCTCAGCTTTTTGCAGCTCCTCTGGGTCTCCGTGAGCCCCTCTCTTTCCTTCTAGCTGTAGAACTTACACTCCACCAGCTTTCCTGTGGTTCTGGATGATGTCCGCTCTGTCTTTTAGTTGTAGTTTTGAAATTGTTGTGCGAGGCAGCAGTGTAGGTGTTTACCTATCTCTGAAGCTCTTTATCTGCCCTTCAATTCTGAATGATAGCTTTGCTGGATAGAGTATTCTTGGTTGTAGGTTCTTGCTATTCATCACGTTGAATATTTCTTGCCACTCCCATCTGGCCTGCATTATTTCTGTTGAGAATCAGCTGACAGTTGTATGGGTGCGCCCTTATAGGTAATCAATTGTTTTTCTCTTTCTGCTTTTAATATTCTCTCTTTCTCTTTTGCTCTTGGTATTTTAATTATGATGTGTCTTGGTGTGGTCCTCTTTGGATTCATTTTATTTGGCGTTCTGTGTGCTTCCTGGACTTGTAAATCTATTTCTTTCACCAGATGTGGGAAGTTTTCAGTCATTATTTCTTTAAATAGGTTTTCAGTATCTTGCTCTCTCTCTTCTCTGGCACCCCCACAATTCTGATGTTGGTATGCTTGAGGTTGTCCCAGAGGCTCCTTACATTATCTTCACATTTTTGGATTCTTTTCTCTTCTTGCTTTTCCAGTTGAGTGTTTTCTGAGTCTATATTTCAAGTTTTTGACTTGATTCTTGCCTTCCACTAGTCTGCTGTTAAGTCTCTGTATAATATTTTTTATTTCAGTCAATGTATGTTTAATTTCTATTTCGTCCTTTATCATCTCTAGTTGGTCCTTTTCCATCCCTAGTTGGATCTTTTGCATCTCTAGTTGGTCCTTTTTCATCTCCTCTTGGGACTCACTAAATTTATCCATCTTTTCTAAGATATTCTTGAAAAATCTTATAAGCATGGTTTTGAACTCTATATCCAGTCGTTTTTTTTTCCCTCCATTTCTTTTGTTTGTGATCCCTTCCCTTGTCTTGGCATTTTCACTATGCTGGGAGAACTTCTGTGTTGGATTCAGCCTTATGATACCAGAGTTGCAAAACCGCAGAAGCCTCTCTGTTGAGCTTGGGATGGGTGGAGTCTCAGGGCTTAAGGGACCACCTTGCCTTCCAGTCGGCCCCACCCTCCACGGTCCCCGAGTCTCATGTGACTGGGTAATCACTGGAATGGTCCCTGTGTGTGTGCGCTCACTCTCATAGTGCCTCTAGACCTATATCTTTCTGTTTCCCCTGCGCTCTGGGACCACAGGAGTCTGGGTCTCCAGGGTTTCACCCGAAACTGGGGTTTAGTGGAGTTAGAAGTTGCACAGTTGGGAGGGTCTGTCTCCCGCCCAGTCCCGAAAGCCAGCGGAACAATCAGCAGTCGGTCCTATGCATGCAATGCTGTGCGCGCCACCAGACTTCTGATCTTTTGCGACTCCCCTAAATTTCTGTGCACTTCTCCCCCTTCACAGTCCAAACTCCACCCGTATGAGTTTCAGCTGGATCTGCAGTTTAGTGTCGTAGGATAAGGGGTTCAATGCCTTTGAGAGTCTAGTCTCCCTCCTGCCAGAGAGAGCCAGGCAGCCAGGTTCACTGTCACCCGCGCTCTCCACGTGCGCTCGTCTCCGTACCTCAGCTTTTTGCAGCTCCTCTGGGTCTCTGTGAGCCCCTCTCTTTCCTTCTAGTTGTAGAATTTCCACTCAGCCAGCTTTCCTATGGTTGTGGATGATGTCCGTTCCATCTTTTGGTTGTAGTTTGGAAATTGTTGTGCGAGGCAGCAGTGTAGATGTTTACCTATGTCGCCATCTTGGATTCTCCCAACGTAAGTATTTTTTTTATAAAATTCGGAGGGGTGTCTGCACTGCAGAGGCCTTCCATAAGGAATGAAAGGTCCAAGCCCCACACTAGAACCTCAGCCCAGGGTTCCAGAGCTGTGAAGAGAAGTCCCCATAACTTCAGCAGTTAAAACCAGCAGGGATTGTTGCTGAATGGCATGGAGGTTGCTGGAGTAGTTCCTCTCAAAGGGTGGCATATGAACTTACATGGTCCTACTTCCTCTGAGCTCCAGCACTGAGCAGCAGCATTGGAGAAACAGGGACATATGGGAGGTACTGGATTGTCTGGCATTAGGGCAAGAACTTGAGGTGGCTTTCTCCCAGAAGGGGGTGCTCACAAGAGTCATTGTTTCTGTCCTGGGACTTCTCCTGTAGCAGAGTTGACTGGTAGCCATATCTGAGTTTCTATTAGCCTGTCCCACACCATTCACTTTGTCCTGTTCATTTCCTGAGACCTGCTGCATCTAATTTGCAGCCCCTCCCAAGCAGTTGCAGCAGCTTTTCCATATGAATGGCCTCTTTCTGCTTGGGCTTCAGACTTTGCTACAATCTCTTAAACAACCAGCAGTTGGCATCAGCATGCGCCAAACTTATCAATAAGAGTCCTGAGACCCAGCAGTAGTACCAACCTGTCTTGCTTCACAGCTGGGCTTTCCCTGGACACATCTAAGCCCAATAGCAGCTATTTGCAGATCTCTCTGTAGCTCTTGCAGGGTGGCCCATGGCTGTGGCTGACTTTGTACCACCCAGGAGACCCGAGAGCTAGTGGACCTAGTGAACAGTTTCAGACCATACCAGATAACAACTCTATGCATTCACAAATGACACACTCAATGGGCAGACTAAGTGAGCACCAAAGTTCTACTGAAACAAATCCTACTCCAAAGGGGTGTCTCCTGCACAACAGCTCTTCCACTGTAGTTGCAGCTGGTCCTCACAGCCAATTGGCCTAGAGGTCAACTCCTCCTAGTGATGCCAATAGTTATCAAAGCTCAACTACAAGACTGTGCACACAGCCCACAGAGGGGCAATTCTAGAGTTCCCAGTTCAGGTTACTGGAGAGGCTAAGCCACTGGATCCTATAGGACACCTACTACACAAGGCCACTCTAGCAATTTCAGGAGACACAGCAACTCTAGCTAATACTTATAAACAAACACAGGGAAGCAGCTCATATATGTAGACAAAGAAACATATCAAAAATTAAAGAAATGGAATCAACTACTGGATACAGAATTCAAAACCATGGTTATAAAGTTACTCAAGGAGCTTCATGGGATTTTCAAGGATTTTAGTGAGAATGTCAAAGACATGAAAAAGGAGAGAATCCAAGATGGCGGCATAGGTAAACACCTACACTGCTGCTTCGCACAACAATTTCAAAACTACAACTAAAAGACAGAACAGACATCATCCAGAACCACAGGAAAGCTGGCTGAGTGTAAGTTCTACAGCTAGAAGGAAAGAGAGGGGCTCACAGAAACCCAGAGGAGCTGCAAAAAGCCGAGGTATGGAGATGCAAGCGCTGAGAGAGTGGGTGCCGGAGAACCTGGCTGGCTTTCTCGGGCAGGAAAGAAACAGAGACTCCCAAAGGCATTGAACCCCTTATCTTACGACACTAAACCCCAGATCCAGCCAATACTCATATGGGGGGAGTTTGGACTGTGAAAAGGGAGTGGTGCACGGAAATTTAGGGGAGTCGCAGAAGATCAGGTCCCGTCTCGCACGCGCATAGTGCTGCGCGGAGGATAGATTGCTGATTGTGCCGCTGGCTTCCGCGAGTGGGCGGGAGACAGACCCTTCGAACTGTGCCACTTCTGAGTCCACTGGGCCCCTGTTTCGGGCGAAACCCTGGGGACCTAGTCTCTTGTGGTCCTAGTGCACAGTGGAGCTGGAAAGGCAGCGGTTGGAGGCACTGCGGGTGCGTTCGTGCGCACAAGGACCGCTCCAGGGATTACCCAGTCACATGAGACTCAGGGGTTGTGGCGGGCGGGGCCGACTGAAAGGCAAGGCGGTCCCTTAAACCCTGAGACTCCACCCATCCCAAGCTCGATAGAGGCTTCTGCAGCTTTGCGTCTGGTATTATAAAGCTGAATTCAACACAGAAATTTCCCCGGCATAGTGAAAATGCTGAGACAAGGGAAGGGATCACAAACAAAACAAATGGAGGAAAAAAAACGACTGGATATAGAGTTCAAAACCACACTTATAAGGTTTTTCAAGAATATGGTAGAAAAGTTGGATACATTTAGTGAGACCCAAGAGGAGATGGAAAAGGTCCAACTAAAGATGATAAAGGACCAAATAGAAATTAAACATACACTGACTGAAATAAAAAATATTATACAGAGTCCTAACAGCAGACTAGAGAAAGGCAAGAATCAAGTAAAAAATTTGAAATATAAAGAAACAGACAACATTCAACTGGAAAAGCAAGAAGAGAAAAGAATCCAAAAATGTGAACATAATGTAAGGAGACTCTGGGACAGTCTCAAGCGTACCAACATCAGAATTGTGGGGGTGCCAGAAGAAGAGAGAGAGCAAGATACTGAAAATCTATTTAAAGAAATAATGACTGAAAACTTCCCACATCTGGTAAAAGAAATAGACTTACAAGTCCAGGAAGCACACAGAACCCCATATAAAAGGAATCCAAAGAGGACCACACCAAGACACATCATAATTAAAATACCAAGAGCAAAATAGAAAGAGAGAATATTAAAAGCAGCAAGAGAAAAACAGTTTATTACCTACAAGGGAGCACCCATACGACTGTCAGCTGATTTCTCAACAGAAACGATGCAGGCCTGACGGGAGTGGCAAGAAATATTTAACGTGATGAATAGGAAGAACCTACAACCAAGAATAATCTATCCAGCAAAGCTAACATTCAGAATTGAAGGGCAGATAAAGAGCTTCACAGATAAGAAAAAGCGAAAGGAGTTCATCAACTCTAAACCAGTATTTTATGAAATGCCGAAAGGTACTCTTTTAGAAGAGGAAGAAGAAAAAGGTAAAAACCAAAAAATTATGAACAAGAAATACATATCTATCAACAAGTGAATCTAAAAATTAAGTGA
>JAAGEH010000392.1:13476220-13655026 GCA_011751065.1 Lasiurus cinereus
AAGAAGGAGGAGGAGGAGGAGGAGGAGAAGGAGGAGGAGAAGAAGAAAAAGAAGAAGAAGAAGAAGAAGAAGAAGAAGAAGAAGAAGAAGAAGAAGAAGAAGAAGAAGAAGGAGGAGGAGGAGAAGAAGAAGAAGGAGGAGGAGAAGAAGAAGGGGGAGGGGAGGGAGAAGGGGGAGGGGAGGGAGAAGGAGGGAGAGGAGGAGGAGGGGAGGGGGAGAAGAAGAAGAAGAAGAAGAAGAAGAAGAAGAAGAAGAAAAGAGGAAGAGGAGGAGGAGGAAGAGGAGGAGAAGAAGAAAGAAGATGAGAAGAAGAAAGAAAAGGAGAAGAAGATGAAGCAGCAGCAGCAGCAACAGAAGCAGAAAGAGGAGGAGGACGAGAAGAAACATGAACAATAAAATGGCAATAAATATATATCTATCAACATTTGAATCTAAAATTAAAAATAAATAAACAAGAAATCTAATAAACAAAATACATTGATGAATGAAATAGAATAAGAGGCATGGAAACATGGAACAGACTGATTAATCTCAGATTGAATAAGAAAGAGCTTGCAGGAATAGATTAACCAAAGATCTTACATGCATAGTAGGAGCCCAGTGCACAAATTCATGCACCTTGAATGAAACTGTGGGCTGTGAGGCTGCGGTAGGCATAGGGGCAGGTATAGGTCCATCCTCCATGCCCCCACCCAGCCCCTCCCACCACAGCCCTCAAGACCCTGTCTGCTGGCAGGCCCACTCCCACATGGTGATGGCACCAGCCTTGCTTGCACTTGATGACTGCACAGAGCAATTGGGGCCAGTGTCATCAGTGAGTGCAAGCGGCAGCTGCTCTTCTGATTGACCCTCAGGAGGAGAGAGTGGTAGAGAATCACTGAGGGGCGATCCGGACCAGGAGCGGCCACTCATATTCCCTGACCACCAGAGGCTCGCCCTGATGACAGTGACTGGCACCTCGCCTTGGTCTAGTGCCCCTGCTCACCTGCTCCACCATCCCACTGCAGCTGATGCCCGCCATATTTCACGCGCTCCTCCTGGTGGTCAGCATATCTCATAGAGACTGATTGTTTGGTTGTTCTGCCATTCTGCCTATTTGCATATTGGGGTTTTATATATAGAGATATGCATTATCTATGAACATAGACAATGAGTGGTGAAAACCTGGGTGGGGCAGGGGTGACTGGTCAGGGGACAATGTGGAGAAAAAGGTGGACATCTGTTATAGTGTCAAAAATAAAGATTTTAAAAAAGTAAATAAAAGTACAAGTAGAAAAGCTGCAATAAATAATAAAATTCTGAAAATTAAGAAAGAATTGAGATTTTCTCTATTTTTAAAATGTATTATAAAAATAATAATTAAAACAGTGGAACTGGAATAGATAAAACAACAGAATAAAAATCCTAGGATTTCAAGTATACTCAAGAATTTAACATGTGCTAAAGTGACCTTTGTTGCAATAGAATATATATATATATAGACATAGGTATAGATAGAGATATATAGATATATAATTTTATAATGGTGTCAAAACAATTGACTAACCATTTTGAAGAAAAAAGGCAAATTTTCCACTCCATACCTAATTGAAAATACATTCCAGACCAATTAAATATTTTGAATATAGAAAATAAATCATCTTTATAGTTAACACAAATTCTCTAAGCATGATACAGAGGTTGTATCCAAGTTTTGTGGGGCACAACCTTAATTAATTGGAGAATTTTCATTACACATATTAATGTAAAATATGAATGAAGAATTAAAAATAAAGTGAACATCTGTTTAGAATGAGAAAACAAAGCTGATAAATATAAAAATCACAAAATGAAAAAAAAAAAACAAGATTTTTATTAAATGGCACTCTGTAACACTTTCACCCTACATTTTCTTGGGCTCTGTTACCTCTTAATATGTGATTTTTTGTTTTAATTTAATAAATATTTATTGTTCAGATTATTACATTTGTTAATCTTTTTTCTCTCCCATAGCTCTCCTCCACCCATTCCCATCCTTCCCTCTACCTTGCCTCCCCCACATTTTCCTCATCTATAGGTGTATGATTATTGTCCAGTCTCTCCTTGTACCCTCATCACCCCTTTCCTGATTCTATTATATTCACCAGTTTATTCTGTTCATCAGATTTTTAATTCACTTTTTAGATCCACTTGTTGATAGATACGTATTTGTTGTTCATGATTTTTATCTTTACCTTTTACTTCTTCCTCTTCCTAAAGAGTACCTTTCAGCATTTCATATAATACTGATTTGGTGTTGATGAACTCCTTTAGTTTTTTCTTATCTATGAAACTCTTTATTTGCCCTTCAATTCTGAATGATAGCTTTGCTGGGTAGACTATTCTTGGTTGTAGGTTCTTGCCATTAATCATGTTGAATATTTCTTGCCACTCCTGTCTGGCTTGCATAGTTTCTGTTGAGAAATCAGCTGACAATGGTATGGGTGCTCCCTTGTAGGTAATTAACTGTTTTTCTCTTGCTGCTTTTAATATTCTCTCTTTCTCTTTTGCTCTTGGTATTTTAATTATGATATGTCGTGGTGTGATCCTCTTTGGATTTCCTTTGTTTGGGGTTCTGTGTGCTTCCTGGACTTGTAAGTCTATTTCTTTTACCAGATGTGGGAAGTTTTCAGTCATTATTTCCTCAAATAGATTTTCAGTATCTTGCTCTCTCTCTTCTTCTTGCACCCCCACAATTCTGATGTTGGTACGCTTGGAGCTGTCCCAGAGGCTCCTTACATTATCTTTACATTTTTGGATTCTTTTTTCTTCTTGCTTTTCCAGTTGAATGTTTTCTGATTCTTTATATTTCAAATTTTTGACTTGATTCTTTCCTTCCTCTAGTCTGCTGTTAGGTCTCTGTATAATATTTTTTATTCCAGTCAGTGTATGTTTAATTTCTAGTTGGTCCTTTTTCATCTCTAGTTGGTCTTTTTTCATCTCCTCTTGGGTCTCGCTAAATTTATCTATCTTTTCTAGAAAATTCTTGAAAAACGTTATAAGCATGGTTTTGAACTCTATATCCAGTCATTTGTTTTCCTCCATTTTTTTCGTTTGTGGTCTCTTCCTTTGTTTCTGCATTTTCACTATGCCAGGAGAACTTCTGTGCTGGAATCAGCCTTATGATGCAAGACTTTCAAAACTGCAAAAGCCTCTCTGTTCAGATTGGGTGAGGTGGAGTCTCAGGGCTGAGCAGAGACAGCCTTGGCTTCCAGTCAGCCTTACCCTACATGATCCCTGGGTCTCAAGTGTCTCACAGTAACTGGTAATCGGTAACCAGTAATTGCTAATCACTGTGGCCCTTTCTGTGCCCACGTGCGGGTGCTTCCAGACCTCTGCCTTTCTGGTTCCCTTGTACTCTGGGACCCGTATGAGTCTGGATCCCCAGGGTCTCACCCAAAACTGGGGTTCAATGCAGTTAGAAGTGGCACAATTGAGAGGCTCTGTCTCCTGCTCACCAGAGAGAGCCAGCAGCACAATCAGTAGTCGGTCCTCTCTGTGCGCATTGGTTTGTGCGCCCCAGACTTCTTATGCCAGTGATTTTTAAAATATCATTTTCTAAGGAATAAAAAGATAATCTAGTTTTTCCTACCATGGTTGATCAAGTCACTTTCTTTAAATCGACCAATTAGAAAAGTTCTTATAGCTTCACAACTCATATGGATAATATCATGTAAATTTTAATAATGTTGCTGACTGTAGGAAATTTCTAACAATTTTTTTCATATATAAATTGAAAGACAAGACAGTTTTCTTCCATAGGGCCTAATCTTAACACACTTCTTGATTTCTTGATTTGGTTACAGTCATTAAACTAATTGTTCTTGATGGCATTGAAGTGTTGTAACATGATATTAGTATTTCCTGACAATCCAGCAAAAAAAGATGAATCTTTTTCCAAGTTGTTACTATTATTCACTTTTTTTTCCTTAACTGGAAAATCAAACACTCTAGGGCTTAGTCACTACTTCTTTTTTTTATATGTTTTTATTGATTTGAAGAGAGAGAGAAAGGGAGAGAAAGAGATAGAAACATTAATGATGAGAGAGAATGGGCAATTGATTGGCTGCCTCCTGCATAATCCTTACTGAGGATAGAGCCCACAACCCAGGCATGTGCCCTGACCAAGAATCAAACTGGTGATCCCTTGGTTCATATGTTGATGCTCAACCACTGCACCACACAAGCTTGGCACTACTTCTTTTTTTTTAATTTTAATTTTTTATTGACTTTAGAGAGAAAAGAGGGGGGAGAGAGAGAAAGAGATTTAGAGAGTAACATTGATGTGAGAGAAATACATCTATTGGTTGCCTCCTATACAATCCTTGACTGGGAGCTGAACCTGAAATGTAGGTATGTATCCTGACTAGGAATTGAACCTATGACCTTCCAGTGCACAAAATGACTACCCAACTAATTGATCCATACTGGCCAGGGCTTAGTCACTACTTCTATTTGAAATTTGTTTACTTCTTTTATATAAATTTTCTTTTATATGTATTTTTAATATATATGTTTGCTTCTTTTAATGAATTGTTTTTAATGCTAATGGAATTTTTAAAAAGTATAATTTGCTTTATAATGTCACAATAATTTTATTTATATAATACAGAAAAGCATAATAAGTAATTTTGTTGTCTGAACATGTAAAAAATACATATACTGCATTAATTATTTATCCATTATCAAGAGAAAATTTCTGTTATGTCTGGGCATTGCTGAGAACCAATGTGCTTATCTTTTCAAATAGTTGTAAATTAATACAATCCATTGTGGTACCAGAATTTCTTTTTAAAATCTCATATTTGTCATAAGTTTAGGTAAATAAACAAGATAGGATTTTTCACAGACTTCCTCCTGGTTCTGTACATTTCAAACATATTATACCTATTTCTGAAAGCATTTCTACAGAGACACAGTAGCAATAACTATACCATACTCAGAAATTAGAGCAAACCACATAAACACATCCTACTACAGTCATTGTATCCTCAACTCAGCTTTCCTTAGATTGCCCAAATGCTTGCACTCTCTCTGATGCCATTTGACATGAAGTTTAGTATAACAGAAAGTGAAGGTGAAAATAATCTGAATGTGATAAGTAGATCTTATTTTTGAAAAATTCTATGACCATGTTAACATATTATTAGACAAACCCCTTACCAGAGCTCTAAAAATGGCCAATGTGCAACTGAAGAGTTTGGAAGGCAAAGCTTCATGGTAAATCCTTCTCTAAGACAAAAATGCAAGCCAGTGAAGAATAAACGTCACCAGTTAAATGACATAGTGTTATAAACAACTTTAACCAAGTATGTCATTAATAGTTATAAGGTAGATTTCAAATGGGGAAAATTTTTGTCACATACATAATAAATAATTGATATCATAAGGTATTATTGAATATAGATAATTCAGAAGATAACTACTTCATGTAAGTTTTTCAAAGCACCATACTTGTTCTCCAGTTTGATCATTTGATCATATCTATATAAATATCTATTTATATCTAAATAAATCTATTTATCTATCTTGTTTATTTATTTACCTAAACTTATGACAAATATGAGATTTTAAAAAGAAATTCTGGTACCACAATGGATTGTATTAATTTACAACTATTGAAAAAATATAGAGATGCTAAGGTATGATACCTTTAAAATTTAGAATTAATTGAGAGATTGATTTTCCTATTACTAATTTGTGTTATTCTTCACATCAGCTTTACTGTAGTAACATTTTAGAATATTTAAGATATGCAATGTAATGATTTAATATATGTATATATTGGGGAAGTATTCCCCTATCAACTTAATTAACACATTGTCACCTCACAAACTAGTATTTACCTTTTCATGTGAGGGCATTATTTCTTAAGCAACGTATATAAAGTAATTAATAAATCCTGTATAATGATGTTTTAACTCATTATTAAAAAATGATGTACAGAAAATGCTGTTCCAACTAGCCAATCTGAAATAAAGAAAGCCAATTATCATATAGAAAATAATACATGAAAAGAGAAGAGGGAATTGTCAAAGTGATATAGAGTGAGTGACAAAAATGCACTACAGGAACATGCACAAAAAATAGCACCAGAGATAGCATGAAAGGAAGAGGATCAGGTGTGTGCCAACCAAGCTAATCACTGTGCTGGGCAGGTGTGGCCAAGAGAGGTGTGTCTGACAGCAGAGGGAGGGACAGGTCTAATTAAGAAATATTCTGTGATATATATGGGCAAAAAACCTCATACAAACACTAATGAGCAAATTTTGAAAAAAGATAGGACCTAATCTGGGGTAAATGGAAGCATGCAGATAATTCTTTATTTTTTCCTTTCATTAATATTAAAGTTATTCCTTCTTTAGGTATTTACTTTGTATCAATCACTGACTCTTCCCTTTGTTTTCTTTTTACTATGTCATTTGGAATTGTGGGGAATACAAATGTTGAAACATAGGGAGTTAGAGTATGCTTCTCTGGTATTTCATTTTCCATGATCACTGATCTGATGCTGCTGATATCACTTTACCCTACAGAGTGTTGACATGTTTGAAGAAAAAGAATGCCAACTAAGTTATCCTTATTTAATTCAATTAATTCCAACCCATTCCATAAATGCTTATGGGGTCTAAGAAGTGCCAGGGTCCTTGGCTTAGTTTCTGTGGATGCATAGAGCAGATCTCCCTGCTCATGTGATGATCACATACAAGAACCACAATATTGTAAGATAGGAACTATAATGGAGATATCTAATCAATGGCATGATGACTCAGATGAAGGAAGTGAGAATGCTTTCCAAAAAGCCATTCTTAAATTGAGTGGTAAAATAATAAAATATCACATGTCACATATGGGAAATAGAAAAATAGGGAAAACACACAAAAGAGTGGATGATCATAGCACACTCAGGGAATGTTCTGGTGTGGGTGAAATGAAAAACAAGCAATGTGGAGCTAGACTCCCTGTGTCTGGAGTTGTTACCCAGTTGATTCCTACAGAAACTAAAGGGACTCTGAAGCCACTTAGATAGAGACAGAGCATAGTTGTTCCTTCTGAGAATTCTGTCTTCTTTTATCTTGGGGGAGGTGTGGCAAGAGCAAAAGCAAGGCTCTGCCATTCTCTGCCCAAAACCTTCTAAGGCTTTTTTTTGCCTTCAGAACATAGTTCAACCTTCTGAATATGACATATAAGTCCCTTCAAAATATGAAATTAGTGTAGTATCTACTTACTGTTTTTCAGATTTATCATGGCTTCATTTTAAGATATTCCCAGTAGAAATTAAGGTAAAGATAATTTTTATATTTAAACAGGCTTGTCTTTATTAAAAACATCAAGTTCAGAAATGACATATAATAAAACGATATCTTTTAGAAATGGAAGCAGTTGAAAACTTCAGATTTCTTAAGTGATTGAAATTTGAATGGCCAGGACAAAACCCTCAGCTCACCTCTCTGGAGGGAAGAAGGGAATGGCTGAGTGCTCACAACTCACAACTCTCAACTCACTGAGGGAAGGTGAGAGCCCTGTTGCTGGGATAGGTCTTTTGGAGCACTGTGATTGATGGTGACATCGAGAAAAGGTCAATTTGTATTAATTTGTGTGTTAGCTTACAGGCCAAGAAAATCTTTGCAAGAAATAGGTCAAGAAAGAAAATAACTCAATAGAGAGCTGAAGAGAGACGTGGTTACTTTCGCTCTAGCAGAAAGTTAAATGTGGTCAGAGGAGCAGTAAATAGGTGGCACTGTGACTGCACAAAAGATGACAGCCCTTGACGAGGACATGCAAGTTAGAACAGCTGCTTTGTACTCAAGGGGAACAACTAGCCATCTGCATAAAATGTCCTTTCTAATGTGTAATATGAGTATGTCTGTGTCTATGTGCATGTGTGTGTGTGGCATATGAAAGATTTCATTTCATTTTATAACAATAAGCCAAATGTCCAAGATGGATTGTAACATTAATAACTTTTAATATGTCAATTTTAGGACCACTGTTGAGGGTCGTATATCCTATACCATTTTCATCATCAATAGCAACTCACAAATGAGTTCATCCTTATCCCCTTAATCCCTCTTCCTTATTGGCTATTCCCATTTCATCTCTGCAAATGGCTCCACAATCTACAGAGAAACTTAGACCAGAAACCCAAGAGAGTTATTCTAGGTCTCTCTTTTACACCTCCAGATTATTTTTAACTCTTTTATATGTCTTTATACTTTTTGTAAAAAATTGATAATATGTCTTCTTCATTAAAGTGTAAACTCACTAAGAAAAAGTCTAATTTCCATTTTTATGTATCCAATGATTCACGCATTATTTTAAACATAAAATACTGTTTTGTGAGCTTAAGTAATATTTATATACCCTTAAATAGTTTATGATGTTCCAAATAATCTAAGCATTCAAGTATTTTCATGTTATACTTTTTAATCTTAAAACTCAGATATCAACAGAACCAACTGTGTACATAGTAGTTTATTCCCTAATGTCTGTGCAAAATAAAGTTCTTACAGACTCCTTTTGGTGCTATAACAAGCCTTCCTTTGTTGACTGGCAGGCCAGATGTCCATGTTCCCTGGAAGGTAGCATCTCACAATGCCATTCTGATGGTGCCCCCTCACACTGGGGTATGTTCAAACCACCTATGTCCTTAAATACATTCATTCCAATAATTACTCAGCAATGTATATAAGAGAGTAAAAACTCGTAAATAACTCCTTAGATTTGCATGCAAAGTAATCCTTAGGCTCAAGAATCTTTATTCTAAAAATAAATAAAAGTGATACACCTAAAGCTAGATAAGAATGTAGACAAAGTGAGTACTTCTGACTTCAATCCAATGGAAGCATTCCAGACTAAATTAAGAAATTGTTAAGTCTATTCTCTAAGCTTTCATTTTTTGTTGTTGTTGCTGTTTATTTATTTGTTTTCAAGGAAAGAAAGAAAATCATTTATTTTGGTTTTTCCTTTTTAAAAAAATATATTTTATTGATTTTTGTTACAGAGAGGAAGGGAGAGGGATAGAGAGTTAGAAACATCGATGAGAGAGAAACGTTGATCAGCTGCCTCCTGCACACCCCCACGGGGTATGTGCCTGCAACCAAGGTATATGCCCTTGAGCAGAATCAAACTGGGACCCTTGAGTTCGCAGGCTGACACTCTATCCATCGAGCCAAACCGGTTAGGACTGATTTTACCTTTTGATTAACTCCATTTTTCTTCTATTATTTTCTTTCTTCCATTGTTGTTCATAGCAGGAAGAGGTTAAGGGTTATTTCTCAGAACAAATGATGGCATGGTAGTTTTCCATCTATTTTTGACTCTTTAAACTTTTGTTATCACTTGGAACCATCCTCTATTTAAAATTTTTGTCTTTGTTCAATTGTTTATATTTTTCCTTTGAAACCAACTTATTTTGAGGAAACAAAAGCACTAAATTTCATTTTGGAATCACTTTTACTGTATTTAGTTTGAGTTGTTGAATATTCACTTGAAGTTTCTTAAGCCCAACTTCATGTGTTTAGCATAGTTTATATACAGGATTCCTGAAACATGAAAGCGGCATTGCTCTTTTCCAGTGTAAAGTTTTGATGCTATTTCTGCAGGGTGAACTGCACATGACTACTTTTGAAAGATAAATGTTCAACAGGATATTTGTTTGTTTGTTCATGATTTATTAACTTCCAATTAATCATGTAGACTAGAACCAGTTGCTGAGGACTATGAAAAAATGATGTTTTCATTATTTTCTAATGCATTCAATGTGGTCATTTCTCTTTTAATGAAGTTAACTGTTTTATAAATAGAATTTAAAACATGTATTTACTCTTTTCTTTCCTTTGAATGCATGGTTAGCTCAGTAGCAGCATATATGGAGACCCATTGAATAACATGTATGGTACTCTGAGTACCAATGTGCAGAGACCCATAGGAGGCCTGCTCAGAAAAAGAAAAAAATCATTTGGTTTCTACATTTGCTCAGCTTGCATTTCATTTATTTTGTAAAAAACCAAAAATGACACATAAACTTCAGTTCTAATTTAATTTATACTGCTGGTTGTTTAAAATGACATAGTTCCTGTTCTGTTCCATGGCTGCTGGTCAGATCCTTTTGAATTCCAGGACTTCTATGCTCTGGTGAATTAGCCTCAATTCATATATACTCAATGTCCAATGGTCAAGGCTGTGTATCCTTTGACAATGTGACATTGGGCCAGTTACCTAACCTTTCTAATCCTGTTTCCTTATCTGAAACACAGAGGTAGTCATAGTATCCACCACCAGGAACAGTTGTGAGGACCAACTGAGATCCCCATTGTGAAGCTCTTCGCTCACTAACCAGCCCACTTAGGACATGTTAACTGTTATCTTGACGAGAAAATCAAGTCCTCTGCTGCTTCTCTATGGATGGAATAGATGGTTGAGAACCTTGTGTTAGGAACTGATGTTACTATCAAAAGCATATTGTGAGCTGATCACAAAAAGGCAAAGGCTGTAAGATTCCACTTTCACAAGATATCTAAAATAGTCAATTTCATAGAAGCATAAAATAGAATGGAGGTTGCCAGGGGCTGGGGAGGAGGAATTAGGTGTTGTTCAATGGAAACAAAGTTTCAGATTTGCAAGAAGAAAAAAGTTCTGGAGATCATTTGCACAAAAAAAAAATGTGAATGTACTTAACACCACTGAACTGTACAATTAAAAAATGGTTACGATGGTAAACTTTAAGTGTTTTTTTTTATCAGAGTTAAAAATAGAATATTAAAAAACATATTGTTGGTAAGCTCCATCAGTCATTGCCTAGCTATTAAGTGTATGAAGTAGAACCCACAGTAGGTGGTAAACCTTTCTTTTATGTTGTAGTTGTTTATTTCAACATTGAAATGTGGAAGACATTTCAGATCATCTTTCTATTTACAGTCAATATCCCCCAAAATATTACTTAAATAATTCATTTTGTACACCCAAGAGAAGACCCCGAGATAGATATCAAAGCAGAAGTAGTTTTTAACATAAACACTGCCTTTACATAGCAGGCTTCAAATGGGGTCAGGAGGACACAAGAAAAACATAATTCAGAGGTTTTCTAGATCAATACATATAATAACTCTGTCTTCAGCTGAATAAGGTTAGATTTAATTTTCTGATTGTAAATTCAAGGATGTGGAAAGCCAATTTAAGAAAAATGTCATTAGAGAAAAGATGTCATGCAAATCAATAGCATAAAGTCTAGTAGTTGCACTCCACCTATAGGTTTTATGGCAAGAAGCCTCTTGATACTCTAAAACAGTGAAATGGCTAATAAGGAGGTAAATTTTAGTCTATGCTCTACCATTCACTAGCAATCACTTTCAAATAATTTTCTTTTAGGGCTTTTTGCAATTACAAAGTCACAAAAATACCATAGAAATGGGGCCAAATGATCTCTCAAGGTGTCCCTGAGGTAGAATCCTCTTTCTGAGGATCTATCTGGTCTTCATCTCCAAAATCTAGTATCTTTATCATGCAGTTCTTTTAAATTTAAGGACCAAACTGTGGGAAATGACCATGTCTAGATAGTCCCATCTTTTTTTTTTTTAAAGATTTCAGAGAGTAAAGGAGAACGAGAGAGAGATAGAAACATTAACCAGATGTTTAATGAGAGAGAAGCATTGATCAGCTATCTCCTGCACACCACCCTGGGGATTGAGCCTGCAACCTGGGCATGTCTCCTGACTGAGAATAGAACTGTGACTTCTTGGTTCTTAGGTTGATGTTCAACCACTGAGTCATACTGGCTGGGCTAAATAGTACTATCTTCTATGATCTTTCCTAAATTGGTCATTCAGCTTCTTTGAGATCAACTTATTTTAATCAAATTTATAAATGACAGATATATAAATAATACTTACAATTTAATAAGTTATCTGGAATACAGATCCCACTTCTGATAGCAAAATCAAAATATATTATTAATCAGAAGATTTCTTATGTACATGGAATTAGAAATAAAGAGAGTAAGATAATTTTAAGATGACCTCATATGAACCAGGAACATAAATCTTTGTCTCCTAGGATTATATCTCTGTAAGGGACTTGAATCTCTGCTTCAGTTGGCAGTATTAGATTAACACTAACAAATTCCTAATCTATATTATAATATCCTGCATTAAACTCTACTCAGACCATCTTCTCTGCTAACACTTTTGCCCAGATGGGACTTATTGATAGAGCTCCACTTCCATAGTTAAAATCACATTCTTTCCCTGCCTTCTTTAGATGATTCTGACAGAGACTTTTTGGATTTGGAGCTTACCCAAGCTCTCTAGTCACATATTTACTGGAAATATCTTGGCTTATTTCTGCTGATCCCATCCAGGCCAATTGGTCTACTTTTTATTTTTATAGGGGAACAAGTCCTTCATAGTACTCCCTTGAAAATTTTGAGACCATTGAAGACCATTCTGAAGTTGCTAAGACATTCCAGTGGTTCTCAACCTTTCTAATGCTGCAACCCTTTAATATAGTTCCTCATGTTGTGGTGACCGCCAACTATAAAATTATTTTTGTTGCTACTTCATAACTATAATTTTGCTACTGTGTTTTCTGATGGTTTTAGGTGATTTTGTTAGCAGTTCTCAACCTGTGGATCACCTAAGACCTTGGAAAACACAGATATTTACATTACATTCCAACTAGCAGGGTTGCCTAAGACCATCCGAAAACACAGATATTTACATTATGATTCATAACAGTAACAAAATTACAGTTATGAAGTAGCAACAAAAATAATTTTATGGTTGGGGGTCACCACAACATGAGTAACTGTATTAAAGGGTTGGAGCATTAGGAAGGTTGAGAACTACTAGAGCAAGAACAACAAGGAAATTGAGATAGTCATGAAATAAGAGGACTGTTTTGCTGCCTATAGCATTTCTGGCATTGATCAGAGCGCCTGAAGAAGCACAGTAGGCATTCGGTATGCCTGATGTGTCTTTTGTACCATATTCATAGAGTTCACAAAAATCCCTATTTCCCATTAACTCAACTCTATGAGTTATCACTAGACCATGGGTAGCAAAGGAAAGAGAGGCAGACCCCAGTATGTATATAGTGCCCAGTATATGGTAGGTGTTCAAGAAATTTTCATTGAGTAGAATTACTATAATTGTCATGGGTTCAGCAGTGTATCTGTTGAACAAGAGAAAAGTCATCAGGAAATACCATGGCAAGGTGATGTCAACTGAAATCACTTGAGTTCTAATCCTAATTCTGACGCTCTACTAGGTACACAATTAAAGATTAAGTCATTTATTCACTCTGAGTTGTCTCCATTGTGCTTTTCTAAAATGAAAACAATAGTAGCTGATCTCATCAGTTAGTTGAGAAGAAAATGCATATGCAAACCCCTTGTGATGGTACTCAGCAGGATGCAAAAACTCAGTAATTATAAGTTAGTGTTTTTGTTTCCTTGGGATATATTTCTAGAAGTGGGATTACTGGGCAAATGGCAGTTTCATTTTTAATTTTTTGAGGAAACACCATACTGTTTTCCACAGTGGCTGCTCCAGTCTTCAGCAGTGAAGGAGGGTTCCTTTTTCTCCGTATCCTCTCCAGGACTTGTTTGTTGATTTGTTGGTGATAGCCCTTCTGATAGGTGTGAGATGGTACCTCATTGTTGTTTTGATTTGTATCTCTCTGATGATTAGTGACTTTGAAAATGTTTTTATACATCTGTTGGCTTTCTGAATGTCCTCTTTTGAAAAGTGTCTATTTAGGTCCTTTGCCCATTTTTTGATTAGATTGTTTATCTTCATTTTGTTAAGTTGGATGAGTTCCCTGTAAATTTCGAAGATTAAACCCTTGTCGGTGATATCATTGGCAAATATGTTCTCCCATAGAGTGGGCTTTCTTATTGACTTGTTGATGGTTTCTTTTGCTGTGCAGAAGCTTTTTATTTTGATGTAGTCCATCTAATCTAGTGAGTTGTTTAGGATTGCTGTTTCTTTGTTAATTTTTTTGTCTAGAGGATTTATCCAGTGATGTTAATGGGGTATTAAAGTCTCCTACTATGATGGTATTGCTGTCAATCTCTCCCCTGATATCTTCCAGAAGTTTTTTTAAAAAATGTATTTGGGTGGTCCTACATTGGGTGCATATATGTTTACCAGAGTTATATCTTGTTGTATCAATCCCTTTAGAATTGTGAAGTGGTCTTTCTTGTCTCTTGTTATAGTCTTCACTTTGAGGTCTATTTTGTCAGATATAAATATTACTACCCCAGCTTTTTTTAAATTTCCATTTGCCTGATAGATATTTTTCCATCCTTTCACTTTTAGTCTGTGTGAGTCCCTTGTTGTGAGGTGGGGCTCCTGTAGACAGCATATATATAGGTCATGTTTTCTCATCCATTCAGTCACTGGATGTCTTTTGATTAGAACATTTAGTCCATTTACATTTAATGTTATTATTGATAAGTACTTGTTTTTAGCCATTTCTGTGCTTTATGCCTGTGTGCCTTCCTCCCTTTCTATTTCTTCTTTTTACAGCATTCCCTTTCATTCCCTTTAGCATTTCTTGCATTGCTGGCTTGATAGTGATAAACTCCCTTATCATTGTTGTTTTTTTTTTTTGTTTGTTTTTTGGTCTGTGAAGCTCCTGATATCCCCTTCAATTTTAAATAATAATCTTTCTGGATAGAGTATTCTTGGATTCAGTCCTTTGCTTTGCATCACTTTGTATACTTCCTTCCATTCCCTTCTAGCTTGGTGTGTTTCTGTTGAGAAATCACTTGATAATCTGATGGGGGATCCTTTGTAGGTAACTCTGTCTATATATTGCAGCCTTTAACATTTGCCATTGAAATTATGATGTGTCTTGGTGTGGGTCTTTTGGGATTCATCTTGCTTGGGACTCTCTGAACTTGTGTGACTTTTTCTTCCCCATATCAGAGAAGTTTCCTGTCATTATTTTTTCAAATAGATTCTCTAAACCTTGCTGCTCTTCTTGTCCTTCTAGAACCCCTATTATACATATATTACTTCATTTTGTTTTGTCCCAAAGCTCCCTTAGGCTCTCCTGTTTTTTAATTTTTTTCTCCAGTTGGTGTTCAGATTGGGCTTGTTTCTCTACCTTATCTTCTAAGTCATTAATTTGGTCCTCTGCTTCTTCTATTCTATTGTTGAAACCTTCCATAGTATTTTTGATTGTAGTTATATCACTTTTTATTTCTTCCTGATTTTTGCATAGGTGTTATTTTCTCTTCCATCTGATTTATGAACTTTATGACCATTACTCTGGATTCTTTTTTGTCATATTGCATGCCTCAGTTTCACTTATTTCCTTTCTTGGCAATTCCTTTTTTCTTTTCTCTGGGGATTGTTTCATTGCCTCCCCATTTTAACTATCACCAGAAGGTCCAAATGCCAAGTTGCAGGAGCCTGAGCTGTGTGCAGTGGGAGCTTCATGCCACCCAACTGTCACTAAAGAGCTCCGACACTGATACCAGAGACATGTGGTTAACATGGGTCAGTGGGAGCCATGTGCATGCCAAGAATCAGAGTCACTAATGCTCAGTGAAGCCTTGTGCATGAACCTAGAATCAGGGACCCCCACATGCGCCATGCTGAAAAAAAGTCCCCGTTGGCATACGCTGAAAATCGGAGTACCCTAGAAAGTGCCAGGAGTCAGAGACTCTACGTGATTGCATTGAGAATCAAGTATCAGAGTCTCTGTCACTTGGTACAGCTCATGCTGTGAATCAGGGTCCCTTTGTGTGCATGCACTGAGAGTTGGAGTCATGCAGATCTTGTGTGTGCACAATGAGAAACAGAGTTTCCATGTGTGATCCCAAGAGTCAAGTCACTAGTGCTCAGTTCTGCCTCTTGCATGGAGAATCAGGGATCCCGGTCTGCTTGTAAGGCCGAGTTGCACAGCCACCCTGTGTTGGTAGGAGGCCCACTCCTGTGCCATGGGAAACAGACTTCCATGTGTATGAGCAGAGAGTCAAAGACAGGTGGCCCAGATGCCCTTTGTGTGCAGGAGGCCTGGTTTCACGTGCATGTGCTTTACGGGAAATAGACTCTCTGTGTCCACGCACCCAGAATCAAAATCAGGTAGTGCAACCACTCCGAGTTGGCAGGAGGCCCACTCCTGTGTCACAGGAAATAGACTCCCATGCCCAGAGTCAAAGTAAAGTCACACATCTGCCCTGTGTTGGAAGGAAGGCTGGTTGCACATAGCGGGTCTGGCAGGTCCTATGCTGGCAGGGAGGTGGATGGGGTCCTTGGCTCATAGTAATCTGAAGCTGGGATGTCTGGAGTCTTGGTGTCGTGGATCTGGAGGTCTTTCTCAGGAGTGGTTGTAGGGTCCCAGCTTGTGTCTGAGACCAGTTTGCGTGGTGGTGAGGCTAGGGTCCTAGTCACAAGCAATCCTGTTCTTCAAGATGGTGTGATTTCTGTGCCAGTGCTGGCTGCCTGGGAGTGTCCACAGTGGAAATGAGGTTTTGCAGTTCAAGACTGCCCGGCCTGGCAGCCCTCCCCCTGGAAGACCTGCAGAATCTAACTGTTCCTCTCTCTCTCTCTCTCTCTCTCTCTCTCTCTCTCTCTCTCTCTCTCCCCCTCTCTCTCCCTCTTTCTCTCTCTTACACACACACACACACACACACACACACACACACACACACACACACCCCACATCCACACACTCCTCTATCACTTCCTCACTGTCTCACACGTTCTCCCTCCCTGCCTTCTTGCCAGTCACCATCTTCTATCTCCATTTCTGATTTTTTCAACTTCTGCTTTTAAATGGCTCCTGTGACTGGGTCAGCACTATCTGGATAATCTGTCTTTGTAAAGTCAATTGTGCCATAAAAAATAACTCATCGCAGCAGTAAAATCCATCATCTTCACAATTCCAGGAATTACATGGAATGCACACATTGGAGAGGGACTGAGAAATTTGGGGAATCATTTTAGAATTCTGTCTGCCACAGCATGTGATTTGTTTCATCCATTGGATGCTTTCAGCTTTTATTGATTTATTAGCCTGTTTTACATTATACCAAATGATTATGTAAGTGTATGTATATGTATTATTGTTATTATAGAATCAGTAGTAGCTCACTTTGGCATTTTGAATTTGTGTTTCACCCCTGAATCCCAGCTATCATGGAATGTATCTCTCCTTTTTGAGGAGTGGTGGAGGAGATCTAGGCCAGGGCATTAGCCAAATAAGCCAAAGTCAGGGCCTGGGCTTTGAGAGCTGGAAATGGAGAAGGACATGCAGCACAAAGCAGTCAGGAGTAAAGAGCTGAGTCATAGCCAAAGTTAATACTGAAATTCTACCAGGAAATACTGCCCTACATGCCAATTTTGGAATTCCAGAAAAGGACCAAATTTGAGATGCAAACAAAGGGCAGGAGCTTGGTGGCATGGAAAGAGAAATTGTTTAGAAGCTAAACACAGACATGGCCATAGATGATTACTTCAAATGTCACTGAGGTGTCTATCTGGGGAAGTCAGGGTGGTAACATATGTGCCCTTAGTTTTCTCATGGAATAAAAGGTCACCTGTGGAACATTCAATGAATACATTAGCAGAGAAACATTTGAAGTTACTAAGGGACAAGTTCCACAACATTTACTTCTGTCTGCTCTGGCCCTGTGAAGACAGCTAGCCCTTTGTAGTGCCAACAGGAAGCATGTCAAGATACAGACAGCCCATTTTTGCATGCTGTTACTGCCCTTCACTACAGCTGAACTAGTCAAAACCCTATGTAGAGACAGCCTTTCTTCTGCACTCAGTTTCATCTACTATGATCTACTCTGACAAGTCTCTCCTCTCTTTCATCATCATTTCCCTTTCTTCTGTTATTCCTCTTGACCTCCCCTCCTATGTATACCTCCATTTGTTTGTTCCCCTTTGCAGCAAAATTATCTGAGTTATTGTTAGTTACTGTCTTCTTCTCCTCTCCTCCATTTCCTTCTCTAACTCATCCAACCCACACATCCTCTGAAACTCCTCTTGTCAAGGTCACCAAGGGTCTCCACATTGATAAATATAATGGTCAGTTCTTGGACCTCATTTGACTTTATGTATGATCAATATTTGACACTGTGGATCATTGCATCTTCATATACTTCCTCCTCCAGGACTCCACACTTTCTTGTTTCTAACTTCCACCCTCCTGATTGTTTCCTTTTCTTTTCCATTGCTGATTCCCAGTCTTCCGAGTGCCCCAAGGCTCAACCCTTGGCTGTGTTCTCTAGTCACACTCACACCCTTGTTGATCTCATTGGGTCTTATGGCTTCACTGTCTACATGCTGATGGCTCCCACAGGCATATATCCAGATATTTGTTATGACAAATGCCTATGTGACATCACTACTTGGACGTCTAATAAAGACTTTGAAATCAACATGTCCAAAATGAACTGATCGTTGCCACAAAACCTGCTTTCTCTCAGTCTTCCCTATTTTAGTTGATAATATATTTCATTTCTTTTTTCACTATTCACATCTGGTTGTTCAAAAAATATTTTTGGCTTTTTCAAAATGACCAAAATCCAAAACACTGACAACACCAAATGCTGGCAAGGATGTGAAGCAACAGGAACTGTCATTCATTGCTGGTGGGAATGCAAAATGGTACAGTCATTTTGAAAGACAGTTTGCAGTTTCTTATAAAACTAAATAAATTGCTACCATATGATCCAGCAATCATGTTCCTTGGTATTTACATAAATTGGTTGAAAACTTATGTCTACACAAAAGCCTGCACCTGGGAATTTTTAGCAGCTTTACTCATAATTGTCTAAACTTAAATAACCAAGGTGTCTTTTAGGAGGTGAATGGATAAACAGTGGTTCAGCCAAACAATGGAATATTATTCAATGCAAAAAAAAAATAAATAAATAAAAGAAAAAAAGAGCTATCAAGCCATTAAAAGATATGGGAAATTCTTAAATGCTTATTACCAATTAAAAGAAACCAATCTGAAAAGGCTACATACTGTATATTCCAAATATATGAGATTCTGAAAAAGGCAAAATTTTGAAAAAAGTAAAATGTTCAGTGGTGCCAGGGTTATAGGGAGGAAGTAATAAATATGTGGAACACAGAGGATTTTTAGAGCAATGAAACTATTTTGTATGATACTATAGTAGTGAATATATGTCATTATACATTTGTACAAACTCCAGAATGTACAACACTCAGAGTGAAAATTAATGTAAACTATGAACTTTGGGTGATAATGATGTGTAATTGTAGGTTCATCATTTGTAAAAAAATGTATCTCTCTGGTAGGGGATGGTGATACTGGGAGAGTTTTTGTGCATATGGGGGGCACTGGATATGTGGAAAATCTCTCAGCTTTCTGATCAATTTTGTTATGAACTTAAAACTTCTCTTAAAGAAACAGTCCATTAAATAAATATGGTGTACTTAAAAAATGTGTCCCAACATTGCCAAGTGGACCAGGGGCTGCAGCAGGAGGAGCTGATAGGGGCACAGAGAATGGGCCGAGGTCTGCTCCTATGTCCATTGCAACCTCACGGATCACAGTTCCTTTCAAGGGGCACAAATTCATGCACTGGGCCCCTCGTATTGCAATAACTATGTACAGAAATACCAGGGGAAACACTGTAAAATATATGATTGTCTAACTACTAGGTTGTATACCTGAAACTAATACAAAATAATATTGAATGTAAACTGTGGTCGAAAAAAATTTTAAAGCAAAAAGAAAAAGAGAAAGAACAAGACATAGCTGACATTGAGGGCTGGATTCTAGTGGGTTTAGGGGAGCTAATATTTGATGTCTAGAAAGGTTGTTTAACTCAAAAGTTCAAGGTTAATAGACTGTGAGATTCTGAGACTCAACCATGCATCCTTGGCCATACTACTCCCTCATCCACTACTCTGAAGTAGGATGTTCCAGATCAAGGCAGATCTAAGGGAAGCCAACTCCCAGCCCCAATTTTGGTCCATGAAAGATATTAGTGAAAGTGCAGAACCATAGAGTCATCTACTTATTTCAGTTGGTATCTGGGCATGATTATTTCTTATACTGAGTCTGCAGCCATTACTTTAGGCTTTCAACAATTTATTTACACATTTAGTTATTCAACATATTTTTTCAGTACCTATTAATATCTATTCTAATTCCTCAAGAGTCAGAGTAAAGTGGAGAGAGAGGGAGTCTCTATCTTCAAAAAGCTTCATTCTCTTGGGGGTGAAAGGTAGAAAATAAGTAAACTGAAAAGATAAACAGAATGATTGGAAGTTGTGGTAAGTACTGTAAAGGGAACTGAAGAAGAGGCTGAAATGGGTGTGTTTATACAGATTGGTTAGGGAGGATGTCTTTAATACATAAGCAGAAATCTAGAAAACAGGAAGAGGTTGTGCATGTGAAGGGTTGAGGACACACTCTAGGCAGCAGAATTAGAAAGTCTCCAAGAGAGGAAACAGCTTGTCCCACTGATGGGCCTTGTGGAAATAAAAAACAACCAAAAGAAAATAAGCAAAGACCATTTAGTTATGGGAGTCAGCACATCACTATGCTTTGGCATGTACTCAAAGGCTATCAGTTATTAATAAATCCTAATCCTTTTGATCTGATCATTGAGGGACTATTGTTTGGTTCCCCAGATCCATTGTTAGATATAGTGGTCTGCCTTCTACAAGTATGACTTATATATAGCATATTGGCTTCCTAGGCTTGCTACTGTACATAATGGGGTGGTTTCCTGGGCTGGTTGCTGCAGGCTGTGGGTCAGAGTTCTATTTTTATATATGGTCTGGCCATCGTCCATACATATATTTAGTCTCTCAATCGGAAAGCACACAAGTATATTGAGCTCTAATGTGTCAGGAAGATGGATACCTGATAAGATTGGAGAGATGGCAGGGCTCAGATTATATAGAGTCTTGTGAGCCATGAGTATGGTTTCCTTCTAATGGAATGAAGAAGCATTGAAGTGTTTTAAGTAGAGAAGTGAGGTGGCTAAATGTATGTTTGGAAAGGAACAATTTTGCTATGCTTAATAGATTTGAAAGGGGAAGTTCAGAGAACAGTTAGAAGGCTGCTCTAAGAATCCAGGCATAAGATAATGGTGGCTTATTCTAAAGTAAGAGTACGTCTATGACTTAAGTAATTTGTGGCCAGGAATCATTTCTGAGCTGAAGTTTTTGTTTGGATATAACTTATCTATTTGTCTGTCTCCTATAGGGAGTATTTGAGCTAAACAAGGATTAAGGATTAGATTGACTTGATAGTTACATATTTTATTATAAATTAATGAGTTGGGATTGTTATGTAGACATAAATCTGTCATGGGTTTATTCAGTATGAGTCAGTTGTTAATTACCATGGGTACATGACGAAATTATTTCTAGGCCCAATAAGTGAGGAGTAGACATGGCAGCAACATTGAGTTCCTAATACATCTGGATAGCCATCTGACTTCCCTCAAGGGCCCTGCATCTATCCTTGTATCATCGATTTTATTTTTAAATTACACAAATAATAGCTATTCCAATTAATCTTTATTTTAGTAAGTATCTACACCTTTTAAAAATATTTCTGGACCTAGTTATGCTGGTTTATTTATCTATTCACTTATTGAACACCTACTGTATGCCAGACAGTAAGCTATGAACTGGGAATACAGAGATGAACAAGTTAGATAAAGTTCCTGCCCTCTTTGAATCTATATGGTAGGAGAGATGTACATTAAACAGACATACACTCAAATGAATACATAATTGCACATTTCTGTAAATACCATGAAGAAAAAGATCAGACACCAACATAGTAAAAAAAAGGGCTATTTTATGTTGTGTGTTTTTTAATATATTTTATTGATTTTTTTACCGAGAGGAAGGGAAAAGGATAGAGAGAAACATCCATGAGAGAGACATCAATCAGCTGTCTCCTGCACGCCCCCTACTGGGCATATGCCGGAATCGAACCTGGGACCTTTTAATCCACAGAGGGACAAAGCTCTATCCACTGAGCCAAACCGGTTTCGGCGAGGGCTATTTTAGATTATGTTTTCAGGGAAGTATTTATTGGTAAGTTAAGAAGAACTAATTAGGTAAAAATTGGGGGAAAGAGGACATATGGCCCTGAGGTGAGTGAGTTGCAGGGACAGAAAGGAAGCAAGACTGGCTCAGTGATCAAGGAGAGTGAGTTACAATGAAGATGGAGAAGTCAGGGGAGGGCACAGCAAATATCTACTATCTTGAAGGTCATAAAAAGGCAGTACTAGAAGGTAAGTGATCTTAGAAAGGAATAGGACTACTGGTGTTTTTAAAAGATCACCCTAGTTGCTATGTGGATGGGTTGGAAGGACAGGAGTGAAAGCTGGGAGAAGGATTAGGAGGTCATTGAGATTGTCCTGGTGAGATGTGACAGAGGTGACACCAGACGGGTGGCACTGAAGATAGAATTCAGAGGAAAGACTGAGAGATCTTTTAGAAGTTAAATGCTAGAATCATTTTTCTTGCAGTGATGGATTGGATATAGAGGTAAAGGAGGAAAGATATCAAATGACCTTCAGTTTCTGGTTTGAATAATTGGTGATAGCAGAAAAATTATGTTTCTTTATTTTCTTCTTAGGTTTACTTACATTATCAGAACTCAAATGCTTGTTTTAAAATAGTGGTAAGCATAGCTTTTTCATTAATTCACTGCTTCTCAAGTACCTCCTTTAACTTTGTATTGATGGTATAGTGTTATTCTCTATTTTTCATATTACCCATTTCTTTACATCTGGTTTTGTAGACCCTATATCTTTCCCCCCTTTTTTCCCCCTGTATCCTAACATGTATTTCCACTAAGTATAAAAAATGAATTTAAAGGGGTAAATTGATTTTGCTGTTACCATTCTAATTTCATGACCTCTAGGAGTTTGATACTAGTCCCCAGAACACACTATATGAACAGCTAGGCTTTTAATGAGCCAGGATATTAAAGAGATAGCCTGATCCTCCCACCCTATCTCACTCTCCAAATAAGTTTGCAAAAATATTACTTCCAAAATTTACCTAACCTATAGCTCACTAAGTTGTGGTTAAGAGGAAATAATTCACATTCCTAAGCTTCACCATAAAATCTATTGCTTTGTTTAATGTAAGAAATATGCATTTTGGTTGCATATTCTACTTTTATTCCATTTTCCCCTTTAAATGTGACCTTAAAAGTTGGACAAAATAGCTATCTTTACACAGAGATGCTCTAAATCATATTGAGGCTTATTTTTCACTTTATATTTTTAGCTTCATATGTCATATATGAATATACTTCTGATGTAAAAATTCAAACCAATAATTATATGAAACAAATATAGAGTGAAATATGTAAGTTTTTTTTCATTCTCTTTTATCTGTATATTAGAGAGCCAGTGCATGAAATTCATGCACTGCAGGGGTTTTTCTTCAGCCCAGCCTTCACCCTCTCCAATATGGGACCCTTTAGGGGATGTCCAACTGCTGGTTTAGGCCCTATCAGATTGGACCTAAACCGGCAGTCAGACATCCCTCTCATAATCCAGGACTGCTGGCTCCCATCTGCTCGCTTACCTGCCAGCTTGATTACCCGCTACCTACTTCCCTGCCAGCCTGATTGACTCCTAACTGCTTTTCTGATGGCCCGATTGCCTCCAACTGCTCTCCCCTGCTGGCCTGATCACCCACAACTATCCTCCACTGCTGGCTATCTTGTGGCAGCCATCTTTGACCACATGGAGGTGGACATCTTGTGAAGGGTGTGAGGGTCAATTTGCATATTGCCTCTTTATTATACAGGATATGTATGCATGCAAATATATATGTAATTGTACTCTATCTATTGATATAAGTGTTCTATCAATTGTTTGATACACATAACACAATGTTTTGAAGATCTTTTCATATTGAAACATAAATACTACCTCATTCTTTGTAATAACTGGAAAATAATTCAATGTCTATCATTTTTAATTATTCATTTCTAAAGGATATTGTAGTTGTTCCATTATTTTACTGTTATACACAATTTCAATGGTCTTTCCTATATCTGCTTCCTGTGTTTTTTGACAGATTCATAAAAATTAAATTACTGAGTAAAAAGATATGTGCATCTCATTACATCAACTACCTTTGTGATTTTTTGACTTCACATCTATATTACCATAAACACTGGATATTAATAATCTTCAAAAACCTTTGCCAATTTGATCAAAATAAGTCAATATTATTATGATCTATATTTACTTCTTTACTTAGGGGTTGAGCATATAAAGGGTGATCCAAAAAATTTATACACACTATGTCTGTAAATTCCATTACATTTTGAAAATAAAATGTATTTTAATAAACATTGTCTTTGTAATTATTCGAAGTGTATATACATTTTTTGAGATATACTACATATATATATTCATACCCCAGCACCACTATGCACATACCTTTTTTTTGGTGATCAGCCAGAATAAGAACTGTCAAATTTTTCTCTTCAGTTGTCTTTTTGTTTACTTAAAGGAATGTTTATATATTTTATATTCTAAATTATAATTTATTTTTTCCCAGCAGAATTATTTATTTTTAAATAATTCTTTATTGTTGAAAATATTGCATAGATCCCCTTTTTCTCCCTAGTGACTCCCTTCAGTGCCTCCCCGCCCCCATTCCCTGCCCCTTCTGTCCCTGGCCAGGCCTTCAGTACCCTATTATCTGTGTCCATGGGTTATACATTCAAGGTCTTTGGTTGATTATCTCTTACCCACTCACCCTCCCCTACCTTCCCTCTGAGATTCTGCACTCTGTTTCATGCTTCCATGTCTCTGGGTCCATTCCATTCATCAGTTTATTTTGTTACTTAGATTCCACATATGAGTGAGATAATATGATACTTGTCTTTCTCTGACTGACTTATTTCATTTAGCATGATACTCTCCAGGTCTCTCCAGGCTGTCTGAGAGGTGCCCGCACCCAGCACTAGAGGGTTAAATGGATCATGCTGAGTGAACACTGGGAGCAGAATGGAGTCTGGAAGGCACAGAGGCCCTATTTTTGGCCTTTTGAGGCTCAACAAGCCTCAAACACACCACTACACAGCAAGAACAAAGCCTTCCAGACCTCCTCCTACTCACAGAGCCTGTGAGTCCATGAAGAGACTGAAGAAGTCAAAATGAGCCTTAAATTATCTTTCATACACATTTATATGTTTTCAGCCTGTCCCAATCTTTTAGTTTGTTTGTGGTATCTTCTGTCATACCCTGTTTCCCCGAAAGTAAGACATCCCCCGAAAATAAGACCTACTTTCCATTTTGCCTCTCATTGTAAGGCATCCCCCTGAAAATAAGACCTCCCCGATAATAAGGCTTCCCCCGAACATAAGGCCTCCCCCGAAGCTACCTTAAGGCAACTGACTCCTGATTTAAAGAGACCTTGCACTGCCTGAACAACTCTGGCTGCGCTGTGGCCAATCAGTGAGCTGGTTTAGGATGACAACTACTACCGTACCGTATACAGGTAATAAATTTCCTAATTTTCTGTTCAACAATATATGTGTACCATATTCTTCTTCATGGAAAAATAAGACATCCCCTGAAAATAAGACTGAGTACATCTTCGGGAGCAAAAATTAATATAAGACACTGTCTTATTTTCAGGGAAACAGGGTATAACATTTTTTAATTTTATGAAATTAAATCTTTCAATTTTTTCTTTCTTTTTTTAATTTTTATTAATTTTTATACATATCTCCCCATTGTCCCCCTCCCTCCCAGGCATACCCCAACCGCCCAGTGTCTATGTTCATTGGTTATGCTTATATGATGCATGCATACAAGTCCTTTGATTTATCTCTTATCTACCTCACCTAACTTTAATCTTCCTGCTGTAATTTCACAGTCTGTATCTATCCTTTTGTTCATCAGTTTATAATGTTCTTTATTATCACCAATGAGTGAGATCATGTGATGCTTCTCCTTCACTGACTGGCTTATTCCACTAAGCATAAGGCTCTCCAGTTCCAACCAGGTTGCAGCAAATGGAAAGAATTCCTTCTTTTTAATGGCAGCATAGAATTCCATTGTGTAGATGTACCACAGTTTTCTGATCCACTCATCCGCTGACGGGCACGTAGGCTGTTTCCAAATTGTAGCTATTGTAAATTGTGCTGCTATGAACATAGGGGTGCATAAATCCTTTCTGATTGGTGTTTGTAATTTCTTAGGATAAATTCCTAAGAGTGGGATTACAGGGTCAAATGAGAGATCCATTTTTAGTTTTTTGAGGAAACTCCACACTGTGCTCCACAGTGGATGCACCAGTCTGCATTCCCACCAAGAGTGCACAAGGGTTCCTTTTTCTCCGCATCCTCGCCAACACTTGTCTTTGTTGATTTGTTGATGATTGCCATTCTGACAGGTGTAAGATGGTATCACATTGTCGTTTTGATTTGCATCTCTCGGATGATTAATGACTTTGAACATGTTTTCATGTGTCTCTTGGCCTTCCTTCTGTCGTCTTTTGAAAAGGTTCTATTTAGGCCCATTTTTTTTATTGGATCGTTTATCTTCCTTTTATTAAGTTGTATAAGTTGGTTGCAGATGCTGGAGATTAAACTTTTATCAGTGATAACATTTGCAAATATGTTCTCCCATACAGTGATCTTTCTTGTTGTTTTGTTGATGGTTTCTTTTGCTGTGCAAAAGGTTTTTATTTGGATGTAGTCCCATTTGTTTATTTTTCCTTTAGCTTCCATTGCCTTTGGAGCAGTATCAGTGAAGAAGTTCTTTCGGCATATATCTGAGATTGTGCTGCCTGTGGATTCCTCTAGTATTTTTATGGTTTACCTTCTAATGTTTAAGTCCTGTATCCATTTTGAGTTTATTTTTGTATTTGGTGTAAGTTGGTGGTCCAGTTTCATTTTTTTGCATGTATCTGTCCAATTTTCCCAGCACCATTTATTAAAGAGTCTCTCTTGGCTCCATTGAATGTTCATGCCTCCTTTGTCAAATATTAGTTGAGCATAGTGGTTTGGATGGATATCTGGGTTCTCTATTCTATTCCATTGGTCTATATGTCTGTTCTTGTGGCAGTACCAGGCTGTTTTGAGAACAGTTGCTTGGTAGTATAGCTTGAAATATGGTATTGAGATCCCACCTACTTTATTCTTCTTTCTCAGAATTGCTGTAGCCATTCGTGGTCTTTTTTTGTTCCAGATGAATCTTTGAAGAATTCTTTCTAGGTCTGTGAAATATGTCGTTGGTATTTTATTGGGCAGTGCATTGAATCTGTAGATTGCCTTGGATAGTATGGACATTTTAATGATGTTGATTCTCCCAATCCATGAGCATGGTATGCTCTTCCATCTGTTAACATCTTCCTCTATCTCTTTTTTCAGTGTCCTGTAGTTTTCTGCATATAGGTCTTTTACTTCTTTAGTTAGGTTTATTCCTAGGTATCTTAATTTTTTCGGTGGGATGGTAAATGGGATTGCTTTTTTAGTTTCTCTTTCTGTAATTTCACTATTAGTGTATAGAAATGCCTCAGACTTCTTAGCATTAATTTTGTATCCTGCTACATTGCTTAATTCATTAATTAAGTCAATTAGTTTTGGAATGGAGTCCTTTGGGTTTTTTATGTACAATATCATGTCATCTGCAAATAAGGACAGCTTTACTTCTTCTTTTCCAATTTGGATGCCTTTTATTTCTTCTTCTTGTCTAATTGCAATGGCTAATACTTCCAGTACTATCTCGAACAGGAGAGGTGAGAGTGGGCATCCCTGTCTTGCTCCTGTTCATAGGAGAAATGGTTTTAGTTTTTGCCCATTGAGTATGATGCTACCTGTGGGTTTATCATATATGGCTTTTATGATGTTGAGGTATAATCCTTCTATTCCCACTTTGCTGAGAGTTTTTATCAAGAAGGGTGTTGGATTTTGTCAAATGCTTTTTCTGCATCAATTGATATGACTATGTGATTTTTATCTCTCAATTTGTTTATGTGATGTATCACATTTATTGATTTGCGGATATTGTACCATCCCTGCATTCCTGGGATGAATCCTGCTTGGACATGGTGTATGATCTTTGTGATGTACTGCTGGATCCGATTTGCTAGAATTTTGTTGAGGATTTTGGCATCTACGTTCATGAGATATATTGGCCTATAATTCTCTTTCATTGTGTTGTCTTTATCTGGTTTTGGTATTAGGGTGATGCTGGCTTCATAGAAGGTGTTTGGAAGTGTTCCTTCTTCTTGAATGTTTTTGAATAGTCTGAGGAGGATAGGTTTTAATTCTTCCTTGAATGTTTGGTAAAACTCTCCTGTGTAGCCATCTGGTCCTGGGCTTTTATTTGCTGGAAGCTTTTTGATGACTGCTTCAATTTCTTCCATAGTTATTGGACTATTGAGATATTTGGCTTCCTCTCATTGAGTTTTGGGAGGTTATATTTTTCTAGGAAAATGTCCATTTTTTGCAGGTTTTCCAATTTGTTGGAATAGATTTGTTCATAGTATTTTTTAACAATCCTTTGAATTTTGGCAGGCTCTGTTGTTATTTCTCCTCTTTCATTGCTGATTTAGTTTATTTGGGTCTTCTCTTTTTGCTTCTTGGTGAGCCTGGCTGGAGTTCCATCAATCTTGTTTATCCTTTCAAAAAACCAGCTCTTTGTTTTGTTGATCTTTTGAATTGTTTCTTTGATCTCCAAGTTGTTTATCTCCGCTCTGATCTTCACTATTTCCTTCCTTCTGAGTACACTGGGCTTTTCTTGTTGCTCTCGTTCTAGCTCTTTGAGTTGTAGGTTTAGGTAATTTATTACCATTGTTTCCTGTTTTTTGCAGTATGCTTGTAGGGCTATGAACTTCCCTCTCAAGACTGCTTTCACTGTGTCCCATAAATTTTGGATTGTTGTGTTGTCATTGTCATTTGTTGCCATGATGTTTTTTATTTCTTCCTTGATCTCTCTGGTTACCCAGTCGTTGTTTAATAGCATGCTGTTTAGTCTCCATGCGTTTGATTTCTTTCTATTGTTTTTATTATAGTTGATTTCCAGTTTTGTGCCACTGTGGTCTGAGAAAATGCTTGATATGATTTCTATCTTCTTGAATTTGAAGAGACTTTTCTTATGACCCAACATATGGTCTATCTTTGAAAATGACCCATGTGCACTGGAGAAGAATGTATATTCTGTGGCTTTGGGGTGAAATGTTCTGACGATGTCAATTAATTCCATCTGGTCTGCTGAGTCATTTAGGATTGATGTTTCTTTGCTGATTTTTTGTTTAGAGGATTTGTCCAATGGTTACAGTAGGTTATTAAAGTCTCCTACTATGATTGTATTGCTGTTAATCTCTCCCTTAACATCCTCCAAGAGTTTTTTTTATGTATTTAGGTGCTCCTATATTGTTTGCATATATTTTTACCAGAGTTATTTCTTCTTCTTGGATTGTTCCCTTTAGTATTATGAAGTGGCCTTCTTTATCTCTTGTTATGTCCTTCACTTTGAGATCTAATTTGTCAGATATAAGTATTGCAACCCCAGCTTTTTTTTTCATTTCCATTTGCCTGAAATACCATGTTCCATCCCTTCACCCTCAATCTGTGTGCATCTCTTTTCCTGTGGTGGGTTTCTTGCAGACAGCAGATATATGGATCATGTTTTCTTATCCAATCGGTTACCCTATGTCTTTCTATTGGAGCATTTAATCCGTTTACATTTAAAGTTATTATTGGTAAGTGCTTATCTGTTGCCATTTTTAGTCCTTACACCTGAGTTCCTTCTTCACTTCCTCTTTCTTTTTATTACAGCAGACCCTTTAACATTTCTTGCATTGCTGGTTTGGTGGTATTATATTCCCTTAGTCCTTTTTTTGTCTGTGAAGCTTTTGATTTCACCTTCAATTTTGATTGAGAGTCTTGCAAGGTACAGTATTCTTGGATTCAGACCCTTCCTTTGCATGACTTTGTATATTTCATTCCATTCTCTTCTGGCCTGACGAGTTTCTGTTGAGAAGTCAGTAGCTAGTCTTATGGGGGTTCCTTTGTAGGTAACTTTCTCTTTCTCTCTGCCTGCTTTTAAGATTCTTACTTTGTCGTCGGTGTTTGCCAATTTAATTATAATGTGTCTTGGTGTCGGTTTTATGGGGTTCATTTGGCTTGGGACTCTGTGAGCTTCTTGGATTTGTGTGGGTTTTTTCTTTTCTATATTAGGGAAGTTTTTTCATTATTTCTTCAAACAGGTTTTCTATTCCTTGTTCAGTTTCCACTCTTTCTGGAACCCCAATTATGTGGATGTTGTTTTGTTTCATGTTATCCCAAAGTTCCCTTAGACTCTCCTCTTGCTTTTTCACTTTTTTTTCTAGAAGGTGCTGTACTTGGGTATTTCTTCCTACTGTGTCTTCTAGCTCACTGATGCGGTCCTCTGGTTCTTCTAGTCTACTTTTGATGCTTTCTATTGAATTCTTTATAGCAGTGATGTCATTTTTCATTACTTCTTGTTTATTCTGCACCTCCTCTAGTTTCTTCTGCATTTCTTCTTGCTGCTTCTTCATCTCCTCTTTGGTCTTCTTCATTTCCTCTTGGCTCTTACTCATATTGTCGAATTTGTCTTCCATTCTTTTCATGCAACTTATGATCATTTCTCTGAACTCTTTCTCTGGCAGGCTTATTTCTGCTTCTATTTTGTTTACTTCCTTTTCTGGTGAAACCTGCCTTTCTGTCTTATGTGGGCTGTTTCTTTTTCTGCCCATGGTCTTTCTTCTTTGGGTGTCTGGTTATGTAGTTCTCTTTCCTATGTTGATTGAAAGGCACAAACTACAACATGACCAGGTACAGCACACAAGGCACTTTCCGTGTGCTCTGTGGATCTCTGATTCTGCCTTGTGTCTGCGCCAATTGGAGAGCGGAGTTCTGGATCTCTGGGTCCCTGGCTGCTCGATGGGTTCCCCAGACCACCGCAGACATCCATCTCCCTCTGCAAGATGGCACGGTCTCCATGTTCGTGCTGGTGGCTCCAGCTGACAAAAACCCCACGGCAGTGGGGCTGCCTGGCCAGGAGAGCCCCATCCAGCAGTCCTCCGCCTTCTCCTGGAGGATAACCGACTCTTAACTTGCCAACAAACACTCCCAGTGCGACTCTCCGCCGCTCTCTCTCCCTCTGCCCAGCAACAAAGCTCCAGATGCATCTGTCTACTCCGCCGCCATTTTCTCTCCCCTCAATTTTTTCTTTTATGGCATATAGATATTTTAACCTGTTTAAAAGATTTGCCCCAATCTGAGATTGTAAAAAGTCCTCTCCTGTATTTATCTTAATATGTTTATAGATTTAAAAACATTTAGCTCTTTATAACATAACATTACAAATCTATTTTTTTGTACATGCAGTTGTTTAGAGACCTATTTTTTATTTCTAAAACATGTGGGCATTTAAATATTTATGCAATTAATAAATTAACTTAATTTTCCCCCAAAATATATTCTAATCATCTTAAAGTCATTTATTGACAGTTAACCTTTGCTTCACTAGATTAAAGTACTGTCAGTAGCCTTATTTAAATTCTCATAGATAAATGACTGATCCTTTATCACATTCCACATATCTCTTCTTATGCTTTTATCCCATCACTTGAATCACTACAGTTTTAAAGTTTATTTTTATATTTGTTAGAGTAAATTATTAAAATTTCCATAGAGATTCTTGCATATTTTACCTTTTAGATTAATTTTAAAATGAGGTTGGTCCAGGATTCAATTCTAAAATTGATATGAGATTTAATAGTCATATCTCCTTAATGTCTCTCAATCTGTGACAGTTTCTTACTTTCTTTGTTTTTCATGAACTTGACATTTTTTTTTGCCTGAGTCTACACACATTTTATAGTAGTTCTTTATTGTTGAAAGTATTACATATGTCCCCCCTCCCTGCCCTTATATCCCTCTTACATCCTTTCCTGTCCTAGGTCTTTAGCACCCTATTGTCTATGTCCATATATGCATACAAGGATTTTGGTTGATTACCTCCCACCCACCCACCCTCTCCCACCTTTCCTCTAAGATTCTGCACTCTGTTCATGCTTCCATGTCTCTGTATCCACTCGGATGAACCTGACACTTTTGAAGGATACTGGCCAGTCATTTTTAAAATACCCTTCAATTTACATTTATCTGATATTTTTTTCAGGATTAGGTGGGATTGTGCATTTTTGGTGAGAATGCAGAGGTGATGTACCCTTCTGAGTATCTCATATTAAGTGGTAAAGTATGTCACTATATCTTATTATAGATGGCATTAACATTGGCCACTTGGTTATGGTAGTTTTTCTTGATTTCTCCACTGTAAAATTAGATTTTTTTCTTTTAATAATACTCGTAATTATTTTGGAGATGAGATACTTTCAGGATATGAAAATACTCATCTTACTTTCTCATCATTGCTTTGACCACTGATTTTAATCTTCCATGATTCTTGTTGTTTACCTTTTTCTATTTACCTCATTTCATTCTTATTTATTAATTGGAATTCTATTGTAAAAAAAAAAGAGTAGTTTCTTCTTACCTAGTATAGACTTGTGGATATTTATTTTATTTTAGGGGTTACAATCTGGTATTATTTTGTCATTCAAATTATTCTATCTTTAGCCATTGGGAGCATTTCCAAATTGGCTTCTATGTCCTTTTAACATGGCCCCATCATTTTTCAAACATGCCTTTACTTTGTTACACCAAAATATGTTCTGAGCTTGTCTTATATGTCTCCTGTCACAGCCCTGGAAACAATCCTTTCTTTAAGAAGCCTTGGTTCCTTTTATTACAAAATAGTACTTAGAATCAATATCTGGGCTCTAGGTGAGCTAGTTACTACAGGGTTGTCATTGTTTCTTGGCCCTCTCATCAGACAGAGCTTGGGAATATATGTGTATATACTAACCATGCACATACACATATCTTTATCCCTTTGTTCGTGTTTATATACTAATAACCATGAGTTTATGCAAACCCTATAGTTTCAATCCAATAGCACAGGGTTTATTCTATTTTCTCTCTCTTTTTTTTGCTTATAACATTTTCTCCTCTAAAATAAAAAAAACCTAGCTCCCATTATCCACAATATGTATTTTTTTCAATGCTAGTATAAACATAAGCAGTACTATGGACTTCCATAGTTAGAAAGACTCTTGGATATTATTTGGTATAATTCCTTCATTTTACAAATGAGAAAATCCAGGCCAATAGTGATTAAATTGCCAAAGGGAAGGAGTAAAGTACTAAAAAAAATAATGATAAATGTCAGGATTTTAAATTTTAATATTGTGTATACTTCACAGGCGGATTTAGAAAGGACAGGAAATGTAATGTCAGGGAACTGCAAAGAAGCATTAATTCACCCCCCACCCCGCCACTATTGCTATAAAATGAGACCAGTCTGGCTAAAAAAATAAGACATTTGGTTAGCATGGTTTGTGTATATAATATGGCCAAAGGCCAGAAAAATTTAACACACTACTCATGTGGTGTTAAGACAACCTCTGGAAACTGGAAGAACTGAATATTCCATTACCATGTCTAATTTGTACAATTATGGATACAGAGAAATCCTCAGAGGTCATTAAAGTTTATAGATCATGTTACATGAAGTAAATATAAAGGAAGAATTTTATTTTTTTTCCTTATAAATATCATTAACATCTTGCCTTTCATAACTATATATTAGTCATAGAGATTTAAATTTCTAAAGATGAATGAGCAGAATATTAAGTCTCCTGGAAAATCATTTATTTTGTGAGCATGAAAATTGACAATTATATACCGCTAATGTGACAGCTCAATAATTAAATTCCTCACGTTTTGTCTCCTCTCTGCTATGAAAAATTTGGATCTCTGGTTTAATGATGCTCCAGAAATTTTATTTTCTTTGAGTGACCCAGCACTAAACTGGATTAAAGAATGTGTTTGGCCCTATTGTCAAGATGGTAATGGAAAAGATGTGACTGCAGCATCTGGGGATTGAAAAATGGAGCTCATTTTTTTTTTTTTGTAAAACAATGTCACATGTGATGGTCAGGGTCTAGGGTTGTCTGGTCATACAACATATGTATGTTGTGGATTAAAACCTAAATTCCATATATATTGTTCATTCTTTAGGAAACAATTTCCAAACCATCAACCTGAAACACAAATCATAGATTGGTGATACTGCGTTGAGTTCTTGAGTCCCTCGTGGGATTGAATCATGAGAATTATAATTCGTGAATTCTGTAATCTTTATTCAGACCCTCAGTAGATTTCATCCATGCCCCGGCTAGAACAAGCTATAGGAAATGGCAAATTGGATCATTGACTTGGCCTTTGATGAGTTTGCAAAGCTGGTGAGTAAGCCTTGATTCTCCTTGTGTGTGAAAAGCATAGGAGGCCAAATGAAATTAAAGACTTCATACATCTGCAGTCATCTTATATAAATTGTCCTGGTCATTTTCTTTTCTTTTTTTTTTTAAATTAAACCTTATTATTCAGATTATTACATTTGTTTCTCTTTTTTCCCCTCCATAGCACCCCTCCACCCAGCTCCCACCCCTCCCTCTGCCCTTAGCTCCCTCCCATTGATCTCATCCATAGGTGTATGATTTTTGTCCAGTCTCTCCCTGTACACCCCTTACCCCTTTCCCCCTGAGAATTATCAGTCCACTCCCTTTCTGTGCTCCAGATTCTATTTTATTCACCAGTTTATTCTGTTGATCAAATTTTTAACTCACTTAATTTTTAGATTCACTTGTTGATAGATATGTATTTCTTGTTCATAATTTTTTATCTTTTACCTTTTTCTTCTTCCTCTTCTAAAAGAGTACCTTTCGGCATTTCATATAATACTGGTTTGGAGTTGATGAACTCCTTTAGCTTTTTCTTATCTGTGAAGCTCTTTATCTGATCTTCAATTTGGAATGCTAGCTTTGCTGGATAGATTATTCTTGGTTGTAGGTTCTTGCTATTCATCACATTGAATATTTCTTGCCACTCCCGTCTGGCCTGCATCGTTTCTGTTGAGAAATCAGCTGACAGTCGTATGGGTGCTCCCTTGTAGGTAATAAACTGTTTTTCTCTTGCTGCTTTTAATATTCTCTCTTTCTCTTTTGCTCTTGGTATTTTAATTATGATGTGTCTTGGTGTGGTCCTCTTTGGATTCCTTTTATATGGGGTTCTGTGTGCTTCCTGGACTTGTAAGTCTATTTCTTTTACCAGATGTGGGAAGTTTTCAGTCATTATTTCTTTAAATAGGTTTTCAGTATCTTGCTCTCTCTCTTCTTCTGGCACCCCCACAATTCTGATGTTGGTACGCTTGAGACTGTCCCAGAGTCTCCTTACATTATGTTCACATTTTTGGATTCTTTTCTCTTCTTGCTTTTCCAGTTGAATGTTGTCTGCTTCTTTATATTTCAAATTTTTTACTTGATTCTTGCCTTTCTCTAGTCTGCTGTTAGGACTCTGTATAATATTTTTTATTTCAGTCAGTGTATGTTTAATTTCTATTTGGTCCTTTATCATCTTTAGTTGGACCTTTTCCATCTCTAGTTGGCTCTTTTGCATCTCTAGTTGGTCCTTTTTCATCTCCTCTTGGCTCTCGCTAAATTTGTCCATCTTTTCTAGCATATTCTTGAAAAACCTTATAAGTGGGTTTTGAACTCTATATCCAGTCGTTTTTTTTCCCTCCATTTCTTTTGTTTGTGATCCCTTCCCTTGTCTCGGCATTTTCACTATGCTGGGGAAACTTCTGTGTTGGATTCAGCCTTATGAACCAGACGCAAAACCGAAGAAGCCTCTATTGAGCTTGGGAGGAGTGGAGTCTCAGGGACCGCCTTGCCTTCCAGTCGGCCCTGCCCTCCACGGCCTCTGAGTCTCACGTGACTGTGTAATGGCTGGAGCAGTCCTTGTGCTCCCGCGCACCCGCAGTGCCTCTAACCGCTGCCTTTCCGGCTTCCCTGCGCACCAGGACCACACGAGTCTAGGTCCCCAGGGTTTCGCCCTGAACAGGGGCCCAGTGGACTCAGAAGTGGCACAGTTGGGAGGGTCTGTCTCCTGCCCACTTGCGAAAGCCAGCGGCACAATCAGCAATCTGTCCTCCGAGCAGCACTATGCGCGTGCGCGACTAGACTTGATCTTTTGCGACTCCCCTAAATTTCCATGCACCTCTCCCTTTTCACAGTCCAAACTCCCCTGTATGAGTTTCGGCTGGATTTGGGGTTTAGTGTTGTAGGATAAGGGGTTCAATGCCGTTGGGAGTCTCCGTTTCCCTCCCGCCAGAGAAAGCCAGCCAGGCACCCCAGCACCCGCTCTCTCAGTGCGCGCGTCTCCGTACCTCGGCTTTTTGCAGCTCCTCTGGGTTTCTGTGAGCCCCTCTCTTTCCTTCAAGCTGTAGAACTTACACTCGGCCAGCTTTCCTGTGGTTCTGGATGATGTCTGTTCTGTCTTTTAGTTGTAGTTTTGAAATTGTTGTGCGAGGCAGCAGTGTAGGTGTTTATCTATGCCGCCATCTTGGATTCTCCTGTCCTGGTCATTTTCAAAAGCACTACTTTTCCTCAATTTCAGACTTCCATAGTTCTGAAAATTATCTTCTGAATTTCTCTCCTTCTAAGTATACTTCATACATATTTTGACTTTATGTTATTTTACTTGAATATTTAAGTAGAGATGAGTATACAGAGTGATTATAAGCAAGAGCACACTCTAGAGATACGAATTTGTCTTAAGTCTTTATCCTAATTTAAGATATTTATGAACATTAAATCAAAGATGTGGGAAACAGTTATTTGCCTTGTTTGATTTAAGGAATTGGACATTATTATTTTTTATTTATCTTTATTGTTGAAAGAATTACAGAGGTCCCCTTTGGTGTTTTATTGTTGCTTTCCCCATTGATCCCTCTCCACCCTGCACCCACACCTCCCAAAGCATCACCTCACTATGGCCTGTGTCCATGGGCTATGCATATCTATATATATAAAACCCAATATGCAAATAGACCAAACGGGAAAACAACTGAACAACCAAACAACCAAACAAACAGTTACTATGATGTGCGCTGACCACCAGAGGGCACATGGAAACATGGCAAGCATTGACAGCAGACAACAGAGTACGGAACATGGTGGGCACTGACGGTGGCAGGATGGTGGATCAAATGAGAAGGGGCACCAGACCAAGGTGGAAAGCCTGTTGCTGTCATTGGGGTGAACCTTCAGTGGTTACTGAAAATTTTTTGCTCCCGCATGCAGCAGTCCTGTCTGGAGCTCACACCTGCTGCCAGTGCCAGCCCAGATTGCTCCTCAGGGCTTCTCCAGCTTCCCCTGTTCCTGAGGGGTAATTGGGGCAGCAGTGGCCACTCTTACCCACTGATGGCACCAGCCCCACTTCCACCCACTATTGACATTGGAGCAGTAGTGGTCATGGGAGTGGGGTTTCCAGCAAACATGGGACTGAGGGCCATGGTGAGAGGGGCTGGGTGGGGGCACAGAGGATGGGCCGTGACCTGCCTTGGTGCCCATGGCAGCTTTGCAGCCCACAGTTCCTTTCAAGGTGCACAAATTCATGCACTGGGCCCATAATATGAATATAAATTCTCCTGTTAATCTCTCTCCCTAACTTCCACACATGCTCCTGCCTTCCCTCTGAAATTCCTCAGTCTGTTTCATGGTTCTATGTCTTTGGATCTATTTTTTTCCTCAGTTTATTTTGTTCACTAGATTCCAAATATGAGTGAGATCATGTGATACTTATCTTTCTCTGACTGGCATATTTCTCTTAGCATAATACTCTCCAGGTTCATCCATACTGTTGTAAATTATAAGAATTCTTTCAAAAAAACAAAAATAATAAGAAGAGGTAAAAAAGATGGATATTACTTTTAATTGTTCAATTAAAAACAAGATTTATAGCCCTGACTGGTTTGGCTTAGTGGATAGAGTGTTGGCCTATGGACTGAAGGGTCCCAGGTTTGATTCCAGTCAAGTTGCAGGCACATCCCCAGTAAGGGGTGTGTAGGAGGCATCTGATTGACGTTTCTCTCTCATTGATGTTTCTAACTCTCTGTCCCTCTCCTTTTCTCTCTGTAATAAATCAATAAAATATATTTAAAACAAACACAAACAAACAAACAAAAAACAAGATCCATAAAATTCCCATCTTACTAAACATAGAAGGGTTTATTGCTTAAATAAACATGACATAAAAAATTTTACCACTGAATAAGTAGTAGCTTTATTAAAGAGAAATTTTATATTGCAGAAGATATTAAATTGTTTTTAGAAAATATAATAATATTTTATGTTTGTAATTTTACTGAACCCCTTTTCTTATTTTTCAAGGGCAGAAATATTTCTCAGAAGATGTCTTTTCTTCCTTTCAATCCAATAAAGTCAAAATGTTTATAACAAAGAAATAAGCTTGAGACAAAACAAAAACAAAAACAAAAAACTCAGAGACAGTTATTTAGAGAAATAAACCAAGAAAAGAATATTCAAACACATATTCTTATATTTGCAATAATAATAGAATGAACAGCAGCAAGTTTTCTTCCAAATATATTTCATTTTATGTGTTTTTCTCTTTTCCTATCTGTCAAGATGAGAATGTTTCTCTTTAAATTTACAGAGATTCTGACTGCTCAAATTATTCCCTTCCTATCTCATAGAAGAGTAATATGCAAATTTACCATACCACCACTATACTCACAAGCCACGCCCACCAGCCACACCCACCAGCCAATCAGAGCAAGTATACAAATTAACCCAACCAAGATGACTATGGCCACAAAGATAGCAGGAGAGAGGCTTGGGTTGGCCCTGGTGATGGAGAAAGCCAAGTTTTCCAAGGCCTCAGCTTAAGGCAACAGATTTTCAATGGCTGTGCAAACAGAAAGTTTGGCAACACTCCAGGCTAGAAAGTTTCAATTGTAGAAGACAAATAAATCCCAGATACGAGGTCATGTCACTGGGAAGTTGGGGGGAGGGCGGTGTGACTGGCCTGTAAACCACTACAGGCCCCTCACCCAGGCCATCCCATACCCAAGGAAACCCGATCCTGACCCGGGACACCCTTCAGGGCAAACCAGCTGGCCCCCACTTGTGCAACAGACCTCTATCTTATCTAATAAAAGAGTAATATGCAGGTTGACTATCACTCCAACACCCAAGATGACTACCCCCATGTGATCAAAAGATCTTGCCCCCAGGTGGACACAAGATGGCCACCACAAGATGGCCAGCAGGGGAGGGCAGTTGGCAGGGACCAGGCCTTGCAAGGGAGGGCAGTTGTGGGTGATCAGGCCAGCAGGGGAGGGTAGTTGGGGGGAACCAGGCCTGCAGGAGAGGGCAGTTAGGGGTGACCAGGCCCACAGGGGAGGACAGTTAGGGGCAAATAGACTGGCAAGGGAGCAGTGAGGCATCAATCAGGCTGTTGGGAGTGGTTAGGGGGTGATCAGACTGGCAGGCAGAAGCAGTTAGGGGTAATCAGGAAGGCAGGCAGGTGAGCAGCTGGGAGCCAGCAGTCCTGGATTGTGAGAGGGATGTCCGACTGCCCTTTTAGGCCCAATCCCACCTGGACATCCTGGCAGTTGGACATCCCTCAAGGGGTCCCAGATTGGAGAGGGAGCAGGCTGGGCTGAAAGACACCCCGCCCCCATGCATGAATTTCATGCACCAGGCCTCTAGTAACTAGCATAAACATCAATGGGACTCAGGGTGAGAGAAAAAGAGTCCTGAGTTCATCGAAGTGACATTCTAAAACAGGTCCTATAAATGTTACTGCATTACTAGTCTCAGTTTTGAAGTGTTTCACATTTGAAACAGAAAATTAAGTTATGGTAAAAACATTTGTAAAAACAGTCTCCCTATTGATAGTAAGTATAAACTCTTAAAAGAGTTGAAGCTGATATATATCATTAATTAAAAATATTCAGGAGAAAAATATGGATACTATTTCAAATATTACCAAAAAATGATTTTGACCTAAGAATCAAAATTTGGAGGATGGGAAGTAAAGTGAACATTCTACATCCCCTCTCCCCCCGCCCCATATGATCTTGTTTAGAATGTTTCTTAAAAAATTATTTATCTTCATAAAGTTAGGTGAGGTAGATAAGAGATCAATCAAAGGACTTGTATGCATGCATATAAGCATAACCAATGAACATAGACACTGGGGGGTTGGGGTATGCCTGGGAGGGAGGGGGGGCAATGGGGAGATATGTATAAAAAATTAATAAAAATAAAAAAATTATTTATCTTCAATAGATCTAAGTGACTAAACCTTACACGATTTATATTTTTAAAAATGCCAAGATTCTAACATATTTTAAATAAAACCTAAGTCATTATTATAATTATTTCCATATTTTAAAATGGTGCTTTCTATAAATACAAATAAACATACAGAGTTAAAATGATTTATGAGAAGTCTCTCCTAAAGCTGCAAATATATCTTTGAGGGTTCAAGAGATTTTTTAAATGAGCATTTTTATGTGTGTTTATTTTAATGAAAATCTAAAAAGTGACTACATGGCATTTGTATGACTTTTTTATAAGCAAACATCCTAATGTTAACCTAATGTTTCTATTTATATACTAGAGGTCGGAAATTCATGCAAGAGTAGGCCTTCCTTCCCCTGGCTGCCGGCACCAGCTTCTCTCTGGCACCTGGAAACTGGGCTTCCCTCACAGCCCTGGCTTCATCTGAAAGGTCGATTGAAAGGACATCTACTCTAATTAGCATATTACACTTTTATTATTATTTTAAAAATATATTTTATTGATTTTAGAGAGGAAAGGAGAGGGAGAGAGAATTAGAAATGTCAATGATGAGAGAGAATCATTAATTGGTTGCTTCCTGCACACCCCCTACTGGGGACTAAGCCTGCAACCCAGGCATGTGCCCTGGTGAGAATCGAACCTGGGACCCTACAGTCCACAGACTGATGATCTATCCATTGAGCCAAACCAGCTAGGGCTACACTTTTATTATTATAGATGGGATCATATTAAAGCCAAGAAGTTCTGCTTTGATGGCTAAGAGAAACTGAACAGAGGCAGCAGATAATGAATCCAGAGCAGGTGAAATTCAAGTCGTACATGGGAAGGTTTCTTGAGAGGTGGGCTAGGTTTGAGTTATTCCTGATCCGTATATGTATAGGCTTGTGAAACTCACAAGAATCTTGCAGTTTCTGGTGCAAGATGATGAACAGAGCACACCTGAGAGCCCATTAAAGTAGCAGTATTGGAATTTAGATAAAACACAGTTCTCAACCTTCAATAATAAAGAGAACAAAAGGGCAACATTGAAGTTAAGAGACTGCAACAAAGTATGGAAAATTTTATGAAGAGTGTTGACTGATGATGAAAAGCAAAAGAAGCTACAGCCTAAAACATGCAGATTTAGGTATGAAGAAGGCAAGAAATGAGTTATAAGACTGAAAGTTTGAGACTATCTGCTTTTAATTGAAAGTCCCTCAACCAAGGAAATACCAATTGGTCATCTCAACTGAAAGCAAGTAAAAGTTCGTATATAGATTGACCTCCTTCATTGTGTAAAAGTTCGTATATAGATTGACCTCCTTCCCCATTTCCTCTGTCCACAATCATCCTATATAATATAAGGCTAATATGAAAATCAACTGAATGGCAGAATGACAGGTCGCTATGATGCACACTGAGCACCAGGGGGCAGACACTCAATGCAGGAGCTGCCCTCTAGTGGTCAGTGAGCTCCCACAGGGGGAGTGCCTCTTAGCTAGAAGCCACGCTCATGGCTGGCGAGCACAGTGGAATGGCAGGAGCCTTTCCCACCTCCACGGCAGCCATAAGGATGTCCAACTGTTCGCTTAGGCCTGGTCCCTGAGTGCTCTGGGACTGGGAGAGGGTGCAAGCTGGGCTGAAGAACCCCCACCTCCTGAGTGCATAAATTTTGTGCACTGGGCCTCTAGTACATTTATAAAGAGAGAAAAGAAATACAATAAACTGGCTGGACTAGGAATATTGGATGTTTTGATAATGTTAATTGGTTTTTATGCCCTCTGATAGTTTATAATTTCTTTAAGATGTAATTATAAAATGTAAACTATTAAATTATACTGTACTTAAGATTCTAAGCAATCTTGAAGCATAATGTCATTTACATAAAGTAGTAATTTAATTGTAACTGATAGAATACTAACTTATATTCAGGAATATGCAAGCTTTATGGTGTGTTATGCAGATAGCATAGTCTTGTACCATATATATATATATATATATATATATATATATATATATATATATATTATATCATATTACCTGATACATTATATGTCTTATTAATTATTTATTAATTTGAGTGAAGTTGTAGACAATCATGAAGAAATCTTCAACTGTAGTTACCCCCTTAAAAAAATCACTCAGGAAACATTTACATTAGAATAGACACATTTTCCAATAAGATTTTTATTTTTTGTGTTCTTCTTGTCTATAGATATATTTTTAAAGGATAAATCCTGATGATCCTGATGATCAGCCTAAAATAGAAGTTTATTTTTATTATCTTCAATAGTGATCCAAAGAGGGTGGAGGTTTTAAAAATATGTACCTGCATATTTTTGTGTGAGTAACATTTGTTGGAACTATAGCCAAATAAAACACAAAATGCAATAATTCAGAAATATGAAATACAGGTTTAAAAAATGACTGTATGAGTAAACGTAACAGATAAGTGGTTAATATTATAAAGGGCACAGAAAAGACTTAGAATATCAACAAAAATTTACCAAATCCTTAAAATTAGACAAAACTAAGCATTGTCCATAAAGACATTAAGTGATATTTAATATTATAAATAGTCAAAGAAATGTGAATTAAAATACAAAGCCATTGTTATCTGTTAAATAAAAAAAATTAAAATATTGATAATCCTGAATATTGTGAAGCAAGGCCTCTCATTCACCACTCATGGGCACACTTCTTCTGGAAAGCAACTTTACAATATGAATTAAGAAATGTTCAGATTTTTTCCCTCAACATTCCCATCTTTAGCAATTTGCCTTAAACAATTAATTAAAGATATGTATAAGCATGTTCATGTGAAGATGAAAGATTAGAACCAATCTAACTTCCAATACAGGGATGATTATTTATAATGGCCCATTCAATAAGGGCCATGTCTTGCAAGCCACGTTTTGAAGATGAATTACTGATCTGATACACCATTTGCTCTACAGTTTCAAATAGAAAAAATAAAATATAGGTAAGTCCAAATACAATAAGGTCTCAATTTTAAATACAGAATGGGGCAAAAGTAGGTTTACAGTTGTTCATATGGAAAATAATAATAAATAATAATGCAGAAATAACTCTGTACTTCACTACTTATACCTACTTTTGCCCCATCCTGTATATGTAAAGAAAGATACAGATAGATAGATAGACAGATAGTTAGATTAAGGAACTGGGCAGATATATACTAAGATGTAATCAGTTCTTAATCATAGGAAATAGGATTAAAATTATTTAACTTTTCCTCTTTTCATTTTTCTATATTCCCAAATATTTCTTTTATTTTTAAAATCATGCAAAAGTTATTTACCAAATATAATTTATAAAATGTCTATTTGCTCTATTTTAAAATTTAGCAAAGATTATTTATAAAAGCAAATAATGTGTATTATTGATAAACCTATAAAGCAATAGAGATTACTTTACATTGCTAGTGAAGCTTGGGATAAAGAAGTAAATTAGAAAAATTTATGGGTATAAATCTAGAAATGTGTAAAATTTGTTTCAATAAAGTTTATTTTTTTAACCTACCAATTCAATTAATTGGTCATTCTCTTAAAGACATAAAAAATGCACTGAAAGAGGAGAAACCAAGATGGCGACATAGGTGGACACCTAAACTGCTGCCTCACACAACAATTTCAAAACTACAACTAAAAGACAGAATGGACACTATCCAGAACCACAGGAAAGCTGGCTGAGTGAAAATTCTACAACTAGAAGTAAAGAGAGGGACTCATGAAGACTCAGAGGAGCTGTAAAATGTTGAGGTATGGAGACACGCTCCTGGAGACGAAGGGTAGAGGAGGGTCTGTTTGGCTTCCTCTAGCAGAAGGGAGATGAAAAATCCCGACTGCACTGAACCCCACTTCTGACTGCACTGAACCCCAGTTGCAGGTGAAACTCATACGGGGGAGTCTGGATTGTTGTGAAAAGGAAGGAGTGCAGGGAAACTTAGGGGAGCCGCAAAAGACAGAGGTCTAGGGGTGAGTGAAAGTGCACACAAAAGTGCTCACAAAAGTGCGCACAAAAGTGTGCATACAGAGCGCTGACTGCTGATTGTGTTGCTGGCTTTCTCTAGTGGGAGGAAAACAGAGCTTCCCAACAGCACTGAAATCCAGGTCCGACTGCACTGAATCCCAGTTTTGGGCGAGACCCTGGGGACCCAGATTCATATGGGTCCCTAGAGGGCACAAGAACTCAGGGGAACTGTAAAGGCAGAGATCAGGAGGCTCATGCACGTGAAAGGCAGAGGTCTGGAGGCAAGCACGCATGTGCACAGAGAGGGCTGCAGAGATTACCCAGAGGCACTGAGACCTAGGGTTTGCCATGTAAAGAAGGGCTGATGGGAAGCCAAAGCTGTCTGCTTAGCCCTGAGGCACCACCACATCCAAGCCCAGTGCAGAGGCTGTTGCAATCTTGCAAGTTTTAAGGCTGAGTCCAGTGCAGAAGTTCTCTGGGCACAGACACAGCTCATCCTCACAACCAATTGGCTTGGAGGTCAATTCCCCCCAGTGATACCAACAACAATCAAGAATTAACTACAACACAGTTCAAGACTGTACACACAGTTCATAAAGGGGTGCACTAAGAGTGTCCACCTCAGGTAACTCAGGAAGCAGAGCTACTGGGCCACATAGGACACTTAGCACAAAAAGCTACTCTACTAACTCAGGGAAGCAGTAAAATATGTGGGGACAAAGGAACAGATCACAAATGAAAGAAATGGAGGAAAACAAATGACGGGCTATAGAGTTCAAAACCACAGTTATAAGATTTTTTAAAGAATTTCCTAGAAAATATGGATAAATGTAGTGAGATCCAAGAGGAGATGAAAAAGGACCAACTAGAGATGAAAAAGGACCAACTAGAAATTAAATACAGTGACTGAAATTAAAAATATTATACAGGAGATTCCAAGATGGCAGCATAGGTAAACACCTACAATGCTGCCTCACACAACAATTTCAAAACTACAACTAAAAGCCAGAACGAACATCATCCAGAACCACAGGAAAGCTGGCTGAGTGGAAATTCTACAACTAGAAGGAAAGAGAAGGGCTCACAGAGACACAGAGGAGCTGTAAAAAGCTGAGGTACAGAGACGCACGTGGAGAGAGCGGGTGCCTGAGTACCTGGCTGGTTTTCTCTGGCAGGAGGGAAAGGGAGACTCTAAAAGGCATTGAACCCCTTATCCTAGGACACTAAACCCCAGATCGAGCCAAAACTCATATGGGGAGAGTTTGGACTGTGAAGGGGGAGAAGTGCATGGAAATTTAGGGGAGTCGCAAAAGATCAGAAGTCTGGTGGCGCGCACAGAACTGTGCACAGAGGACCGACTGCTGATTGTGCCGCTGGCTTTCACAAGAGGGCGGGAGACAGACCCTCCCAACTGTGCCACTTCTAACTCCACTAAACCCCAGTTTCGGGCAAAACTCTGGGGACCCAGACTCGTGTGGTCCTGGAGTGCAGGGGAGCTGGAAGGGCAGCAGTCTAGAGGCACTGTGAGAGAGCGTGTGTGCTCACAGGGACCACTCCAGCAATTGCCCAATCACGTGAGACTCAGGGGCTATGGAGGGTGGGGCCGACTGGAAAGCAAGGCGGTCCCTTAAGCCCCGAGACTCCACCCATCCCAAGCTCAACAGAGAGGCTTTTGCACTTTTGCAAGTCTGGTATCATAAGGCTGAATCCAACATAGGAGTTCTCCCAGCATAGTGAAAATACCGAGACAAGGGAAGGGATCACAAACAAAAGAAATGGAGGAAAACAAACGACTGGATATAGAGTTCAAAACCATGCTTATAAGGTTTTTCAAGAATATCCTAGAAAAGTTGGATAAAGTTAGCAAGACCCAAGAGGAGATGAAAAAGAACCATCTGGAGATGAAAAAGAAACAACTAGAGATGAAAAGGAACCATCTAGAGATGGAAAAGATTCAACTAGAGATGGAAAAGGACCAACTAGAGATGAAAAAGGACCAACTAGAAATTAAACATACACTGACTGGAATAAAAAATATTATACAGAGACCTAACAGCACACTAGAGGAAGGCAAGAATCAAGTAAAAAATTTGAAATATAAAGAATCAAAAAACACTCAACTGAAAAAAGCAAGAAGAGAGAAGAATCCAAAAATGTGGAGATAACGTAAGGAGCCTCTGGGACAGCTTCAAGCATACCTACATCAGAATTGTGGGGGTACCAGAGGAAGAGAGAGAGCAAGATTCTGAAAACCTATTTAAAGAAATAATGACTGAAAACTTACCCCACCTGGTGAAAAAAATAGACTTACAATTCCAGGAATCACACAGAACCCCATATAAAAGGAATCCAAAGAGGACTAAACCAAGACACATCATAATTAAAATACCAAGAGCAAAAGAAAAAGAGAGAATATTAAAAGCAGCAAGAAAAAAACAGTCAATTACCTACAAGGGAGCACCCATACAACTGTCAGCTGATTTCTCAACAGAAACGATGCAGGCCAGATAGGAGTGGCAAGATATATTCAATGTGATGAACAGCAAGAACCTACAACCAAGAATACTCTATGCAGCAAAGCTATCATTCAGAATTGAAGAGCAGTAAAGAGCTTCACACATAAGAAAAAGCTAAAGGAGTTTATCAACTCCAAACCAGTATTATATGAAATGCTGAAAGGTACTCTTTAAGGAGAGGAAGAAGAAAAAGGTAAAAGACAAAAAAATTATGAACAACAAATACCTATCAACGAGTGAATCTAAAAATTAAGTGAATTAAAAATTTGATCAATAGAATAAACTGGTCAATATAATAGAATCAGGAGCACAGAATGGAAGTGGATTGATAATTCTCAAGGGGAAAGAGGTGAGGGGTATACAGGGAGAGACTGGACAAAAATCATACACCTATGGATGAGGTCAACAGGAGGGAGGTAAGGGTAGAGGGGAGCTATGGAGGGGAAAAAAGAGAAACAAATGTAATAATCTGAATAATAAAGATTTAATTAAAAAATATTATATAGAGACCTAAGAGCAGACTAGAGGAATGCAAAAATCAAGTCAAAGATTTGAAATACAAAGAAGCAAAAAACACTTCCCTGAAAAAGCAAAAAGAAAATATAATCCAAAAATGTGAAGATAGTGTAAGGAGCCTCTGAGGCAACTCCACATCAGAATTGTGGTGATGCCAGAAGAAGAGAAAGAGCAAGATACTGAAAATCTTTTTGAAGAAATAATGACTGAAAACTTCCCCCACCTGGTGAAAGAAATAGACTTACAAGTCCAGGAAGATCACAGAACCGCAAAGAAAAGTAATCCAAAGAGGACCATACCAAGACACATCATAATTAAAATGCCAAGAGCAAAAGACAAAGAGAGAATATTAAATGCAGCAAGAGAAAAACAGTTAATTATGTACAAAAGAGCACCCATATGATTGTCAGTTGATTTCTCAACAGAAACTATGCAGGCCACGTGGCGGTGGCAAAAAATATTTAAAGTGTTGAATAGCAAGAACCTACAAACAAGATTACTCTACCCAGCAAAGCTATCATTCACAATTGAAGGGCAAATAAAGAGCTTCACAGATAAGAAAAAAACTAACGGAGTTCATCAACACCAAACCAGTATTATATGAAATGCTGAAAGGTATTCTCAAAGAAGAGGAAGAATAAGAAAATGGTAAAGGTAAAAATCATGAACAACAAATATATATCTATCAACAAGTGAATCTAAAAATCAAGTGAATTGAAAATCTGATGAACAGAATAAACTGGTGAATATAATAGAATTAGGGGCATATAAAGGAAGTGTACTGATAATTCTCAGGGGGAAAGAGTTGAAGACGGTCCAGGGAGAGACTGGACAAAAATCATACACCTATGGATGAGGACTATGGGGGTTTGGGGAGGTAATGGCAGAGAGTGGGCACCAGGTGGAGGGGAATTATTGGAGGAAAAAGAGGAACAATTGTAATAATCTGAACAATAAAGATTTATTAAAAAACTGCACTGAAAGATTTATATACATGAATGTTAATTGCAAAACATTTCGAACAATTCAACACTAACAGTAAAGGAATCCTATCTAATAAAGAGGGAATATGCTAGTTGACTGTCACACCCTTATAAAGATGGTGGCACCCACAGCCAATAAGAAGAAAATATACTATTTGACTGCGATGCTCTCAAAGATGGTGGTGCCCACAGCAGCATCCAATTTCCTCAGCCCTGCTGGGGTGGCAGGCACACTAGGTTTGCGCTGTCTGCAGTGGCAGCAGCAGACATGTGATGAGAGTGTTGCCTTCCCCTGATTGCTGCATCACCTCTTGTTCCTGAGGGCTCCCAAAGTGTGAGAGGGGGCAGGCAGAGTGGAGGGATCCCCTGCCTCCAGTGCATGAATTTTTATGCACTGGGCCTCTAGTGGTTAAGTAAAAAATAGTAGATTCATTTGTTGGTCATTCATTAGAAATCATATTGTCAAAAATTATTCAATGAGATAATGATAATTATGGAATTATATTAAGTAAAAAGATAGACTACAAAATAGAAGTAGGAAAGTATTTTTAAATAAATGTTTAAATAATGGAAGAAAATACTTCAGAATATATTTACTAGTCCTTTCTGGATAGTGAAATTATAGGTAATTTACAAAAATCTCATTATAATTTTTGTTTTTAAAAGCACACATATAAATATAAAAAAGCAAAACCAACATTTTTAAACCTCTTTCAATGATTTAAATGATATCTCTGAATTCCTTAGCATGTCATCTAGGCCTAATGCTAATCTAGACTCTAATACTAATCTCCAGACGCACTCCCCACCATCACCCAATGGCACTTTGTGATACAACCAAGCTGATGATTTTGCAGTTCTCTTAGCCAGTTGGGTTCTCCTGTTGCAGGCCTTTGTGTTAAGTTGTTTTGCTTCTAAGAATAATTTCCAATCTTTTTAAAGCCTTCCTAGTTAATGATTAAATAAACACACCAAACATTAGATTATGTATCACCTTCTAGGGAAGCTTTCCAGATCCTTTCATATAGTTAAATGCCTTTTCACTCTACTACAATATTACAGTCTATTTTACTCTCTTAGAGCACTTATCACATTGTTTTAAGATTATTTTTTGTTGTTGGATTATTTCATTAGTATATAAAGCCTTGAAAAAGTAGGATGAGGGTCTTCTACGTACCCTATAGCAGCTTTTAGGTATGTAGGTACTCAATTATAGGAATTCAAATAGTTTTGAATTAATGGATTACCGATTACACACAGTTTAAATTCATAAATGCACAGTCACCCATCAAACCAATTACTAGCAAAACCAAGTCACAGGGATTCATTATTCTATTAGAATTTTTTGCAATATGAATTACTTTACCAGCCCATGCCATATTTATCAGTGTCACAGAGCTCTTTATCTGTATCAGCTTATTGAAGCAGATGGGCTAAACAGGGTACAAGTAAAAACTAACGACTTTTCCTCACTCCTGCTTCTGCAAAGCTTGCTCAGTGGACCCTTGTCTTCTTGCCCCTGGGAAAAGTACTGACATAGCCTAGAGCATTGGTTCTCAACCTGTGGGTCGCGACCCCTTTGGGGGTCAAACGAGCCTTTCACAGGGGTTGCCTAAACCCATCGGAAAATGTAGTAATGTAGTTTACTGTTGTCATATTAAAACTGTTACCCATGCTACACCATGCTTCAAGACAAAATTACATTTATTTGTAATTAGAAATAAATATTTCAGACTATCTAATTGTGATTATCACTATGCTTTAATTATATTCCATTTGTAACAATGAAAATACATCCCGCATATCAGATATTACATTACGACTCATAACAGTAGCAAAATTGCAGTTATGAAGTAGCAACAAAAATAATTTTATGGTTGGGGGTCACCACAACATAAGGAACTGTATTAAAGGGTCGTGGCATTAGGAAGGTTGAGAACCACTGTCCTAGAACTTTCATCTTCTTTCTCAGATAATATAACAAGTCATCTTTCAGATGGTAGGAAGTCCAGTCAGCGTGATGTCAAAATGCCAAATTCTCAACCTACTTGAAACTTCTCCTTCCTACTAGTTCAGGTCTTATTACTCAACCAATTTCAAACCTCTTCCAGTGATGAGGTTTAATTTAGTCAGAGATCTGCAGTGTGAAGAAAAGGTGATGTCAGTTTCCTCTCATTTTCTTTTTGTCTTCTCTCTTGCTGCTACTGGGGGCCCTCAAGGGTTAGCACCAGAGAGGGAGGAGCATGAAAGTTGTCCTTGCTGAGGACTGTTAGGATCTGTGTTCCTGGTTTCCAGGGCTCATGGATTCCAAGTGCTGATTCTTTCTCTTAGGGGTTGTTTGAGGATTTATTGTAGACCCTATCTATCGCAGAGGTTTAATCAACAGTCCTTAGCCTAGGTGATGACTTTCCTAACTGGCTATCTGTGTCCAGCTTATGCTCTCAGCTTCTGCATCTGATGATTTACCTCCAGCCTTTAACTTGCTAAGATAATTTCCCTGGCAAGACATGCTCTTAGGCAAACTCATTTTAGAGCCTGGTTAACCTTCTGCAGGTGACATCTGTCTATGACACACACACACACAAACACACACACACACACACACTACACACAGAAACACACTTCTCTCCATATGCAAACCCCTCCCATGGCAGTCCTTTGTGCTCTGACAAATCCTTATCTTTAGCCATAACCTCTTTCCTTTAGATACTTCAGGGTGTGAGTCAAATGTTAATCTCTTATTCTACAAATTCATGCTCTTCATGTGGTTTTCTCTAAGGTCCCTTTACTTGGCTTGACTTCCTCTCCTTCCCTGTTTGTCACACATCAACAACACTCTCCAAAGAAATCCTCACTATTGGCCTATTCAACCATAGAATACATTCTTGGCTTCCCCATATAGCCTGGAAGTGATTGATGGGCTAATGCTAGAGGAACCAGTTTCACAACCCTTTGATATGCCTGCACATGTGACCTAGCACCTTATTTTAGTACATGAATGTGGATTATTCTCTGCCTTTGGGGTCTTTGTCTAAACTCTAGATAGGAAAAGTTACATTTAGCATCCTGCTACATAAACTGTCTTCCCAATTACATGTTGGTATTTTTAGTGACAGCTACTCTTATGAATAATTATTCAATCAGGAGTGCTATGAAAGCAGAAGTGACAAATATATATTACAACTAAAACCCACATAACCAATGTGCGCAGCAAGGAAAAATAATTAGTAAATTTTAACATTCTGCCTTTGTCTATATTTCTATTGTTCATGATGATTGTGAAAGTAAAGCCTTTTGTCCTGGTTGTGGTTGAGAACGTATAAGCATTTCCTGATTGTTATCTGTGAAAGTATGTGGAAATAAATAAATTCACTTTATGAAAGGAAAAATCAGAACAAAAACTTGTGGGAAACAGCTTATTTTTGAAATGATGGGGAAAATAATAATGCAGTAGAGATAGTAATGTTTATCATATGTCACATGGGCTTCTCCACCTTTTCCAACCTCTCTTTGCAATTGGATTGTGGGAATGTGACTAATTTTGGTGAAAGGGCAGTTAAAAGTTGCCCATGCTCTTTCTTCTCTTGTGAGGGTTCATCATGAGAAGGCAGCATTGCAAGATGGCAAAATGCCCATTCTAGACGATACCTAAATGAATCTGAAGAGCAGAGCTGCCTACTAATAAGCATTAGCAGTGTAGTATAAACAAGAAATAAATCTTTCTTGTGCTAAGCTAGTAAAACATGAGGTTTATTTGTAACCACAGATATCATATCCTAAAGGAATTAGTTAAAATTGACCTGTGTGCCTTCCTTGTATTTATACCTGCCACTTCCCTCTTTTACCTTACTCTTGACAATGCATTTGCCTTATCTCTTTCTCATTTATGGTTTTTACTCTCTCAGACTTTAATTATCAAGTTCTGCCAAAATTCTCTTGAACCATTCATGATTATATAATTTTACACACTACCCTGCCACGCTGTTTACCACTACTACTACTTCTCCTGAACTCGTAGGCTGACAGTTAAGGTCCTTTGCATTAATTTTGGCCAATCTTTGTCATCATAAATCTTATTTCTGTAAATGTTCCTGCTGCTTCAAAGCAGACTGATTCTCCACCCTTTTATGCTTTTGCTTATATCAGGTGCTCTCTGGTCAGTCTGTCCAAACAGTGGCCACCCTTTGAGCCCAGCTCAGGGGATCATCCTCCTGGAGGCCACCTGCCCTATGCCTGAGTGATCTTCAATCTGCTGAACTCCTGCGACGTACTTCCAAAAGCACTTATTTAATTGCTAACCTGTGTACTGTTTTTCCCCCTCATTTTATATTTTTAAAATCTGTCAAGGAAATTATAGTTTTTGTCTTCAATCCATTCAAACTCTAAGGAATAATCATTTCATCAATGCTGTGATTTTATTTTCATCCTCAAGAAATAAAGAATCTAAATAAAATCTAATTTTTTTCATCTTAAACATCAATCAATGATTTGGAAAAGGTAGGAGCCTGTAAAATAATACTGAGCTTTAAGTGCTCACTACTAAGTCTTATCTATTAATTATGAACATAGTTTTTCTTTAATTGCTCTATTAGATAACTTAAATTTCAATCTTGTCAAGGGAGTTCACGAATTGACCTAAGTAAAGCCGAGGGCTATGAGCTCATTTAAAATTAATTTATATCACTCTGGCGAGTGTGGCTCAGTTGGCTGGGCAACATCCTGTGCCAGTTCCATTCCAGGCTGGGGCATGTGCATAGATTCTGGGCTGTATCCCTGGTAGAGGGCATATAGGAGGCAGCTGATTGATGTTTCCCTCTCACATCAATGCTTCTCTCTCTCTCTCCCTCCTTTTCTCCCTGTTTCTTCTCTCTCTAGAAAAGTCAATAAAAATATTAAAAAACAATTCATCTGTAGCAATATACTAAGTAAGCAAATATTACAGGTTGAATTGTATATCCACAAAAGATTTGTTGAAATCTCAATCTTCAGTACCTCAGAATGTGACTTTATTTGGAAATAGAACAGTTGTAGATGTAATTAGTTAAGATACAGTTAGACTGGAGTAGGATACGCCTTTAATCCAGTATGACTAGTCTCCTCATAAGGCAGAAAATACAGAGTAATGTGAAGATACAGACAGAGATTGAAGTAATACATCTATAAGCCAAGGAATGTTGAGGATTGTCAGCAACCAGCATGGAACAGATTGTCACTCAGAACACTTGTAAGGAACCAACCCTATCAAAAACTTGATTCTGGCTTCTGCTGTCCAGAAGTTGAGAGAATAAATACATGTTGTTTTAAGCCACTTAGTTTGTGGTATTCTGTTAAGGTAGCTCTAGAAAGCTCATATACCAAGTAGTCCATATAGCTACATTTAATTGTAAATACTACATCACAGAAGGCAGCAAACTATGGACAACATATCAAATCCTACTCTATCTATTTTTATAAATAAAAGATTATTGAAACACACTCATAACATTGTCATGGCTGCTTGTATACTCTAATGGCAGACTTGAGTAGTTGTGAAGAGATCATTTGGCCTAAAATATTTACTGTCTGGCCTTTTACAGAAAAATAAAATTGCCAATTCTTGCTATATCTTACTAACCCTTTAATTAAAAAACTGAAAATGTGTAACAGCCTAATTGTAGATTTTTATTTAGCTTTCTGAAATCCATTTTCATTATCTATGTTAGTCCGAATAGGCTATGGTAAAGTAAAAAATTCTCCAAAATCTCACTGATTTACATGGCAAATGTTTATTTCATTCATGTAATGTCCACTATGACCTTTGCATTCATGGAAATTCTTTTCTTCTATTGATATAATTGTTCCCCTTCCCATTCTTGTATATACCTCTTGTCTTCATCTCTTATTTGGAACAATATTTCTGCCTGAATCAGTGCTTCCCAAGTAGATATTCTTTTGGATATCAAATAAGTGCTTGTTGCCTCACATAATTTTTCACTTAAAGAAGCACTTTATGACTTCTCTTTGGTATACCCCAATTGCCACTATCACTACTCTTATACTTTATGGCCATTATTAAGTAAAATAAAGCTTACTTGAGCCCAAGCACCATGATACCATTACAATTGATCTAATGATAGAAATGGCAGCATGGAGACACTTCACAAAGGGGGGATTCATGTCCTGGGAGGGACAGTGTGAGGCAGATCATCATGAGGCAGAACAGTTTGAAATTTAAAAATTTATGAATTGTTTATTTCTGGAACTTCCCATTTAATATTTTTGGACTGAAAATGACCAGGGGTAACTAAAACCTTGGAAAGTAAAACTATGGGTAAAGAGCAGTTACTATAATTATGATTGGAAGATTCCTCAATTGTAGTAGAATAATAAAATACATTTTAGTAGCTAAAAAGATTTAAAATCCAGGGCTCAACAAATGTCTGAAGCAATCTAGAATCCCTGTTTCTGATGTACCTTAGCAATTTTTTTCTTTTACTTTCACTATCAGGAAGCTCAGATTGTAATGTACAGCCCAATTTGCATGAACTATATCTTAATGCCTTCTATTTATTTTGCAAATTTCTCCTAATACTTTAAATTTCATATTGATGTGGTATATTTTTATGGTTGTGAACATTAATATTTAATTTTTAGTTTTATTTTGCAATTATAGTTGACATTCAATATTATTTTATATTAGTTTCAGGTGTATGTTTTAATTATAATTTGCCTAAATTCCATTATGGAAGTTAATGCAATTTGTTTAACATTATTTCAGTGTTTATTGAGCACTTACTAACTATTAGATCTTCAGATAGAAAGATAAGTGAAACATAGCCTCTGTTCTCAAATTATGAGCTCACAAATACAGAAATAACTAAATATGCAAAAAAATACATAGCCCAAACCTAGTTACAAATATAAAGTTTAGAATCATGCATTGATCAAATATATTCTTCAGTTGTTAAGAAATTGACGGATTTTCCATCTTAGTTTGTAACCAGAGAATTGCCCAAGTCAGAGGGAGCTCTCCCCTCCTTGGCTCTTCTCATACTCATATGAAACAATTTGGACCAGTGACAGAAAGCAGTGCTAAAGCAAAGCAAGTGAATTTATGAAGAATATACTTGGCATAAAGCACAAGTGGACAACTCAGCTAATCTGAGTGTCCTGCCTAGTGGGGGTTCCAAGGTTTTATGTTCTTCCCCCTATAGGTTTCAAGGTTTCCCTGATGGACAGACTACATTTAAAGATCCCCTTTTTCCATTGTTGAAGTTTTCTCCAGAATTTATGAGAACATCTGGTAGTTTTATTTTGTCAAGTCCCAAGATTGTAGACTTCTTTGTTGAGTAGGTGAGATAAACTCCTCTCCATCCTCCCCCTCCGTCTGCCTTACTAGCTATCTATCCTGCCTAGCAAAAACAGAATAGTTAGATACTCAGAGATATTTGTTGAGTGAATGAATAAGTCAAAGCTGGTTAGAAAAATAATAAGTCTAAGATATAAATAAATAATAAAAAATAAATACAATTTTAGAAAAAACACTATTAAATGTTAAAACTCTGGGAAAGATATAACTAACTCTGAAGTGATCTCAAGAGAGACAGAACATGGAGTTCTCATGTCCTGCCTGTCCGTTAGTGTCTATAGGATGAGCAATTGTGGAGTGCAGACCACTTCATAGCATTACTAGTACAGCCTCATCTGCCTTGAGCATGTGATATGAAATCTAGAGAAAGCTCTTTGAGCAAACTAAAGATTTCATCCTCAGATCACATTCAACTACATTACTATATCAGACATTGGCACACATTCCTTGATCTGCTATTTCACGAAAACCTACCATGTGAACGATCCAATGAGATGAATAAAAAAGTAATTCAGACTGAAGTGATTGTCCTGACCAATTGGGTTACTGTTATTGCATACTTTTACAAAAACTAGTGATTTCTTACAAATATGTGAAGCATGCTAAGAGTGGATTTGGGAAAAAAAAGTATTTATGGGACATGACGCAGAATGCTTACAAATTAGCTACTGCTGAAAGCACAGGCTCTGATATAGTCAAGAGTATCCTATATCTTTTAAAAACAAACAATGGAGTTCTTCCTGACCTGTAAGACAATGAAAAAGGAATTATACATTAGGTATTCCACAGTCCTACAGCTCATTTTCTGAAAGATCTTCCTGTACAAAGTACATAGCTTTGTTTTTTCCTATCTTATCTGGAGAATGGGGAATGTTAAGGCAAAGAAAGCAAAGAGCTTTGCAAAGTTATTGAAGATTGAGCTAAGTTGAGTTTCTCCTTCCTCCGCTTGTTGTTAAAACTGTCCATGGTACAAAGAGTGTTCTTTATGACACTGATTTCAACTTGTAAATGTGTTGCAAACTTGGGTAAGTCTTGTTAGAGCAGTACAATCATATTTGTTCAATAAAAATAAATAAGGATTGAAGATATTCAGGCAAACAAAAATCATCTTAATAAATCAGATTTAACCCAGTTCCCATCTCTCTCAAATTCCTAAAGCCTTTGCTGAAATGCAATATTGTAGTTTATCTTAACCATCAGTGAGCAGCCAGGTATGTTCACAGTGCATTCAAATACCTGGAACCTGGTCCAACTCTTCTTTGAAGAAACTTGCAATGGAGGATGATTGAAAAGATGAGAGGGTTAGGATTTAACCTCTGACTATACCTTAACCTATATTGCATCAAAGTTTCACTGATCCTAATTTGAGGCACTAAAATCCAAGAAAAGATTAATATTAAATGAATCACTGTTCAAAAAAATAAAAGATTAATACAGGCTAGGAACACCTCAATGTTACTTCTGGATGAGTTTTTTATAATGTGCCCAGCATTGGGTGATGGTAAGTAACCAGGTTAGAGCCTTCTTCCTCTGTGGCCTTTTTCCTGCACCCCCAGGTTGGAAGAAGATTCAGATAGGGTCTCTTTCACTCTGTAGGTGAAAAGGCATTAGATCTTCTGATTTTCCACATTATAGTTTATTTCTATGATCTTTCTATGATCTTTATGAGAATGCTTTTAAAATTCTGTTTATAGAGAAACCAAGATGGTGGCAAAGGTAAACACATTAACTTGCTGCCTCACACAACCACTTCAATACTACAACTAAAAGACAAAACGAATATCATCCAGAACCACAGGAAGGCTGGCTGAATGGACATTCTACAACTAGAAGAAAAGCGAAAAGTACACTGAGACTCAGAGAAGCTGTGGAAGCAAAGTACAAAGGTACAGAGGCGCGCGCATGGAAAGGGCTGACAACTGAGAATGCAACTGTTTTTTTCAATCAGGAGGGAGAAATAAGCTCCTGACTGCTCTGAACTGCAGCTCCGGGTGAGACTCTGAGGACCCAAACTCATAGGAGGAGAAACTGGACTGTGGCATCGGGCAGAACTCTAGGGCAGCTTTCTCTCAGAGGTGCTTACAGTGATTACTGAGGGACCCTGAGACCCTGGGCCCTCTTAAGGAAGGGCTGATGGAAAGCCAATACTGTTTGTTCTGCTCTGAGACCTGGCCCCACCCAAGCTGTGCGAAGGAACTTTTGCATATAAATGGCCTGGTCCTTTGAAATCTAAAATTACCTAACAAACTGCAGCTGAATCAGAGAGACACAGAACATCCAAAAGAAGGCCCAAGGCTCTATAGCAGCTTGCATTGCTTCACAGCTGGGCCTCTTCTGGGCACCTCCAAAACCCAAACAAAGAAGAGAAATCTGCAGATCTCTCCATAGCTCCTGCTGGGTGGCTTTAGGCAGAGGCTAAATTAGCACCTTCTTGGAGATCCAAGAGCCAGGGTACCCAGTGGTCAGAGTGGGACCATCCAGATTTATAAGGGACACACTCAGTGGGCAGATTCAATGAGCACCAAAACCCCACTGGAGCAAGTCTTGCCTCATAACGGTGTCTCCAGTACAGCAGTTCCCCCATTGTAGACACAGCTGATCCTCAGAGCCAATTGGTCTGCAGATCAATTCCTCTCAGTGATACCAACAACAAACAAGGTTTAACTAAAACAAGACTATGCACACAGCCCACAAAGGGGTGCACCAAGAGTGTCCACCTCAGGTAACTGGGAAGCTGAGCCACTGGACCCCATAGGACACCTAGCATACAAAGCCACTCTATCAACTCAGGGAAGCAGCCAAAATACGAAGACACAGAAATAGGTCATAAATGAAAGAAATGGAGGATATAGAGTTTAAAACCACGGTTAGAGAAATCCGAAAATGGCGGCAGAATAGACAGATGCATCTGGAGCCTTGTTGCTGGGCAGAGGAAGAGAGAGCAGCTGAGAGTCGCACTGGGAGTGTTTGTTGGCAAGTTAAAAGTCAGTTATCCTCCAAGAGAAGGTGGGGACTGCTGGACAGGGCTTCCCTGACCAGGCAGCCCCACTGCCCCGGGGTTTTTGTCTGCCGGAACCACCAGCGCAAATGCAGAGACCACACCATCTTGCAGAGGGAGGTGGATGTCTGCGGCAGTCTGAAAGCTGCAGCTGAGGCATCCACAGAGCAGCCATGGGACCCAGAGCACTGCTCTCCAATTGGCGCAGACACATGGACTCAGAGGAGCTCCACATGGAAAGGTCAGATTTTGCCTGGGATAAGGTGAGGTCTCCTGTCCCACAGAGCAGAGATGCGCACACTGTGGGACCCGGGCTGCAGAAAGGCTGCTTCTGGAGAGGTCCACAGATGTGGGGCAGGGTGTGATCCCTAGGTGTGGAGGCAGACTCTCAGAGCTGTTGACGAAGAGGAGCTCTAGAAAACAGCTCATTTTGATCTGAGGCAGAGGGACAGCCTGGGAGTTATTACAGTGTCCCGGCTGCTCGAATCCCCACAAACCAATATTGAGAACCACAGAGTAGCAGGATCTAAGCACAGCCTAGAGAGGTCCTGTGCTTAGTCTCAGAGGTCGGTTCCGAAACACTGCCAGCTAGTGGATGACACACAAAGTGACTCTCGCATAACCACAAAGGAATAAAGAGATTAAGACCTCAGCAGTGGAACACAGGGAACTGCAGTACCCGCCCGACTGGAAAACAGGAGTGCCAAGCAGAACAATAGTGGAAGTGAATGACCTCCATTACTGCCCATTCTATTTTTTTTCTTTATCTTTTTTTTAAATTTTAATTTTATTTTTTACTTTTGCATATTTTAATTAAAAAACTATTTTTTTTCTTTCCTCTTCAATTGATTTTACCTTTTTAACTATTACATTTTTGTTTTCAACTAGTATTATTACTACTACTATTTTACCTTTTTGGAAAAAAAATTGTCATTTGTTTTCTATTTATTTTACTTCGGGATTAGAGTTCTACATTCTATTTTAATCTTTCCTTTAGCATAATTGTACTCTATCTCAACACTCTCCTTCTAACTTTCCCCATTTTGTTGTCTTGTTTCTTTTTCCCTTTTACAACTTTAGATTCTCCTTATTCTTTCTCTTTACCTGGTTAAAATTTCACCCCACTTCTATATCGAATTTCAAACACCCTACTCCAAGTCCATACAAACCTCTTTCTTCTTGTCTTCACTATCCAAAATGTTGTTTTTCTCTATTTACTTTTGTTGCTGTTTGCCTGAATGGTGATTATATCGATTTTTTGTACTTTTTTTATGAGATTGTTTTAGCTTATTCTAATTGTTTTATTTTGCTTTTTGTTTCCTTTCTTTTGGTTTGTTTTTTACCTCTCTTTTTCCTCATCTCCTTTGATATTAGTTATTTGTAGTTTGTATTAATCTACAAGTACTTGTTGCCGGCATTTGTTGGGATTAATGGCTGTTCTATTGGAGTTTTCTTCTCACATCTATATTTTGTTCCCCCTTTCCCTCTTATTCTCTTTCTTTTCCCTCTTTTTTCTCTTTCTCTTTTCTTCTTCTTCTTCTTCTTCTCCTTTTTATTTTTAATTTCTTTTATTATTTATTTATTTATTTTTTCTACCTTCTCCCAATTTGATTTTGGCACTTCTTTCTCTTCTTTTTTCCTCATTTTCCTCTTCTTTCTCTATTTACCCCTAATTTGTCTTTCATTGGTAGTCACCTTATTTCTGGTAATTAACATCGTGAATACATTTCTGTTCAGTGTTTTGGGTGTTGTACCTGGTCGTGTTGTGGTTTGTGCCTGTGAATCAACATAGGAGAGAGAACCACATAACCAGACACCCGGAAAAGAAAGAACATGGGCAGATGAAGAAACAGCCCGCATATGACATAAAGGCAGGTATCACCAGAAAAGGAAGTAAACAAAATAGAAGCAGAAATAAGCTTGGCAGAGAAAGAGTTCATAGAAATGATCATAAGGTGGATGAAAAGAATGGAAGACAAAATCGACAATGTGAGGAAATGAAGATGACACAATAGGAAATGAAGAAGAGCCAAGAGGAAATGAAGAAGAACCAAGAAGAAATGCAGAAGAACCAAGAAGAAATGCAAATAATCAAGAAGAAATGAAAAATGACATCACTGCTATAAAGAACTCAATAGAAAGCAATAAAAGTAGACTAGAAGAAGCAGAGCACTGCATCAGTGACCTATAAGACAAGTTAGGAAAAAATACCCAAGTACAGCAGCTTCTAGAAAATAAAATTAAAAAGCAAGAGGAGAGCCTAAGGGAACTTTGGAAAAACACGAAACAAAACAACATCCGCATAATTGGGGTTCCAGAAAGAGTGGAAACTGAGCAAGGAATAGAAAACCTGTTTGAAGAAATAATGAAAAAACTTCCCTAATATAGAAAAGAAAAAACCAACACAAATCCAAGAAGCTCACAGAGTCCCAAGCCAAATGAACCCCATAAAACCAACACCAAGGCACATAATAATTAAATTGGCAAACACCGATGACAAAGTAAGAATCTTAAAAGCAGGCAGAGAGAAAGAGAAAGTTACCTACAAAGGAACCCCCATAAGACTAGCTACTGATTTCTCAACAGACACTCATCCGGCCAGAAGGGAATGGAATGAAATATACAAAGTCATGCAAAGGAAGAGTGTGAATCCAAGAATACTGTACCCTGCAAGGCTTTCAATCAAAATTGAAGGTGAAATCAGAAGTTTCACAGGCAAAAAAGTACTAAGGGAATATATTACCACCAAACCAGCAATGTAAGAAATGTTAAAGGGTCTGCTGTAATAAAAAGAAAGAGGAAGTGAAGAAGGAAAAGACTAAAAGTGGCGACAGATAAGTACCTACCAATAATAACTTTAAATGTAACGGACTAAATGCTCCAATCAAAAGACATAAGGTAACTGATTGGATGAGAAAACATGATCCATATATCTGCTGCCTACAAGAAATCCACCTCAGGAAAAGAGATGCACACATATTGAGGGTGAAGGGATGGATGATGGTATTTCAGGCAAAAGGTAATGAAAAAAAAATGGGGTTGCAATACTTTTATCTGACAAATTAAATCTCAAAGTGAAGGATAAACAAGAGATAAAGAAGGCCACTTTTTAATAATAAAGGGAACAAGGTAACAATCCAAGAAGAAGAAATAACTCTGGTAAACATATACACACCCAATATAGGAACATCTAAATACATAAAAAAAAAAACTCCTGGAGGATATTAAGGGTGAGATTGACAGCAATACAATCAAAGTAGGTGACTTGAATACCCCCTGTCACCACTGGACAAATCCTTTAAACAAAAAATCAGCAAAGAAACATAAATCCTAAATGACTCACTAGACCAGATGGATTTAATTGACATCTTCAGAACATTTTACCCCAAAGCCACAGAATATACATTCTTCTTCAGTGCACATGGGTCATTTTCAAAGAGATCATATGTGGGATCATAAGAAAATTCTCTTCAAATTAAAGAAGATAGAAATCATATCAAGCATTTTCTCAGACCACAGTGGCATAAAATTGGAAATCAACTATAATAATAACAATATAAAAAAATTAAACACATGGAGACTACAAGCCTCCTGCAAAAAACAGGAAACAATAGTAATAAAATTTCTAACCCTACAACTCAAAGAACTAGAAAGAGAGCAACAAGAAAAGCCCAGTGTAAGCAGAAGGAAGGAAATAGTAAAGATCAGAGCGGAGATAAACCACATGGAGACCAAATAATCAATTCAAAAGATCAACAAAACCAAGAGCTGGTTCTTTGAAAGGATAAAAAAGATTGATGGACCTGTAGCCAGGCTCACGAAGAAGCAAAGAGAGAAGACCCAAGTAAACAAAATCAGAAATGAAAGGAGAAATAGCAACAGAGCCTGTCAAAATTCAAAAGATTGTTAAAAAATACTATGAACAACTCTATTCTAACAAATTGTACAACCTGCAAGACATGGACATATTCCTTGAAAAATATAACCTTCCAAAACTCAATCAGGAAGAATCTAAACATCTCAATAGTCCAATAACTATGGAAGAAATTGAAGCAGTCATCAAAAAGCTTCCAGCAAATAAAAGCCCAGGACCAGATGGCTACATAGGAGAGTTTTACCAAACATTCATGGAAAAATTAAAACCTATCCTCCTCAGAGTATTCAAAAATATTCAAGAAGGAACACTTCCAAACACCTTCTATGAAGCCAGAATCACCCTAATACCAAAACCAGATAAAGACAACACAATGAAAGAGAATTATAGGCCAATATCTCTCATGAATATAGACGCCAAAATCCTCAAAAAAGTCTAGCAAATCGGATCCAGCAGTACATCCGAAAGATCATACACCATGACCAAGTAGGATTCATCCCAGGAATGCAAAGATGGTACAATATCCCCAAATCAATAAATGTGATACATCACATAAACAAATTGAGAGATAAAAATCAATTGTCATATCAATTGATGCCGAAAAAGCATTTGACAAAATCCAACACCCTTTCTTGATAAATCTCTCATCAAGGTGAGAATAGAAGGATCATACCTCAACATCATAAAAGCCATATATGATAAACCCACAGCTAGCATCATACTCAATGGGCAAAACCTAAAACCATTTTCACTAAGAACAGGAACAACACAAGGATTCCCACTCTCACCTCTCCTGTTCAACATAGTACTAGAAGTATTAGCCATTGCAATTAGACAAGAAGAAGAAATAAAGGCATCCAAATTGAAAAAGAAGAAGTACAGCTGCCATTATTTGCAGATGACATGATACTGTACATAAAAAACCCGAAGGATTCCATCCCAATACTAATTGACTTAATAAATAAATTTGGCAATGTAGCAGGATGCAAAATTAATGCCAAGAAATCTGTGGCATTTCTATACATTAATAGTGAAATTACAGAAAAAGAGACTAAAAAAGCAATCCCATTTACCATTGCACCAAAAAAAATTAGTTACCTAGGAATAAACCTAACTATGGAGGTAAAAGACCTATATGAAGAAAACTACAGGACACTGAAAAAAGAGATAGAGGAAGATGTCAACAGATGGAAGAACATACCATGCTAATGGATTGGGAGAATCAACATCATTAAAATGTTCATACTACCCAAAGCAATCTATAGATTCAATGCACTACCCATTAAAATATCAACGACGTATTTCCAGACCTAGAAAGAATTCTTCAAAGATTCATCTGGAACAAAAAAAAGACCACGAATGGCTACAGCAATTCTGAGAAAGAAGAATAAAGTAGGTGGGATCTCAATACCAGATTTCAAGCTATATTACAAAGCAACTGTTCTCAAAACAGCCTTATTCTGGCACAAGAACAGACATATAGACCAATAGAATAGAATAGAGAATCCAGATATCTACGCAAGCCACTATGCTCAATGAAAGTATGACAAAGGTGGCATGAACATACAATGGAGCCAAGATAGCCTCTTCAATAAATGGTGTTGGGAAAATTGGACAGATACATGCAAAATAATGAAACTGGACCACCAACTTATACCAAATACAAAAATAAACTCAAAATGGATACAGGACTTAAACATTAGAGGGGAAACCATAAAAATACTAGAGGAATCCACAGGCAGCACAATCACAGATATATGCCGAAAGAACTTACTCACTGATTCTGTGTCAAAGGCAATGAAAGGTAAAGAAAAAATAAACAAATGGGACTACATCAAAATAAAAAGCTTTTGCACAGCAAAAGAAACCATCAACAAAACAACAAGAAAGATCACTGTATGGGAGAACATATTTGAAAATGTTATCACTGATAAAGGTTTAATCTCCAGCATCTGCAGCCAACTTATACAACTTAATAAAAGGAAGATGAATGATCCAATAAAAAATAGGCAATGGACCTAAATAGAACCTTTTTGAAAGATGACAGAAGGAAGGCCAAGAGATACATGAAAACGCATTCAAAGTCCCTAATTATCCGTGAGTTGCAAATTCGAACGACATCTTCCACCTGTCCAAATGGCAATCATTAACAAATCAACAAATGACAAGTGTTGGTAAGGATGTGGAGAAAAGGGAACCCTTGTGCACTGTTGGTGGGAATGCAGACTGGTGCAGCCACTATTGAGAACAGTATGGAGTTTCCTCACAAAACTAAAAATGGAACTCCCATTTGACCCAGCAATCCCACTCTTAAGAATATATCTTAAGAAATTACAAACACCAATCAGAAAGGATTTATGCACCCCTATGTTCATAGCAGCACAATTTATAATAGCTAAGATATGTAAACAACCTAGGTGCCTATCAGCAGATGAGTGGATCAGAAAACTATAGTACATCTACACAATGCAATTCTATGCTGCCATTAAAAAGAAGGAATTCTTACCATTTGCAGCAACCCGGATGGAACTGGAGAGCCTTATCCTTAGTGAAATAAGCCAGTCAATGAAGGATTAACACCACATGATCTCACTTATTTGTGAATAATAAAGAACATTATAAACTGATGAACAAAAGGATAGACACAGAAACAGGAAAGCATCAAACAGACTGTCAAATTACAGCAGGAAGTTTAAGGAGAGGTGGGGTAGATAAGAGATCACCCAAAGGACTTGTATGCATGTATATAAGAATATCCAGTCAAGACCGGTTTGGCTCCATGGATAGAGCGTCGGCTTGCGGACTGAAAGGTCCCAGGTTCAATTCTGGTCGGGGGCATGTACCTTGGTTGCGGGCACACCTCCACTGTGGGGCGTGCAGGAGGCGGCTGATTGATGTCTCTCTCTCATCGATGTTTCTGACTTTCTATCTCTCTCCCTTCTTCTCTGTATAAAATCAATAAAATATATTAAAAAAAAGAATATCCAATGAACACAGACAACGGGGGGTTGGGGTATGCCTGGGATGGGGGGCGGGCAATGGGGAGATATGTATACATGTAACACAATAAAAAACAACACCCACGGTTATAAGGTTTTTGAGAATTTTCTAGAAATCGCCAATAAATATAGTGAGATCCTCAAGGATATGAAAAGAGGACCAACTAGAAATTAAGCATATACTGGGAGAGCTGATCCAATATGGCAGCATAGGTAAAAACCTACACTGCTGCCTCGCAGAACAATTTCAAAACTACAACTAAAAGACAGAATGAATATCATCCAGAACCACAGGAAAGTTGGCTGAGTGGAAATTCTACAACTAGAGGGAAAGAGAGGGGCTCACGGAGACCCAGAGGGGCTGCAAAAAGCTGAGGTACAGAGATGCGCACGTGGAGAGAGTTGATGCTGGAGTTCCAGGCTGGTTTTCTTTGGCATTGAACCCCATATCCTACGACACTAAACCCCAGATCCAGCCAAAACTCATTCTGGGAGAGTTTGGACTGTGAAAAGGGAGAGGTGCACGAAATTTAGGGGAGTCGCAAAAGATCAGAGGGCTGGTGGCGGGCAAGGCACTGGTCGCAGAGGACAGACTGCTGATTGTGCTGCTGTCTTTCGAGAGTGGGCGGGAGACAGACCCTTCCAACTGTGCCACTTCTGACTCCACTAAGCCCCAGTTTTGGGTGAAACCCTGGGGACCTAGACTTGTGTGGTCCTGGAGCGCAGGGGAGCCTGAAAGGCAGAGGTCTAGAGGCACTGTGCGCATGCACAAGGACCGCTCCAGCGATTAGCCAGTCATGTGAGACTCAGAGGCCGAATCAGGCAGGGCCTACTGGAAGGCAAGGAGGTCCCTTGAGCCCTGAGACTGCACCCATCCCAAGCTCAACAGAGGGGCTTCTGTGGTTTTGCAACTCTGGTATCATAAGGCTGAATCCAACACAGAAGTTCTCCTGGCATAGTGAAAATGCCGAGACAAGGGAAGGGATCACAAACAAAAGAAATGGAGGAAAACAAACGACTGGATATAGAGTTCAAAACCAGGCTTGTAAGGTTTTTCAAGAATATCTTAGAAAAGTTGGATAAAGGTAGCGAGATTCACGAGGAGATGAAAAAGCACCAACTAGAGATGCTAAAGTTCCAACTAGAGATGGAAAAGGACCAACTACAGATGAAAAAGGACCAACTAGAAATTAAACATACACTGACTGGAATAAAAAATATTATACAGAGTCCTAACAGCAGACTAGAGAAAGGCAAGAATCAAGTAAAAATTTTGAAATATAAAGAAGCAGAAAACACTCAACTGGAAAAGCAAAAAGAGAAAAGAATCCAAAAATGTGAATATAATGTAAGGAGCCTCTAGGACAGCTTCAAGCATACCTACATCAGAATTGTGGGGGTGCCAGAAGAAGAGAGAGAGCAAGATACTGAAAACCTATTTAAAGAAATGACTGAAAACTTCCTACATCTGATAAAAGAAATAGACTTACAACTCCAGGAAGCACACAGAACCCTATATAAAAGGAATCCAAAGAGGACTACACCAAGACACATCATAATTAAAATACCAAGAGCAAAAGACAAAGAGAGAACATTAAAAGCAGCAAGACAAAAATAGTCAATTACCTACAAGGGAGTACCCATACGACTGTCAGCTGATTTCTCAACAGAAACGATTCAGGCCAAATGGGAGTGGCAAGAAATATTCAATGTGATGAATAGCAAGAACCTACAATCAAGAATAATCTATCCAGCAAAGCTATCATTTAGAATTGAAGGTCAGATAAAGAGCTTCACAGTTAAGCAAAATCTAAAGGAGTTAATCAACTCCAAACCAGTATTACATGAAATGCTGAAAGGTGCTGTTTTAGAAGAGGAAGGAGAAAAAGGTAAAAGACAAAAAATTATGAACAACAAATACATATCTATCAACAAGGGAATCTAAAAATTAAATGAATTAAAAATTTGATCAACAGAATATACTGGTGTTATTATAGAATCAAGAGCACAGAAAGGGAGTGGACTGATAATTTTCAGAGGGAAAGGGGTGAGGCGTGTACAGGGAGAGACTGGACACAAATCATACACCTATGGATGAGGTCAATGGGAGGGAGGTAAGGGCAGAGGAAAGGTTGGGAGTTGGGTGGAGGGAAGCTATGGAGGGGAAAAAAGGAAAACAATGTAATAATCTGAATAATAAAGATTTAACTAAAAAAAAAAAGAGATACACAGAAATGAGATAAAGCTAAGCCTTTCAGTCCACTTAGCTATTAAATGCCACATCAATAAGAGAGATGACCAAGTCTCTTTGCAAAAGCTCTAGTTCTCACTCTCAAGAACACATTCATTAATGTTATCTCATCACAGCTTCCCAATCTATAGCAAAGACCTGGTGAACAGAAAAAGTACATTTGAAAAATTCAGTGAAGTAATAACACACTGATTACTAGAGTATTTTCTATACAACACATATGTACTATTTTTTAAATCAATATCTCTAACTTCTGAAACAGCCTAAGAAAAAGATCATACACACATTTTGGGTTATGTGTCTATAAAAAAAAAATCTCACAAAAAATTAACATCATTGTGCTAACTTAAAATTCCCTCTTATTTTGAAAAAAAAAAAAAAGAGGAACAGATGAATCTGACCTAAATCTTTTTCAACTAGTATGGAAACTAAATAATAAAGTTCAATTCCATCTAAGGAAAAAAAAAAGAAATTAAACATACACTGACAGAAATAAAGAATAATATACAGCCGAGACCGGTTTGGCTCAGTGGAAGAGCATCGGCTTGCGGACTGAAAGGTCCCAGGTTCGATTCTGGTTGGAGGTATGTACCTTGCTTGCGGGCACATCTCCACTGTGGGGCATGCAGGTGGCAGCTGATCGATGTTTCTGACTTTCTATCTCTCTCCCTTCCTCTCTGTAAAAAATCAATAAAATATATTAAAAAAAAAAGAATAATATACAGAGATCCAATAACAGACTACAGGATCATAAGAATCAAGTCAAAGATTTGAAATACAAAGAAGCAAAAAAAACAAAAAAACAAAAAAACAAAAAACGGAAAAGTAAAAAGGAAAAAGAATCCAAAAATATGAAGATAATGTAACATGGAAAGGGATGTGGGGGTTCGGGAAGAGACTGGACAAAAATCATATACCTATGGATGATGACAGTTGGGGTGGGGGAGGCCTAAGGGCATGTGGTGGGGTGGGAACCGGGTGGAGGGGAGCTATGGGGGGAAAAAAGAGGAACAGCAGTAATAATCTGAAAAATAAAGATTTATTAAGATAAATAAATAAATAAAATAAAATTCTGTTTATATTTTCTTTTTTAAAAAATATTTTTATTGATTTCAGAGAGGAAAGGAGAGGAAAAGAGAGATAGAAACATCAATTGATGACAGAGAATCATTGATCAGCTGCCTCCTGCACCCCCCCCCCCCCAGGGGATTGAGCCTGCAACCCAGGCATATGCCCCTGATCAGAATCAAACTGGCAATTCTTCAGTCCACAGGCTGTCGCTCTATCCACTGAGCCAAGCCAACTAGGGCTCTATTTATATTTTCTGATCATCTTCACCAGAGCCATCTTTTGGGTGTTTATTAAGTATGCATTGGCTCTCATTATACCAAACCTTAGGGCTGGCTCTCAGCAAATTTGTGGGTGGAAAATGTTGATAGTTCAACACTCTTGGGCCCTTGCTTCTGGGACCTCCCTCTTCTTCCCATAGTATCTTATCTTCATTCCCCTTTCTTTCTTGTCTTCTCCATCAGTCGCCATTTGGAACTTAAGGCTCTATGGCACCCAGTCCTTGCCCGGGTTCCTGAGTATGTGGGCTTCCTATTTAGCTCTGACCCCACCACTAGGTTGGGTGCTGCCCCAGCCAGGGGCTCTCCTATATCTCCAGGCATATGCTGTGGGCATGGTACTCCTGTGTGGAGGTGATGCACTCCACATTCTGCTTTCTTTTCTGGGCAACCTGCACCATCCCTGCCTCCTGGAAACTGTGGAGGATAACAGAGAGAGCCTTTCAAAGAGATGGATATCCTCTCAGCCCTGTGCTGTGGATTTCTTTGTTATGCATTGGGGCCTGGAATCTCTGTATTTAAAACATGTCTCAGGAAATTCTTATGCCACCAGAAATTGGCTATGTATTTCACATGGTTGTTTTTATTTTCAGGAGAACTCACATAATATGAGTTTCAGACAGGCAGGCAGACACAGCGGGAACCCTTTGGAGGCACTTCCTTGAGTTGCTAAAGCTTTGAGGAGGCCCAGGACCCAGAGCAGGCCTTTTCCAAGAATAAAAGTTGTGGGCCTGAAGGACCCCCACCCCTCCTGTGCTTTGTTTGTCTAGAGGGAGCTATAGAGGATGTTCAAGATAATGCAGATGGAAACTAGCCCAGGTGCAACCAGCTGATAGCCAATCAAGAAGCTTCTATATGGAAAACTCCCCTCTGAGTCATGGAACACACTTTTTTAAAACATTGTTTTGAATGTTTTTTAGGGGAGAATGTTTCCAGTTGACAGTAACATGCCCATCCATTTGTATAGTTCAGCTATCCTCAAAGTTTTTGGACTCAGGAAAGTTATACTATTAAAAATGATGACCCCCCAAAGAGCTTTTTAAGGTATAAGTTGTATCTATCAATATTTACTATATTATAAATTAAAACAAATATTTTTAATATTTACTTATTAATTTATTTACAATAATACTAAACCATAACATTAGCATAAGTATATTTTTGTGAAAAATAACTATTTTCTAAAATGCAAACAATGAAGAAGGAGAACAGCATTCTTTTTGCAGTTTTATAAATCTCTTCAATGTCTGGCTCTAGAGTAGAGAGAGCTATATTCTCATATCATATCTGCCCCTGCACTCAGTCGAATGAGTCGGTTGCAATATCACAGGTCATGTAGTCTTTGGGAAATATCACTATATACACATGGGGCAGTGAAACTTACAAAGGTGTTATTGGTATTATTATGGGCCCCCTGAAAGGTCCTGGGGGTCCTTGGCACAGACTTAAAGAACCATTACATAGTTCATCCATAGCCTTTCATCTTGTGTTTTAGTTCTAACACGAACAGGATTTTATGAGAATATTTTCTTTGTAAACAAAGCTTATCAATAGGAGTTCATAATAGTGCTTTTATGAACATTCAATAAGAAACATGTTAACACTATGAACAGCCTGCTTTTGCAAATGTTTATATATTAAATAATCTCCATAAATTGAATATAATCTCATTTATTCTTTCCACGCAAATTTTACTCAAAAGCCTGCATCTTCTGGGAATAAAAAGAAGGAATCTAGGAATTGGTACAAGTGGTAATAGAATGTGGGACATGGTTCACTTTGGGAAATGAGAAGTGTGCACTGAAGATTAAATATAAGAAGGCAAAAGAAGTCTGCTATCAACCTTGTGGCTAATATACAGACTGTATGAGGAATATAAGTGTGGATATTTATGTGTGTGTGTGCTTGTGTATATTGGGGCTGGTTATACAGTGATGCACTGTATTGTGACAAATACATAGATAAGATGTTCCAATGTGGAATATAAAATTTGCTTCTCTGTGTAATTTGCTGTTCACAATTATGTCTTCCTCACTGTAGCCCACTCATCAATGTCTGGGAAGGATTAAAGAACCTGAATTTCAGGTTCCTACACCAAAAGTGTGGTGTGTACAGGATGACATAGTCCTGAAGCAGCATAAAGAGAGTGAGTTTTGTGAAGTGGGAGGTAATTTTTTCAATTAGAACAAATATTTTTCAGAGTAAACATTGTAGGCTAATGAATCTCCTTAAATTCCAACATGTCATGGATTTGTACAGTTGCAAATTTGAAATAGCAACATGGGCTCCTGTAGGAAACCCAGTATAATACTTAAAGTATACCCAATGAGAACACTTTAATTGCATGAAAAATCTCTGCAATTATCTCATCATCCCAGATACAAGAAAATAACTATTTGGTCCAGAAGAGTGTAGAAGTGGACCAGAAGAGAGAGAGAGAGAGAGGAATAAAAAGGAAATCCAAGAAGACAATGGGGAGCCAAAATGACAACAGAAAATAAGAATGCAGTAAGACCCCCGCTAGAGACTTACTCTTTTAAGGATTTTGCCAATGCATAGCACAATAGGCGGTATTTTTAAATTTTAATAATTTGTACTAAATGTGGGTTATCAATTCTTACTCAGTTCTCTTCAGCTTATCTAGCACCTACTTTGTGTGCTATGTAATGCATTAGACATGGGGGTCAAAGGTATATCAGATATCGTTCCTGCCCTCAGGTAGTGCAGTCCAGTTTCTAGGAAAGACTGTGGTGCAATCCTGTGTGATGCAGCAGAGGGAATCCCAGCAAGAGTGAGAAAGTACAGGTCTCACCTGGTTCATTTTGGGAGATAGTCTGGCAAACAAATGTGTGGAATGGGGGGAGGTTGGTTGGATAGAGGGACAGTGGGTACAATCAGCTTTCACTGCCAGCAAATCAATGCTTCTGGCGCTTGAGGCTGGAAGTAGTAGGAGGAAGAGAGGTTATAAAGAGCTGAATCTGCAGGACCACTTTGACATGGAGAACTGGGGATTCTATCTTGTGTGCACAGGTGAATACTGATGATATGACAGGGAGAGGCAGGGCAAAAGGAGACACAGCAGAGTGTGCTCATTATTTTGGTGTATTTATTAAGATTTGTGATAAAATGACTCTTTTGGGAATAAGGAGTTAGCTTATTCCTCACATAAAGGTTACCTGAAAACATATCTGAGAATCAAATGTGATAAAGTCAAATCCCAGGCACCTAGGTTAATAGGGAAGTATCTTTCCCAGACAGTTAAAATCTTAAAAAATATTTAATGCTACTTACCTTTGAGATACAATATTTGCTGATACGTATTCAGAATGTCATTTTTTTTTCTTCTTCACAACTGAATGCTGTCACTCAATGTTAAATCCAGTGAATAAAGAGTCATTATGGTTAACAGGTTTAGCAATCTTTACCTTCATCTCTATTTATTAAATTGTATGAGAATTAATTTATGCATCGCTATCATTATTTTTACTTATCTATTATTCTTGTATTCATTTGCAGTAAAGAGACCACTTCATTGTTTCCCCTCTGAACACTGCCTTGCTCAGGTATTCTTCTTAAAAAAGATACTATATGTCATATAGATAGATAGATAGATAGATGATAGATAGATAGATAGATAGATAGATAGATGTAACATACCCTATGTATCTCATCTCATTTCCCTCCTTTATCTCCAGGGAGAATCACTATCCTTAATTTCATGCTTTTGTTTACCCTGTACATATGGTTTAGAATTTCTCCAGGGAAGGTACCTAGGAGTGATATGCTGGGCCTTGGACTCAGTTTTATCACATTATCTCTATGTGTGTGAGAGTCCTCTTGAACTTAGAATGGTCAGGCATTAACATTTGACCATACTGATGGCCATGGAAGTGTTTAGATTAGTCAACTGTTCTTTCCTGCTGCTTTGAGCAACTTTCATCCATTAAATGAGGTTTTCTTGAATCTGAAAAGCAAAATAAAACACAACAAACAAAAACAGACTAGTATATTTTCAAGTCTGATACACACTTTTACTGCTAAATGCAATGTTCATTGTAGTGTTGAAATGCTATCTAATGCATTTTTAATGACCAATTATTAAAAACAACATATCTTTGTGCGTTCCAATTAGGCTTTTGTATACATTCAAAAGATGGGGAAATGTATTTTGCAACCCTTGTCTTTAGCTAAATACATGTCTGAGTCTTTTTATAAAGTATCATTTACTGCAGCTACCTTAAGTTAGAATATATTATACAAAATTGGTATATAGAAAGTTGAATAACTATCATCAATAAGAGTTTTGAAAATACTATGGCCTCAAACCACAAGTGGCTACTGAATAATAGCCAAACACACTCGAGGAAACTGCACTCACAGAAAGAACAAGTACATCTGCAGCACAGCAAGTAGAGGGATGACATTTCTCAAAGGAATTGGAGCCATTTTCAGTAACTTTGAGTTGTAGAAAAATCTTTATGTCAGACAAGAAGGAAAAGGACCCTTGATGAGTCAATATTATTTACCTTCTTCTAGCTGAATTCTATACAAGACTAATAATTTATCAGCAGTTGTATATTCAGTTTCAAGAAAAAAATAACCTCGCGAGTATTAAATATATACACATCAAAGATACCTGGATAGTTATCTGCACAATAAATGAGCTGATTTAGAGCAAAGGGAAAAAGTGAAAACTTTACAATAGTATAAATAACTACTGGGCATTTAATCAATTGTCTTTTAAAAAAATATAGGCAGAATGAAAGACTAAACAGTAATATAATTCTATTGTTAAATATTTCAATAAAAGAGAACCTTAATGATTCTTATTTATAATTATAATGTATATAACTAAAAGCCAGAACATTCTGGTCTAGTTTAGCAATTATATGGTCTTCATTACCATCCCTACTACTATCACTACACAATTCACACATATGTGAACACACCACCATCACTACACACGTGTGTATGTGCATACACACACACACACATTTACATCACAATGTAATATATTTAGTATTTCAGAGGGGAAAAAGCAGGCACATGGCAGCACAATTGTGACATTATAAGACTGTAATAGCAAGAATGATGAGCTAGTTTATTCAATCATCATTACACATCCATTAATACATTACACACTTACTTCAGATCATGCTTTTTACTGCCAATGAAAGATAGAAATATTTATTGTTGCTCCAAACATATATTAGTTCATTTCAGACTAAATGTTACTGTTTGATATTTTCATATTTTCAAGGTAGGCAATAACTAGTGTCTTGAAACAAAAACCATATATTAAAACATCAGAGAGTTGTGATACAATAAAGACTAGATAGTTTAAAATTTATGAGTGAGGAAAAAACATTCAAAAGTTGACAATCTACATGCATCCCCCCATTTGAATAGTTGCTGGTTACAGTCTGGGCTAAGAATCAATGACTTCAGGCCATAATTTTGACATTGCTAAATAAATAAATGCTTGTTTGCATCATCCATTTTAAATTACTTTTGTTTTCTTTTATAATAATTATATTTTCATATAAAGTTATGTGCCTTAACAGGAATACATTCTGAGAAATGTGTTGTTAGGCAATTTCAGAGAGTGCACTTGCACACACGTAGGCTATACAAGATAGCCTATTGCTCCTAGTCTTGAAGCCTGTACAGATTGTTACTGTACAGAACAACAGAGATGAAATCAAGTACAAGAGAAAATAGTGCAATCAAGAAACATGGTAAAGATGAGATGATATATGAGGCTGTTTATGGTATGATATGGTATACTGTTTCACAGTAAAATTTAAAAAATAGACGTAAATAGAAAGAATTCACTGTAAAATAACAATAAAATATATTGTATAGTAAATATATAAACCAGTAACATAGTCATCTATTATCATCATGCATTATGTACTGTAGATAATTGTATGAGCTATACTTTTATACAACTGACAGCATAGTAGGTTTGTTTGCGCCAGCATACCACAAACATGTATATAACTAGAGGCTCGGTGCATGAAATATTCCACTTAGGGGGTCCCTCAGCCAGCCTATGCCCTCTCGCAGTCTGGGAGCCCTTGGGGGATGTCCAACTGATAGCTAAAGCTGCCAGTCAGACATGCTTAGTGCTGCCATGGAGGTGGGAGAGGCTCCTGCCATTGTTCCTGTATTCGCCAGCTGTGAACCTGGCTTCTGGCTGAACAGTACTCCCCCTGTGGGAGAACACTGACCACCAGGGGGCAGCTCCTACATTGAGCATCTGCCCCTTGGTCATCAGTGCGCATCATAGTGACCGGTCATTCTGCCATTCAATTGATTTGCATATTAGCCTTTTATTATATAGGATGCACTACAACACCATGATCACTATGATGCCCGTAAATAATAGGATGTTTTCAGCTACATTATAATCTTACTAGAGGCCTGGTGCATGGATTCGTGCATCAGTGGGGTCCCTCATCCTGGTATGCAGGATTGGGCTGAAACAGGCTCTACAATATCCCCTGAAGAGTCCTGGATTGCAAGAGGGCACAGGCCAGGCTGAGGGACCCCACCAGTTCACAATCGGGCCCATGGGAGGGCTTTAGGACACATCTGGTCCATCTCACCCAGTCCTGATCGGCTGGACCCCAGCAGCAAACTAACCTACCAGTTGGAGCATCTGCCCCTTGGTGGTCAGTGTGTGTTATAGTGACTGGTCAAATGGTCGAACAGTTGGACACTTAGCATATTAGGCTTTTATTATATAGGATGGGACCACACTGTATATGTGGTTCATCATTGACCAAAAAGTTGTTATGCAGAGCTTGGCAGTTTATACATTTTTTCTTTTCTTTTACATATTTTTATTGATTTCAGAGAGGGAAGAAAGGAAGAGAGAGAAAGAAACATTATTGATGAGAGAGAATCGTTGATCTGCTGCTTCCTGCACACTCTCTGCTGGGGATTGAGCCTGCAACCTAAGCATCGGCCCTTGACTGGAATCAAACCTGGGACCCCTCAGTCTGTAGGCTGACACCTTATCTACTGAGTCAAATGGCTAGGGTCATTTTATTTTCCATCATCTTGCATTTTAAATAAATTTCCACTCCTAATAGGAAGAGAATGAAGATTTTCAAGGTCAAAACTTTACTTGCTATAACTAATGTGAAACTATGTAATAATGACCTCAAGTACCTTACTTTTTAAAAATTCTCACCAGAGGATAACCAAGATGGCAGCATAGGTAAATACCTACACTGCTGCCTCGCACAACAATTTCAAAACTACAACTAAAAGACAGAATGGACATCATCCAGGACCACAGGAAAGCTTGCTGAGTGAAAATTCTACAACTAGAAGGAAAGAGAGCGGCTCACAGAGACCCAGAGGAGCTGCAAAAAGCTGAGGTACGGAGACACATGTATGGAGAGAGCGGGTGCTGAAGTACCTGGCTGGCTTTCTCTGGCGGGAGGGAAACGGAGACTCCCAATGGCATTGAACAACACTAAACCCCAGGTCCAGCCAAAACTCATACGGGGTGAGTTTGGACTGTGGAAAGGGAGAAGTGCATGGAAATTTGGGGGAGTCACAGGAGGGCAGAAGTCGGGCGGCGCACAGAACACTGCTGGCAGAAGACCAACTGCTGATTGTGCCTCTGGCTTTCACAAGAAGGTGGGAGACAAAGCATCCCAACTGCTTCTAACTCCACTAAACCTCAGATTCGGGCAAAGTCCTAGGGACCCAGATTCATATGGTCCCAGAATGCAGGGGAGCCAGAAAGACAGCAGTCTAGAGGCACATAGGGACTGTTCCAGTGATTACCCAGTCATGTGAGACTTGGGGGCCATGGAGGGCGGGGCCGACTGGAAGGAAAGAAGGTCCCTTAAGCCCTGAGACTCCACCCATCCCGAGCTCAACAGAGAAGATTTTGCAGTTTTGCAAGTCTGGTATCATAAAGCGGAATCCAACACAGAAGTTCTCCCAGCATACTGAAAATGCCGAGACAAAGGAAGAGATCACAAACAAAAGAAATGGAGGAAAACAAATGACTGGATATAGAGTTCAAAACCATGCTTATAAGGTTTTTCAAGAATATCCTAGAAAAGTTGGATAAATTTAGCGAGACCCAAGAGGAGATGAAAAAGAACCAACTAGAGATGGAAAAGTACCAAATAGAAATTAAACATACACTGACTGGAATAAAAAATATTATACAGAGACCTAAGAGCAGACTAGACGAAGGCAAGAATCAAGTAAAAAATTTGAAATATAAAGAAGCAGAAAACACTCAACTGGAAAAACAAGAAGAAAAAAGAATCCAAAAATGTGAAAATAATGTAAGGAGCCTCTGGGACAGCTTCAAGCGTACCAACATCAGAAATGTGGGGGTGCCAGAAGAAGAGAGAGAGCAAGATACTGAAAACCTCCTTAAAGAAATAATGACTGAAAACTTCCCATATCTGGTAAAAGAAATAGACTTACAAGTCCAGGAAGCACACAGAACCCCATATAAAAGGAATCCAAAGAGGACCACACCAAGACACATCATAATTAAAATATCAAGACCAAAGACAAAGAGAGAATATTAAAAGCAGCAAGAGAAAAACAGTTCATTATCTACAAGGGAGCACTCATATGACTGTCAGTTGATTTCTCAACAGAAACTATGCAGGCCAGACGGGAATGGCAAGAAATATTCAACGTGATGAATAGCAAGAACTTACAACTAAGAATAATCTATCCAGCAAAGCTATCATTCAAAATTGAAGAGCAGTAAAGAGCTTCACAGATAAGAAAAAGCTAAAGGAGTTCATCAACTCCAAACCAGTATTATATGAAATGCAGAAAGGTACTCTTTTAGAAGAGGAAGAAGAAAAAGGTAAAAGACAAAAAATTATGAACAACAAATACATATCTATCAACAAGTGAATGTAAAAATTAAGTGAATTAAAAATTTGATCAGCAGCATAAACTGGTGAATATATAGAATCAGGAGCACAGAAAGGGAGTGGACTGACAATTCGCAGGGGGAAAGGGGTGAGGCGTGTACAGGGAGAGACTGGACAAAATCATATACCTGTGGATGAGGACAATGAGGGGGAGGTATGGGTAGAGGAAGGGGTGGGAGCCAGTGGAGGGGAGTTATGGTGGGAAAAAAGAGAAACAAATGTAATAATCTGGACAATAAATATTTATTAAATTAAAAAAAATATCAATCAATTGCCTCAAAACCACAGCCTGAGTATGGGTCCTGACCAGGAATTGTGTAACACTTAGAAATATATACATACTGAGATGTATTTATATATGCACATTTCTTTATAAATCAGCAGACTAGAGCAAAAATGAAATGAACTCTATATAAGAATTTATTATGTAAAAGAAAAATGTTATTCCTTATTTCTCTCTTCAAACTTCATGAAATGTAGAAAATAAAGTTTTCCAAGTTGTCCTGATAATAAAACAATATGATGTTTCTAAAACAGTGCTAATCTGAAAAACTTATATTGTCTTACAAACTTTATTTAACATTTATTTTTACATTAAATTAGAGAACTAAAAACCAATCCTCCAGAAGAAAAAAGGGACTAAACTATAAAAAACAAAGATATGGAGCTACAAAAATACCCAATTGTGTAATTTGAGAGACTTCCATGAAAACCAAATGTAACCAGTGAAATAAACAGAGAACACTTTAGAAAAGATGTAAAATATCCCAGCAGATTTAAACTGATCACGATACTTAGGAAGTTTAGACTTAAGCACCTCCCACTTGCGAGGGTCTCTGTGAGTTGTGGGAGCTGGAGGTTACTACAATGGCCTAAATGGGCTTCTATAAAAAGGGACTCAGACCTTCAAGGCTCTGGTAATTTGCTCTGATTTCTCTTCTCATTGTAATAAATCTTCACATTTGTTCTTAATTCTGTATTCATAATTTTGTGTTCTTTGACTTTAAGTGCTCTCCAAATACTGCTGCCAGATGAATTAGTCTGCTAGGGTTGCCATCACAAATATCATAGACTGGGTGGCTTAAACAACAACAATTTATTTTCTGGACACTGAAATCCAAGATCAAGATCAAGATCAAGGTGTTGGCAGCTTGAGTTTCTTTTGAAGCCTCTCTTCTTGGCTTATAGATGGCCATCTTCTCCCTGTGTCTTCAGATAATATTCTCTGTGTGTGTCTGTGTCCTAATCTCTTTTTATAAGGACACCAGTCATATTGGAAGAGGGCCCATACCAATGACCTCATTTTAACTTAATTATCTATTTAAAAAATCCTACCTCTGAATAAGGTCACATTGTGAGGTACTGGGGTTAGAACATAATACTGTTAGGAGGACACATGTAGATCATAATACCAGATTTAGCAAATAAAAAAATCAGGACTCTCAGGTAAATGTGAATTTGAGAATTTCAGGTAAACAGCGAATAATTTTATTACATATACTAGATGCCAGGTACACAAAATTCGTGCACTGTGGGGTGGTGGTGGTGGGGGGGGGTGTCCTCCCGCCCAGCTTGCTCCCTCTTCAATATGGGACCTACTTGGATTGGGCCTAAATGGGAAGTCGGACATCCCTCTCACAATCCAGGACTGCTGGCTCCCATCTGCTCACCTGCCTGCCAACCTGATCACCCCCTAACCACTCCTCTGCCAGCCTGATTGATGCCTAACTGCTCCCCTGCCAACCTGTTTGCCCCTAATTGCCCACCCCTGGGCCTGGTCACCCCTAACTGCCCTCCCCTGCAGGCCTGGTCACCCCTAACTGTCCTCCCCTGCAGGCTTGATCGCCTACAACTCTCCCACCTTGCAGGCCTGGTCCCTGCCAACTGCCCTCCCATGCTGGCCATCTTGTTGTGGCCATCTTGTGTCCACATGGGGGAAGGATCTTTTGACTACATGGGGGCAGTCATCTTGTATGTTGGAGTGATGGTCAATGTGCATATTATTCTTTTATTAGATAGGATAGAGGCCTTGTGCATGGGTGGGGGCAAGCTAGTTTTCCCTGAAGAGTGTCCCTGATCAGGGTGGGTGTTCCCTTGGGGCGTGGGGTGGCCTAGGCAAGGGGCCTGTGGTGGTTTGCAGGCCAGCCATGCCCCCAGGGAACCCAAGCAGAGGCTCTGGTATCTGAGATTTATTTATCTCCTACAATTGAAACTTTGTAGCCTGGAGCAGAGCCAAGCCTTCTGCTCATTCTTCTGCAGCCACTGAAACTTTGTTGTCTTGTGAAGGCCAGGGTGTGCAGAAAGCTTGGCTTCTTCCATTGCCAGGGGTAACCCAAGTCTCCCTCTTGCTCTCTCTGTGGCTGTAGCCATCTTGGTTGAGTTAATTTGCATACTCACTCTGATTGGCTAGTGGGTGTGGCCAGTGGATGTGGCTTGTGGTTATAGAAGAGGTACAGTCAATTTGCATGTTACTCATATTAGATAGGATATCCCATTCAATACTGAAGATATGTTTACACTAAAAGTTATGAAAATTTTTTTATGAAATCCACATTTAACTGACAGCACTATGTTTTACCTGGCAAACTTACTCCCAAATTATATAAGATTCAGGCAGGGAGAAGTATGTAATGAGGAAGAGATAGTCAATGAGGAAAACAGAAGGATTGTTATAAGGATTTCATTTTAGAATTGAAAGAAACTTTAAGTGAAATTTCCTCGCCTAAAGCTCTGTACCCCTGAGTCCCAGGGTTACACTGGATCTCAGAGCCCTAAGGGTTCATTATCGCCCCAGGCTAGGCCCTTCCTGTGTTGAGAGAGCAGCTTCCAGAAGCAAGCTGTGAGTCACCAGGTTGGTTTTGGCTCTCGCTTTGTCTGCTCTCTCACATTGACACAGCAGAGGACGAGTCCCCTTGGGCTTATCTGGCTGTACACCTCCGCTGGCATACACCCCGAGATCTCTCCAGAACCCCAGAAAACCCACTATACTTGAAAGAGGCTGTGAGTGGCTGGTTCCAGGTAGCTGTCTCCATCATAGCAGCTCTTTAATTACAGAACTCTTTGAGAATCCAATGGAAGCTATGGATCTTCTAGCCCCCAAAGCATACAAAAACATCTAGGCAAGTTTTGCATTTAATTTCAGGGAACCACAGAGCTCCTGAAGCTCCTTTATCAAAGCTTATATCATGCTTGTGGCCAGTACATACAGAGACGTTGCTGCTGCACCAACACGTGCTTGGACACACACCTACCTGTGAAGTGCATGTGTCCTGAGGAACTCAGGAAACAGCCCAGGATGGGGTATGTCTGGAGCTGCTAAGTTGCATTTTTAATAAAGGACAGTTCTTAAGAAACCAAAGAAGTTCTCTAGTAGCAACTTCAGGCATCCAGAGGAGCTGACTGGGAAGAGCTCTGCATGTGGAGAAATGTCCCTGATACCTCGAAAAGCAAGAATCCCCACACTGCCTGTGACGGCCAGCGTTCAATGAGTGCTCTCAATGTCACGGCGACATGCAAAGCACTTTGACAACATGTCTGCAAGACAGCTTCTGTTAGGGTCCTCTTTCTTCCGGTGACAACGTGGAGGCTGAATGGCAAATAATTTGCTGCGAGTCCAGCAGGAGTTAGGAGCCACCTCACTGTCAGCTGCCTTCATGAGCAATTTTGCCACCCTCACCTTTGGATGGTTAGGTCCAGTGATCTGGGTTTGGAGACTGCAGTCTGCTGCTGTATCTGCTCTGCCCTCTCTCCAGTGGCTGCTTTAAGGCTTTAGTTCTCAGAGAGTTTGGGAGGAGGTCAAGTGAAGTTTCAAAGTCTGGTTAACAGGAGAGTTTGGGTCTACTTCTTAAAGGTATATGGAATTTACATAGCTTCTCTCCATAATTTTAAGAAAAATGTGGGGTTACTGTTTCAGTGACAAAATGAATGAACAAGCCATTTCAGAGCCTATCTAAAAAAATTCCCATGAATCCTGCCTTTTGGCCCAGTGACCTGGACCAGATGTGTAGGTGACAGAAACTGTGCCTTGGCTTAATGATTGAAACAAGAATGTGACACAATTGGAAGGCATCCCCCATCCAGCTGCACTGAGCTAACCTGTCTCTCCGCTCTCCCTCTCCCAGCCACCAGCCTTATACACAAGCCCCCTCTGCGAGGATCCCTCATTCCTGTCTTGTGTAAGCACCAGAAAGTCCAACCTCTGCTTGGCTTCCTTATTATTTTTTAAACTGGCCTTAGACCTCCTCTGTCCTTCAGGGAATTCTCTGGTTAAAACCTACTCATGATCGTTCTAGTGTATACTTGATGAATTTAAACCTATTGTGAATTTAATGTGGTCTAATGAGCTTTGCTTAGGAAAAAGTTTTCTTGGATCACAGAACTACATTCATTGCTGTCACCAGCCAGCTTTTAATTATATGCTTTTGATTACCAAGGCAACGAAGGGAGAAGCTGGGTCCTTTGGGTGACCTCATCTTTACCAAAAGGAAAACAAGGAAAATAACAAGCATTCCATCTTAGATGGAGCATTACTTGTATTTACTTTGACAGCAAGTTTGTAGAATGGTTTTATCTTGTTAATGTTGCTGGATGTTAACTTGTTTCCTGATTGGCTCCTAGCTTTTTAGATTTTGAACTATATGAGAAATGAGACTATGTTCTTTTCTTTGCAGGTCTTGGCTTTGACAACACTTACACGAACACATAAAATGTTGGCATAGATTATTAAATGTTTCAGGAAATAAATGGGCATCTTAGAAACATTAAGGGATTAGGGGTAGAGAGAAGCACATTTACTCTCTAGGGAAGCAAGAATTTGCCTTGGAACACTGATATCAGAGCGGCCCACTGGAAAACCAAATTGTGCCAACAGAAGTGATAGTGACCTCTGCATTCACAGGAAAGGCAAAAAGACCCAGTTTGTCAGAAGGTCTGTGACAGGGGGAAGTGAGAATGCCCAGGTGTAGCAGACTTGCCAGTGCTGCCCCATAACCTCATGACGCTGCCACCTCAGTGCACACCAGCCTGACTTCTATAGGCCAGGGAACCTGCATTTCCTTTTCAGAGGCATTCTCTGGCCAGGGAAGTCTACTGTGCTCCCTATGAATCAGACCAGAAATGCCAAGAAATTAACAGGCCCCTGGAGCAGCTCTCAGCCAGTGACCAACTTGAGTTAGCATATGTATCAAATAGCTCTGCTTCCTAAGTAAAGCCCAGCCACTTTGTAAGACAATAATGTTTTGATTATTTTCATGACTCTCTAGGTGAGAAATGCAGGCAGGACTCAGCTGGGGAATGTTTAGTTCTTTAGGACGTAGGGTTACTGCTCAGTTGCCTTCAGCTGGCAATTAGAGAGCTGTGAGACGCACGAAGACCTCTGTCACATGCCTGGCCCCAGATACTCCTCTGCATGGCCTCTTTCTCTCCTTATGTGTCTGACCACTTAGTGCTAGTCCATGAGCCTAGATTCTTCTTACAGGAGAGCGGTAGAAGTCCTCAGACCTCAGAGAGTGTGACAGTAGAGGTTCCTGGGTTTCTTACTGGCCCAGAAATTGCCCAGCTTCATTTATGCCTTCATCTTCTGGTAAAAGCAAGTCACTGGCCAGCCTTGGCCTGAGGAGAAGAGAAATGGATGTTGCCTTTTGCTGTGAGGAAGGGCAGGGCTCTACCCACTGGACTCAGAGGCAGGTTTCACTAGCATGGACATGAGCTCCCTCACCGGCAGAGTGCCAGTCCTTAGCTTGGCCTACTCAGAGGAGAGTCCACAGCACCAACAGCAGGAAGATCTCCCTTTTCTATCTCATTTATTCACTCTCTTGACTGTGTTTCCTGTAATCACCTCCCAACTAAGCCACTTGAGCTCACTGTCTTTCCTCAGGGTCTGCTTCTGGGAAAACTCAAACCTAGACATCAGGGTGTAAGGAAAGTGAAGGCACAAATATGAAGTACTCATATTTTCTGTCCCAGTATCCAAGTGAAATTTGTGAATGGGAATAGGGGTCAGATAAGAGACACTTAGAACATTTTGCTCTTTTCCCCCAATTTCACAGTTCTCAGGACAAACTCAGCAGGTAAGGATGAGAGATTTAAGAGTGGGGATGTTATCTGGTCCTCCTTTTCTGCTGTTGACAGCATCCTTGGAAGCTATGATGTTGGATGCATCTTCCCCATGATTGGCTTTGGAGTTGGCACTGAGTGTCACTGCACTAAGAGGCTGTGGGGGTCAACTGCAAATCCTGCTCTCATCCTCCATCCTTGGGTTAAAACATGTGTCCTTCTGTCCAGAGTGCAATGACTAATAACTTAGTTGTGTGATGCTAATGATAGGGGCTTGTTTTGTTGTTTTAATTTCTAAATTGGGAAATTAAAATAAAACTCAATTGCACTGTGATTTAGAGATTATTGTATTTTTCATACTTTAACAAACTTTTACATAAGAAATAAACCTCAATCCTGAGATAACTCATTCTAAACACATTGAGATGCTAGTTCTCAGGGACTTTGTTTAGTACCTACTTTGTTTTCAAGGCCAAGAGCCAAGTCTCATAGTAGGCACTCAAAAAATATTTAAGTAAATGAATCTTTATTTGGAGAAGTGGTGGATAATGATAATGATAACACTTCTGTAGCTATCTTAGTCCCTGCCCCTGCTACAGATAACATAGCAAAAAAATAACAGTGGTCTAGATAAAAATAATGATTTTCTGGAGGACAAAAGTGTATAAAAATTAGATATCTACATTTTTGAGATACAAGAAGTAAGCTTAAATATTTAATGTAGTAAAATTTGGAGGTAAAAATTCAAAAAAAGAAAAGAGATTAAAAAAAACTATATATAGCTAATACTATATAATAAAAGCATAGTATGAAAATTGTCCCCTTGACTGTGAGTTTGCCCAGGAGTTCGACCAGGGGCCAGGGCCAGCCGGGGGAAGGGAGGGAGGACCTAGCCAGTAGCTAGCAGCTGCTAGGGACCTTACAAGTGCATGATTTACATGCACTTGTCCTCTAGGTCAAATTTAAAAGGAAAACTAAGGATCATTATTGCTGAATAGAATCCTATTTTCTTTAAATTTAACAACGAGAATTCTACTGTGTAAACTTAATTCATTGGGCTTTTTATAGGAGAAGGGTAATTGTCATTTCAAAGTTGCATAGCAAGAAAAACTAGAAGTAATACAGGAAGAGAAAGTGACCATAATCTTTAAAAGATCAGGATGACATATATTTCTATCAAGTAGTTCAAACTCAAGACAAAACTTTAAAGTAGATTATCACATTTTGGAGACACTTTTTCTACCAAATTCTCTCAATTCCTCCTACACTTCGAGTGTTTGGTCTTTGCCTGGGTCCCACTCATTCTACTATGACTCATTAACTATTATTGAACATTTACTTTGTACCAGGCATTGGGCCACGTGCTGCTGGGAGAATAGAGATGAGCAAAACAGAACTTAATAACTTGAAGGGAAAGTATAAAATAAATAATCACAACTATAGTAATATTCAAAATAAATAGCTACAGTCTGTGATAAACATTGCACCTGGTTAAGAGTAGCTAAAGTATTTGTATATTTTTATTTTATGTATTATGTATTTATTTATTTGACTGATTTTGAGAGAGAGAGGAAGGGTGAGAGAGAAGCATCTATGTGAGAGCAAAACATTGATCAGCTGCCTCCTGCACAGTCCCTTACTGAGGATTGAGTCCAAAACATGGGCATAGGCCCTGACTAAGAATCAAACCAGCAACCTGTTGATGCACAGGATAATGCCCAACCAACTGAGACACACTTTCAGAGCTATTTATTTATTGTTAACATTTGAAAAAAAACTGGCATTGAACATTACTAAATTAAATATTGTGTTTTCTATATTAAAATCATGTGACTTTTAAAGAACAGTTCTGCCTCTCTGTTATTATAGTTTCTGGACAGGCCTAGCCAGGTAGCACCCAAAAGATTGCTGTTATCAGCCAACTCCATTGAAAAGTCTTTATTATAGGATAGAAAAAAATGGCAGCAGAATAGATGGATGTCCCCTGAGCCTTGTCCCAGAGCAGGTAGAGAGAACAGCTGAGGGTCCAAGGAGAATGTTTGTTCACGAGTTGAGGGACAGCTCTACTTCAGGAGAAGGATGTGGGACTGAAGGATGGGGTTCCCCTGATTGGGCAGTCTCCACTGCTGCTGGGTTCCCTTCTGGAGCCAGCTTAGATGCAAGGACTGCACCATCTTAGAAGGGGAAAGTGGAATGTTAATGGAAGCCTGAAAATCTACAACTATGGCAATCACCAAACAGCTGTGAAACCCCAGAAGACTGGTCCCCAATTGGCACAGGGATGCGGATTCAGAGGAGTTCTACACTCCACCATGGAAAGGACGGATTTTTCCTGGGATAAAGAGAGAGAGAACTACATAACCAGATACCTAGAGAAGAGAGACCTTGGGGAGACAAGAAACAACCCGCATATGAAAGAAAAGCAGGCATGACCAGAAAAGGAAGTAAACAAAATGGAGGCAAGCAATCTGCCAGAGAAAGAATTCAGAGAAATGGTCATAAGGTGGCTGAAAAGAATGGAAGACAAATTCAACAGTATAGGTAAGAACCAAGAGGAAATGAAGAAGAACCAAGAAGAAATGAAAAATGACATTGCTATATTAAAGAATGCAATAGAAAGCATCAAGAGTACACTAGAAGAAGCAGAAGACTGCATCAGTGAGATAGAAGAAAGGTACAAAAAAATACCCAAGTAGAACAGCTTCTAGAAAAAAAATTAAAAAGCAGGAGGAGAGCCTAAGGGAACTTTGGGACAACACAAAACAAAACAACATCCTCATAATAGGAGTTCCAGAAGGAGAGGAAACTGAGCAAGGAATAGAAAACCTATTTGAAGAAATAATGACAGAAAACTTCCCTGATATAGGGAAGAAAAAACCCACACAAATCCAAGAAGCTCACAGAGTCCCAAGCAAAATGAATTCCAAAAGACAGATTCCAAGGCACATTAAAATTAAATTAGCAAACACCAACAATAAAGTAAGAATCTTAATAGTAGCCAGAGAGAGACAGAAAGTTACCTACAAAGGAACCTCCATCAGACTAGTGACTGATTTTTCAACAAAAACTCATCAGGCCAGCAGGGAATAAACTGAAATATACAAAGTCATGCAAAGAAGAGTCTGAGTCCAAGAATACTGTACCCAGCAAGGCTATCGATCAAAATTGAAGGTGAAATCAGGAGTTTCACAGACAAAAAAGAATTAAGGAAATTTATTACCACCAAACCAGCAATGCTAGAAATGCTAAAGGGTCTGCTGTCAAAAAAGAAATAGGAAGTGAAGAAGAAACACAGGGGTAAAGAATAAAAATAGTGACAAGTAAGTATCTATCAATAATAACTTTAAATGTAAGTGGATTAAAAGCTCCAATCAAAAGATATAGGGTAACATATTGGATAAGAAAACATGACCCATATATCTGCTGTTTAAAAGAAACCCAGAAAAAAAGACGTACACTGACCGAGGGTGAAAGGATGGAAAAAGATTTTTCAAGTGAATGGAAATGAAAAAAAAAGCTGTGGTAGCAATACTTATATCTGACAAATTAAATCTCAAAGTGAAGGACATAGTAAGAGATTAGGAAGGCCACTTCATAATACTAAAAGGACCAATCCATCAAGTAGAAATAACTGTGGTAAACATATATACACCCAATACATGTGCAGCCAATAACATAAAAATACTCCTGGAGGATATCAAGGGAGAGATTGACAGCAATACAATCATAGTAGGAGACTTTAATAGCCATCTATCACCATTGGACAAATTCTACAAATAAAAAATCAGGAAAGAAACATCAATCCTAAATGACTCACTAGACCAGATGGAATTAATTGATATCTTCAGAACATTTCACCCCAAAGCCACAGAATATACATTCTTCTCAAGTACACCTGGTCATTTTCAAAGATAGACCATATATTGGGTTACAGGCAAAGTATCCTTAAATTCAAGAAGATAGAAATCATATCAAGCATCTTCTCAGATCACAGTGGTATAAAACTGGAAATCAACTACAATAAAAACAATCCAAAGAAATCAAACACATGAAGACTAAACAGCATGCTATTAAACAATGACTGTGTTACCAGAGAAATCAAAGAAGAAATAAGAAACATCATGGCAACAAATGACAATGAAAACACAATAATTCAAAATCTACGGAACACAGCAAAAGCAGTCTTGAGAGGGAAGTTCATAGCTCTACAAGCCTACTGCCCAAAACAAGAAACAATGGTAATAAATTACCTAACTCTCCAACTCAAAGAGTTAGAAAGAGAGCAACAAGAAAAGTCCAGGGTAAGTAGAAGGAAGGAAATAGTAAAGATCAGAGCAGAGATAAATGACATAGAGACCAAAGAAGTAATACAAAAGATCAATGAAATGAAGAGCTGGTTCTTTGAGAAGATAAACAGGATTGATGAATCTCTAGCTAGGCTCACTAAGAAGCAAAGAGAGAGGACCCACATAAACAAAACCTGAAATTAAAGATAATAAATAACAACAGACCCCACCAAAATACAAAGGATTGTTAAAAAATACTATGAACAACTCTATTCTAACAAACTGGACAACCTGGAGGAAATGGATATATTCCTAGAAAAATATAACCTTCTAAAACTCAATCAAGAAGAATCTGAACATCTCTATAGACCAATAACTATGGAAGAAATTGAAGCAGTGATCAAAAAGCTTCCAGCAAACAAAAGCCCAGGACCAGACAGCTTCACAGGGGAGTTTTACCAAACATTCAAGGAAGAATTAAAACCTAACCTCCTCAGACTATTCTAAAAAATTCAAGAAGAAGGAACACTTCCAAGCTCCTTCTAAGAAGCCAACATCACCCTAATACCCAAACCAGATAAAGACCATACAACGAAAGAGAATTACAGGCCAATATCCCTCAAGAACATAGATGCCAAAATCCTCAACAAAATTCTAACACATTGGACCCAGCAGTACATGAGAAAGATCATACACCATGACCAAGTAGGATTTATCCCAAGAATGCAAGGATGGTACAATATCTGCACATCAAAAGCATTTGACAAAATCCAACAACCTTTCTTACATCCTTTAAACCTACAGATAACATCATATTCAATGGGCAAAAACTAAAACCATTTCTCTTAAGAACGGTAACAAGACAGGGATACCATCTCTCACCACTCCTGTTTGACATACTAGTGAAAATATTAGCCATTGCAATTAGACAAGAAGAAGAAATAAAAGGCATCCAAATTGGAAAAGAAGAAGTAAAGGTCCTTATTTATAGATGACATGATATTGTACATAAAAAACACGAAAGAGTCCATAAAAAACTGATAGACTTAATAAATGAATTCAGCACTGTAGCAGGATACAAAATTAAGAAACCTATGGGATTTCTATACACCAATAATGAACTTACAGAAAGAGAGACTAAAAAAAAACAATACCTTTTACCATCGCACCAAAAAAAAAAAAATTAACATACCTAGGAATAAACTTAACTAAGGAAGTAAAAGACATATACATGGAAAACTACAGGACACTGAAAAAAGAGATAGAGGAAGATGTAAACAGATGGAAGAGCATACTATGCTCATGGATTGGGAGAATCAACCTCATTAAAATGTCCATACTACGCAAAGCAACCTATAGATTCAATGCACTCCCCATTAAAATACCAATTGCATATTTCACAGATCTAAAAAGAACTCTCCAAAGGTTCATTTGGAATACACAAAGAACCTGAATAGCCACAGCAATCCTAAAAAATAAGAATGAAGTAGGTGGGATCCCAATACCAGATTTCAAGCTCTATTACAAAGCTACTGTTCTCAAAACAGCCTGGTACTGGTACAACAACAGGCATATAGACCAATAGAATAGAATAGTGAATCTAGATATTGACCCAAACCACTATGCTCAATTAATATTTGACAAAGGAGGCATGAACATACAATGGAGTCAAGACAGTCTTTTCAATAAACGATTTTGGGAAAATTGGATAGATAAATGCAAAAAATGAAACTAGACCACCAACTTACACCATACACAAAAATAAGCTCCAAATGGATAAAGGACTTAAACATAAGATGGGAAACCATAAAAATACTAGAGGAATCCATAGGCAGCAAAATCTCAGACATATGCTGAAGGAACTTCTTCACTTATACTGCTCTTAGAGCAATGGATGCGAAAGAGAAAATAAACAAATGGGATTACATCAAAATAAAAAAGATTTTTTATAACAAAGAAACCATCAAGAAAACAACAAGAAAGCCCACTATATGAGAGAACATATTTGCAAATGTTATTACTGATAAAGGTTTAATCTCCAACATCTACAGCCAACTTATACAACTTAATAAAAGGAAGATAAATGACCAAATGAAATAATGGCCAAAGGACCTAAATAGACACTTTTTAAAAGAAGACAGAAGGAAGGCCAAGAGACACATGAAAACATGCTCAACGTCACTAATTATCTGAGAGTTGCAAATCAAAGTGACAATGCGAGACCATCTTATACCTGTCAGAATGGCAATCATCAACAAATCAACAAATGACAAGTGTTGGAGAGGATGCACAGAAAAAGGAACTCTTGTGCACTGCTGGTGGGAATGCAGACTGGTGCAGCCACTGTGGAGAACAGTATGGAGTTTCCTCAAAAAACTAAAAATGGAATTCCCATTTGACCCAGTAATCCCACTTCTAGGAAAATATCTCAAGAAACTAGAAAAACCAATCAGAAAGAATATATGCACCCCTATGTGTATGGCAGCACAATTTATAATAGTTACAATTTTGAAACAGCCTAGGTGCTTGTCAGGAGATGGCTGGTTCAGAAGACTGTGGTACATCTACAAAATGGAATACTATGTTGCCATAAAAAAGAAGGAATTCTTACCATTTGTAGCAACCTGGATGGAACTGGAGAGCATTATGCTAAGTGAAATAAGCCCGTCTATGAAAAAAAAAAATACCACATGATCTCACTCATTAAGGAAAATAAAGAACTTTATAAACTGATGAACAAAAAGATAGATACAGTGACAGTTAAGCATCAGACTGTCAAATTACAGCAGGAAGGTTAGGGAGAGGAGGAGTAGATAAGAGATTTAAAGGATTTGTATGCATGCATATAAGCATAACCAATGGATGCAAGACACTGGCGGCTGAGGGCATGTATAGGAGTGGGGTGGGGTGGGGCAATGGGAAGATATGTACATATGAAATACCTTAATAAAGAAATGGGGAAAAAAGAAAAGTCTTTATTATATCACAGTACTTGGATATTTCCTTTTTTGTTGTTAATGGATATTCTATATTTGATAAGGGAACCTATGATAAGTCATTACTGGCTGGTAAAGAACTATCTTGTCCAGCGATGTGATGACATCTATACAAAGAAATGAATATTGAAAGAAATTTCAGGTTCTTGCTGAGAACTGGCTGGGTTTCTTTTTGGAAGAACCTTGAAACAACATCATTCAAATCGATACAGATTGAGCTTCCCTGTAAAACACTTATCCTCTGATGCAAAACATTCCTTCAATGCTTCTACTGGGCATTTGGTGATATCTTTGTGGTCTGGAAAGAGATAACATGGGCTTCCCAATGGATTATCTTTTGCAGTTTTTCCAGGGATGATCTCCCTCTGCAGTAGTTTCTACACAATGAATCTGCCAAGGCTTCTTAAGGAAAGAATGACTTCTGACAGAGCTCGGCTGCAGACTTTGGCAGTAACCACAGACTAGAGACACATTTCACATTTATTCCTTGGAAATCCCGAGGCAAAAATATTCTTCTTCCTTCCTTTGGGCTCTGTGAAATATACTATTTGACTTCCTCTCCAGCAAGCTGTCTGCCTCACTTTTGGACTCACCTCTCACATTCATTTCCTCCAGAAAGCTTTTCCTAGGCCAAAATAAACTCTCCCAAATTGTGTTAAATCGTGCTCAGTGCTCCAACATTGCAGTTGTCAGATGTCATGTGTTACTTCCTCCCCAGAAATGGCCTTCATCTCCCCAATGTGATCTGCTTGCAAGTACTTTTGTAATTGTTTATTTAATTTCAGTTTCAAATCCACTTATGACTATTGTTTCTAATGGTGCTGAGCACATATTGCTACTTTCAATAAATTGTAAATTAATGTTCTTGTTATTGTACATGACTATTATGCAGCTCACCCATCATCACCATTATAATCATCTCTGAATGAAGGTGTAATCATAAGAACCCTTTCAAATTTCTCAGTCTCATTATACTCATGAATAGTTTCCTATCATATTCTTTTCTTTTTAATAGCTTACTGTTTTTGTAAAATTGCTGAATGTTTGTTATAAAAATTTGAGCTACATGAAAAGGACACTAAAGTAAAAATCATTATATTCTGCCATTGAGAAAACTAATATTAAAATTTCACGAGGCCTTGGCAGGGTAGCTCAGTTGGTAAAGTATTGTCCAAATACACCAAGTTTTTGGGTTCAATCTCTGCTCAGGGCTCACACAATACTCAATCAATAAATGCATAAATAAGTAGAACAACCAGTCAATGTTTCTCTCTCAGAAAAAAGAAAAACCATCAATAAAAAAAAATGTCAAAGAACATTCTTCTAGATTGTTCTCTACTTTTTATAGACATGTAGATATGTGCATATAGTTTTACATAATTGTAGCATAACTATTTATAGCGATTTATACATTTTAATTTATGTATACACTAGTATCCCTGCATATGAATACATGAGCCCGTAGCTCACCAGTAGCTCTCTGCCCACTGCTCTGCCCTCCTGTAGCTCTCCCAGATCCCTGTCCCCAATACCCCGCCTCATAGCTTGCTGCCCTGCCCCCTCCTGTAACTCTGTGCTACCCACTTGTAGCTCACTGCCTCACCCATCTGCTAATTTGTGATCAGGTCTTCATGCAGTCAGTCACTAAGCTTCATGGCATAATGACCATTTGCATATTACAGATAGTAATTTTTAATGTTTTCATTATGTTATTACACAGGTCTTATACACAACCCTTTGCTGTAAACATTTATGTTGTTTCACAATTTTTATTAATCTAAACAATGCTATAGTGAAAACTCTATGCATATAAGGTTTTGCACTTGTGGTATTATAATCCATTTGGGATAAATTCTTAGAAGTAGACATTACTATGTCAAAGGGTATACATAATACTATGTCTTGGTTCATGTTTTGATACACATTGACAATTGATTGTAATCAATCACATCAACAGTAAGTATATGAGAATTTTCTACCTTGTCTTTTTTTATAACATCATTGCTGAGTCAGTGAATATTTGCAGGGGTGGGGAGATGGCTAATTACTGAGCTGAGTGAACAATAAATTAGTAGCAGTTTTTATACATCATTTTTCTTGTCAGCAGTATGAAGGTAATCACCTTCATTCTCTTGTCACTACTCTGCTCCTTTGTTTTCATCGTCTGAATGAGATGATTTCCCTGAATTATCACATACAAGGATTTGATGACAGTCAATTTGTATGAGCACCTGAACCCATTATACAGCATAATTCATATGTGATATAAAGTGACAGTTGCTAGCAGATTGCATTGACATCCCTTTAGAGAAGACAAATGCTCAATAGGAATCATTCTGAATCAATTAATCGAGCCACAGCTCAGCTGTAGGGCTGTGACATTCTGACACCAGGAAAAAGGAGCCACTGCGCATTCTGGGCTGTATCTTTGCTCACATAGTTTTCCATTGCTGAGCTCATTAAGGCCATTTGGTCCTTGACAGGAATCTTATCCAACCCCCTTGATCTCCCACAGTGGGTTCAGGTAAAGCTGGCTCTTTTCCTCTGATTTTTGTCTGTGAGAGTGGGTATAGTGAAATAAAAAATATATGTATTTTTGAGACATGAATATAATTGAATGAGTGTGTATTAATTCATGAAAAATATAAAATCGCTTTCTGGTTATTATGATCATGGGGAATTAGGATATATTGATTAGCTACAAAATCTGCCTTAAGTGTCTCAGAAATATGAGATTCGGTAAATACCAGTAGGAGAGAAGGTATATACGAGTGAAGAGAGATATTATAATAATGATGCTAAGGATTACAGTAAAGACATAGACCTGAATCTTCAATTCAATGGCTTTTTCTTTTCTTCTTTTCTTTTGTATTATTTTTAGATCTAATGTTTTCTTAATAATTGGTTTTGCTTCTACAATCTTGAAAATAATTTCTATGGATTTTCTCTAACTCATACTCATGGACCATCAATAGGCTAATACTAATGTCTGGATTCCATCCTCAGAGATTCTGAATTAACTATTTTAGAGTGTGGCCTATGCAACAGCACTTTAAAAAGCTGACTTGAAGTCAAAATTAAGAACACATGATTAAGATAAAGAAAGTCATTCAAGATGAATGATAAAATACAAAGTGTTTTTGAAATGCTTTTAATTTTCTCTATATCCCATTCAATCTAACTAGTTAAAATCCTCCCATTACTGTAATTACTTACATAACTTTTATATTTAAAAGCAGTTACATTACCCATAAATTAAGAGAAAAGACTTTTCACAGTAATAGAAAACTATTACATAGGTAATTTTCCTGTTGCCACTGGTGACGGAATAAATCTAGGGTAGGAGTTCTCAAACTTTACTATTCATATGAGTCACCTGGGGAATTTATTAAAACAGAGATTACCAAGGGGAGCTCCTAGAGATTAGGGTTTTAAGGCTGGAAAGTAGCCCAGTAGTTGCTTTTGTAACATGTACCCCAGTGATTTTGATGTTAAGGGATGCTGATTCACACTTTGCAAACACTGAACTATAGGGTCTAGACCCAGGGCAGTTGGATGGTTCCCACTTGGCAGACTTTCTGAAGACTTTGTAAGAGCAATTGAGAAATGTAAAAAGGACTTCAGATTGCTTTCTTTTGTTTTCAGAAAATAGGCTTTTGGTAGCTTTCAAATAACTGCCTGAGGCTCACTGTTAAGAAGAGTTGCATAGAGAAGGGGAAATATCATATGCTGTTCAAATATTAAAAAGATAGAGGATTATAAGAACAAAAGAAATAATGCAAATAAATGTAGTATGAGTAGACTGGGATTAGGAAAGATATAGAGAAACAGAAAACAAACTTTTTTTGTTTTATTTGCCAATGGCAAACAGAAAACAAAATTAAACATAACTCAGGATATTTTCAGGTAGTACAGAATTGGTAAAACATCTATTCAAAACTGGCTTAAGGCCAATCTGCGCGATTACTCCTATCTCAAATGTTGCTCGTATTTCAAAGCAAAAATCGCTCGCTCGACGCTCGTATCTCAAAAATCTCGTATGTTAGGGCACTTGTATCTCGAGGTACCACTGTATTCTATTTTGGAAATGTAATTTTTTGCAGTAACGTAATTACTGCATGGATCTTTATTCCAATTAATTTCCTTTCAATGTGCATGAATCCATGCACCAGGCCACTAATGTTGAATAGGAGTGGTGAGAGTGGACATTCTTGTCTTGTTATTGATTTGAAGGGAAATGCTTATTGATTTGCCCATTGTGTAAGATGTTTGGCTTTTGGGCCTTTATTACCTTGAGGTATGTTCCCTCTGTTCCCACTTTGCTGAGAGTTTTCATCATATATGGATGCTGGCTTTTATCAAATGCTTTTTATGAATCTGATGATATAATTATGTGGAGTTTTTTTTATCCTCCATTTTGTTTATGTGTTATATCACAGTTATTGTTTTGTGAATATTGTACTCTGAATAAATCCCACTTGATTATAAAAAAAAAAACAACTGGCTTAAGTAAAAATAAACGTAGTTGGGGGGCAATAAGGACACATATGTGATACCTTAATCAATAAAGGAAAAACATTAATAAAAAATGAAAATATGTAAATGTAGTATTTACTCAGTTAGCTGGAAGGCTAATGGGCAAAAGTAGCTTTAGACATTATTTGCTTCAGGCTTTAAGAATGTCACTTTGTTCCCTCTCATAGTTCTCTGTCCTTTAAATTAGGTATAATCCAAGCTGCCAGTGTTGCTCTCAGTAGATCCAGATGGTTGAAGCAGCTACAAGTGTTAAAATCTCATTCCATTAAATCTAGTGGAAGAGAAAGGCAGTTTGGCTTTCTGTCTTTGCTAGTAGACTTGCCGAAATGTATTATTGGCTGTGGAATATGAACCAATCACTATGGCCCATGAGATCCCATTACTAGAGATGGGAGATGACTCAGTTCCATCTGGAAGCATATGGACTGGTGGGGGAGGAGAGTGATTTTCCAGAGGAAAACGTGTTTAGCAAAGAGTGTGCAATTCATGTGCTCCACTCGGTGACAGAAAACCTTGATTATCCTTGGATGTTCAGTGTACTTTAGAAGCACATTAAAATATTTCTGAGAATTTAAAGAGCAAACACTACCACAAGAGTTTTTCTGCACAAGGGTGAGGACTGATGCAAAGGATTATGGGCTGACAACTCATCACTGTAACTTGGTTTTGACCTCCCAAGCAAATGTGGAATTAATTTAAATCTAACAAGGGATATGACTTACAATAACTAAAGGTTTCCTGTTCCTCAAACACCAGAAAATATAAATTGGCAGTTCTGTTGACATTTTGAAACATGAAAGTGAACAGAATAGTGAGAAGTGGTTATTTTGTCAACAGAGAGGTTTATAGAATTCCTGCATATTCCCTGTCCCCTCTCAACCTTCCAGCATCCAAACTGTTTCCAGAGGACAATTCAAAACAGTGCATCTTTCTAATTTATTTTCAATAAATCACTTTAAAAAGTGGCTAAAGCCCAAATCAGCACTTTATGGAACTCTTCATCCGCTTATCTGTCATTTCTGACCTTCTAGCTTCAACTTGTCTGCATTGCTTTTCTTTAGTTTTAAAATTTTCCTTTTGCTGATGAACTCTACAGTTAGAAGCCAGTTGTTGAACTCTATTATTTATTCTAAAGATGATTTAGAAAGTATTTCAGAATATATAATCATTTATGCCTACCAATTCATTAAAAAAAATAAGATAATAAATGAAAGTGACCTAGTGTGGGGAAGCACGGGACTGGGTTGGAAAGTCTGTAACGAGGATTCTCTGAAAGGTTGGGGTCTCTTAGGGGGTCCTTGCTGAAGGCAGCAGCCAGTGCCTTGACTTTTCCAAATAACTGTGAGCCCCCCCGGGTGTTTTGCTGGAGTCTCTATGATTAGTCTTTAGACATGACCTTGTAGAAGCATGTACTTTCCCAAGGATACTTATCCTGCTGATTGTATCCTTTTTTAAATTATTTAATTAATGTATTACATTTATCTTCCCATTGTCCCCCTCCCCACTCCCATGAGTGTCCTAAACCCCCAGTGTCTTGTGTCCATTGGTTATGCTTATATGCTTGCATACAAGTCCTTTGGTTGATCTCTTTTCTACCACTCCTCTCCCTAACCTTCCGACTGTAATTTGACAGTCTGTTTGATGCTTTCCTGCCTCTGTATCTATCTTTTTGTTCATCAGTTTATAATGTTTTTTATGATCCACAAATGAGTGAGATCATGTGGTATTTTTCGTTAATTGACAGGCTTATTTCACTTAGCATAATGCTCTCCAGTTCCATCCAGGTTGCTGCAAATGATAAGAATTCCTTCTTTTTGATGGCAGCATAGTATTCCATTATATAGATGTTCCACAATTTTCTGATCCACTCACCTGCTGATGGGCACCTAGGCTCTTTCCAAATCTTAGCTATTGTAAATAGTGCTGTTATGAACATAGGGGTGCATATATCCTTTCTGATTTATGTTTCTAGTTTCTTAGGATATATTCCTAGGAGTGGTATTACTGGGTCAAATGGGAATTCCATTTTTAGTTTTTTGAGAAAACCCCATACTGTTCTCCACAGTGGCTGCACCAGTCTCCATTCCCACCAGCGGTACACAAGAGTTCCTTTTTCTGCGCATCCTCGCCAACACTTGTCGTTTGTTGATTTTTTTTTAATTAAAATTTATTTTTCAGATTATTACATTTTATCTCTTTTTTCCCCTCCATAGCTCCCCTCCACCCGGCTCCTAACCCTCCCTCTACCATTACCTCCCTCTCATTGACCTCATCCATAGGTGTATGATTTTTGTCCAGCCTCTCCCTTTCCCCCTGAGAATTATCAGTCCATTCCCTTTCTGTGCTCATGATTCTATTATATTCACCAGTTTATGCTGCTGATCAAATTTTTAATTCACTTAATTTTTAGATTCACTGGTTGATAGATATGTATTTGTTGTTCATAATTTTTTTTATCTTTTATCTTTTTCTTCTTCCTCTTTTAAAGAGTACCTTTCCGTATTTCATAATACAGGTTTGGAGTTGATGAACTCCTTCAGCTTTTTCTTATCTGTGAAGCTCTTTATCTGCCCTTCAATTCTGAATGATAGCTTTGCTGGATAGAGTATTCTTGGTTGTAGGTTCTTGCTATTCATCACGTTGAGTATTTCTTGCCTGCATCGTTTCTGTTAAGAAATCAGCTGACAGTTGAATGGGTGCTCCCTTTTAGGTAATTGACTGTTTTTCTCTTGCTGTTTTTAATATTCTCTCTTTGTCTTTTGCTCTTGATATTTTAATTATGATGTGTCTTAGTGTAGTCCTCTTTGGATTCCTTTTATATGGGGTTCTGTGTGCTTCCTGGTCTTGTAAGTCTATTTCTTTCACCAGATGTGGGAAGTTTTCAGTCATTATTTAAGTAGGTTTTCAGTATCTTGCTCTCTCTCTTCTTCTGGCACCCCCACAATTCTGATGTTGGTACACTTGAAACTGTCCCAGAGGCTCCTTACATTATCTTCACATTTTTGGATTCTTTTCTCTTCTTGCTTTTCCAATTGAGTGTTTTCTGAATATTTATATTTCAAATTTTTGACTTGATTCTTGCCTTCCTCTAGTCTGCTGTTAGGTCTCTGTATAATATTTTTTATTCCAGTCAATGTATGTTTAATTTCTATTTAGTACTTTTCCACCTCTAGTTGGTTCTTTTTCATCTGTAGTTGGTCCTTTTCCATTTCTAGATGGTTCTTTTTCATCCCTAGTTGGTTCTTTTTCTTCTCCTTTTGGGTCTCGCTAACTTTATCCAACTTTTCTAGGATATTCTTGAAAAACCTTATAAGCGTGGTTTTGAACTCTATATTCAGTCATTTGTTTTTCTCCATTTCTTTTGTTTGTGATCTCTTCCCTTTTCTTGGTATTTTCACTATGCTGGGAGAACTTCTGTGTTGGATTCAGCCTTATGATACCAGACTTGCAAAGCTGCAAAAGCCTTTCTGTTGAGCTTGGGATGGGTGGAGTCTCAGGGCTTAAAGGACCACTTTGCCTTCCAGTGGGTCCCGCCCTCCACTGCCCCCAAGTCTCATGTGATTGGGTAATCGCTGGAGTGGTTCTTATGTGAGTGCGTTCTCTCTCTCTCTCTCTCTCTCTCTCTCTCTCTCTCTCTCTCTCTGTCTCTCTCTCTTTCTCTCCCCTTCCCTCTGGACTGCTGTCTTCCCGGCTTCCCTATGCTCCAGGACCTTATCAATCTGGGTCCCCAGGACTTCGCCGGAATCTGGGGTTTAGTGGAGTTAGAAGTGACGCAGTTGGGATGCTTTGTCTCCCGCCCTCTTGTGAAACCCAGCAGCACAATCAGCAGTATGTCTTCTGTGTGCAGTACTGTGCGTTCAGCCTGACTTCTGCCCTCCTGTGACTCCCCCAATTTCCGTGCACTTCTCCCTTTTCACAGTCCAAACTTTCGGCTGGACCTTGGGTTTAGTGTCGTAGGATAAGGGGTTCAATGCCATTGGGAGTCTCTGTTTCCCTCCCACCAGAGAAAACCAGCCAAGTACTCTGGCACCCACTCTCTCTGCGCATCTCCGTATCTCAGCTTTTTGCAGCTCCTCTGAGTCTCTGTGAGTCCCTCTTTTTCCTTCTATTTGTAGAATTTCCACTCAGCCAGCTTTCCTGTGGTTCTGGATGATGTCTGTCTGTCTTTTAGTTGTAGTTTTAAAATTGTTGTGCTAGGCAGCAGTGTAGGTGTTTACCTATGCCGCCATCTTGGTTACCCCCTGTTGATTTGTTGATGATTACCATTCTGACAAGTGTGAGATAGTATAGTATTGTTGTTTTGATATGCATCTCTAAGATAAAAAGTGCCTTTGAGCATGTTTTCATGTGCCTCTTGGCCTTCCTTCTGTCTCCTTTTGAAAGCATTCTACAGTGGTACCTTGAGATACGAGTTTAATTCATTCCATAACCTTGAGGTGTGGGAAATTATGAGACGCTTGAGTCGCAGTAAACTGGTGGGTCGTGTGCAGCCGGCCGATCCTCGTGATTACTCGTATCTCAAATGTTGCTTGTATTTCAAAGCAAAAATCGCTCGCTGGACGGCTCATATCTAAAAAATCTCGTATGTTAGGGCACTTGTATCTCGAGGTCCCACTGTATTTAGGTCTGTTGCCCATTTTTTATTGGATCATTTATCTTTTATTAAGTTGTATAAGTTGCCTATAGATATTGGAGATTAAACCTTTATCAATGATAAGATTTGCAAATATGTTCTCCCATACAGTGGGCTTTCTTTTTGTTTTCTTTATGGTTTCTTTATTATAAAAAATCTTTGTTTTGATGTACAGTGGTACCTCGAGATACAAGTGCCCTAACATATGAGATTTTTGAGATACGAGCCATCGAGCGAGCGATTTTTTGCTTTGAAATATGAGCAACATTTGAGATAGGAGTAATTGCGCGGATCAGGCAGCTGCACACGACCCACCAGTTTACCATGACTTGAGCATCTCATAGTTTCCCATGCTTCAGTCAGTGTGCTTGTTTACCTCATTGTCAAAGCATCTTTTCTGCATTTACATACTTTATCACATTTCTTTATATAACCATGGGTCCAAAGAAAGAGAGTGGAAAGGTCAGTGCTCAGAAGAGGATGATGTCTATTGAATTAAAGCATGAAATCATACAAAAATATGAGCAAGGTGTGTGAGTGGCTGACTTGGCGAGGCAATACAGGTGTAGTACTTCAACGATATGCACTGTGCTTAAACAGAAGGAGTCGATAAAGGGTATAACGCCAGCTAAGGGAGTTACAATAATTTCTAAGCTCCGGAGCTCTCTCCATGAAAAGATGGAGAATCTACTGATGGTGTGAGTGATGGAGAAGCAGCTTAAAGGAGATACATTAACACAGGGCATCATATGCCAGAAGGTGAGAGCGATTTACGGTGATTTGCTGGAGCAGACCCTGCGCACTTCCACGGACAAAGCATCGAAAGACTCATTTAAAGCCAGTAGAGGCTGGTTTGATAATTTCAGGAAAAGGTCCGGCATTCACTCCATCGTCAGGCATGGTGAGGCAGCAAGTTCGGATGTGAAGGCAGCTGAGGATTACCTCAAAACTTTTTCTGAACTGATAGAAGCCAAAGGATATATCCCCCAGCAAGTCTTCAACTGTGATGAGACAGGGCTTTTCTGGAAGAAGGTGATGAATAGGTCTTATATAATGGCAGAGGAGAAGGTGATGCCAGGCCACAAACCATTGAAGGATAGGCTAACTCTCACACTGTGCGCCAATGTGAGTGGCGACTGCAAGATCAAGCCTCTGCTCATATACCATTGGGAAAACCCCAGAGTCTTTAAGTCACATAAGATTTTAAAAGATAAACTGCAAGTTATGTGGAGGGCAAACCCGAAGGTATGGGTCACCAGGCAGTTTTTTGTGGAGTGGGTAAACCTGGTTTTCGGCCCTTCTGTTAAGAAATATCTACAGGAAAACAACCTAACCATGCAAGCCCTCTTTATCCTCCACAATGCTCCTGCTCAACCACCGAACCTCAAAGATGAACTCCACGAAGAGTTCAAGTTTATAAAGGTTGTCTACCTACCTCCCAACACCACTGCTATCCTGCAGCCCATGGATCAGGAGGTGATTTCTAATTTTAAAAAGCTTTACATCAAGCACCTGTTCCGGCCCTGCTTTGAGGTGACAGAGAACACAAACCTCACCCTTCGAGAGTTCTGGAAGAACCACTTTAACATCGTGATATGCCTCAGAATTATTGATCAGGGCTGGCTGGGTGTTACAACGAGGACTTTGACATCTGCATGGAAGAAGCTGTGGCCTGAGGCCGAAGCCGAAAGGACCTTTGAAGGATTCGAACCCGACGTGCCAGTGGAGGAGGAGATAGTGTCTCTGGGAAAATCCATGGGCCTGGAGGTGGATGAGAGAGACATGAATGAGCTCGTCGAGGAGCACTCTCTGGAACTCACCACAGAGGAGTTACAAGAGTTGCAGTCTCAGCAACATGTGGAGGTTCTCCAAGAAATTGGTTTCGAGGAGGAGCCAGAGGTGGAGGAGATCTCTACAAGTGAGATAAAGGAGATCTTAGGATTGTAGGAGAGGGTGTCACACTTCGTGGAAAAGAAACACCCCGAAAAAATTGCTACTGGTCGTGCATCAGAGCTGTTCAATGAAACTTGCCTCACCCATTTCAGAAACATTCTGAAAGGGAGGAAGAGACAAACCTCATTGGACACGTTTTTGTTTTTTTTAAATGGGCCAAAAATGAAAAGACCAGTAGCAACTAAGTTCAGTGAAGATTAGTTAAGTTACATTCAGTTTAGGGATAAAGTGTAGCATTAAGAGTGTAGAGAGTAGGTAAATACACTTGATAAAACCAGTTTATTCCTTTACATTCTCTTTTATTATGTTTTTATACAATATTTGTCATTTATAAATACATTTTTCTTATTCAAAAACACGTAACAAAAACAACTGGGGTAGCCTTTTGGGGGCTGGAACAGATTAACGGCATTTCAATTGATTTCAATGGGGAAATTTGCTTTGAGATACGAGCAACTTGATATACGAGCAAGGTTATGGAATGAATTAAACTCATATCTCGAGGTACCACTGTAGTCCCATTTGTTTATTTTTTCTTTAGCTTCTATTGCCCTAGGAGCAGTATCAGTATCTTCAGCAAAGGTCTGAGATTTTGCTGCCTATGGATTCCTCTAGTATTTTATGGTTTCCCTTCTTGTGTTTAAGTCCTGTATTCATTTGGAGTTTATTTTTGTGTATGGGGTAAGTTGGTGGTTTATTTTCATTTTTTTGCATGTATCTGTCCAATTTTCCCAAAATCATTTATTGAAGAGACTGTCTTGACTCCATTGTATGTTCATGCCTCCTTTGTCAAATATTAATTGAGCATAGTGGTTTGGTTGATATCTGGATTCTCTATTCTATTCCATTGGTCTATATGTCTGTTCTTGTGCCAGTACCAGGCTGTTTTGAGAATAATGGCTTTGTAATAGAGCTTGAAATCTGGTATTGAGATCCCACCTACTTCATTCTTATTTTTTAGGATTGCTGTGGCTATTCAAGTTCTTTTTGTATTCCAAAGGAACCTTTGGAGAGTTCATTTTAGGTCTGTGAAATATGCCATTCATATTTTAATGGGGAGTGCATTGACTCTATAGATTGCTTTAAGTAGTATGGACATTTTAATGATGTTGATTCTCCCAATCCATGAGTGGGGTATGCTCTTCCATCTGTTCACATCTTCCACTATCTCTTTTTTCATTGCCCTGTGGTTTTCCGTGTATAGGTCTTTTACCTCCTTAGTTAAGTTTATTCCTACGTCTGTTCATTTTTTTTGGTGCAATGATAAATGGGATTGCTTTTTTAGCTCTCTTTCTGTAAGTTCACTATTAGTGTACAGAAATGCCATAGATTTCTTAGCATTAATTTTGTATCCTGCTACATTGCAGGATTCATTTATTAAGTCTATTAGTTTTTTGATGGAGTCTTTCAGATATTTTATGTACAGTATCATGTCATCTGCAAATAAGGAGAGCCTTACCTTTTTATAATTTGGATGCCTTTTATTTCTTCTTCTTATCTAATTGCAATGGCTAATACTTCCAGTACTATGTTGAACAGGAGTGGTGAGAGTGGGCATCCCTGTATTGTTCCTGTTGCTGATTGTATCTTGAGGCTAATTTTAGTTCAAGTTTTTGTTACAGTGAAAACTTAGAAGGCAGGCAATTGGAGCTGTTTTGGTGCCTTTTGTAAAGCAGAGCCTTAGCCTCTCTTTCACAGAAACATGTGTCAGAGTAATCCATTTCTCAGGGTCTAGCAATGTATTAAATTAAAATAAGAAAGTACAATATAGTACATTCTATAAAACACAGAAGAAAATAAGAACAAACTCACAGATACAGAGGACAGATTGGCAATTACCAAAGAGAAAGTGGGTTAGTGAGAAGGCAAAATGGGTGAATGTGATCAAGTGTAAAGTGATAGATAGTAATTAGATTTACAGTGGTAATCACTGAATATTGTATGTAAATTTTAAATTATAATGTTGCATACCTGAAATATATATAATGTTGTATTGCCAATTTTACCACACTTTAAAAAAAATTAAAGGAGAGGTCACACTCCAATGGGAGGGGGGAAGCATAAAGAATGGCAGTATTTAGAAGACCATGGATATAACTCTGAACTTTCTAGCAGCCAACACAAAAGGAGGAAATGCAATTATTTACATGATTCCTAAAATACTTAAAAGGTCAAAACACAGCTTTTCCTAGTATTATGTCTCCAAATTTCCTCCCTTGGGTCCTCAGCAAGAGGAACCTATGTGACAATGAGTGGACAGGGTCCTAGGTTAGATCTAGAAAGTATGTCTAACCTTAGGTGGTTTGTCTCAGGGGATAGAGCATTGGCCTGCAGACAGAAGGGCCCCAGGTTCAATTCCAGTCAAGGGCACATGCCCTAGTTGTGGGTTTGATCCCCAATAGGGGGCATGCAGGAGGCAGCCGATCAAAGATTCTCTCTCATCACTTATGTTTCTATTTCTCCCTCCCCTTCCTCTCTGAAATCAATAAAAAAGATATAAAGTTTCATAGATTTGTTTCTCACAATTCACATACAAGCAGTTTGATACCATAATCTCAAAATAAAATAAATTCTTCTATTACAAGAAATTCACTTACGTTAAATGAGAAAGGCAAGAAGAATTGAATTCACCCTTCTGATGATCTGGTTTAATCCTGAAGAATGTATAAGTTGCTTAGATGCAGGATAGACTCAGGCAATTCTCAGTATTATTTCTCTTCTTCAATTCAATAACATTGAGTAACAGTGACTTTGAGGTTAGCTATATTGTTACACTGCTTATAAAAGTCCTGACACCTAGTTGAAGATAGCCTAGTTGAAGATTCTATATTTTACTATAATTGTTTTACATATTTACCCATTAGCCATCCCTCTGTGCATCAATCAATCCATTTCTGTATATAATTTAAGATAAACTGCAGACATAATGGGACCCCCCTAAATACTTTAGCAGGTGTAACAATTATTAGAATTCAATATGATACAGTTTTTTCTTTTGATATAAAATTTAGAATCAATCAAGTGCATAAATTTTAATTACTGAGTTTTAACAAAGTACAAACTTTATAAACTTTCAAGAGTCTATTGGAAAGCTAGCTACCTTCAGTCTACTTCTGTGAGCCAGAATACTTCTTGAAAAATATTTTGGGAGTTAAATTTCTTTCTACTGACATGAAGTTTATGACAAATTTTAAATAAAAATTTTATGCAATTCATGGATTTTAAATTTATTTTACAAATATTATTCTATTTAAATATATAGCAAATTATGTAAGTTAATTTGAAGGGATTTTCAAATACAGTTTGGTTATATGTACAGATTTAGCTAAAGTGTTTAAACTTTCAAACATTTTATATTGCACTTACAAATTTAAGAAGTTTAATTTTGTTTTAAAGTATATGTATTTCAATTTATCCAAGAACAACTAAAAGTATTTTTTACCTCTTATACATCATAAAATGTTTAATACTAAACTGAATTTAATATGATTTTAGCTTAAAATCAGAAATTTATCTGAGTTACTTAAATATGTATTTTAAATTGGAGTTGCAAGGTTGTCATTCTATTAGGTCAAATTCTCTGAAACATTCTGTCAATATGACTAAATATAATAGAACATTTCTCAATCTGGAAATATTAATACTATAATTTTGATTGTTTAAACATTTTTATACTTTCTCCAAGCGTAAGAGACCCATATACTGTAAAGAAGACAAATACCATTCTACTTAACTGAAATTATTTTGGCTAAAAATTCTGATCAGATGTTCACTGCAAAACTACCCACTAAGGGCAGTTGTGGGTTTGATCCCTGGCCCAGTCTCGGTGTAGGCAGGAGGCAACCAAAGAATGTTTCTCTCTTTCCCCCACCCTCTTTCCCATTCACTCTCCCTAAAAAAGCAATGAGGAAAAAAATTATCCTTGGGTGAGGATTAACAAAAAATAAAAACAAAAAACAAAAACAAAATCCTTGCACACAAATGTTCATAGAAATTTTATTCATAATAACCAAAAATGAAAAAAAAATCTAAATGCCCATCAACTCATGAATGTATAAATACAGTGTGATATAGCCATACAAATAAATATTACTTGGCAAAAAACAAAACAAAACAAAACTGAAGTGATGCTATATGTTACAAGATGGACCAATCTTCAAACATTATAACTGAAAAAAGCTAGTTACAAAAGATAACTTGCTATATGATTTCATTTATATGAAATATCTAGAAAAGGAAAATCTAAAGAGATTAATGGTTGCCTATATCTGGGTGAGTTGGGAAAAAACGAGGAGTCACTGCTAATAGTACAGGGTTTCTTTTTGAAATGATGAAAATATTCTAAAATTGACTGTAGTGATTATTGTATAGTTTTGTGAATATGCTAAAAATCAGTAAATTTTATACTTACGCTGAATGAATTATATGGTATGTAAGTTTTATCTCAGTAAAGTTGTGGGGGAAAAACACGTTTTAAAAATCTCATTCCCCTTGACCAGTCATTTGACCAGATATTACTAATTGAGATGTTAAGAAGTTTCTCATGAAGGATTTTATTCTCAAAGAAAAACATAAATCTTCTTAGAAAAAAGCCCTTTGTCTCTATTTTTTCTTCCTGCCTTAAACTTTTAGGTGATATCTGGAGCTGCATTAGTCATCTTATGATCATGAGGCAAGAGATATGAGGTTGAAAGCCAACCCACTAAGGACAGTGTGGAAAGAACTGGACCTCTGATGGCTTTAATGAGCAGCTGAGCCAGAGCTAATGGTCACCTCCATCATACATCTCATCATCTGAGAACACTATTAGGCTGGGGTTTCTGTTAGTTGAAGACAAATACATTTTGAACTGATAAGAGAAGTAAAGGTAAAAAGGTTTATGTACAAAAATGCATTTAAGAACATAATTTATTGAATACTTCCTATTATATAAGAAGGAAACATTTTCTCAATATGTACTTCAAAACAGGAATTTTCATGTGTATTTTGCTTTATTTAATCTTTAAAGCAATATTATAAGGTAGTTATAATTATACTCCATTCAAGATATTTTCTTGTAGAAAATCATAGTAAAGAGTGAAGAGGAATTTGAACACCAGTTTTTTCACTCTAATGACTGTTATATTATTGTTGGCTATTACTTTGTACTATTGCCATAGTTTTGTTTTGTGCATATGACGTTATCTCATCATTGCCATATTCACCTCTCAGTATTTACCAGTTTTTATCAGGGCTTCCCTCCTCCCCCTTTTCTTTTCTTCTTTAATTAATTAATTTATTTTTAAAAAACCTCCCCAAAATTTTGCCTCATTTTTAATCATGCTTTATCTAAGTATTATATAAACTGGTAATTCAGTACCTTAGCAACCAGCTCTACCATAGAATTAAATATAAAATTTCTTATGTTCCAGAACTTAGAGTATAAAAATATTGGCTTACAGTACAAATTCTTTTTTTAAAGGTTCAACATCTCTCTTAGAAGAAATTATCTCCAAGTAAAAATTTAAACAGAAAATGTGACTCTTTTAAATTAAAAAATTTTAATTTGAAGGACAATTTATTTTACTCTATAAAAAGTTAATATTTTATTAGACAGACATTAACTCATTGTAGAAAACTTAGGGACAATAGAAATAGGCTAAGGAAAAATATTCACTTATATGTTCACCTCTAACAAATACTACTTTGATATATTTTCTTATAGTCTTTATGCTATCCTATGCTTAGATTTACATATGCATTTGATATGTTTAGATTGCTAGCTGTGATCCCACATTCCATTTATTTGTACAATTTTGCATTCCACTTTTCAAATAGTTGTTATAACATCAGTATTTTTATACATGGCAAATTTGTATATTTTAAGGTACAAAAACATTTTCTAAATATTTAAAAAAATGGTAGTCTTCAAAAATGCTTATTAAATAGGAAAATGGTATAATAGAGATTATATATGAGCATATTTATATAGTATTTACTTATTGACCACACTTGACATATTCTCCCTCTGCACCTTAAAATTTTTTTAGCATGTTTTTGTGTTAAATTGATTCATATATGCTATGAAGGGGAAAATAGAAAGTGAAAAATAAAAATGGAGAATTACTGTAGAGTGATTTTTAATGCAATAACTTTTTATAATCTTTACCACAATTGGACCCCAAACAATTATTGGAAAGTGATTGAAACTATTTTACCTATTTCTAGAATGGCATAGGAAGGACAACAAAAAGTTTGTCACAAAATAATTCTTTTTAAAAATATGAATCTTTCTCTATTATCCCAAAGCTCATAGACCATTTAGCTGTGGTGCATGATGTTAACTGGTCTCAAGACTTTGCAAAAATTTTAAGAATTTTTTTTGCAGATGAAAATGTTGATAAGCAAACTGGAAGGAGGATTAGAAATGGATTATGTGCTTATATGTGTGTGCGCATGCATACCCATGGAATTCTTATAGTAATTGATCTGGATGTTGTGTGTGCAGTAATTGGTGATTAGAACCTCTTTTCCTTTTTAGTATTCACATGAGAGCCATAACCCAGAGATAAATGTTAATAGTGTTCTAATAATCATCCTTTTAGTTAAAAATATGCATAGCTGCACATTTTTCTAGATATATATATTAAGTATTGATAACTTTATATATAGTTATATATGTATTATATAGTATGAGCTACATATAGTGCATGTTATTCAATTATATCACACTAACTTTTAAAAGTTAGTTATTGTTATCCTTGTAGGAAATTAAACTAATTAACTTTCAGAAATTTAGGGATAGAAATGATTTGGGCTTACTCCTGGATAGATGCTTGGTGGGAGTACAAAAAGTCAGTTGGGAAATTAAAGTAATACACTCTAAAATAATAAAAATGATTTATTAAAAATTTTAAGCTTCATCTTTGTATCTTTGTAGTTAAAAGTATAATCTCTTGTATATCTACAAACTCTGGGCAGATAAAAGACAAAGGTAAATAAAATTATTCAGAATAACTTCTGGTTGCCAGAGCAGAGCAATTGGCAAAAAAAATCTCATGACATTATTATTGCACCATGTTCCTGGTCAGTATCCCACTGAAAATGGCTAAGCATAAGACCAGGAGTGAATGAGAAGAAAGAAGTCTACAGTATCACACCTTCCTCCGCAATCTCCTTGCTGTATCTGTGAAGGTAACGGGCCTGTATCTGCTGTTTCTGGTCAGCAACCTTATAATTTTGCTCCAACTTTCTCTTTACATCTTCCACTTATCAGCCTTACTTCTCAAAACTCTGTACTTGATTCTACTTTCCCAGGTGGTTGACTGCTTAATGGAATCAATTCCATCTGCACTGGTCCCTTAAAGTGATCTATAATGGCTAGCTTGATTCCTATCTCATCATCTGAACTTCACATCATTCTCACCTTCTTCTTCCTCTCCTTCTATTTTTCTCTCACCTTGGATCACTCACCAAGTCTTTTTTACTTCCCTTGATACTTTGTCTTTCACCCATGGATTATTTAGATGTGGGTTGTTTAGCTTCTGGGCCTTATATTTTTCTGTTATTCATATTTGGTTGTTTTCCTTGTCACAGTAGAGAACATTCTCATCATATGTATTAGTTGTCTCCTATTGGCGAGGGAGGGATCCCTGTCCTAGAGTTTAGAGGATAACTGAACTTATGACACTTGACACTGGATGGATGAGATTGACAGCAGTTCATTAGTCCCATATACTCACAGATGGGGAGGAGTACACTACACACCATAGAGGGCCACATGGGGATTGCTTTAGGAAACAGAGTGAACAGTCAAGGGCTGTGGAAGGCAGGCTCTGTAGTAGCAAGAGGGTGGGGTACCCATAGTTCTTGTAGAATGACAAGATTGGTTTGTTTGAATAATTCCAGGCTGGCAGAAAAATGAAAGCTGCTACTCAAAGACATGCAGAAGCTGCTGCTGTTCCTGTTAGTGAGAGGTTTGTTTGGCCAGGGGACCTTGGGGAGAGGGGAACTACTGGTTAAACCAGATGAGGCCTTCTCAATTTCACTAGATGTCAGGGCAGCACATAATAGTGGACCTTAATTTAGATCTGATATCACATTTTGATTATTTTAAATTTGAGCTTTGTTTTATAGCCTATCTTGGTCTGTGTTCCATGCTTTTATTATAAATCTCTTTTCTGAATCTGATAATTTTCTTTGCTCTGTAGTCTACTTTACATGACAGTAATATAGCCACTCCTGCTTTTTTGATTAATTTTTACTAAAGTCCCCCATTACATTTGAAGGGACTGTCTTTTAGAGAGCATATAGGTGGTTCAAAGTTTTTAATCCATTCTGCCCAACTCTGTGTTTTAATTGTTGCATTTAGACCATTTACATTTAATGTGATTATTGATTTGTTAGGGCTTCAATTAGCCATCTTAAATTTTTATTCTACCCATTTTCATTACTTTTTCCTATTTCCCTGTGAATTATTTGAACATATTTTAGAATTCACATTTTTTTTATTTATAGTGTTTATGAGTGTATCTCTTTGAAAAGATATTTTAGTGGTTGCTCAAAATTGCATATCTGTAATTTATAAGTCTACTGGCATCACCATTTTACCAGTTTGAATGAAGTATAGAAACCGTACTTTCCTTTATATCCCTTTACCTTCCTCCATTTATATATATAAAACCCTAATATGCAAGTAGACTGAACTATGAAACAATTGAACAACCAAACAACCAAACACCCAGTCACTATGACGTGTGGTGACCACTTAGGGGTGTATACAGAATATGTTGTGTGTTGGCAATAGGTAGCAGAGCGTGGAACATGGTAGGCGTTGGCCATGACGGAATGGTGGAGCAGGTGAGTGGGTCACCAGACCAAGGCATAGTGCTGGTCGCTGTCATTGGGGAGAGCCTCATCTCTATGCCCACTGCAGCCTCGTGGTGCATAGTTCCTTTCAAGGTGCACAAATTCTGCACTTGGCCCCTAGTTTATAATATAATCATCTTAAATATTTCCTCTACATGCATTTAGAATCATTTGAAAAGTGTCATAATTTTTGTTTCAATCCTCATATATCATTACTGCTTCCTTTATGACCTCCACTAACAGTATGGTAAAAGGTGGACTTAGAGAAGAAAAGTCTATTTCATTTGTCTGTGTTTTCACCTACTGTATTCTTTCTTCCTGATGTTCCAGAATTCTTTCTTTTATTGTTTGCTCTGTGTAGAAAGTTTCTTTTAGCCATTTTTTATAGAGAGGTTTGCTGGTAGCAAGTCTCTTAGTTTTTCTCCAACAGAGAATGTCTTAATTTACTTTTTATTCCTTGAAGATATTTTCACTAGAGATAGAATGGGTTGACAGTTCTCTATTTTCAACATTGAAACAGGTAAAAATTCTATTTGGCCTCTTGGTGATGATGAGAACCTCCCTATTATTCAAACTGTTCTTTCCCTATATGTAAGCAGTTGTTTCCTCTTGCTACTTTTAACATTCTTTTTATTTTGTCTGTAACTTTCAGAAGTTTGATTGTGTGTTCTGGTGTGATTTCATTAGGCTTGTTTTGTTTATGCTTTAGTCAGCTTCTTGAATTTGCCTAAATGTCTTTCTCCTCCATTTCCAGGACTCCAAAGAAACACATGTTAGATCTGGAATAGCCCCACAAATCCTCAGGCCTTATTTTTTTTCTCAGTCTATTTTCACCCTGTTGCTGATTTTGGGCAACTTTTTTTCTATTTTAAGTTCACTAATTCTTTATTTTGTTCCCTGAATTCTCTTTTAAAGCCCATTCATTAAATTTTAAATTTTGATTACTATATTTTCAATTCTAAAATTCCCCTCTAGCTTTATTTTATATCTCTTATTTCTTTGCTAAGACTCTACTTTTTTATTTTTTACAATTTTTTATGATGGCTAATTTAAAGTGTTTGTCAAATAATTTGACATTTTTGTTATTACAATGTTGGCATCTTATTTTTTATTTAGTACTAATGGCCTGATGCACAAAATTCGTGCACATAAAAAGGGGATTAGAGGAAATATTTTAATGTTGCTATTTTCCCTTTCTCTATAATAGGGCAAATTTGTAAAATGTATATGAAAATCTTCCTCCTTTCAGAATCTGAGGTGTGCTGCAGGACCCAGAGTTAAGTCCCTGCTCATCTGTGGTGCCTCAAAATTGCACAAGACCCGGACCCAGGCGGCCCAACTCCCATTGGACAAGATCCAGACCCAACCAGCCCTACCTCCATCAAGCCCTGCCAGGTAGGGGGGGGTGCCCCATCAATCCCCACCAGGTGAGGGGCACAGCCTGAGGTCCCCCATCAAACCCCACCAGGCAGGGGGCATGCCCCAGGTCCTCCATCAAGCCCCGCCAGTCATGGGCTCACCTTGAGATTCTCCATCAAGCTCTGTCAGGTGTGTGTGGGGGGGTGTGGTCTGAGATCCTTGTCAAGCCCCACCTGGTATGGGGTCCAGTCTCAGAGCCCCTCTCAAGCCCTGCCAGGTGGTGGGTGCAGCCTAAGGTCCCCTGGCCTGGGGTGGGGAGAACAGCCTGAGGTTTCTTGGCCCAGCACCGGGGCAGGAGATGCACCTTGAGGTCCCCATCAAGCCCTGCAGATGGGGTGTGTGGCCTGAGGTCCTCTGTCAAGCCCCACTAGGTGGGGGGCGCAGCCTCAGGTCCCTGCTGATTGTTCCTTAAGGCTCGTTATGGGAATTCGGCCTTCCCTGTAGGTGCAGCCATCTTGTGTTACAGAAATCATCTCCTCCACTGTGGGCTCTGCCATCTTTTTTTGTGATGATGTGATGGTCAATTTGCACCTTCCCTCTTTATTAGATAGGATAAGTTCATATTGGTCATATGTTAACGATTTTAAATTAAAATTGGACATTTTGAATATTATGAGATTTGAGATCTTATTTAAACTTGTAATTTAACTGGATTTTTCTCACAGCACTTTGGGAGAAGGAGGTGGCTTGGTGCTGCAGATGGATGTAAAAGTGCAGGCTCTCCATCATCTCTGTTGACACCCAAGAGAGGAGACTCCTGATTATTGCTGGATGGGTGGGAGTTTTAACTTCCTCTAGACCTCTACACATACTTTTCTGGTTACTGGCTGGAAGGGGTAGGAGTTATTTATTACTGCTTCCTTTGTGAACTCCACTGACAGCATGTTGAAAGGTGGCCTCATCAGCTTCTTTATGCCTTCTTTGACACCATATCATCAGGAAGAATAAGGAATGCTTTGTTACTATTGGATGGGTGTGGAAATCCAGGCTCTGTACATGGTCTATAGTGACACCAGAAGAGAAATACTCATTCCTGCTCATTGGGGATGAAAGTCCTGGCTCCCTACTCAAGCTTCTCTGCCACCACTCTTGTAGGGTTGTTGGAGTATTTTAATACAGATTGACAAAGATGGAAGTCTAGGGTGTCGACCTAGCCTTAGCTGTGTGGATGGGAGTGTGGCCACACCATTTCTTTTTTTCACCCTGTGGTGTTTGACTTTTTTAGAGTGTGTGTGTGTGTGTGTGTGTGTGTGTGTGTGTGTGTGTGTGTTTTTCCTTTAAAAGTTTTCTGCCTGTTTCAGTCCTTTGTCTCAAGAGAGCAGGCTTTTTGTAGGGGCTTTTAAAAAATGTATTTGTATTGACATTTCTGGTTGTTGACTTCTGTAGCATCCAGTTTAAAATACAGTCAAACCTTGGTTTTCGAATTTCTCCCATCTCAAACAATTTAGTCACAGAAAAATGTTTTGGTTGTTGAACAAAACTAGTTTTCCACCCAACAACCCTTTCATGCTGATACAGTATCTGTATGATCAGTCATATGTCTCTCAGGTGACAAACAAAAGAGATTATGAGTCAGTTTATCATTAACATTGTTAATATCTCAGGAAATTGTGCTGTAAATATTTTTTCTGTTTTTTTTTCTTTGTTGCTGCTTATTATTATTAAATACATACATTGAATAATCATGGGTCATAAGAAGGTTCATGATAACAACAAAGTGAAAAGAAGAGTTGTGAGAACAACAATAGAGCTTTAAAAAAAAATAATTGTAAAGTATTAGAGTTATTCCTATATCTTATCTGGCTACTAAGTATGGCATGGTGAAATCTACAATTAACATAATTTTAAAACATAAAGAGGCCATCAAAAGTGCTGATGTTGCTAAGGGTGCTACTAAAGTTACATTTCATTTTCTTTTTGTTATATTTTCATTTACATTTCATGTCCTTTTTGTTTTCAAAATGCTTATTTATAGATTAAACAATACATTAGACATGTACTGTATATAAGAAAAGTTAAAACAGGGAACCATTTGGAGGTCTGGAAAGGATTAATTCAATTTACATTATTTCTAATGGGAAAAATTATTCAGTTTTCAAACCACTCGTTTCTCAAACAACCTTCTGGAATAAATTAAGTTGGAAAACTGAGGTTCCACTGTGTATGGAGCAAAAGAAAACCTGGGGAACATACCACATTGTTATGCTTTAGGTCCTGAGGTTCCTAGCTGGTCTATCCTTTTTCTTTCCACCTTTTAGAGTCTTCTTATTTTTGTTTCATAAAATATTCAAATGTTTTAGTTGTATTTAGTGGGATGAATAGGGAAAAGCATGCCTACTCCATCTTTCTGTAAGTGGAAGTACACTCATCAATTTTTTTGAATCTACTACTAATTATAGAAATTACTTGATTTTCATGAGTATTGGGTTCTCATGTAAGAATTCCCCAATTCTTAAATACATAATAATTACAACATATTATAAAATACATTATATTTTCAATGTATTTTATAGTATTATATATTATATATAAAAATATTAGAACATATAGTATATATTACTATTTATTACATCCTATATAATAAAAGGCTAATATGCAAATTGGCCAAACAAAGAATGACCAGTCACTATGATGCACACAGACCACCAGGGGGCAGATGCTAAATGCAAGAGCTGCCCCCTGATGGCCAGTGCACCCCCCACAGGGGAAGCGCCACTCAACCAGAAGCCCTGAGCTGGGCTCACAACTGGCGAGCACAGTGACAGTGGCAAGAGCCTCTCCCACCTCTGCGGCAGTGCTAAAGATGCCTAACTGTTGGTTTAAGCCTAAGCCATCAGTCAGACATCCCCTGAGGTCTCCTGGACTGAGAGAGTGTACAGACTGGGCTGAAGGACCCCACTGAGTTCACAAATATCATGCACCAGGCCTCTACTCCTATCTAATAAAAGAGTAATATGCAAATTACCTGTACCTCTGCCACACCACCAGCCACGTCTACCAGCCAATCAGGGGTGATTATGCAAATTAACCCCAACTAAGATGGCTGTGGCCACAGAGAGAGCAGGAGGGAGACTTGGGTTTCCTAGGCAATGGAGAAAGCCAAGCTTTCCACACACCCTGGCCAACCCAGGCCTCCACTCAATGCTACAAAGTTTCAATTATAGAAGATAAATAAATTCCAACAAAAATGGTGGCAGCAATGAAGCTGGAGAAAGCAGGAGGCTAGGGTTGCCCTCCGTGATGGAGGAAGCCAAGCTTTTCACAGCCCTGGCCTGCCTTGGCCTCTGCTTAAAGCTACAAAGTTTCAATTATAAAAGATAAATAAATCCCAACAGAAATGGCTATGGCCATGGATTGAGCAGGAGGCTTGGCTCCGCTCAAAGCTACAAAGTTTCTATTGTAGAAGATAAATAAAACCCAGATAACAAGACCTCTGCTTGGGTTGCTGGGTTGCTTTTAGGCCTCACAAATGCCCATTGGAAGAAAAATGAACATATTTTAACAGCAGGGCATTCTGGAAATAGCTTGTCTTACTGCCCTATTTAGGGGGATTTACGGTCACGTGCTAGATAATGAAGGAATATTTTGGGGAGGTGACCTAAGCATGTCAACTCCCTACCCCCACGCCCAAATGCATAAAGTTTATGTGACTTACTACACTCTGGTGGGCAGGCCCACTTCCCAAGCATCTATGACAGTGTATTACCAACAGAGTGGTGGGGGAAAGAAACATATTTCTGGACCTCTCCCAAAAGTTACCCTCTGTGAAACATTGCCATGGACAACGGCTAAGGAAATAAGTTTTTCAAGAAGGAAAACAAAAGATGCCATTTTTAACCCTCTGAATCATTTCAGTAACCAACTTATTGTTTTTCTTTTTGCTTTTTTTCATAAGCAAAATGTGATTTGAAAGACTGCTGTCAAAGTGAAGCTTATTTCATTTAAATATGATCTTTGCCATAAATGTTATTTTGAGTATTAGCAGTGTTTCTGTGTCTCAAGACATGCACACAATCTTTAGTATGTTTGAATATAGACAATCCTCAGATGAATGCATGCATTTTTCTTTCCTCCTCCCCTCCAGCATCTTTCCCTTCTCATCCCATAGGCAGGTCTTCCCAGGAGACAACACTCCTCCTTCCAGTCACAGTCTTCTTTATGAGGACACAATTGGTTTCTTGGCTCAGTGAACTCTCCCAGTGTCAGAGAGGAAAGACTTAATTGCAGGGTTTCACATTTTCAAAGAAAATGTTTAGACGGGAAAGGCTCAGCCATATTAGAGAAAGTGGTGTGCTTAGAAATGAGTGGCACAAACTCTCTGTCTTTCTCTGGCAGGGAACACAGGAAGAAATTTTTTGGCTGTTATTAAAATAACCCATATTTGATTACTTTTCCCCCAACAAGTGTTTGATTCACTTGGAATCCAGTTGTTTAAGACTGATGCATGGTCAAATAAATTTGCAAGTGCCTATGTGGTCCATGTGCATGTGATGGAATAATCCTTAAATTACTCTCTCTAAAGTTACACACAGCAATAACATTTTATATTTTGCAACTTGCAATTATGATTCTGTTTTAAATCCTTTGCTTTGCTTTGTCAATAGTGACAAAGTGATACTGTTTAGTTCAGCTACAGCATGAAAGGTGATATTTATTATTATTATTATTATTATTATTATTGTTATTATTATTTGTGCTTGTCCTTTTCTTGATCAGAGGCTAAGGAAGTCCCGTGTCTAATAAAGCCAACTACAAACTACAGGAAGTAAGATGCCACCTGCAATGGCCGTTTATTGGGAACACTAATACACAGCAGGAGTAAATAGCGCTGTCTCCAATTGTACATCAAGCTCTAATTTTCCATTCTAGTATATCTATGCTTAACCCCACTTTCTTGTGCATGTCGCTAGCTTTATGCTTCAGTTCAGAGAGCAGAATTCTCCAACTTGCTCTCCCACCATCCTTTAACTTTTCTTCTAACTATACAGCAAAAGCTCATGGTATCTCCCTCCTTTCAAAAGGCCCAGTGAAGGTGCCTTTCCCTCTGTGAGAAAGCAGATGTGCTTACTGACAAGCAGAAGCATAGAAGGTAGCCAGGTATAGGTTTCTTTCCAATGTGAGTGTCTTTCTGACACATTCTGAGGAGATCGAACTGCTGCTGTCCAGATTAATAATTTCCTTGTCATGGGACAGTGACGTAAAAGGTTTATAATACTCACATATTCATAAAATCTGTGCATACTTGAAAAAATCCAGAGCACATACTGTCTGAATCCTTTTGTACAGAGTCCAAAACAGGCAGCAGAAGTCAGAAGTCGGGTACTGGTCACTCCTGGGGGGCCCTGAAGGCTCTCCCGTTTCTCTTCTGAACTATGTTCGCACGAGTGTGGTCCCTCCGTAAGATGCATCGAGCTGTCTACTGACGATGTGTGCACTTTCTGTGCTTATGACACACTTCCACTAGAGATTGACACTCACACTGAAAACACGCTAAAAATGTTCTCCATACAGGCCATCAGGACAGTGTTTGTGGGTTTGGATCTAAAAGGCCTGCATTTACTGCTGTTTTTCTTCTTCACCAAGTCTCATGACTATTAAACATGCAAACACGATACTAAGTAACTAGTCACATTATTTTTTCCCTAAGAACATAAGCTGATTGCCTACTTTCTGGTTCCTAAACAGTAATAAAATGCGGTGATTTTTCTAAAGAGAACTCTATGACTCAGATAGCTCAGAGAATAAATGCCAGGACCTCTGCCAACCTGCAAATATTTGAAAAACTACTCCCAGACACCCCCAACCCAACTGCCACCAAACTGTTGAGCTGAAGGGGAAAACTCACGCAAACTGCATCAGAGGACAGGATGTCAGAAAGCAGACGTAATGATATTTATTCAAAAGTCGGATTCACATCCTACTTAACTCCATGGGCACTCTCAACAGTTGGTCTTGACAATTCCAGCAATTCTGAGGCTCATTAATCTATTTGCAGGTGCTCTGCTTTCTGAGCTGCCTTTTCTCAAAGGAAAACACTCTCAAAATTCTCTGACTGTAGCCTGCCTCCTCAATTCAGAGGTAACCATGACGTTTGTCAGGGCTCTTAGAGAGGAAATGAAAGTTTTGGTGATTCTGAAGTGGCAAGTTGTAAGATTAGTAATCCAATCAAACATTTAATGTGAACCCACTGTAATTGGAGTGAGACATGGTAGGTAAGTAGTCTTGAATGGCTGGGCAAATCTTCCTAGGCTGCTATTTATGAAATCAGGCTGTGCTAAAACCCCAAGTCTCTAAACCATTTAGGAAAGATGAGAGAACCAGAGCATTTCCTCATGTCCTTCCTTTATTTCTTAGGACATATGTCTGTATTTTTCTGCTGAATCGCAGAGTGGGATTCCTGAGCTAAATTATTCTGCCCAATCACGCTAAGCCCAGGGGAGCAGGGCAATTCTCATTCAGTGGATTCTATTATGGGTTGCCTTTAAGAATCACATTATTTCTAAACTGCAAGGACTGCAAAATATTTTGCTGGGTGCACTCCTTTTTGAGACATTTTAGCATTTGCAAATTTCCCTTAACTCTTTTCCTCTGTAAAGGAAGCCTTGAATTCCCCCTTCATACTGGAGTTTGTGCTATACAATACATTTGTTAAAACAAGGCCTTTTCCAAGATTTGCAGGAATGAGCCCCTAGAACAGGGGCCAAGACCAACCTGCTTTACACCAACTTCTATGTTGCCCAGAGAAGATCTAGAGACAGTCTCTTGGATATCAATCACTATTTTTCTCTAGTTTCCAAATACGTCCTTTTTTTGAGAATTGCCTTACAAATAACCTCCCTTCGCTATATTTAAGAGCTAAATGTTTTGATATCTTAAAATCTAAAGCTTACCCTGAGAGTATATGAGTAAAAGCTTAGAATATCCAGAAAAAATGATTAGACCATATTTACGTGGGCTTGGATGGAGAGTGGTCAATCATACTCGCTTCTCTTGGGGGAAATACATAATCTATTTCTTAGCAGACCAAGGACTGGGGCACAGGTATGCTGATTCCTATTCCAAAGATGCTACCACCAGCTCAGACCCCACCTTACCATATACTTACTGTTGCAAATCTTCCCTATACTGATCTTCTGAAAGCTGGAGTAAATTATCTACAAATCCTGAGAAGTCAGGTACAGGGGTTGTCTGTAGCCACAGGTATAAAGGTAGCATTGTGTGGAATTGGTATTTTTTTCTGACAACACCCTGCAAAAAAATCTTTGTTGGATTAAGAGACACATTGAAAAGCTAGGTAGCTAACTCTGGTGCTACTTTATTCATGTCAACACTAATCCAACATCCTGTACAAACAGTTTTTACTTACTTAGTAGCACTAATTAAAGCAAAAGATGTTGGGGAAATGTTTACCTCAAGAGAGATAGCTTTTGCTTTGTTTTAGGGGCAGTCTGGAGTAGATTTCATCAGTTTTGCATCTTAAGGAGTCTAATTGACTTTGATGGTATACATGTAACTTTCATTAAGAAGATGAACATTCATAAAGTCCAGGGTCTATGCTGAGGGAAAATAACTGTAAATATATATATATAAATATATATATATATATATATATATATTTATATATATATATCTGGGACACCTCGTCTTGAAAGATGAAAAGGAGGTGATGTATGTGATGCTGTGAATGAGAACTGTACACCTCAGGAAGAGGATACCGAGATGCCCACTTACCTGTAAGTATTGAAGCACATGATGGCTGAATGAATCAGCTATTCCCAATCTATCTGTACTAACTGTCTCATATATGGCATGAACGGGAACTTTTGGGTATTTATAATACAGACTGGTTATTATCTACCCATTGAATCTACTGAATACCATTGCCTTTAGATGAAACAACTTTTGTCTGAAGCTAAAATAAAACTTTTTAGCCAATCTCAGACTAAAAACCAGAGTCCTTATAAAAACCTACAAAATGGAATATAATCTGGCCCCAGGGACCTTTCCCATCACACCTCTTGCTCATTCTGTCCTGGCAATCTTTAAACACTCCAGGCATGCCCCAATCTTGGTTCCTCATTGTCCTAGATGTTCCCTCTGCATGGAACATCTAACAATTCTATGCTTAACCAGTTCACCTTTTCCTTTCCTTTCATTCATTGTTCAAACATAACCTCCATGAGTTCTACCCTGCCAACCAACTTAAATTACAGAATCTCCTTTAGCACTTCTGCTTCCTCCCACTTTTACTGAATAGGGTGTGATTACAATCATCTCTGTAACCTGTTTGAATTTTTCTCCAGAGTTCATTCCATATTCTAAAAAGATTACAATCCTCACTTAGTTACTATGTTGACTTGAAATTAGACACTTTCCCCCAGGAGAATTAAATTGTCAAAGAACAGGGATTTGTTTGTTCTGTCCACTGATGAATCTGCAGAACCTAGAATGGTGCCCAGCACAAAGCAGGTATTCAGTATATATTTGTTGTATGAATGAACAAACAGTTGAATATGTTGGAGCATTGGTGAAGAACTAGGTACAAGAAAACTAAGCAATAAAAAGTGAGTTGCTCACTACCACCTTTAGGAAAAAAAAAAGAAAGTTGTCTGGGACAAAAAATATAACCTTGGAATGAGAAAAGAATAATCTATACTAATAAAAGGGTAATAGGCAAATTGGTCAGGATGCCCTCACAGTAACAACTAAACAGCAGATTGCATGGGGTGACCAGGTTGGCAGGGGGTATGTGCGCACAGAGAGAACTGCAATGATTTTCGAGGGGCACTGAGACCCAGGGGCCATGGTGTAAGGCAAAGCTGATGGGAAGCCAAGGCTGCCTGCTCAGCCTTAATACTCTCCCACATCCAAGCCAAGCACAGAGGCCGTTGCAATATTGCAAGTCTTAAGGCTGGGTTCAGCACAGAAGTTCTCTGAGCACCAACACAGCTGATCCTCACAACCAATTGGCTTGGAGGTCAATTTCGCCCAATGATACCAACAAGAATCAAGACTTAACTACACCAAGACTGTACACACAGCCCACAAAGGGGTACACCAAAAGTGTCCACCTCAGGTAACTGGGGAGGTGGAGCTACTGGGCATATAAGACACCTAGTACACAAAGCTACTCTGCCAACTCAGGGAAGCAGTGAAAATGCAGAGACAAAGGAACAGATCACAAGCGAAAGAAATGGAGGAAAACAAATGTCTGGTTATAGAGTTCAAAACCATGGTTATAAGGTTTTTAAGAATTTCATAGAAAAGATGGATAAATTTAGTGAGACCCAAGAGGAAATGAAAAAGGACCAACTAGAAAGTAAACATACACTGACTGAAATAAAAAATATTATACAGAGACCTAACAGCAGACTAGAGGAACGCAAGAATCAAGTCAAAGATTTTAAATACAAAGAAGCAGAAAACACTCAACTGGAAAAGCAAAAAGAAAAAAGAATCCAAAAGTGTGAAAATAGTGTAAGGAGCCTCTAGGACAACTTCAAGCATTCCAACATCAGAATTATGGGAGTGCCAGAAGAAGAGAGAGAGCAAGATACTGAAAATCTATTTGAAGAAATAATGACTGAAACTTCCCACATCTGGTGAAAGAAATAGACTTACAAGTCCAGGAAGATCACAGAACTCCAAACAAAAGGAATTCAAAGAGGACCACACCAAGATACATCATAATTAAAAAAACCAAGAGCAAAAGACAAAGAAAGAATATTAAAAGCAGCAAGAGAAAAACAGTTAATTACCAATAAGGGAACACCCATAGGATTGTCAGCTGATTTATCAACAGAAATTATGCAGTCCAAATGGGAGTGGCAAGAAATATTCAAAGTGATAAATAGCAAGAACCTACAACCAAGATTACTCTACCCAGCAAAACTATCATTCAGAATTGAAGGTCAGATAAAAATCTTCACAGATAAGAAAAAACTAAAGGAGTTCATCAACACCAAACCAGTATTATATGAAATGCTGAAAGGTATTCTTTAAGAAGAGGAAGAAGAAAACTGTAAAGATAAAAATTATAAACAACAAATACATATCTATCAACAAGTGAATCTAAAAATCAAGTGAATTGAAAATCTAATGAATATAATAGAACCAGTGGCATAGAAAGGGAGTGGACTGATAATTTTCAGAGGGAAAGAGGTGAGGGGGGATGCAGAGAGAGACTGGACAATGGGGGGGAAGTAAGGGTAGAGGGTGGGGTGGGAGCCAGGTGGGGGTTGCTCTGGGGGAAAAAAAGAGGAACAATTTTAATAATCTAAACAATACAGATTTATTAAAGAAAGAAAAAAATAAGACTCGAAGCATGGATGCATGGAACAGACTGACATATCATGATGTGTGGGTAGGAGGAGGAGAAGAGATAAACCAAAGAACTTACATACTTATATGCATAGCCTATGAACACAGCCAATAAGGTAGTGAAGACCTGGGGGATTGGGTAGGGGCTGGGAAGAGGAGAGTAAAGGGTTGAAATTGGAGATATCTGTAATACTAGCAAAGTACAAAATATATTTTAAAAATTATTTACAGAAAAAAAAGAGAGAAACATGCAAATTGACTGCACCTCTGCTACACCCACAAACCACGCCCACAAGCCAATCAGAAGTGAGTATTCAAATTAACCCAACCAAGATGGCAGTTAATTTGCATATCCTGGTGCAGAACGAAGACTTAAGATAGCATAGAAGGAAGCCAAGCACTGGGAAGGGAGGGAAGCTGCAGAGAAGCAAGCAAGTAGGGTGTCAGAGAAGGGAGGGAAACAGGCAGGGAGGGAAACAGGTGGGACTGTAGAGAAGGGAGGGAAACAGGTAGGCAGCAGAGATAGGAGAGAAGCAGGCAGGGTGGCAGAGATGGGAAGGAAGCAGGAAGGACAGCGGAGACCGCTTCAGGAAGTCCTATTCTTGTAGGAACCTTCCTGCAATGGACCTCTAGTCAATAAATAATGTCTAAAATTGATAAATGGGGAAATGTCAGACAAAGTATATTATTTAGAAATATGAATGTAAATATTAGAGATGAAACAAAATTGTTGAAAGTCTGGGAGTTTGGGGAATATTGGAATTAGAGAATGGTGTTTTTATTATAAAATATATTTCTATTTGAGTGTATATATTACAATGATAAATAAAATATCATTAAGAAAAGAAATACTGCCTGGCCGATGTGGCACTGTGGTTGAGCACTGACCTATGAACCAGGTTATGGTGTGATTCCTCGTCAGGGCACATGCCCCATTTGGGCTTGATTGCCTCTTCCTTCCTCTCTTAAATCAATGAAATATATTAAAAAAAGAAAAAAAGGAAATATTTTCCATAAGCACCACCTTTTCTTCTCATTTCTCTTCAACTTCTTTTTAAATTTTCTCTTTGAAGAATACTTTCAGCTAATTCCTTCTACTTATTCTGTGAAATATAAAAGTAAATATAAAGTATTAAAATCAGTAGCTTAGTAAAAAGTTTAAATTGTCTTAAGTACACTTCACAGAGAATGGGTAAAGATTTCAGTGTTGCCCAGCTGGTGTAGCTCAGTGGTTGAACCAGGAGGTCAGGGTTTGATTACTGGTCAGGGCACATGCCTGAGTTGCAGACTTGAACCCCAGTGTGGGGTGTGCAGAAGGCATCTGATCAGTGATTCCCTCTCATTATAAATGTTTCTATCACTTTCTCTTTTCTTCCTCTCTGAAATCAATAAAAAGATTTTAGTGTTGCCATGATGTTCAGATTTTTAAAAATAACATACTTAAGGGGAATAGGTTCAATTTGCTATTATCTGCAGACATGCAATTTACAACCCTAAACAAGGGAAGTACAGTGAAGAAAAACTAATATATGAGTTCAGAAAATGTATAGTTTTTTTTTTTTTTTGGCTAGATGTTACTTTTTAGGCCAGTCAATGACTCATTTCGATTACAGTTCTTTACCTCATGAGTAAACTCATGACAAACATTAGCAACAATAAAAAAGTCACTAAACATGCAAATATATGTGTATAAACATAAATATAAATAAACTAGGAGCCCAGTGCATAAATTCATGTACCTTGAAAGGAACTGTGGGCTGTGAGGCCATGGTGGACAAAAGGATGGGTCTTGGCTCCCACCTGGCCCCTCCTACTGAAGCCCGGGTCCTCTGTCTGCCAGCAGCCCCACTTACAGCTGCTGCTGCCACCAATCCCATGTGCTGATGGTGTGGGTCACATTCACACCCATGATGGCGCAGAGTGATTGGGGCCAGCGCCAGCAGCAGCGCAAGCAGGGCCAATGCTGTCAATGGTTGTGAGCAGTAGCTGTTGCCCTGATCCCTGCTCAGGAGCAGGGGGAGGCGGAGAAGCCGTGAGGGACAATTGGGGCTGGCAGTTGCCTCTCACACAGTACATGAGCCATGGTGTTTATTTTTATATTATTATTTATCAATTATTTTATTATTTTCCATTTGAACACTCCTAAACCTACTTTTGCTCCACCTGGAATATAAATATTCTATTATATTGATTCCAAGCACAGAACACTACTACTCAAATTCCATCTTCCAGAAATGTATTTGTGTACCTGCCAGAAACCAAACATTGTTCTCACTAAATGGATGTAAATAGGAAACCAGAAGGCTGGTCAACCTTAATTGCTCTGAAAGGTCAGAGCTAATTACTCACTGTTTAGTTGAAATATTGTTAGGTAAAGCAGCCTCTACCTGTTTGTTTCATGTTAATTTCTGTTTTGTTATTTCCTGCCTAAAGGCTAGGGGTGTATCCCAAAGCCTTAATAAAAAGGAGAAAAAGGCCAGAGCAAGTGGTAGTCCTTTCCACTAGAGGAAGCCCCCCGCCTGGCCCCCCAATATTACCAAATTAATGTTTTCTAGTCTCTCTTTTCATTTGTGTGCGGCCTCCTTCAGAACCCGAACCCTGAACTGGGAATCCTGAACCATGCAGGACATGGAAAGGGGCTCCCACATGTACCAATAACAGACCTTGAAAGAGTCATCTAGAATATCTATTACCTACAAGTGCACTTTTTAAAAAAATATATATTTTATTGATTTTGTACAGAGAGAAAGGGAGAGGGACAGAGAGTTAGAAACATCGATGAGAGAAGACATTGATCAGCTGCCTTCTACACGCCCCCCACTGGGGATGTGCCTGCAACCAAGGTACATGCCCCTGACCGGAATCGAACTTGGGGTCTTTCAGCCCGCAGATCGATGCTCTATCCACTGATCCAAACTGGTTTTGGCTACAAGTGCACTTTAGATGTGCTTTCAGAGTCATGAGCCATCTAACAATTAGCATTATCAACTGAATTATTTAAAGGATTTTTGAAGCCATGGCAGTGACCTTCAAAGGAACATTCTATATTTCCCAATTTATAATGACCTCTATATGTATGTGTTGAGACCATTAGATTCCTTTCTAAATATTAGGGTAAACACACACATATGTGTATAGATAGATACAGATATGTGGGCATGTATATAGAGAGATGTGTACATGAATGTAATACTTTTAACTGTTATGTAGCAATAGATTGTCATGTGATGTAACAACTTTTTTTTAAATAAATCTTTATTGTTCAGTTTATTACAGTTGTTCCTTTTTTTCCCCTCCCCCATATCTCCCCTCCACCAGATTCCCCCCAACCTCACCCCATGCCCTTACCCACTGCCACTGTCTTTATCCATAGGTGTAAAATTTTTATCCAATTTCTTCCTGCACCCCTCACTGCTCCTTTCCCCTGAGAATTGTTAGTCCATTCCCTTTCTATGCCCCTAATTCTATTATATTCACCAATTTATTCTGTTCCTTGGATTTTTTTATTCACTTGATTTTTAGATTCACTTGTTGATAGGTATGTATTTGTTATCACTTTGTTGTTTATAATTTTTTTAATACATTTTATTGATTTTCCACAGAGAGGAAGGGAAAGGGATAGAGAGCTAGAAACATCAATGCAAGAGAAACATTGATCAGCTGCCTCCTGCAACCTCCCCCCCCCCTCCTGGGGATGTGCCCGCAACCAAGGTACAGGCCCCTGAGCAGAATCGAACCTGGGATCTTTCAGTCCACAAGCCGATACTCTATCCACAGCAAAACTGGTTTTGGCTGTTGTTCATAATTTTTATCTTTACCTTTTTATTCTTCTTCCTCTTCTTAAAGAAAACCCTTCAGCATTTCATATAATCCTGGTTTGATGGTGATGACTCCTTTAACTTTTTCTTATCTGTGAAGTTCTTTATCTGACCTTCAATTCTGAATTATATCGTTGTTGGGTAGAGCACTCTTGGTTGTAGGTTCTTGCTATTCATCACGTTGAATATTTCCTGCCACTCCCTTCTGGCCTGCATAGTTTCTGTTGAGAAATCTGCTGACAGTCATATGGGTATGCCCTTGTAGGTAACTAACTGTTCTTCTCTTGCTGCTTTCAAGATTCTCTCTTTGTGTTTTGCCCTTGGCATTTTAATTATGATGTGTCTTGGTGTGGTCCTCTTTGGATTCTTTTTGTTTGGTGTTCTGTGCACTTCCTGGACTTGTAAGTCCATTTCTTTCACCAGGTAGGGAAATTTTTCAGTCATTACTTCTTCAAATAGGTTTTCAATATCTTGCTCTCTCTCTTCTTCTGGCACCCCTCTCATTCAGATATTGGTTTGCTTGAAGTTGTCCCAGAGGCTCCTTACACTATCTTCACAGTTTTGGAATCTTTTTTTCTTTCTTTTTTTTTTTTTTTGTTAGGGTGTTTTTTGTTTCCTCATATTTCAGATCTTTAATTTAATTCTTGGAATCCTCTAGTCTGCTGTTGGATTTCTGTATATTATTCTTTATTTCAGACAGAGCATGCTTAATTTCTGACTGGTCTTTTTCCATTTCTTTGGCATTCTCATTAAGATCTTTGAAGATCTCACTAAGTTTCTCAGAGTTCTCAATAAGTTTGTGGGCGGTTTGTAGAAGATTCTTAGGTAACCTTATAAATGTGGTTTTGAACTCTATGTCCAGTTGTTTGCTTTCCTCCATTTCTTTCATTCGTGACATGTTTCTTGGTCTCCGCATTTTGGCTGCTTCCCAGTGTTGATGGAGTGGCTTTGTGTGCTAGTTGTCCTTAGGGCCCAGTAGCTCTGCCTCCCCAATCACCTGAGGTGAACATTCTTGGTGCACTCCTTGTGGACTGGGTTCACAGTCTTGTAATTAAGTCTTGATTACTATTATTACACTGAGAGGAATTGCCTCCAGACCAATTGACTGTGAGGATTGGCTGTGACTATAAGGGAAGAACTGCTGTGCTGGAGACACCCCTATGGGGCAGAACTTGTTTCAGTGAAGCTTTGGTGCTCACTGAGTCTGCCTCTTGAGTGTGTCACTTATGTATGTGAGGAGTTGAAATCTAGTGTTGTCTCACACTGACCTCTAGATACACTGACTGGTTCCTGGATCTCCAAGGAGGTGCAAGTCAGTTAGTGTCTGAGGCCACCCAGCAGGAGCTACAGGGAGCTCTGCAGATTTCTCCTCTTTGCTTGGAGTTTGGAAATTTTGGAGTTGTCTTACCCATTTGCAATTTGTTAGGTTAAGCTGCCAGAGGGCAGGCCATTCATATGCAAAAGCCGCCACACAGCTGAGTGGGTTTGTAAATTGAGCGGGGCAGTACAGGGTCTCAGGAAGTCTCTAGGCTAGGGTGTGGTAAACAGCAATGGCTGCCAGTCAGCCCTTTCTGCCTCGGTCTGTTCAGTGTCCTGTGTCCAGTGCCTCGGTGCAATAAACAATGATTCCAATGTGCAACTCTGCGAGAGAGCCACCCTCCCTTTCTGACCCAATGGCAGACAGTCCAGTTTCTCCCTGTATGAGTCTGGGTCCCCAGAATATCACCAGAAACTGGAGTTCAGAGAGTTGGGAACTTGTAACTCCTTCCCAATTGAAAAACAACAGCTCTAGCCAGCCCGATTCGAATACATCTGCATACCTCTGCCTTTCTGAACCTCTGCACGTCCTACCAGATCTGGATGCACTTTTTTCTTTCCTTCTAGTAGTACAACTTCCACTCTGCCAGCTTTCCCATGGCTCTGGGGGATAGTTGTTTTGTCTTTTAGTTGTAGTTTTGGTGTGGTTGGGAGAGACAGCACGTACAGATGTATATCTTATGCTGACATCTTGGTTCTAACTGTTACAACTTTTTAAAAGAAGTATACATTTTTATTGATTTCAGAGAGGAATGAGGAGAGAGAGAGAGACAGACAGAAACATCAGAGATGAGAGAGAATCATTGCTTGGCTGCCTCTTGCATGCCCCACACTGGGGATCGATCCTACAACCCGGGCATGTGTCATGACCTCCTGGTTCATAGGTTGATGCTCAACCACTAAGCCACATTGGCTGGGCAATGTAACAACTTTTAATTCAATCATCCTATGATCATAATTCAAGTTGCACATAACAATAAATTATTTTAAGATTATAAATTATGATTATTTCAATAGGTAGTTTCATTTTATTTTAAAATTAATATTCTTAGTTTTTACTTTAAAGTTTATGATGAGGTTTTTCAATTATAGCCATGTGCTCATTCCTAGCATAGCAGCCATTGGTTAGTATTACTATCGAGAGGCCCAATGCATGAAATTTGTGCAAGGGCCTCTGCCTCAGTCCCCACTCAATGTGGCTTTGTTGGGAAAGAAGGATGTCCAGAATGTCTGGTATAATTAGCATATTGCCCTTTTATTATTATAGATGACTATACTTTTTCAGTGCTTGATTCACAGTTGCCATTCAGTTTGTAAAAAGACAGGAATAGAGAAAGAAAGTAAAGAAGTAAGGGAGAAAGGAAGAAGAAAAGAGAGAGAACAAAAGAGAGAAATTCCCAGAATCAATAATTTGAGTATTTTGTTTACTACAAGATGAAAGTCACATACATGGCTAATACAAAACATAAAGCTATTACCTAATTCTGTTACTTTTGATCAGCAAATTGTCCAGGCTGTTCTAGTAGAAAACTCAAGTGAGAAAAACACTATGTTCTTCTAGAGTACAAACAGAGTACACAAAGAATCAAATGAGAATGATCCAAGGAAGTCCACTGAGACAGCTTCTGAAAGGACTAGAGTTCTGGAGGGACAATCAGAAGTACGAATTCAACTTCATGGGGCAAATATTAGTAGGCACTATGGCATTAGACAGACAAATCTGACATGGAATGGGCCATGCACACTAAAAATGAATTGCTGAGCCCACTGTAATGATTTTAATTACATTTTTGGATAGATGGTTCCTACTTTATGTTACTGTGTTAAGTGATTGGACAGGATACACTAGGAGTGGTCCAGTCTGGCACGTCACACATATAAGATGCATTCACTCTAATCAGATGTGTAAGTCTATCAAGAATCAGTAAATAAAGGCAGTTTATACAAACTAAAGGAGACATAACCTGGGTCCAAAGGCCAGTATGATAGGGATGAAGGACTCAGGAAAAGCCCCTGGGATATAAAGAGTCAGGAACCTGGCAGGTCATATGTGTGAGAGCAAAGGAAGCAGTAGCAAGCCAAAGTGTGCTCAAACTGTAGCCCCCTGGTATCTCCAGGTATCTTCCCATGGTCTTGGTGGTACAGAAGATGGATCTTCTCTGTGAAGGTAAAGAAACCACCTGACCAGTGTGGAAGAGTGAGAGAACCAGGAAGAAGTGCTTTTGGAAACTGGATAGTCAGGACCATCTTCCAAAGTAAATATGGGGAGCTATAGAAGCAAGAAAATTCAGCTGCTTTTTAAGGTTGTAAAACTTTTTTCAAACTATGTTTCCACATAAGACAAGTAGATGTAGTTATAGAGAAATAAGATGGACCCCACGCCTAAAACAGCAATTCTTGAGACAATTCTCTTGCTTTTCATTAGATCCACAAATTTAGTTCTGGAAAATAGACCATGCAGTTCTGTCTCTTATTAATATAAATCCTCTTTCTATTGTACATCTTCAACCCTAAGATGTATGATGGTATCCCAGTAGAGTACAGGCCAAATTTCATTGCAGCAAATCCTCAAAGAATGTCCTGGATTTGGCTGCATTCAATATTGCTTGAACTAAGAAGGCCATTGCCTAAAGATCCAGATTCTTATTATGATGATGGTATCCATTGTAATGTTATGTGATCTGTGATAATATTAGTGATTAGGCAGAGAAAACCTTATAGATGATCTTTTTATGCTATCATTTATTGAACCTGGCTATATTTAACTATTTTTCCTGAATCTATTTTTGAATTTTGGCTTTGAGTCAGATTTTCTTCCCAGTTTCTCAGGCACGGACTCCATGGTATGGTGTGTGGATTGCAAATATTGCAAGGGAATGCTTAAACACAAACAAAATGTCTCACAAATTAAATGTCATAGTGCAATTTGCTTCCTGAAACTCAGAAAGAGGAGCCAGGGGCCTGGGCTCCATGCCCAGCTCTTACACTGACATTCAAGGTGACCTTGGCTAGGGGTGGGGAGGGTGAGTGATTTAACTGTTTCCTGTCCGATGACACTTGGGAGCATTGCAGGCACATCCCTATAGGTTCTTTGTAGAATTTTGACTGACGGGTGCTGCTACATGAAGCTCTTCTTCCTTTGCTCTGACCACTTGTCCCTATGAGGCCTCCTGGGGAAAAATCTTAATAAGGGGTGCTAGATATTAGGCAGTTTGATATTAATGATACCAATGACAGCATCATCTCCCAGAAGAAAAATCAATGAGTTAACAAATGCAATGTTTTTTTCTTATACATATAATTTTCAACCAATTTGCAAGAAAATCTATTTTTTCCTGTAAAATAAGCCGAGCATTACCATAGCACATAAGAAGTGACAGTTTTCCATCTCCTGTAGTGAACTAAGAACTTGAACTAGAGTTAGACTGACTAAATAACTTCACAAGTTCCTTAACTGCTCTGTACCTCAGTTTCCTCTTATGTAAAACTGTACCTATTGTATAAGCTTGTGGTGAGGACAAATTAAGTCATACATTTAAAGTGCTTGGAACCATGCCTGGCACTTCGTAAGCATTTGATAAATGCTAACCACTATTGTTGAAAGTCTCCTTGTTATTAATATGATTAGTCCTAGAATAGATCACATGGTGTTAAATTTGCAAAACAAATAGAAATTGGTTGTCCAAAGTAAGAATGTCAGTTACAAAAAAGAAATGAGTTGCTTTGAATCTGAAGAAGGTTAGAAGAAACAATAGATCATGGTCAGTCAACAGAGAAAGGGTCAGTTCATGGTTAAATACCCTCCAAGAATCATCTGGATAATATTAAGCATTTCACGATATTACCAAATTTTGTACTCAAGGCAGCAGTGTCTCTTGCTATGATGAAACCAAGAAACTCAACTTTGACCAGGAGAAAAGGTTAAGTTTGAATTAGGGATGTAGTCTAACCAGGTGGTTGCCTTAAACGCAGCACATAGGCTCACAGCAGCTATGTCCAGCCAGTAACCAAATGTGTGCTGTGCTCCAATTAGATCAGGAATGTTTGCAGCCACTTTCCTCCTCAATCTGGCCATTTCCCCCCTTTATTAGAACTAACCAGTCCACCTTTTGACACAGGGCTCAGCCAGATTTAGGGTTCAGATCTGCTAAAGCTCAACCCATAACCCTAAAAGTACCTTTTCATGACTGACACTGTTCATGCCTCTTGGGAAAAGCTTCTCGACAGTTTTGCCCAATGTTCTTGAAACAGCAGGTGAGTGTATCTGAAAGCTGTGAACATTTTCGGGTTGTGTCCCTCCTTTCAATAGAGACAAACATTGTTTCACAGTGGGGGGAGAACTTAAGAGGTAAAATTATTTGAGGGAGAGAAAAGACAAATTAATGAACTTGTCAAATTCTTCTATTCTTGTACAACAAAGTGTTATTTCCCAGGGTCACCCAGCATCCATTTTCTTGCTTCTCTCTGGCTCTAGTTTGTGGTTAGAGGTACCCAGGAATTAGCAAAGTCTCTTCAACAGTTGTTAATAGTGGCTAAGAAACATTTTGCTATGTTAAACAATTCATATTACTTAAAATGTATATGTAATATGAGGTGTAGCCTGAGTGCTATCAATTCTTTATGTTGGCAATTAGATGGATATTAATAGCTAGGGTAATAAATAGTTTTCTAAAAATACTAAATAAAATTTAAAAATTGTTATTTAAAAATTTGATGTAGATTAACTATAATGTTTATTTAAAAAATTATACATTTTGGTTTCATAAATCATAACTTCTATTTTCTTTTTAGTTTGACAGATAATTTTAAATAATTTAGAAGACTAATAACTTAAAAAATGTAAAAATTTAAAATTTTAATGTAAACATTTATTTCAATTTTAGGTAAAAATACATTAATATTTGCACACATTGCAAACAATTACATTTTTAATCCTTTGATTTAGTCCTGACCTTAGAACAAGTTATATAAAAATCTTTATTACAACAATGTTACTAGTGTTTTTGCTGAAATGAAAGCAAGAAAAAGAAAATACTGGCACATAGAATGCATATATAATAATGTATGCATTGTGTATTTTATTGCTCAACTAAACATTACCAATCTACCTATAAAATACTAAGACATACACAATTATATAAATTTACTTTCTTTGATTTTTTGGTATTTCAGACAATTTTTAGCCATTTAAGAACTATAGCTTTGTACATCTTTTATTATGTATATTTGTTAAAATAGGAGGCTAGCACAGTCAGTTCTCTTAATTTGTGGTAGTTGTGTTCTATAAAGTCCCCTAGAACACAGAATTGGCTAATACTGAACTATTGCCTGAGGTTCAATAGATGAATAGGTTCTTGGGAGCCTCTGGCTATAATATTTTTGTCAATACATAAGCTTATTTTATGTGTGTTTCTGTTTAAAGATACCCTGTTTAAAATATATATTTACATAATTGATTAGTTAACATTGAATTTATGGTCAATAACACAATAACCCATGCCTGAAAGAAGCTCATCTAACACACATTTAAGGCACTTAGAAACCCTAGGCAGCACTTAAGAACTATATTGGGAAGCCATTTTAAATAGTTAGACTTCCAACAAAAAGCATAACAATGTGGAAAACGTGGCATTAGATAGACCATAAAAAGACACTTGTTTGCAGCATTTGAGCTGAAACGATACAGAGTGTCACTTTACTCAACTTTAACTGGAAGGCGGATGCAACTGGTTTCCTCTCTATGTGTGTTCACCAATGACTGCAAAAGCGCTGCAAGCATTGATTTTGGGTTACAAATTAATTTTAACAAGTAGAAAAATTAGCAAATCAGAATTTGCAAATAATGAGGATCAGAGGTATACATTTTATATGATAGTTTGCTAACTTGATTTATAATTTTAAATATTTAGTTATACTGTATATCAACTTCTGTTTACACTTTTTGTCCACATAAATGTGAAGAATGGGATTGAATTAACAAGAACTTCCTAGATAAGGGAGTTATAAATAAAATATGGGGGGAAATGGGCTCAGTGTTTGAGTAAGTGTGGGAGGGTACGTGCTGCGATCTTTTTTTAAAATATATTTTATTGATTTTTTACAGAGAGGAAGGGAGAGAGATAGTTAGAAACACCGATGAGAGAGCAACATTGATCAGCTGCCTTCTGCATCCCCCCACTGGGGATGTTCCTGCAACCAAGATACATGCCCTTGACCGGAATCGAACCTGGGACCTTTCAGTCCATAGACCAACACTATCCACTGAGCCAAGCCAATTAGGGCCTAAGATCTTGATAAATCCCTTTACATATCTCTAGTACATGATAATAAGTCGTTAAATATCAGGATTTGGCAACTGGGACACGACATTTGTTGCTAAAGTACATATTTTGGTATGTTTGATACATTTAATTAAACATCACAAGAGAAATCATTCATTTTAGAATAGAGTTTTTAAAAGACTTGTTTTTGTTAGCATTTGTTTAAATGCTACCCCAAATCTGCTGCAGCCAGTGCTGTAACAGAAGTTTAAAAAAAAACACACACACAAAAATTCACTTTGCTGTTTTTTTAACTGCATTTTAGTTTTCTTTTATTTCTTTTTTAAAAATATATTTTTATTGATTTCTGAGAGGGAGAGGGAGAGAATAATTGATGTCCTGCATGTCTCCTACTGGGCACTGAGCCCACAATTTGGGCATGTGCTCTGACCAGGAATTGAACCATAACCTCCTGGTTCATAGGTCAATGTGCAACCATTGAGCAACACTGGCTGGGCCATAGTTTTCATTATTAAATAAATGTGTCTCTTGGCACCAGTCAAAGAAGAAAGTGTTTTATACTCAAGCAAGGTGACATGTATTAGTTGTTGATTTTATATAATTGTAAATAATTTTGTGCCACTGGTTTAACAAAATGATTTATAGATGCATAGAATGGACACAAGAAATTAAGTCAAGATAACCAGAACCAGGTAACTCTTTGGAAATAGTCTCCAAAATTGGCCACAGAGAACCATAATGTCTCAGATGCAGCAGTGAAGAAAGGGCTTTGTAAATGAGCTTGCTGGCTAGAAGCTAGAAGATGTCATAATCTTGGAAGTTATGGGGGGGGGAGGGGATAGAGAGAGAAAGAGAGTAAGACAGTGAAAAAGAGAAAGAAGATGTGTAGATATAGAAACTAATAGATGCACAAGTCAACTGGACAGATGTTTAAGAAAAAAGTCATCTGTAGTTCCATTTGTCTATTTATGCTTTTGTTGCCTGTGCTTTTGATGTCATATGTAAGAAATTGTTCATACCTTAAAGGAAACAATCAATACAGTGAAAAGTCAGCCTATAAAATATGAAATAGGAGAAAATATTTGTAAATCTTTAAGTATCTGATAAGGAGTTAACATCCAGAATATATAAAGAACTCCTACAACTCAATAACAAAGTAAGCTAATTTAAAAATGGGCAAAGGATTTGAATACACATATTCCAAAGAACATATTCACATGGCCAACAAGCATATAAAAAGATGTTCAACATCAATAATTGTTAGAGAAATGCAGATCAAAACCCAATAATATCACCTCACACTCAATGGGAGGCATATATAAAACTAACAACCCAGAAAATATCAAGTGTTGGATGTAGAGATTTTAGAACCCTTATGCACTATGGTGGGAATGCAAGATTGTGCAATCATTGTGGAAAACAATATGTCAGTTCCTCAAAAATTAAACATAGAATTACCATATTATCTAGGAATCCCACTTCTAGGTATATACCTAAAACTGAAAACAGGATCTTGAAGAAATAATTCACAGCATTTTCTTTGTGATATTAGTCACAATATCCAAAAGGTGAAAATGATTTGAATATCCATTGTTGGATAAATGGATAAAGAAAATGTGAGATTATATATATATATATAAAATAAAAGTATAATATGCTAATTAGACTGGGCAGCCAAACAACTTCCCAGATGTCTTTCTGGATGTCTTTGCAGACAATCTTCCAGATGAAGCTAGGACGAGGGCTGAGGCAAACCACCACAGTTGCGAGGGCCAAGCTCCTTGCACAAATTTCATGCATTGGGCCTCTAATATATAGAGGAATGCACAATGGAGTACTATTCAACCTTAAAAAATAAGAACATCCTAGCATATACCTTGAGGATATTATGCTAAGTAAAATAAGCCAGTTACAAAAAGACAAATACTGATTCCATTTATATGAAGAACCATAATTGTCAAACTCATAGAAACAGAAAGTAGAATGGTGGTTGCCAGGGCTAGGGAGAGGGGAAAATGGATAGTTGTTGTTCAATGGAAATACAGTTTCAGTTTTGCAACATAGAAAAGTTCTGGAGATCTGATGCATATATACTTACTATACACTATATACTTAAAAATGATAAAATGTTCCTACCTGGTTTGGTTCAGTGGATATAGCATTGGCTTACAGTCTGAAGGGTTCCGGGTTTGAATCTGGTCAAGGGCACAAGCCTGGGTTGTGTCCTTGCTCCCCAGTAGAGGACATGTAGGAAGCAGCTAGTTAATGATTCTCTTTCATCATTGATGTTTCTAACTCTCTCTACCTCTCCCTTCCTTTCTGAAATCAATATATATATATATTTTACCTTTAAAAAGGTAAAATAATAAACCTTATGTTATTTGATATTTACAATAAAAGTAAAAATATTATATAAAAATTATAAGCAATCTATAAAAGACTAGGTGATATTGGACTACTTTCTAAATTGGTCTTTATAAAGCAAAATGAATCCACAGAAATCTTTGCCCCTTAGAAAATTTTCCTTATGTGAAGGAAGACGCAGTTTGGGTCAAAATAGTGAACTGAGTTGTTGTTTACTGAGGGTGCTCAAAAACAGGCTAAAAAATCCGTTAGTAGGAAACTTGTGAAAGGGATTTAATTTTGAATGTATGATGATAATATATGGTCTTCAAGATCAACACCATCATAATCTATGATACTGTCTTTTCTTTAAGTTTTTTTCTTCACTTTGGTGTGTCTTAACAGTAACTTACTTTTCATCACAGCAAAGCAATACCAATTTATTTTTAAGTAATTTAAAATTGCTATGTAATATCTCAATCTGCAATGACTTACTATCAGTGCAATACAGTGTTCTTCAGAGACAATCTCCAAGTACTGAGTCAGGTCCTTGTTATCTAGGAAAATTTTAAAGTAATACCAATAATTGGAATTTTATCTTCATTTGAAACTAGAGGCCCAGTGCATGAAATTTGTGCACAGGGGAGGGGGGTGTCCTTCAGCCCAGCCTACTCTCTCTTGAATCTGGCACCCCTTAAGGGATGTCTGACCTCCCGTTTAGGCCAGATCCAGATAGGATCAGGCCTAAACGGGAGGTCAGACATCCTTCTCACAATCCAGGACTACTGGCTCCCAACTGTTCACCTACCTGTCTTCCTGATTGCCCCTAACTGATTCTGCCTGCCAGCCTGATCAACCCTGACCACTCCCCTGCCAGCCTGATGGATGCCTAACTGCTACCCTGTCAGGCTGTTTGCATCTAACTGCCCTTCCCTGCAGGCCTGGTCACCCCTAACTGCCCTTTCCTGCAGGCCTGGTCACCTCCAACTTTCCTCCTATGCTGGCCTGGTCACCCTTAACTGCCCTCCCCTGCAAACCTGGTCACTCCTAACTGCCCTCCCCTGCAGGCTTGATCACCCCAACTGCCCTCCCTTGCAGGCCTGCTCCTTGCAAACTGCCCTCCCCTGCTGGCCATCTTGTGGTGGCTATTTTGTGTCCACATGGGGGCAGGATTTTTTGACCACATAGGAGCAGTCATCTTGTGTGTTGGAGTAATGGTCAATCTGCATATTACTCTTTTATTATTAGATAGGATAGAGGTATGGTGCACGGGTGAGGGCCAGCTGGTTTTTCCTGAAGGTGTCCTGGATCAGGGTTTCCTTGGGGTGTGGGGTGGCCTGGGTGAGGGGCCTGTGATGGTTTGCAGGCTGGCCACGCCCTCCAATGACCCAAGTGGGGGCCCTGGTATCAGATTTATTTATCTTCTACAATTGAAACTTTGTAGCCTAGAGTAGAGCCAAGCCTTCTGCTCCCACTGTGGCAGCAGCCATTGAAACTTTGTTTTCTTAAGCGGAGGCCTGGACAGCTAGCATGTATGGAAAGCTTGGCTTCCTCTATCACTAGGGGCAACCCAAGCTTCCCTCCTACTTCTCTGTGGCCATAGCTATCTTGGTTGCATTAATTTGCATACTTGCTCTTATTGTCTGATGGGCATGGCTGGTGGGTGTGGCTTGGGTATAGCAGAGGTACAGTCAATTTGCATATTACTCTTTTATTAGATAGGATAGTGGCATTAGGATAACCTAAAGGAACAATTACACTTGAAACATATTTAATGAAGCTAATTTCCAAGGGACAGGAAAATACAATCATAATGATAGAATAAAAAAAAATTTCATTTGACTGGCTATGCTTAGGAATCTAATAGCTCATGTGGGTCATGGTTAATTCTCCTTACTAATTGTCCTCATCTTGGTAGTATTAGTTATCCATTGCTGCCTCTCAAATTAGTTTAACATTTAGTGGTTTAAAAATAACACTATTTTGTATCCTGCTACTTTGCCTAATTCATTGATTAGATTTAGTAGTTTTTTTTATGACATCTTTAAGGTTTTCTATGTATAATATCATGCCAACTGTGAATAATGACAGTTTTACTTTTTCCTTCCCAATTTGTATATCTTCTATTTCTTCTTGTTGTCTGATTGCTGTGACTGTCACTTCCATTACTATGTTAAATCGGTAGTATTTTTATGCACCAATAATAAACTATCAGAAAGAGAAACTAAGAAAACAATTCCATTTACTATTGCAATAACAACAACAAAATAAGATAGTAGGAGTAAATTTAACTAAGGAGGTAAACAACTTGTAGTCATAAAACTGTAGGACATTGAAGAAATAAAGGAAGATACAAACAAGTGTAAGCACATAACATGTTAATAGATTGAAAGAATTAACCTCTTTAAGATGTCCATACTACCCAAAGCAATCAATGCAATTTCTATTAAAATACCAATGGCACACTTTACAGATCTATAATAAATGTTCCAAAAATTTATATGGAACCCAAATATACACCAAATAGCCTTGGAAATTTTGGGAATGCTGGAGATATCACAATACCAAATTATCAAACTATACTACAAGACCATTGTGATAAAGAAGCCTGGTGCTGGCATAAGAACAGGCATATAGATCAGTGGAACAGAACAGATAGCCCAGAAATTAATGCATGCACCTATGGTCAATTAATATCTGACAAAGGAGGCAAAAGAATACAATGGAGCAAAGACAGTCTCTTCAATAAATAGTGTTGGGAAAATTGCACAGATATATGCAAAAAAATAAATAAATAAAACTAGACCACTAACTTATACAATACAGAAGCAAAAACTCAAAATGGACAAAAGACTTAAATGCAAGTTATAAAAACATAAAAATCTTAGAAGAAAACATAAATATGCAGTAAAATCTCAGATATCTCTCATAGCAAAACTTTTGTTGATATATCTCCTAGGACAAGAGAAATAAAGAGAAAAATAAACAAATGGGTCTACATCAAACAAAAGCTTCTGTACAACAAAAGAAACCAGCATTAAAATAAAAGGGAACCCACTGAATGGGAGAACATATTTGCCAATGATACATCTGATGAAGGGTTAATATCTAAAATATTTAAAGAACTCATACAAAACAACAAAAGGAAGGCAAACAATCTAATTAAAAAATGGGCAAAGGACTTAAATAGAGACTTCTCCAAAGAGGACATACAGATGGCCAAGAGACATCCCATATAATAAATGCCCAGCAACCATAATGGCAGAATGACCAGAATGACTGCTTGACCAGTCACTATGAGGTGCACTGACCACCTCTCAGTCCCTTTCCCCACCTGGAAGGCTCTGATTGCTAATGGTGAACAGAGACCCGGGGTGGGTGGTGGGAGATGAGGGTGGCACCATGCCAAGGCCCCTGCCCTGCCAATTACCCCACACATAGAGGGTGACCGATGGCAGATGGCAAAGTTGGGGCCAGCAAGCAGGCAGGAATAGCCAACCTCTCAGTCCCTCCCTCGGCCAGCAGGCTCCCATTACTGAATGGCAAATGGGGAACCAGGGTGGGTGGTGGCGTAGGGCAGGGATAGCTGCTGGCAGCTAGGGAAGATGGCCCTGATTACAGACTAGGCCTAGGGACTCTACCCACACACGATTTTGTGTGCTGGGCCTCTAGTCTCTCTCTCTCTCTCTCTCTCTCTCTCTCTCTCTCTCTCTCTCTCTCTCTCTCTTTTTTCCTCTTTAAATCCTTGCTTCTGATTACTAAGCCCAATACATAGGATCACTCAATTGGGGGACACTAAGAGACTGCAAGGGAAAGTTGTTTTTCTGGAATCTGGGGACCAGAGTGGGGAATAACTATCAGAGAACCAGCTCTGGGGCAACCCACACCCCCAAACCAGTATTAAGTGTCACAGGGAAAACAAAACCTAAACACTAGCTAGAGAGGATCTATAGACCCAGAGGTCAATTCATAAACATTGCCACTTAGGGTTGAATCACAAACTGACTTTGTAAACACAAATAAATGGCTTGCTTACAACACTGAAGAGCAGTGAAACACAGGGAACTGCAATACTCTCCTGACTAGGAAATAGGCATGCCACACAGAACAGCAGAGGAAGTGAATGACCTTCACTACTGTACATTTTTATTTTTATTTTTTCATCTTTTACTTTCAAAACTAATATTTTTTTTATTTTTCCTAACTTAATTTCACCTTTTTAATTACAATATTTTTATTTTCAATCAGTATTATTACTACTACTATTTTACCCCCCCCTCCTTTTTAAATGGTCATTTTATTTTCTCTTTATTTTACTTTGGAATTAGTGTTCTACATTTTATTTTTATGTTTCCTTTAGCATCATTTCACTCTATCTCAACTTTACCTTTATGCCATCACTCTTTTCCTCACTTTTCCCCTTTTTGTTGTCCTGTTTCTCTTACCCTATGCCTGCTTTAGATTTTCCCTATTCCTTCTTTTACCCCCTGTTAAAATTTGATCCTACTTATATATCTAAATTCCAATCCCCTGCGCCAACTCCATACACACCTCTCTTCTCTTTCTTCACTATCCAAAATTTTTTTCTCTCTCTGTCCTTTTGTTATTGTTTTCTTGATTGTCGATTATATTGATTTTTTGTGCTTGTTTGTGAGATTGTTTTTCTTTTTCTTTTGTTTTTGTTTGTTTTTTGCTTCTGTTTTCCCTCTGATCACTTGATATTAATTGTTGTTTGTAGTTTGCATTAATCTCCAGGTACTTGGTGCTGGCAAGTGTTGTGATTAGTGGCTGTTCTATTGGAGTTTTATGCCACATATATAGTTTTTTCCCCTCTTCTTTCTTATTCTCTCTCTTTTATCTCTATCTTTTTTCCTTTTTCCAATTTCATTTTTTTTCTCTTCTTTCTTTTTTATACTCTAATTTGCCTTTCTCTGGTGAGAACCTTTATTAGGGGTTATTAATATCATGAATACATTTATGTTCAGTGCCTTGTGCATTTTTGTGTTGTATTTTGTGCCTTTAAATCAGTGCAGGAGAGAGAGAACTACATAATCAGACATGTGGAGAAGAGAGAACATGGGAAGACAAAGAAACAGCCCACATATGAAAGAAAAGCAGACATCACCAGAAAAGGAAATAAACAAAATGGAGGCAAGCAACCTGTCAAAGAAAGAATTCCGAGAAGTGGTTATAAAGTGGCTGAAAAGAATGGAAGACAAATTCAACAATATGAGTAAGAACCAAGAGGAAATGAAGAAAAACCAAGAAGAAATAAAAAAAAGTGCATCACTGCTAGAAAGAACTCAATAGAAAGCATCAAGAGTACACTAGAAGAAGCAAATGAATGCATCTGTGAGCTAGAAGACAAGGTAGGCAAAAATACCAAGTTAGAGCAGCTTCTAGAAAAAAAAAATTAAAAAGCAGGAGGAGAGCCTAAGGGAATTTTGGGACAACACAAAACAAAACAACATCCGCATATTACAGGTTCCAGAAGGAGAGGAAACTGAGCAAGGAATAGAAAACCTGTTTGAAGAAATAATGACAGGAAACTTCCCTGATATAGGGAAGAAAAAACCCACACAAATCCACAAAGCTCATAGAATCCCAATAAAAATGAACCTCAAAAGACTGACACTAAGGCACATTATAATTAAATTGGCAAACTCCAACAACAAAGTAAGAATCTTAAAGCGGCCAGAGAGGGACAGAAAGTTACTTACAAAGGAGCCCTCATCAGACTAATGACTGATTTCTCAACAGAAATTCATCAGGCCAGAACGGAATGGAATGAAATATACAATGACACACAAAGGAAGAGTCTGAATCCAAGAATACTGTACCTAGCAAAGCTATCGATCAAAATGAAGGTGAAATCAGGAGCTTCACAAACAAAAACGGACTAAGGGAGTTTATTACCACCAAACCAGCAATGCCAGAAATGCTAAAGAGTCTGCTATAAAAAGAAGTGGAAGTGAGAAGAAACAGAGGGGTAAAGAATAAAAATGGTGACAAATAAGTACCTACCCATAATAACTTTAAATGTAAATGGATTAAAAGCACCAATCAAAAGACATAGGGTAACGGATTGGATAAGAAAACTCAACCCATATATCTGCTGTCTATAAGAATCCACCTCAGAAAAAAAGACACACAAGACTGAGGGTGAAGGGATGGAAAAAGATATTTTGGGCAAGTGGAAATGAAAAAAAAGCTGGGGTTTCAATACTTATATCTGACAAATTATATCTCAAAGTGAAGGACGTAACAAGAGATAAAGAAGGCCACTTCATAATACTAAAGAAAGCAATCCAACAAGTAGAAATAACTCTGGCAAACATATATGCACCCAATACAAGTGCACTCAAATGCATAAAAACGACTCCTGGAAGATATCAGGGGAGAGATTTACAATAATACAATCATTGTATGAGACTTTAATACCCCACTATCACCATTGGACAAATCCTACAAACAAAAAAAAAATAAGCAAAGAAACATCAATCCTAAATGACTCACTAGACCAGATGGAATTAATTGACATCTTCAGAACATTTCACCCCAAAGCCACAGAATATGCATTCTTCTCAAGTGCACATGGGTCATTTTCAAAGATAGACCATATATTGGGTAACAGGCAAAGTCTCCTTAAATTCAAGATGATAGAAATTATATCAAGCATCTTCTCATACCACAGTGGCATAACACTGGAAATCAACTACAATAAAAACAATTCAAAGAAATCAAACACATGGAGACTAAACAGCATGCTAATAAACAATGACTGTATTATCAGAGAAATCAAAGAAGAAATAAGAAACATCATGGCAACAAATGACAATGAAAATACAACAATCCAAAATCTATGGGACTCAGAAAAAGAAGTCTGAGAGGGAAGTTCATAGCTCTACAAGCTTACTGCCAAAAACAAGAAACAATGGTAATAAAGTACCTAACTCCACAACTCAAAGAGATAGAAAGAGAGCAACAAGAAAATTCCAGTGTAAGCATAGGGAAGGAAATAGTAAAGATAAGAGAAGCGATAAATGACATAGAGACCAAAAAAAAAAAAAACATACAAAAGATCAACAAAACCAAGAGCTGTTCTTTTAAAGGACAAACAAGATTCATGAACCTCTAGCCAGGCTCACCAAGAAGCAAAGAGAGAGGACCCAAATGAAAAAAGTTGGAAATGAAAGAGGAGAAATAACAACAGACCCCACCAAAATACAAAGGATTGTTAAAAAATACTATGAACAACTCTATACTAACAAACTGGATAACCTAGAGGAAATGGACATATTTCTAGTAAAACAAAACCTTCCAAAACTCAATCAGGAAGAATCTAAATATCTCAATAGGCCAATAACTATGAAAGAAATTGAAGCAGTCATCAAAAAGCTTCTAGCAAACAAAAGCCCAGGGCCAGACAGCTTCACAGGGGAGTTTTACCAAACATTCAAAGAAGAACTAAAACCTATCCTCCTCAAACTATTTCAAAAAATTCAAGAGGAAGGAGCACTTATAATTTCATTTGATGAAGCCAGCATCACCCTAATTTCAAAACCAGATAAAGACAACACAATGAAAGAGAATTACAGGCCAATATCCCTCAAGAACATAGATGCTAAAATCCTCAACAAAATTCTCACAAATCGGATCCAGTAGTACATGAGAAAGATCATACACCATGACCAAATAGGATTTATCACAGGGATGTAAGGATGGTACAATATCCACAAATCAACAAACAAGATACATCACATAAACAAACTGAGAGATAAAAATCACATAGTCATATCAATTGATACAAAAAACAGCATTTGACAAAATCCAACACCCTTTTTTGATAAAAACTCAGCAAAGTAGGAACAGAAGGATCATACCTCAACATCATAAAAGCCACATGTGATAAACCCACAGCCAATATCATACTCAATGGGCAAAAACAAAAACCATTTCTCTTAAGAACAGGAACAAGACAGGGATACTCACTTTCACCACTCCTGTTCGACATAGTACTGGAAGTATTAGCCATTGCAATTAGACAAGAAGAAGAAATAAAAGGCATCCAAATTGGAAAAGAAGTAAAGCTGTCTTTATTTGCAGATGAAATGATACTGTACATAAAAAACCCTAAAGACTCCATCAAAAAACTATTAGACTTAATGAATAAATTAAGCAATGTAGCAGGATACAAAATTAACACTAAAAAGTCTGTGGCAATTCTATACACCAATAGTGACCTTACAGAAAGAGAGACTAAAAATGCAATCCCATTTATCATCACACCAAAAAATTAAGATACCTAGGAATAAACTTAACTAAGGAAACAAAAGACCTATACATGAAAAACTACAGGACACTGAAAAAAAAAGAGATAGTGAAAGACATAAACAAATTGAAGAACAAAGCATGTTCAGGGATTGGTAGAATCAACATCATTAAAATGTCCATACTACTCAATTCAATCTATAGATTCAATGCACTTCCCATTAAAATACCAACAGCATATTTCACAGACTTAGAAATAACTCTCCAAAAATTCATCTGGAATAAAAAAAGAACCCGAATAGCCACTGCAATCCTGAGAAAGAAAAACAAAGTAGGTGGGATTGCGATACCAGATTTCAAGCTATATTACAAGGCCATTCATTGTTCTCAAAACAGCCTGATACTGGCACAAAAACAGACATATAGATCAATTGAATAGAATAAAGAACCCAGATATTGCCCCAAACCACTATGTTCAATTAGTATTTGATAAAGAAGGCATGAACATACAATGGAGTCAAGACAGTCTTTTCAATAAATCGTGTTGGGAAAAGTGGATAGATACATGGAAAAAAAAATGAAACTGTATCACCAACTTACACCATACACAAAAATAAACTCAAAATAGTAAAGGACTTAAACATCAGACAGGAAACCATAAAAATACTAGAGGACTCCACAGGTAGTGAAAATTCAGACATGCCCAAGCAATTTCTTTACCAATACTGCTCCTAGAGCAATGGAAACTAAAGAGAAAATAAACAAATAGGACTACATCAAAATAAAAAGCTTTGCACAGCAAAAATAAAACCATCAACAAAACAATAATAAAGCCCAGTGTATGGGAGAACATATTTGCAAATGTTATCACTGATAAAGCTTTAATCTGCAACATCTACAGCCAACTTATACAACTTAATAAAAGGAAGATAAATGATTCAGTAAAAAAATGGGCAATGGACTTAAATGGAATATTTTCAAAAGAAGACAGAAGGAAGGCCAAGAGACATGAAAACGTGCTCAAAGTCACTGATTATCCCAGAGATGCAAATCAAAATGACAATTGACTACCATCTCACATCTGTCAGAATAACAGTCATCAACAAATCAACAAAGGATAAGTTCTGGCAAGGATGCAGAAAAAAAGGAACCTTATACACTGCTGGTGGGAATGCAGACTGGTGTAGCCACTGTGGAGAACAGTATGGAGTTTCATTAAAAATCTAAAAATGGAACTCCCATTTCTAGTAATCACACTTCTAGGAATATATCCTAAGAAACTATAAATACCCATCAGTAAGGATATGTTCATAGCAGTGCAATTCACCATAGCTAAGATTTGGAAACAGCCTAAATGCCCCTCAGCAGATGAATGGATTAGAAAACTATGGTACATCTACACAATGGAATACTTCTATGCTGTTATAAAAAAGAAGGAAGTCTTACCATTTTCAGCAGCATGGGTGGACCTGAAGAGCATTATGTTAAGTGAAATAAGTCAGTCAATGAAAGAAAAATACATTATCTCACTTATTTATGGAAAATAAAGAATATTGTAACCTGATGAGCAATAAGGTAGATACAGAAGAAGTAAAGCACTGAACAGACTGTCAAATTACAGCAGGGAGGCTGGGGAGTGTTGGGGAGGCAGGAGTGGGGAGAGATCAACCAAAGGACTTGTATGCATGCATATGAGCACAATCAATGGACACAAGACACTGGGGGTGGGGGTAGGATGAGGGCATTCAACAGGAGATAAAGAAAGCTGGGGAAAAGTCAATGGGGTAAAAAAGAAGATATATGTACTGCTATATGTAATACTTTAAACAATAAACAAAAAAAAAAAAGAAAAATTCTTGAATAGTTACATTCCCATGGGCTCCCTTCCTTACTATCTGTCAAGCAAATCACTTCTTTGGTAGGGACCTAAAGGTAAGAAGGAAGTAGAAGTTGTAGAAGATGCAATAGTAGAATTTGAGCTTCAATCTCAAATCAAATCTTTCTTGGCGGTTGGAGGAAAAGGTAGTCTGAAATAGAAATACATAGTTTGAAATCAAGAATTCATCATCGATTTCTTAAAAATAAATTCAAATAATAAGTGGATACAGGAAAGACCATGTGTTCTTAGCATGTGACAAATCAATGATATTTTTAGCCAGGGAGTTCCCTAAGGTCATGTTGCAAATCAGTGGCAGAGTCAATAATAATTATTTCTTAAAGATATCAAATTCCTTTCTCATATATCAACTGAAGACATATTTCTTTGTCATTTTTCTCCATAGGCAGTCAGAAAAGTTGGCATGATTAACAGAAAACACCAAATTCCCGTTAACATACTGGGCTTTACAAGCCATAAATAATACAGGAGAATCTTCCTCTCCAACTAATGGTCAGCTCCATGACTGGATACTCACAAAAAGAGGGGATGGTGTATACCCAGGGCCAGAGGATCCCAATTACACAGCCCACTGTAGCTGTTCTGGTGTGTTGTGGACAGTATCTTCTATTGGATGGATAAATGTGCCATGATACATGACTGGGATACTCTACACCAGGTCTCTCAGCCTCAGCATTATTGAAAGTTTGGGTCAGATTATTCTTTGCTATGGGGGGCTGTCCAGGCCATTGTAAGATGTTTTACAATAACTCCTGGCCTTTCACCTATTAGAAGCCTGTTTGAGAATCTCAAATGTCTTTCAGACATTGCCAAATATATCCTAGCTGAAGAACACTGATGTACATAGATTCAATAGGAAAAAGGTTTTTGTGTTTCCTTTTTTTTTTAGTAAATAACTCAGAAAAAAAACATAACAGATTTTCTAAAATACATCCTGCTTTACACACAGTGGAGCCTTTGAAGATTATGTGTTAAAACAAACATTTCAGGCTCAGGAAAGACGCAAAGAATCTTTATATAAATACAGCAAACACTCAGGACCATTAGATTGCAATACTGAAATACACAAAGTAGATGCTGTGTATGGCATGAGGAATAATTTTCTGATTATTAATTTGAGATTATTAATCTCAGCATTGTGTTACTAATAACACAAAGAAAGCAATTAATTTTCTGTTCATGTTTTATATTACATAATGTCTAAACATGATGGAAAAAATATATTCTTGCTTTGAAAATAGAACAACTATTTGTAAAGATGATTCAGTCAGCAGGATGCTCTGGTTGGCATTCCCTAAATTCTATTTTTGCTGAGAGGAGTGGCAGCCTTAAAAAAGACACACTGAACGTAGAATATGTTCAACTACTTTTGCTGCACATGTTTGCTTGGATAAATTTGCTTAACGGTCATAACTTTTGCCCTGAAAGATAATCTTGAGCCAAATATTTGGAAGGTGAATGAAGGAATTACTCAGCCTAACTTAGAGGCTGAAATAGAACAATTTCCAGAAAGGCATTTAAATTTTTTCACTGTTGCCTAATACTGACATTTCTTACTTCTGTTTACTGTATTGACAATGGAATGTGGCCTAAGATGCCTATAAAAGGAATTTTCTGCTATGTTAGCACTGACCCAATCTATCTTTCCTAAGTGGCGGGGGGCGAGGGGGGGGATTGGGTAGGGATGGGGTGTGTGTGGGGATGGGAGGCACAGTGAGGAAGAATAATAAAGTGTAAAAATGTTTTTAGTGAAAGGGAATCTTTAAGTGAAAATGACTTATTTGTAAGTTCAAGGTGTTTTTCTACATTAAGTTTCTTATGAGCATTAATTCAGACATATATACATGTGTACACACACATACATTATATATGTTATATATGTGTGTATACACGGACACATTCATATGTACATCTTTGGTCTCTTTAACAACATCTAGTCTTGAAAAACTACCATTACAGGACTCCTTGGAAGAGGAATGTTGTTTACTTTGTGAGGAGGTGCCATTCACAATACCATCTACTAAATCAGCTAGTCAATCACTCATCAATCAGCTGGTCTGCAGGAGGATAAGGCTACTGAACTTCCTGAAGGAACTCATACCCGAAGCTTTAGTTGGAAAAGAACTCAAACTCACCAACCACCAGAATCATGATTACAAGTCTGTTCTTTAGGAATCATTTATGCCATTTAAGGACTCTAAGTTAGAGGATGAGGAAAACAAAGAATATGGTATATTCCCCAAGAGAGAAGAGGGAAAAAAACACATAAAGCACCTTTTTAATAGTTGGATGAAGAAGATGAGAATTAAAATAAGGAAGAAAACCAGCACAGAATGAAAGGAGGGTACCTCAAGAGGAAGTTTAAGGCTTTGATAAAACCCAACTATGTGTTTTCCTTTCTCCTGGCTCAGAAAACAGAAAATTCAAAAGAAAACAGCAAAGTTATGTTTTTCTTTCATAATAGATACAGTTGCTTCAATTAAGGCTTCATGAAGAAACCCCAAAAGGTGCCTAAAAATTTCTAAGTAACACTTCCTTGAGATGCTACTGCACCAGGGAAAGCAAATAAGAGAAATTGGGTGTTCAGCATTGACCTTTCAAACTTGAACAGTTTGAGAACCCTTCGAACTATCATCTGCAAGCTGAGGAAGGGAGAGAAGTTCATCTCCTGGCAGAGATTATGAGGGTGGTGTGGGAGGGGGCTTTATGCTCATTTTTAAACCTTGCTTCATCTCCTCTGCCCCCATTATGCATTGCTGCAGCAAAATAGAAGGAACCAATTCTCTTTGCAAACCTCAACTAAAGTGCATGTATTTATATATCTCTAATTTTGTGTGACATACTATAAATACAGAAGGAGTGGATGTCAAATGTTTTTTAAACCACATGTGCTATGCAAAGTGGAGTTATTAATATTAGGAATAATAACTTATCTAAAGACCTCATAGTCAAAAGTTTAAATCTGCCTCTGCTGTTAGTGGAGAACATTTCTGAAACACCCAAAGGTGAAGTGCACGTTGTGTATGCTCAGATCTTTGAGGATTGTGTTCATGCAGTCACTCAACCATGTAATCCATTACCTGTGTCTGTAAACAGCTTCAAAAAAAATCTTCAGGCCAACAGAATTCTCTCTGGCTCTGCATATTTTTTTTACCACTTCCCTTTGTCAACCTACCACTTTTCTTGATACTGTTATATTAATAGCAGATTTCATCTTGTACTAAGAAAAACAGAATACTCAGTTCCTCTCTTAAAAAACAACAACTTTGTGAAAACAAACAAATATTTCAAGAGAAGCTGAGTATAATTTGAGATGTATCAGTTTTTGCCATGATTTAACCCCTCCCAAAACTTAATGGCTTAAAGCAACAATCATTTATTAACTAATAATTCTGACACAGCAGTTTGGACTGGACTTAGCAGAGAGTTCTTGATGGGTCTTCTCTAGGCTCATTCATTCACGTTTGTCAGTTGGCAGGTGGTCTAGAAACTGCTTGGTCTAGGATGGCCTTACTCACATGTTTGCCTGTTGGTACTGTCCACTGGGGAAAGAAGGCTCAAGTGTCTCCAATAAGCTAGCCTAGGCTTATGGAAGTTTCAGGATTCCCAGGGGGCAGCAAGAGAAGGCCTGAAATGCAAGTACTTTACAAGCCTTTACTTTAGTCAAAGGAAGTCCTATAGTCAAGCCCAGATTTAAGGGGTTGAGCAAAAACACTTGCTGCTATGAATCATATTGCAAAGGAGTGTGCATAGAGGAATGGGAGAAATTTAGACCACTTTTTGCAACTTACCATATATGGCTACTGATATATATTTTTAAATAGTAGTTATAAGACACATTAGAAGTACATTCAGACCAATCTCCCATTAAAAGATTGAACCAACAGTCTGTGGTAAATGGTTTTCCAGTCATTGCTGCGATGTTACAAATCTCTTGCATATAATGAAATGGGATTGTATCCATGTAACTTCTATCTATTGATCTCAGCTCTATCTATGAGACCAGACATTCAAACCAAGCAAGAGTTCACTTCCATGGGACAGCCCTTCTGAGTTATAAAAGGACCATTAATCCCAGACTCTGCCATTCTTTTTCATTAGATAGGGTTGCAATACCTAAAATATTTTATTCTCCTCCACCTCTGTTCCAGCTTGAAACACTGATACCAACCTGAGCCAAAAGCAATGTTCCAGGTATGATCCACCAGCATGTAGAAAAGAGGACTATTCTTTCCTTCCTCTAAGGAAGCCTTAGACCACTCTGGTAACTCAATTTGTATGGACAGCCTCAAGTTCTCCAAAACATAGACAGGTGTTATCATGGAAGAAGATACAGATTCTTACATTCTTGTTACATTTTTTAAAATAATATTGATTCCAGTTTTATTTTCTGCTGAGTTCTCTTGGGATTATTATATTGGCTAGCAAAGTATTTTGATAACACAGATGTCATCTATGAATTTTATCAATGTGCTTTCTAGATCTTCATTCACTTGTTGGATAAACTGTTGAATAGAATGGGCTCTAAAGCAGGCCACTAGGAAACTACCTTTGTTTCCATAAAATGGCACCAAGACAACTGCTCTACTGTCACCATCATCTTGATTTTATGTGTAGAGCAGTGGAGACTTTGTAAAATTCATCACTAAAGTCCAGTAAACATGGTGTCTATCTCATTCTTCTTATTCACCAGACTAGTTAATCCACCCCACAAGGAGTGAAATTAGTGTGATTCTTGATGAATTAAATCTTTACAAAACATTCCCAATTATAACTATTTCTGAGTTCAACATTAATCTAAACAGTCTATATTAAAAACTATTAATACTTACCTCCTTTGATTTTCTGTTTTTTTTTTCTGTGCTTCAGAATTTATTCCCCAAAGAACACAAAGTGCATTCAGATGACTCTTCAGTAAGCTCTCTCTCCATTTCCTGGAATATTATTCCCCTTGGCCAGGAGACATGCTATTGCTCATTAGGCAGCTATATGTACCCTTGCTTAGCTCAAATATCAAAACCCTCATACAAATTTATGCCTCTATTCACTGTGCATCTATTAAACATGTATTGTGTCTTAGGCACTTGAGCCTTTAGCTGGAGAGCCATTTGTGAATGAACATCTCTAGAAATAAAGCCAAAGAATTGCTTTTCATGCCAGGATTTGGAATTTGGAATTTTTCTATTCAGAGTGGGAAGGTGATGACTAGTTTCAAATAATCATTAAATCCATAGGTTAAATAGATCTCTTTTGAAGGAGTTTAAAAGATGGTGTAAGGGTGCAAATTAGGAGACTTCTGCAGTAAACTAAAAGACACAGAAATGAAGAGCTGAATTAAGACAGTGCAGTGGAGAAAAAAATAATGGGATTCATTTAGCAATGAAATACATTTAGGAATGGAAAGATATTGGCAATTGATTGAATGGGATGGGAGTAAGAAACAAGATTCTAGGATAACTGTCCTTAGACAGTTTCTGACTAATTAATTGAATAAATGGTTGGACATTTACTGAGAAAGGGAGAAAGTTATTGGTTTTATGTTTCTATTCCCAAGGTTAAATATATTTTATTAAATATGCATTTTGGGGAGAATTTCCTAGGTAGTTTCAATCATTTTCTATGTCTCTCTTTTTTTTCTGACTACTTAGTGCCTCTTATAATTGCATAATCAGGTGAAATATTATAGAATATCATAATATTCTTGAAGTTAGTATTTGCTCCCTTTAATATCTCATGTAGTTGATATACCTTAATACTTTTCTTAGACATTTTGAAATCTGTCTTTTACTTGATTATGCTCTATCTTCCTCACCCTGGTTACCAACAATTCACTTTCTCTTAAAGTTACCATCATGTTCACTTAACCAGTAAATTTCTCTAAATCTAAAAATGATTTAGCTTACCTCCTCCCTTATCTTCCAGGACATGAAATGAACAGTCAGTCTACCATTTCTCAGATGTTTACCTTTTTGCTGAATGAGATTTAGAGCTGGTGTCTTGATGCTTAAAGTCCATCATCACTCCATTATGTTTCTTGCTTTTATCAATTTTATGATTTAGTTCAAAAGCACATTATCCATTTTCTACACTTGGCCAACCATTTATTCAATTAATTGATACAGAAACTAAAGACATTTATCTTAACACTATGTATTGGGGAGAGATGCTGGATCAGACTTACAGAATTTCTAGCCTAGAAAGGACTGGAGAGTTTGCCTAATGTCCCCTTTACATGTAAAAAGCCCAAGTCGAGGGAGGTTATATGATTTCTGTAAGATCACATATTGGGTTACTTAGGGGTAGAGCCAAGCTAGAACATATATTTCCTAATGTTTAGCCAAAATTTGTATTGTTTTTCCCTTGGCAGAGAGTCAGACTCTAGTACTTAAGTAAAAAATTCAGGGTATTCCACTTCCAGCACTGAAGGAGTGCAGTAACATGCTAAAAATATAATGTGGAAGTCTGTAATTGTGTGATGCTATAGAATTGTCCTTACATAGTAATAGGTAGACCCGTGGTTACTAATTTAGCTTCAGCTACAGCCTTCAGTCTAAAGAACCCACAACTCTAAACATCTTTGACCTCATACTTACCCTACTCCTCAGGGGTTGCACTGATCATTGGAGAGACTGATGTGAATACCCATGGCAGTGCCAAGAGCTGTGGTCACTCACTGCATCATTGATCATGTTTTATTTTCTACTGCTTTACTTGGTTTAGTAATAAATCTACAAGAAAAGGGCATTTAACCAAGTCTAGTTGGTATTCTTGCTCATCTCTAAACTTGAACCTGCCCTTTGAGAACTGGTGTCTTTCAGGTGAATTCCAGAAAATCCCTTTTTATAGCTACTCTTTTGAAACTGGGCACCAACTATATCCAGCAAAAAAGAAAACTAATAACAAATAAATTTAAAAAATATCACCAATAAAGAGAAGTCATAGAGAGTCTGTGTATGGCAAGACTCCTTGAGCAGATGGGGTGACTCATAAGATCATCCATGTGCCATGCTCTGGCTTGTCACTGGTTACACTATGAGTCCATCAGATGAGTTATCACTCCTAATTAGACTGAAATGGCTTCCAACAACTGTTTGAAGAGAAATAACCCTCTCTAGAAGAGACAAGCCCCCCTGCCTAAAGTTGTTGTAACTGCCTCAGAGGGAAGAGCTAAGAGTTGGTAGTGGGGATTTTTTTTTCCCTGGAGGACCAAGAAATAATATGAGGTTCTAGCATCAGAGTGTGGTTCCATATAAATTACCCTCTGTTGAAGATCCTTTCCTCTGGGACATTATTTTTGTGGGACAAGGAAACATGATAAATGAAATGGCATTTCCAAATGTTCTCTGCAGAATAGATAGCAGACACTGAGTTTCCATTCTTTTATTTTAATCCCTTAGGAGAAGTGAAATAAAATATAATTAGCACTATAATATGAAGAATTACCCATGTTTGGGTTGGGAGGGAAGAATGTGGAACCTCCACCACTTTCGTCCAACCCTTAACCTAGTACAATGGTCGGCAAACCACGGCTCGCGAGCTACATGCAGCACTTTGGCCCCTTAAGTGTGGCTCTTCCACAAAATACCATGGCCTGGGTGAGTCTATTTTGAAGAAGTGGCATTAGAAGAAGTTTAAGTTTAACAAATTTGGTTCTCAAAAGAAATTTCAATCATTGTACTATTGATATTTGGCTCTGTTGACTAATGAGTTTGCTGACCACTGACCTAGAATGTTCTTGGTATAAGTGATTTGGTATTAGAGCCAGTAATCTGAAAGTAAGAATGTAAGTTGGAACGTAGGATCCTCAAATCTTATTTTCTACTCTACTGTTGGCTTGTTGCCTCATCAAAGTTTCCTTGACAAATATAGTGACAGACATGGTATCAGATGCTGGAAGTCAACTGCCTCATTGATAAAAGGTTGTAATACAATATTTTTCCTTTTAAAGTGAATACATAATTGTTTTATGTTGGAGAGAGAGAAATGTTTATATTAATCACCCTTCTGTATCATAATAGTGTTTTATTTCTTTTAAAATGCATATTATATCAATACCATACACACTGGTAACTTATTTCTCCAAGCTTGCTTCAATCTCTAAACAGCAATCAACAACCATAGGCTACCTCAGGTCTACGCACACAGTCTGAACTTGAGAAAGTATTGTATTCTTTTGTTCTTTCTCAATAGAACTAGGTCCTGCCAATGAAGTTCTTGGGGGCAGGAGGGAGATGCACCCATAAATCACATAATTGTAAGATGAAAATTGATTTAAAATATCCACAAAAATGTGAGGTAGAAGGATAATTTTTCATTTCATCATCCATTTGAGTTTTAGTCCTTCTCACCATGGGTTCTGTGGCATATTTTGGATTCTACCAAGATAATAACTCAGGTTCCTAGGGAAATGAATTTGAACTCAGGTGACTAGATCATCTTTGTTAACCTCGCATTTGAACTTCTCAAAATAAAAGCCAATTAGATTATCTCAGTGTCAAATACTCCTATTGGCTAGTTGATGTGAACCACCTATTCTAAAGTGGCAGATAGTTCTTAAGCCTAGTGATCTTGGCCCGGACAATAGTTTTCATCGAATTCCAATGAGCTAGGTCCAGAATAAACATGGTAACTGATTATACTTCTAAAACTAAGCATCCTGTGTAAGTCAGAAAAACTGAGACAGAACAAAGGATTTAGGGTCATTTCTTCTTAGAAGGAGATCATCATAGGTACATAAGATGTTATGAATTCTTCCATAATGCATCCACTATTTATGTACCCCATGTGACCACACCAATCCACTCAAGTTCAGCCACTATTGAAATCACCTAAGCCTAAAATATAAAAAATAAGCCGAAACCGGTTTGGCTCAGTGGATGGAGCATCGGCTTGTGGACTGAAAGGTACCGGGTTCGATTCCGGTCAAGGGCATGTACCTGGGTTGCGGGCACATCCCCAGTAGGGGGCGTGCAGGAGGCGGCTGATTGATGTCTCTCTCTCCTCGATGTTTCTAACTCTCTATCCCTCTCCCTTCCTCTCTGTAAAAAATCAATAAAATATATTTAAAAAATAAAAATATATAAAATATAAAAGAAAATTTAAAAAGAAAAAATCTAAGCATATATTCCAGAGAAATTTCTATTATTGCAAAGTCTGCTTACTCTACACAATTTGAAAAGAAGGTCATCAAAAAGACTGACCTATTAGAGTACCCCTCTGAAGTTCATCAGAGAAAGTTTCAGATGGCCTTGTGATTTCCTAGATGAAAGGGATGACAGAAGTGCAAATTATTGGCATTAAATGGAAAAGAAGAACATTGGAAGTTCAATTGTAGTTTGGGGAAATTAAAACTAAGAACAAAGGAAAGGAAATTTAATTCAGTTTTGCCCCTTAAAAGGTTGGATTCTGATTTTGATCTTGAAAAAAAAAGTGTTTGAGAAAAAGCTGTTTCTAACTCTGTCCATCTTCTAACCTATTATAATATATTTCTTCTGTTGTATAATTTTATGGAGAAGAGAGTCAGTGATAAAGTGATCAATAGACTTCGTATTTAAAAATAATAGCTGATTTATATAAAATGATGACATTTGTAGAAACCTGTCACAAATATCTAAGTCAGTAAAAAGAGTCAAGATATAATTTGCAGAAGTATAATAAAAACAGCAGCAACAAATTTATCATTATTATTCTTTTGCTATTTATCTCTTGCAAAGATGTAATGTTTCATTTCAGTAAGAAAATATAAAATGTGTAGGTATCAGAAGAAGCAGTATTGTCATAACTGAATTCTTTCAAGAATTAATGTGTGACTGTCTGTTGTTTCCTCTTCTTTTCAGTCTGTCTGTGGAATTCCAGGAGGGACATTGTCAGTCAGATTGACAGTTACATAAAAGGCAGCAACAATTTAGACTAAAAAATAAATTTGCAAGGTGCCCTAATTAATAAAAAATGGTATCATGTTCTAAAAAATATTTGCTTAGAATATATACAATATTTTTAAATTTAGTATTAGTCTTAACAAATGAAGAAAAAGTTTCCCTAGTGGTCAGAGCACAGGGTTGTGTGGCTGAAGACCAGTTCACCTGCTTCTGTTTCCTCAACAGTTATGGAGATAATATAATCTTCCCCAAGTCTCTCAAAGGTGCAAAAAATAAATAAATAAATAAATAAATAAATAAATAATATAATATAATAATATAACATAATATAAATAAAAGGATAAAAGATGTGATGATTCTCTGGAAAGTTTTATTTGATATATAGTTAGGAAGTATTCACGGCCATGATGGTTTGGTGTCTATATCATTGTAATCAATAATAAAAAAAACTTATTCTGGGTGATGGATTGGGTACAAGAAACCCCCACTTAGCTAAAGTGGGAAGTAATGAGTTATTATTTTGGAAAGCACTTCATGCAGGCTTCCTAGTGAGGACCACTTTTCTGGATTCTGCCCCATCAAACACAAATATGGAAGTGTTCTCCACTCATCTCCTATGCTGACTCCTTTGCACAGATCTCTTTAAAACTTTCTTTCTCTTGATTCCTTAAAGCAATTTGAGATGCTGTGGTAATGTTTCACATGTCATTCTCACCTACTATTTTTTTTTATTTGAACATGTATTAACCAATACAATGACAGAGATCTTGGGTTTCTGTTCATTCATTCATTACTATGTCCTTCAAGTTTTTGGTCATTGTTTCAACAACTATTGATTGAGATTTGACCATGTGTCAGGCAACATGCTAAAGCTAGATATGCAACTGAGAATGAGAAGATTATGAAGCTGAATTGGAAGTAGACATCTGTGGATAAAATCTAACACAGTAACCTCACTCGGTAGTCTGATCATGAATTCCTAACTGGGCAACTCAGGATGGGTAGTCACACCATAGACATATAACCTTCCCTAGTAAAAGTTTATCTTTGTCTTAAGCAAGATATGGCCATTGTTTTTCCTTTGAAAAGCATCTTTTTCAGACTCCCTGGAAAGAATAATCTTCAAGAGATTATTGAATCTTAACTGGCCTATAATTCCCAGCCTTGCTCTCCTCCATGTTCATGTAATATTTTTAAAATATATTTTATTGATTTTTTACAGAGAGGAAGGGAGAGGGATAGAGAGTTAGAAACATTGATGAGAGAGAAACATGAATCAGCTGCCTCTTGCATGCCCCCCACTGGAGATGTGCCCGAAACCAAGGAACATGCCCTTGACCAGAATTGAACCTGGGACCCTTCAGTCCACAGGCTGATGCTCTATCCACTGAGCCAAACCGGTTTTGGCAAAAGGCTTTTATTTTTAAAATATATTTTATTGATTTTTTTACAGAGAGGAAAGGAGAGGGATAGAGAGCCAGAAACATCAATGAGAGAGAGACATCAATAAGCCACCTCCTGCACGCCCCCTACTGGGAATGTGCCTGCAATCGAGATACATGCCCTTGACCGGAATCTAACCTGGTACCTTTCAGTCTCCAGGCTGACGCTCTATCCACTGACTCAAATCGTTTTCAGCTCATGTAATCTTTCTTATATTTCCTCCTTAATTCCTTAATTATATATATATATATATATATATATATATGTTATTCTGGGAGAATTTGAGATTTTTGCTTCCCAGAATGTCATTAGTTTGGTTCAAATAAACTCATAAAACTCTCTACAGGTTTGGATATTTCTTACATTGACATACCCAAATTGAGAAGAATCTATGTCATAAGGGCTTTGATGGGGTGGCCCTGAGATGCTGTGGAAAACTTCTAGGTCTTTTGACAGGGTGCCGGGTATATTCTGGGAGTAGTGTGTAGATTTCAATACCTATCGCTTAGGATAATGATGTCTTCACCTACAAATAGGGCCAGTTCTGTTTAGCAGAAAGTAATTGCAAAAGGAAAAAGGTATTGGGATTCAAATGCGCTATGTTGACTCTCAGCTTTGCTTCATTTGTTGTGTTTCTCTGGACAATTCACTCAGCTTTTCTGAGCCTCAGCGCATTCCTATGCCAAAAATAATGAGGGCAGAATAGATAATTTTTGAGGTCTTTACCAGTTTTAAACTTCTACATCAAAATGTTTTTCTAATATTTAAATTAACCCTTCAAATCTAAGGTCCAAATGCAGTTCTCCTTGAATGTTTTCAGAGGGTAAGTTTCATTTCCTTCTATTTTTTGTTTATGAAACTATTTCTTGGCCACTGATCATTGCTACACCTATAACTTTTTTAGAAATCTGATATAAGGGCCTTGTTCAAATGAATAATAATCATGTGTTCTCTGTTGCCATCCCACAGGCAATAAAGAGTAGGCTGATAACCAACCTGGGATGCTCAACAAAGCCCAGCTTTCCCCAGCAGACATCATATCATATCAGGATCAAAATGCTTAGGTCCATTGCACGTGGCGAATTTAATGAATATTGCCAAGAAGAGGAGGGGTAATGGAAAACATTAAAGGAAATAATAATTCTAAAACAGATAAGCACACTTTGTCATGAAAACTTTCCTTGTTATTCAGCTTTTAAAACAAAAACAAAAACAAAAAAACATGACCCTAATAGAGTCAAATCAAAATGACAACTTCTCTTAGACATATAATTACAAAAACTGAAAGGCACTTTATTTAGAAGTCATTTGATCCAACGCCTACACTTCGAAGATGAGGAAATTGAGGCTCAGATAGGATAACATGTTTTGGCCAAGAATCCACAGCTGGTTGGAAGCAAGCCAAGATCAGAATTCAGATTTTCTAATTCCCAGGTAATGGTGCTTTCTCTCCTTCACCTGGCTACCTACCCCAGATAGTATGATTTGTCCTTATGCTGTACATATTCCACAGTGAACCAGTCTCTCTTAGAGTGTCTGGTTCCTCATCTCTGGAGAGGAAAGAGGATTTCCTTCCTTTTACTTAAATTTGCCACCTATATGTTCCTTAAATTTATCATCATGTCTTTAGATCACTCAGCACTTACTCTGTGAGTGTCTCCCTTGCTGAAGAGCCTTTATTTTTGGCCTCTGGAAATTCTATTTCTTTTACTGTCTGTTTTCTTCATGTCCCTGCTTTCACCCCAATGAACCCAGGTTCAACACAAGGCAGGATTGCTGAAGAACCAGTTAGGGCAGTTGTTTTCCTGCATCTCTTTGATTAAATTTAAATGTCATCCCTGTGGAACAAGTGTTAGAGCCATCAGTGGAGCCATGAAGGTCAGAGACAGTCTTCTACCCAACCTGTCATGCCTTTGGTTGGATTGAGATCCAGGCTGAACACTTTCCATGTTTCTCTGCTCTTAAGACAGCATGCTGACAGACAGGAGGGAAGGTGACCAGTCCAGCAGCCATACTTCCAGCACTAGCTTTCTCCTCTAACTGAACTGTCCAATCACAAGAGAAAAACAAATGCAGCTCCACTCTTCTTTTTCATGTGCAAGAGATGTAGATTTTAAATAAATTTATTTCTAGAAATTCATCCTCATTTTCTTTGAGAGAGAAAATACAGCCATGTTTTGTATGTTCCAGCAAATACTTGGAACATACATTATAAGATAAAAGTCAATAAACAACAAGAATAACAAGATAAATGGATGGTCATATTAATTTCAAATTCAGAGTCTCTGCACATACACACATTCAGGAATTTTTAACAAATCAGTATGCAGACTTTTTTATTTTTTTTAGTATGCAGGCATTTATTAAATATCTATGTGAAAGGCACTGAATTAGTAGTTTTTCTGATATCTGGGTTCTAAAATTAAAGTGTTTTTACAAGTAGCAAATGTGATAGTATCTAAGCAAGAAGAACACAAATGCAATAATGTATACTATACATGATCTGAAACATGTTTTCAAAGGCCAGGTCACCCACCTGTTGGCTATTTTAATAAGGGGAATTCTGGCAGCAGCTGGGACTCTGCCATAAATAACTTGTTGACCAATGTTCTAACATTGAGCTTCTCACATCTTTCTAAGGGGTCTTGATTTTGGAGGTGTCTCAAGAGAATGACAGCAGCTGCTTTGTGATCGTCAACACTTTCTTTCCAGCAGCCCTTTCCACTCACAAGCTGGCTATTGGCTTGAAAGGACTCTCCATATTTGTGGGTCAGAAAAACAGCAACTGTACTAGAATAATTACTGTTACCATCTGAAGCCATTTACTGGTATGTGGGTGGGCTTAATTATATCAATCATTAAGCCCACCCACATTTCAAAATCTTCCAATGGCTTCTCATTACCATTAATTTTCACCTCACAAATTGCAATCTTGACATTTAAAGCTCCGGCAAAGCTCCCAGCCTCTCCATTATTATGCTCTCTGTTGAGGATAGCTGTGCTGGCTCCTTCCCAAATGTATCTGACTCTACTTAATTCACTAGATGTTACCCCAGATCAAGAAGAGTTTAGCATCTACTTTCTCCCCCAAAGGCCTCCCTATTGTGTAAAGTGAAGAAGCTTAACCTGGGATGTGCATTATATACACCTATATATTAGGTTTGTATATGTATGCATGTGTTTTCTGTCATGGCCATTTGTAGGTAGGTTCCCCTGTCTATTATCAAAGAAAATTCAAGTCACTCAAAATTATGAAATAAATAAATTCATCCTCAATTTTGTCATTAAAACAACAAAAACAAATGTCCATGTCCAAATGAGAGCCTGAGCTGCTGACTTAATGGGTCTTTCAAAAGTCAGCAAAAAAAGGTTCTCTTAGTCTAAGACTTAGAAGGTGGCCTAAAAGTCTTTTATTTATTTTATCACTTCATTGGTATTGGAATATTTTGGTTTTAAAGCCCTTTAAAAAAAATGTTTCAATGTACAACAATTTGGCTGGCTTTAATTGACACTGTTACCCCAATATGGGCATTTATATATAAGAGGACCAAACCACAGACAGAAATATCTTTACAAAGAAGCTCAAGCCCTATTTATACCCCACTGTCAATAAGACTTAATCTCTGTGTGTCAAATCTTAAATAAGAATTGAATCGTCAAAAAAAATGAAACTGGACCACCAACTTACACCAAATACAAAAATAAACTCAAAGTGGATACCGGACTTAAACATTAGACGGGAAACCATAAAAATACTAGAAGAATCCACAGGCAGCACAATCGCAGACATATGCCAAAAGAACTTCTTCACTGATACTGCTCCAAAGGCAATGGAAGCTAAAGGAAAAATAAACAAATGGGACTACATCAAAATAAAAAGCTATTGCACAGCAAAAGAAACCATCAACAAAACAACAAGAAAGACTACTATATGGGAGAACATATTTGCAAATGTTATCACTGATAAAGGTTTAATCTCCAACATCTACAACCAACTTATACAATTTAATAAAAGGAAGATAAACAATCCAATAAAAAAATAGGCAAGGGACCTAAATAGAACCTTTTTGAAAGACGACAGAAGGAAGGCCAAGAGACACATGAAAACATGTTCAAAGTCACTAATTATCTGAGATATACAAATCAAAACGACAATGCGATACCATCTTACACCTGTCAGAATGGCAATCATCAACAAATCAACAAACGACAAGTGTTGGCGAGGATGCGGAGAAAAAGGAACCCTTGTGCACTGTTGGTGGGAATGCAGACTGGTGCAGCCACTATGGAGAACAGTATGGAGTTTCCTCACAAAACTAAAAATGGATCTCCCATTTGACCCAGCAATCCCACTCTTACAAATATATCCTAAGAAATTACAAACACCAATCAGAAAGGATTTATGCCCCTATGTTCATAGCAGCACAATTTACAATAGCTAAGATTTGGAAACAGCCTAGGTGCCCGTCAGCAGATGAATGGATCAGAAAACTGTGGTACATCTACACAATGGAATTCTATGCTGCCATTAAAAAGAAGGAATTCTTACCATTTGCAGCAACCTGGATGGAACTGGAGAGCCTTATGTTTAGTGGAATGAGCCAGTCAATGAGGGAGAGAGACCACATGATCTCACTCATTTGTGGATAATAAAGAACATTATAAACTGATGAACTAAAGGATAGACACAGAAGCAGTAAAGCATCAAACAGACTGTCAAATTAAAGCAGGCAGTTTAAGGAGAGGTGGGGTAGATAAGAGATTAACCAAAGAACTTGTATGCATGCATTTAAGCATAACCAAAGAACACAGACATGGGGGGTTGAGGTATGCCTGGGAGGGGGGAGGCAATGGGGAGATATGTATACATGTAACACAATAGAAAATAAATAAATAAATAAATAAATAAACAAACAAACAAACAAACAAACAAACAAAAAAGAATGGAATCGTTTTAAAATTACCCCCATACACTATCTTGTCCATAGAAGGTACTCAATAAATGTTTGTTGAAGCAGTCACAGAGAATTTAGGTCACAAAAAGTGTGATTATCAACATAGTGGTAACCCATATTTGTTATTTATCTCCCAATGGGAACTTAAAATTCAGCTTCACCGTTGTTTTAGTCTTTCATAGATTTCAAGAAGATCTCAATGGCTCTGGAGTTTTCAGAGTCAACATTCTCTTAAATTGCTTTTCTTTTATGCTGAATACACATTTATAACTTTAAAAGGTACTAATCACATTCAATCATTCTACTTAACTTCATAAGAAAAGAGTTACATCTGTGTGTTTTTCCTACTAACAGGATAATAATTGTGTGGTTAACTGAGGGTAAGTGAAATAGATGGTCTGTGCCATTGACTTTTCACATTGCAAAAACATGTAGTCTGAGTACCCAGTGCCTTTTCTGCCCTTGACTGTTCTGCACTATTCTTATAATAGTTACTCAGAATGGATAAATGGGTGTAGCCAAAATGGCAATGGTATGCACATTCTACCTCCCTCAATTGTGCACAGCCAAACACTCCTTCTGCAAGTGGATGTTGGACAGAACATATGTGTTTGTGTCTGGAAGAGTCAGTTGGAAGAACAAGAACTATACAAGGAGTACACAACTAATTCATACTAGAGCTAAGAAGTATCTCTCTATATAAAAGCCTAAGCAACCATCAATCAAACAGGCTCTGTAGGGTGACCAGGCTGGTAGGGGAGTTAGTGAGGACTGACAAACTACTGAACAGCAGGCTGCATGGGGCGACCAGGACTGAGGGGGGGAGGGGAAGAGAGGGATGATCAAGCCAGTGGGGGGGGGCGCGAAAAGGGGAGGCAATTAGGGGTGGCCAGGTCAGTGAAGGGGGGGGCAGTTGGTGTTGACTAGGCCAGTAGGGTGGGCAGTTAGGGGTGATCAGACAGGCAGGCAGGTGAGCAGTTAGGAGCAATGGTTCCAGGTTGTGAGAGGGATCTCCCTCAGGATCGGGCCTAAACCAGCAGTTGGACATATTCCAAGGGGTCCCAGACTGGAGAGGATGCAGGCTTGGCTGAGGGGACCCTCCCTTCCCTGTGCACAAATTCTGTGCACCAGGCCTCTAGTTTATCAATGATAATCATTCTTTTTAGGCAGAATTTTTGATGTTTTGCTTTCAATATATTTAAATTAAGTAGATCGAATTGTAGAAGATGAACACCATCCACATGACAATAATAATGAGTAGTGTCAGTTTAGTTTGATAATTTATGAGGCAATCAGCTAAGCATCCTATGACAATGTATGTTATTTAATCATGAGCACTGTGACCCCTGTTCGTGTTCTTCCAACTGACTCTTCCAGACACAAACATATATGTTCTGCTCTAACATCCACTTGCAGAAGGAGTGTTTGGCTGTGCACAATAGAGGGAGATAGAATGTGCATACCATTGCCATTTTGGCTACACCCATTTATCCATTCTGAGTAGCTATTGTAAGAGTAGTGCAGAATAGCCAAGGGCAGAAAAGGCACTGGGGACTCAGACCACATCCCTCTGTCATTTCTTGCCACATACAGAATGCTGAGTAGGCAGGGACCTCCAAGACACTTTCCTCCTGTGTCAGCCACACCTCACTTCATGGAGTAGAGGTTCTTGTCTTTGTGTATGTTTGATTTCAGAGATCTTCACCTCAATGCAATGAAAATCTTGGTTTACTGAAATACCCAGATCACCAACTCACACTCCTCCAACACCGATTCTTCTGAACTATACAAGGACAGTTTCTTGTCTAGACTGCATCTTCAGCATCCAGTCCAATACCTGCCACAGAATAGCAATGGGTAAACAGGTTACAACTGGATGACTTGCATGAGCTGTTGGGGAAGGGGTAAAGAACCTGCTGTAGCTTATTTCCACAACTGCTAGACTTCACTATTGCTGGGCTCTTAAGCTTCAAGGTCAGTCCTGGAAGGGCAGCTGGTAGAGGCTGAAGTATTCCCTGAGGCTTATACTTAGTCTTTGGCCATTCCCTCTAAGCCTGTTGCTAAACAGAGTTCCTTCTGACATCTTTCACAGACATCAGGGTGGTTAGAGTTGCCCAGTGCTTTCTGGATTGATGCCTGTGCCTAAAGTGAAAACATGGCTAAATGTCAGCTCACATTTACTTTTCATTTTAACATTACTCAGGACACTCATGGGAGTTTACTCTTCTGTGACTTTGCTGAAATTAGTTGATTTTCCTCTCTCTTTCCTACTACATTAGTTGTGAGCAGGAGATATTTGCTCATTCATACCACTCAAGCCAGACTAAATTACTGTTATACTACTAGTAAAAATTCTGAAAAATTAAAGTCAAAATGTGTCTTTAATACTATGTAAAAGTATATATGTGTAATTTATGTGAGAAATACTATGGAGCATCTATCTAGTGGTTAAATTGGAGAATGGAAATGAGAGAACTATTCAGTATGTTTCTACATACTGAAATGGCTGGTTATCTTTAGCAAATTAATTAGCCTTTCTGTAATTCAGGTTTGTTGCAAGGTGACTAACAACTTAATCATTCTTCTGTTAGTAGACTAAGAATACCCCCTGCCCACCTCAGAGCTTGCTCTAAAAAATGCTATTGTTCTGGGTTCCAACCCATAGAACTCTATGAAGAGCCATCTGTCCTGTTGCTAAGTGAGAACACAGTGCCTTGCACAATGCCTGGTCCATAACAGAGGCTCAAAGAATAGTTGTTGAATCAGTTAATGAATGCTTGAAATGCTTGATTTGCCTGACAAATCTTTCCTTACTCTAGACAGAGTTCAGAGTTTGTCGTACTCAAACAAGTTTTTATATACATACATATGTCTGCCCAACACTTTTTCCCCTTGTGAATAAGGAAAAAAAATTGAAGTAGTGTAAATAAGCAACCATAGACATCAAACAATATTTAACAGATTCAATTGTTTTTAATTGAGTGCAATCAAGTTGTTTCTCACTGAAATCAAAGAATATTTCTCCTACTTGGCAGTCACTTTTAACATTTCAGAAGAAATGCCTGGATTGACAGAAAGCATTGTAGAGAAATGCATATGGAAATTAAATAACTGAACACTGTCATATCAAATTGACTTTAAAAATCTAAGTGCCCATTCTTTCCTACGCTCTGTTAATTTACTGCTCTAATTATCTAGAGTGTGGCATCCAGCAAATATCAAATTCTGCATGTATCACAGGCTTCATTTTCCCCACACTGACCTTGGATTAACCCTTTATCTTTCATTCTACAGCTAATTAAACCCAGAGACATTTCAGTGAGACATTCTTCACTGAAATATTTAGTGAGGGTCTTAAATTCCTTCCTACTTGTCCCAGCAGCTATGCCTGTCTTCCCATCATACATCTGCTTCAGTGTCACAATATTTTGTCAAAAGACTACAGCACTGCCATGGTAACATCATAAACCCATTCCTTGCCCAACTCTTGCAGGAGTTTATAAAAATCCAACTGTAAAAATTGGCCATAGGCTGTATGAGCTGGTTGTTTTATGTGTGGTAGTTAACCTTTTCCCCCTTTCTTTCATCATTGCTCCCACTCCAAAACCAGTCATTCAAAAATATTTACAAAGTAATTTAACATTTATTTAGCCATCAAAGAGGAAATTGGAGTTGAGCTCAAATTGACTTTTCTTAGTTCTCTGCTGCTTTCTAAGGTCAAAATTGTCACTTATTTTGTTTGTTTGTTTGTTTTCTTTTTGCCATCTGGGTGAATTCAGCTGAAATCAGGAGTTCATTTTTCATCTCCATCTTATATCCTCCAGCTTGGAAGTCTTAACTTCCTTTTTAATTTAGTAAGAATCACATATAGAGCGAAAATGCACAAGCATTCATGAGGAAGAGGATAGGCAGGGGAGGAACAAATCATTCCAACATGTTAATTTCCTTTTCAACTGGAACCCACTTAACTCCACTTGAAATGCGGTGAAGTTGTTTATTTTTTCTTCAAAGGTAAGTTACATAAAGTATCTGTCTCTCCATTTTTTTCTAATGATTAGAGTGTTGCTGTTGTTGTTGTTTTTCCTTTTCACTGCACACTGCACATTGGGTGCTTGTGCTGAAATCCCACATATATTTATCCTAAAGATTTAAATAAGGTTGGGTGAGGTGACATCCCTCATTGTTGATGGTGGAGTTGACACAGGGATTTATACATCATGTGAGGAAAGAGATTTTTAAGTTTGCTTTTTAAAAAAATAAAATTAAACTTATTAGCCAAAAAGGAGAATTCAAGAATCCAAGAAAGAGCTAATCCATATATACTGGAACTATTTTGCGTTAGAGTCTTTGACAGAATGTAAATATATAAGTACAGATATGTTAATTGTGTGACATTTGATAAATTAGATGCCCTTGAGCAAGATTGGCATGGAGGTTTTGATACAATTATCACTTATGCTAATTTACCTAAGAACAAACACAAACTGTGTGTTATTAATTCTTGGTGAAAGGAACCTGATGGTCAGAATTGTATACCTAAGTTGTAAGTGGAGTTAAACTGATTCTGGATGAACATGCACAGGGTCTGTTCTGAAGTTGACAAGCTCAGGTGTGTGTGTTCAAGATGCACATAGAGTGATTCTGAGTGGAATGAACAGGCTCGCCCAGGCACACTCACGACACTGGTAAGGTCAAGGACTTCTCTTTGAGACCTTTATATCTTCTATTAGCTCTCTCTCTTTCTCTCCCAGGTTTAGATATTCAATCTATATGTCCTATATGAATGATTTGATTTTGCTCCTTTCATTTCTTTTTTAAGTATGTTTTCCTTTTTTATTGAATTTATTGGGGTGATATTGTTTAATTAAATTATATAGGTTTCAAGTGTACAATAATGCATCACCTGCATATTGCATTGTGTCCTATCACTCCAAATTAAGTCTCCTTCCATCATCATTTATCACTCCTTTAAACTCATCTACCTCCTTTTTTTCTCTCTAGTAATCACCATACCTGTCTGTGTCTCTGAGTGTGTGTTTTTTTCCCTTAATCCCTTCTTTTTTTTTTACTCAGCCCCACAACCTCCCTCACACCTCTTTCATTTCTAATTAGTAATAATTAGTAATGTATTATCTCATGAACTGTGCAATTATAGCTAAAATTTAGAAAGTTATGATATCTTGAAACTGTTCACCACAACCCAGCAAATGAACAACTCAGCTCAACATATATATATATATATATATATATATATATATATATATATCCCCTCTTCTACATTGGCAGTGTGTGGTGTAATGGTCTCAGAGTCCTTAACCATGCATATTAGTCACAAAATGCTTACACTGTAGATGGTTATCAGTTAACTTTTAAAATTGTTTTCATGCACTCTGCAACTTGGAATTTCCCTCTTTCCCCGAGACCTTGATGTCTAGAGGAGCTACACATGTGGGTGACTTCTCTAAGGGCCACACAAGTTCTTCTGAGATCACCCTGGAAATTCCCTCCTATGAGTGTGATGGTACTAGAATAAGTGGTGATTTTATAGGGTAAATGTATTTCAAAACAGCAGCCATTCTGAACAGAAAAAAGGATAGTACTAACACTGTTTCTCTCAATGTCTAATATGTTCCAGGGAGAGACAAATACATAGAGAGATCAAGTCAACAGTTCTGATCTACAGAGAAAAAAACTGAGTTTTCTCTGTACAGTTGGGATGAAGCCATGTGGATGGATGAGCTCACCTCAGAGTACAGTATAAAGTGATAAGTGAAGGACTCAAGGTTAAAGTCTTAAGGAACTTCAACATTTTATTGTTAGAGAGTGAAAATGAGACTCCAAGAAGTTGTCCAAGGAAAAAAGAGAAAAACTAGGAGCCTGTGGGGGCTCTGGAAACCCAGAGAAGAGAGGGTTTCAAGAAGGTAAGTATAGAATATACTTTTGAATTTTTATGTAAGGTCAAAACAATGAATTATACTCCTCAAAATTCATATGTTGAAACCCTAATGCCTTTATGTAACTGTTTTTGGAGACAGGGCTTTAAAAAGGTCATTAAGGTTAAATGAAGTCATAAGGGTAGAGCCCTATTCCAATATGACTGGGGTCCTTATAAGAAGAGACACCAGGGGTACATGCATGCAGCAGAAAGGCCATGTAACAACATAGGAAGAAAGTGGCTAAAGAGAGAAACTAACTTCAGAGAAACCAGCCTTGCTTGTATGTACCTTGATCTTGGCCTTCTAGCCTCCAGTACTATAAGAAAATAAATGTCTTTTGTTTAAGCCACTTAGTCTGTGGTATTTTGTTATGGCAGGAGTAGCTGGCTAATACAAGCAATGAGGGGTCATAAATAACCAGTGATGAAGTTGTTTTGAGGAGTGATGGGAAGTGAAAAACTGGAATGGAGCATGTTGAAGAATAAATGGGAGATGAGTAGAGACAGGGAGTATATAGCTAACTCAAGAAATATGAATGTAAAGATAGAGTGATAAACAGGAAAATGTGGGATTTCAGGATTATGAGGATTAAATTTGAAAATGAACAAATAATGAATGAAATAATTTATGCAAAAACCTCATTGAAAAAAACAAAACAGCCCTAACTGGTTTGGCTCAGTGTATAGAGCATCTGCCTAGGGACTGAAGGGTCCCAGTTAGATTCCAGTCAAGGGCACAGGCCCAGGTTGTGGGCTGGATCCCTAGTTTGGGGTATGCAGGAAGCAGCCAATCAATGATTCTTGGGGGCACATCATTGATGTTTCTATCTCTTTCTCCCACTCTCTTTCTCTCTGAAATAAATAAAAATATATTAAAAGAAAAGACAAAACATCTCTCAGATTAAAGAACAGAATTAGAATTCCATCCTAACATCAACAATAATAAAAATAATATTGTCAATAATACTATCATTTATTGAACAACTAATATAAACTAAGTTCTGAGTGTCATACTTTATATAATTTACTTAATTTTATTTTCACAACATTGTGCCTGGAACCAACCAGCCTTTCAATACATATTTACTTACTAAATAATGAGTGACTCTACAATATAGATACTATTATTCCCAATTTATATATGAGGAATTGAAGATTCACATAATTATTGTTTTTTGTTGTTGTTTTTAATCCTCACCCAAGGGTATTTTTCCATTAATTTTTAGGGAGAGTGGAAGAGAGAGAGAAAGACAGAGAAAAACATTGATGTGAGATAAACACATTGATTGGTTGCCTCCTGCATGAGCCCTGACCAGGGCCAGGGTCCAAGGAGCCTGCAACCAAGGTAAGTGCCCTTGACCAGAATTGAACTTGGGACCTTTTGGTCTGTCTGGGGCCTGATTCATATAGTTTACTAAATAACTTATCTGAAGTTTATATGGCTCTAAAGGCTAATCAATAGTGTAGACACATCTAAAAACAGAATGTGTTGACCAAAGGAAAATGCCTTAAATGAAAATACAAAATGAAAGGTTACAAAGGCAAAAAGGAAATGCACTGTCCAGTGGAATGTATATATCAGGTTAGCGGCACTATTGGCCTTAGAGAATACAGCTAGCTCTTGAGAAAAGGTATTGGAGGCTTTAAACTTCTAGTAATTAAAGTCTTTCCAACACTCACTCCCACTCACACACTTGGAATCTGGGCATCCGATTGTGGACCTTATAGACCCTATAAGAACTCTCGGGAAGATGAAGAGCTATTGCAGAGTTCTAAGCAGAGAAATTTTATCACTTCATATATTAGGTGGTTAGGGCTATTATAACAAAATACCACAGCAGGGATTTATTTTCTTACAATTCTAGAGACTAGAAGTCAAAGATCAAGCCTCCAGCAGGGTAAGTTTCTCCTGAGGCCTATCTCCTTCTTGCTGTGTGCTCACATGGTCATCCCTCAATCTCTGTATTGTCTGTGTCCTAATTTCTTCTTCAAGAAAACCAGTAATATTGGATTTACCATAAAATCTCTTCATACCTTAATTATGTCTTTAAATGTCTTCTCTCCAAATACATGTATTTAGTCACATTCTGAAGTACTGAGGGCTATAACTTCCAAGTTACACATTTTTTTTTGGAGGATATAATTCAGTCCCTAACACTCCTCCTAAATTTGTGCTTTTTTCACATGAAAAAAAAATTATCTCATTCCAACAGCCCCCAAAATCTTAACTCTTAACTTGTTCCAGCCCCAACTTTAAGTTCCAAGTCTCATCTCAATATCATCTAAAGCAGGTATGGGTAAGACTCAAGTTATGATTCATCCCGTAGCACAATTCCTCTCCAGCTGTGGACCTGTAGAACCATACAAGTTATCTGCTTCCAAAACACATTATGGGACAGGTGTAGGATAGACATCCCCTTACAAGAGAGAGAAATCAGAAAGAAGGGTGATGGGTCTAAAATAATCCCAAAACCAGCAAGAATTCCATTAGATGTTAAGTCTCAAGAATAATCCTTTTTTGCTCCATTCCCTGTCCTCTGGGCCCCAAATGGGGATGGCCCAGCTTCTGGTCCCTCTGTAAGTGTTACCGTTCCCCCTCTGCTCTTGAGCAGTGGCAGTTTGTTCTGCTGAAACTGAGGAGAATGCCCAGGCCTCTGGAACTGAGGAGGAAACAGCCTCACCATTCCCTACCCCTAACCCCAGTGCCCTCTGGGTATGTGGTGGCAGTTGCAGTTCTGCCTATTTCTGAGTTACCTTCTGAGTCATTCTTCCACTCTCTTGAAGGGTAATACATGTTTGCAACTGGATAGCTCTATTGGCCTATCCTGTAGAATTCCAGAAGTTCAATAGCCTTCCTTTATTTCCTCCTGCCCCCGTCCTTGTAGTCCAAGCTGGCAGTGTTCTACTAGCATGTTTGATGGAATTCATGAGTTATACCTGTTGTCTCTTTAACAAATGGATGTCCAGCCAAACCAGTGGTGCTCTCTACACAACACACTTTTTAAATTTTTTGCAATATGTCTGAGAATTTTCCAAATGTTCAACTTCTGGTTCTTCTTTACTTAACAATTCCTTTTCCAATGATTTCTCTGGTCTCATATTTTACTATAAACAGATACTAGGCCAGACCTTCTACATTTTACTTAGAAATCTCCCCAGCTAAATATCCAAGTTTATCATTCACAGATTCTACCTTCCACAGTATTTTAGGATATAATGTGGCCCAGTTCTCTGCCACTTTGCAACAAGGATTGCCTTTTATCCAATATTCAGTAACATGTCACTCATTTCTGAGTCCTTACCAGAAGCATCTTTAACATCCCTATTTCTACCAGTAATCTCTTTAAGTTAATCTAGGCTTTTTTCTAACATGCACTTCCAAACTGTTCCAGTCTCTCCCCATTTCTAAATCCATTTTTCACTTTAGCTATTAGTTATAGCAGCACCCTACTTCTAGGTACTAACATCTGTATTAGTATTTATTTATTTACTTAATAAATCTTTATTGTTCAGTTTATTACAGATGTTCCTCTTCCCCACCCCCCATAGCTCCCCTCTACCTCACACCATTCCCTTACCCACAGCCATGTCCTCATCCATAGGTGTAAAATTTTTGTCCAAACTCTTCCTGCACCCATCACTCCTCATTTCCCCCATGAATTGTTAGTCCATTCCCTTTCTATGCCCCTAATTCTATTATAGTCACCAGTTTATTCTGTTCATCGGATTTTTTTTTTATTCACTTGATTTTTAGATTGACTTGTTGATAGGTATGTATTTTGTTATCACTTTGTTGTTCATAATTTTTATCTTTACCTTTTTATTCTTCTTTCTCTTAAAGAAAACCCTTCAGCATTTCATATAATTCTGGTTTGGTGGTGATAAATTCCTTTAGCTTTTTCTTATCTCTGAAGCTCTTCATCTACCCTTCAATTCTGAATGATAGATTTGCTGGGTAGAACACTCTTGATTGTAGGTTCTTGCTTTTCATCATGTTGAATATTTCCTGCCACTCCCTTCTGGCCTGCATAGTTTCTGTTGAGAAATCAGATGACAGTTGTACGGGTACTCCCTTATAGGTAACTAACTGTTTTTCTCTTGCTGCTTTCAAGATTCTCTTTTTGTCTTTTGCTCTTAGCATTTTAATTATGATGTGTCTTGGTATGGTCCTCTTTTGGTTCTTTTTGTCTGGTGTTCTACGTGCTTCCTGGACTTGTAAATCCATTTTTTTCACCAAGTAAGGAAAGTTTTCAGTCATTATTTCTTCAAATAGGTTTTCAGTATTTTGTTCTCTCTCTTCTGGCACTCCCATAATTTTGATGTTGGTACTCTTGAAGTTGTCCCAGAGGCTCCTTACACTATCTTCACAGTTTTGGATTCTTTTTTTTTTTTTTTTTGGTTAGGGTATTTTTTGCTTCCTCATATTTCAGATCTTTGATATGATTCTTGGGATCCTCTAGTCTGCTGTTGGACTTCTGTATATTATTCTTTATTTCAGACAGTGCATGCTTAATTTCTGACTGGTCCTTTTCCATTTTGGTATTCTTATTAAGATCTTTGAAGGTCTCACTAAGTTTCTCAGAGTTCTCAATAAGTTTGTGGGCGGTTTGTAGAAGATTCTTGAGTATCCTTATAAATGTGGTTTTGAACTCTATGTCCAGTTGTTTGCTTTCCTCCATTTCTTTCATTCATGACATGTTTCTTGGTCTCCACATTTTGGCTGCTTCCCGGTGTTGATGGAGTGGCTTTGTGTGCTAGTTGTCCTTAGGGCCCAGTAGCTCTGCCTCCCCAATCACCTGAGGTGGACATTCTTGGTGCACCCCTTTGTAGGCTGGGTTCACAGTCTTGTTGTAGTTAAGCCTTGATTACTATTGGTACACTGGGAGGAATTGACCACAAGGCAAATTGACTGTGAGGATTAGCTGTTTCTATTAATGGAAGGGCTGCTGTGCTGGAGACACCCCTATGGGGCAAGACTTGTTTCAGTGGGGCTTTGGTGCTCACCAAGTCTGCCTCTTGAGTGTGTCACTTATGTATGTGAGGAGTTGAAATCTGGTGTCTTCTTACACTGATCTCTAGGTACACTGGTTCCTGGATCTCCAAGGAGGTGCAAGTGACCTAGTATCTGAAGCCACTCAGCAGGAGCTACAGGGAGCTCTGCAGATTTCTCCTCTTTGCTTGGAGTTTGGAAGATTTGGAGTTGATTTCTCCTCTTTGCTTGGAGTTATGAAGTTTTGGAATTGTCTGACCCATTTGCAATTTGTTAGGTTAAGTTGCCAGAGGGCAGACCATTCATATGCAAAATTCACCACACACCTGGGTGGGTTTGTAAATTGGGTGGGGTGGGATCTCAGGGAATCACTAGGCTAGGGCTTGGCAAACAGCAATGGCTGCCAGTCAGCCCTCTCTGCTCTTTCTGTTCTGTGTCCTGTGCCCCAGTGCAGTAACCAATGATTCCAGTGCGCATTTCTGCGAGAGAACCACCCTCCCTTCCTGACTCGATGGCAGATGGTCCAGTTTCTTTCTGTATGCGTCTGGGTCCCCAGAATAGCACCAGAAACTAGAGTTCAGAGAGTTGGTAACTTGTAACTCCCTCCCGATTGAAAAACAACAGCTCAAGCCAGCCCGATTTGCAATCGTCTCGGTACCTCCCTGCCTTTCTGAACCTCTGCACGTCCTACCATGTCTGGATGCACTTTTTTCTTCCTTTCTAGTTTTAGAACTTCCACTCCGCCAGCTTTCCTGTGGTTCTGGGGAATAGTTGGTTTGTCTTTTAGTTGTAGTTTTGGTGTGGTTGCAAGAGATAGCATGTACAGATGATATCTTATGCCACCATCTTGGTTCCCCTGTATTAGTTTTCTATGGTTGTCATAACAAAATGAAGGTCTCTTTCCTTGGCTTGTAGATAGCCATCTTTTTTCTGTGACCTCACATGGTCTTCCACTCTGTACATGTCTGTTTCCTAATCTCCTCTTCTTTTAAGGACACCAGCCACAATGGATTAGGGCCCACCCTATTGACTTAATCTTAATTAGGTTGTATAATTAAGTTAACCTATATAAGAATCCTATCTTCAAATTCATCTGCTTTCTGAAGGACTGAGGGTAAAAGTTTCAACATATGAATTTGGGAGCACACAACTTAGCTCATAACACTTCACTTAGATTTTTAACATGATCACTGAGCTGCTGTTATAGGAACAGATTGTGGGGCTGTAGGGACACCAGGGCATAAGAAAGGAGAACAATTAGGAGGATTTTGCAATAATTCGGTGGCTCAATGCTTGAGGTAGTTATAAGGATCTGTACTTGAGAAATATGCTTAAAGTTGAGCTTCAAAAAAATTGCCTTAGAATTGAGTAGATGTCACAAAGGGAAAACTTCAACAATAACTCAAAGGCTTATTGCCTGAGCATCTGAAAGATGGAATTAATATTACCAGAGATGAGCAGATTATGAGACAAGTAGATTAAGGTGAAGTGATTAGAAATCCTGTTTAGGACACATTGTTTGAGATGACTATTAGACATCTAAATAGAGATGCCAGGTAGGCATGTGAACATGAGTCTAGAATTCAGGGTAGAGGTGTGGGCTGGACATATAAATTTTAGAGTCATTATTATATGGATACTAGAGGCCCAATGGACAAAATTCCTGCAAGAGTAAGCCTTCTACTAGGTAGAAGGGGTCAATGGGGAGAAAAGAAGACTCCAGTAATACTTTCAATGATAAAGATAAATTAAAAACAAAAAAAAAAGAGTATGCTTTCCTTTTCCCAGATGCCAGTACTGGCTTCCTTCTGGCAACTGGCACTGGGCTTCCCTCAAAGCCCTGGCTTCATCTGGCAGGTTGTCCTGAAGGATATCCAGAAGGATGTCTGGCCTAATTAACATATTACACTTTTATTATTATAGTCTAGAGGCCTGATGCACAAAAATTCATGCAAGAGTAGGCCTTCCTTCCCCCAGCTGCTGGCACTGGCTTTCCTCTGGCGCCTGGGACCAGGGCTGGCTTCCCTCTAGCTTCACCTTTGTCTGGAAGGACATCAGAAATGACATCTGGAGTGTTTGGTCTAATTAGCATATTACCCTTTTATTATTATAGATTATTAAGAGGCTGTTGCCTGACCAGTGTAGCTCAGTGGTTGAGCGTCAACCTTTGAACCAGGAGGTCATAGTTCAATTCCTTGTCAAAGCACATGCCTGGGTTGGTGGGTCGTCAGTCCCCAGTGGAGGATGTACAGGAGGCAGCTGATCAATGATTCTCTCTTATCCTTGATGTTTCTGTCTCTTTCTCCCTCTTCATTTTTCTCTGAAATCAATAAAAATATATTTAAAAATTAAACAGAAAACAAGAAGCTGTATAAAAGAACTGAGTGGAGGGTATATATATATATAAAAATATCCAGGGCTTAAGATATGGAGTACTGCAATGATAAGAAGTCAAATGCATGAGAAAAAGCCAGAAAAAGACAATAATGAGTGGCCAGGGAGGAAAGAGGAGTTAAGTGTGGTTCTTGAAAGCTTGGTGGTGATGTTGTTTCAGGGCAGACAGCATAAACAATTATGTTTGCCAAATGCTATATATAGTTCAATAAGAAGAGGGCTGAGATCTGAATTTCAGGATTAGTAATGTGGAGGTCACTGGTGACCTTAAATTGGTGAATCAGTTATTTAGAACCTAATAAATTCTAAGGCACTGAAAAGTTGAGTTTGTAGATCAAACTGTAGAGGGAGTAATGCCAAGAAAAATAGCTCCTTCATGCCTAAGTGTCTAGCTACCTTCTTTAGATAACCTGCTGCCTCTTTGCTGATCAAACCACAACCTGAGATCCGAAAATGGCGGCAGAATAGACGGGCATGTCTGGAGACTTGTCACTGGGCAGAGGGAGAGAGAGCAGCTGAGAGTCGCACTGGGAGTATTTGTTGGCAAGTTAAGAGTCAGTTATCCTCCAGGAGAAGGTGGGGGACTGCTGGACGGGGCTTCCCTGACCAGGCAACCCCACTGCCAGGGGGTTTTTGTCTGCCGGAGACACCAGTGCAAACTCAGAGACAGCACCATCTTACAGAGGGAGGTGGATGTCTGTGGTGGTCTGAAAGCTGCAACTGAGGCACCCACCAAGCAGCCGGGTGATCCAGAGCACCATTCTCCAATCTACACAGACACAGGAACTCAGTGGAGCTCCAAAGGGCACACGGAAAGGTCAGATTTCGCCTGGGATAAGGTGAGGTCTCCTATCCTGCAGAGCAGAGATGTGCACACGGTGGGAGCTGGGCTGTGGGAAGGCTGCTTCCAGAGAGGTCCACGGTTGTAGGGCAAGGTGTGATCCCTAGGTGTGGAGGCACACTCTCAGAGCTGTTGACGAAGGGGAGCTCTAGAAAACAGCTCATTTTGCTCTGAGGCAGAGGGACAGCCTGGGAGTTATTACAGTGTGCCGGCAGCTCAAACCCCCACAAACCATTATTGAGAACCACAGAATGGCAGGATCTAAGCACAGCCTAGAGAGGTCCTGTGCTTAGTCTCAGAGGTCAGTTCCCAAACACTGCCACCCAGTGGATGACACACAAATTGACTCTCAAATAACCACAAAGGAATAAAGAGATTAAGAACCAACAGTGGAACACAGGGAACTGCAGCACCTTCCCTACTGGGAAACAGGAGTGCCAAGCAGAACAATAGTGGAAGTGAATGAACTCCACGACTGCCCATTCTATTTTTTTCTTTTTTTTAATTTATTTTATTTTATTTTTTTATTTTTTACTTTTGCATATTTTAATTAAAAAACTATTTTTTCTTTCCTCCTCAATTGATTTTTACCATTTTAATTATTACATTTTTGTTTTCAACTAGTATTATTACTACTACTATTTTACCTTTTTGGGAAAAAATTGTCATTTTGTTTTCTATTTATTTTACTTCGGGATTAGAGTTCTACATTCTATTTTAATCTTTCCTTTAGCATAACTTTACTCTATCTCAACTTTAACTTTATGCCAACACTCTCCTCCTAACTTTCCCCATTTTGTTGTCTTGTTTCTCTTTCCCTTTTACAACTTTATATTCTCCCTATTCTTTCTCTTTACCTGGTTAAAATTTCACCCCACTTATATATCAAATTTCAAATCCCCTACTCCAAGTCCATACAAACCTCTCTCTTTCTGTCTTCACTATCCAAAAAGTTGTTTTTCTCTATGTCCTTTTGTTGCTATTTGCCTGAACGGTGATTATATTGATTTTTTTATACTTTCATGTCAGATTGTTTTAGCTTATTCTACTTGTTTTATTTTGCTTTTTGTTTGCTTTGTTTTCGTTTGATTTTTACCTCCCTTTTTCCTTGCCTCCCTTGATATTAGTTGTTATTTGTAGTTTGTATTAATCTCCAGGTACTTGTTGCCAGCATTTGTTGGGATTAGTGGCTGTTCTGTTGGGGTTTTCTCCTCACATCTATATTTTGTTCCCCTTTTCTCTCTTATCCGCTTTCTTTTCTCTCTGACTTTTTTTTTCTTTCTCTTTTCTTCTTCTTCTCCTTTTTATTTATTTATTTAATTAAATTTATTTATTTATTTATTTATTTATTTATTTATTTATTTATTTATT